>OZ035852.1:2725564-3925564 GCA_964034905.1 Itoplectis maculator | reverse complement strand
GCCACACGTAACGGTGCGTTTGAAAAATCATTGCGCAAGTGTCCTCGCTCAACGCCGGAGTCTCGTGTTGACACACGAGATAGAGAGAAGAAAAAAAAAGAAATAAATAGAATCTGGGTTAGCAGGAGAAGTTAATCTTATGCGGGTGGCACTTTGTAGTTCGCGTGCGGGCTGCGACTTTCCTTGGAAAAAATCACGATCGCGACTCACGCACTTCTCGGTTTTCCTCGCATTTCGCTGAGCACGCGGCGAGATAACGAGAGTTGCAGGTGCGCGGATAGCGACTAGTGCTGTAACCTGCCGAGTGCAACGAATATAGGCTACTGGTTCGACACCTGAACGATCAAACGAATTACAGTGAATACTTCATATTTCTAATAATAATAATAATAACATCGATCATTATTATTATTACTGATAATAATAATTATTAATTGAAAGTGAAATCGATCGGTGGCGTCTGTTGGACCAGTTAACTGAACAGAATATAAAGAGAATATGAACAGAATATAAAAATAGATCCACTGCGATCGAATAATAAAAAGTAAAGAATTACCATCATCAATGCCCATATTCCAAATGTTTTGATTATTAAAGAATTTGATTTTGATTTTTGTAAACCCAAACCGAACCCCAGCGAATATCAGGGAAGTCGCGGTACAGTACAAACACGATAGTTTTCGCAAACTGAGATACACTCGTTGCGAGACGGTAAAAATGATTGAGCCGCAAGTGCTATAGGCCAATAATTAGTATCGGGCCGTGTGCCTAGGGCAACCGCAGCGCGTTGCACCGTGCGTTCGTTCTACTTCGCGGGCGAACACGGATTTCGTTCTCGCGCGTGCGCGTTGCGGCGAGGTAAACAAACAAAAAACGCGAGACAGAGAAAAAAAAGGCGCGCGGAGGGGAGAAAAAAACGCAAGGACAGCGGGATCCGTTCCGCGCACGCGTGCGAGACTCTCGCGCGCGGTGTTACTGCGGCGGCGCCGCTGCTGGCGGAGCATTTCCCTCGTTTTCGCGCGTTGATGTAGCTCTTCAGGAAATTCGAGCGCCGCGGTCGAACTTAATAATCGCCGCGCCAAAGGAAAGCGAGACATTCCACCTGTCGCGCCGAGCGTGTCGGAAGGAAACGCGCGTACGTCACGTTTTCTGCGTCTCATCCTTCTCGCTGCCCGCAGCTCGCGCCGTAAACGGCTGTGCATTTTTCGTAACCGTTGCAGTCGCTTCCGAGGGTTTTTCTTCTTGCTTTTCTCAATGTGACACCGCTTTCTGCGCGCGACTTTCCGGTTATACAATGAACGCATAAAGCAGGCTTATCGAGACACGGATCATCCTGTCAGCTTTCACTCCTACGTCTGTTGTATTCTCTCTCGCTCCGTGTTCCCCCCGCGTGAATTGAAACGATTGCTCCTCTCGTGGCGCGCGCGTGTGTTACGCAGACAGACGAACGGACGGACGGACGACGAGAGACACATGTAACGATACGTTTAACGAGATAATAATGGCGGGCGTGCCGAGCGACAGACCTCGACCCCTGGCATTCCAAGGCGAGAGATCAGGTCTCACTCACGTGTCTTCCATTGTATCGTGCGCGCTTTGTCGTCGAGGAAATGCGACGAGACATTGTTGCAGGCAAAGTGCACGATCCGTGCGCAGCTCAACGTGTGTGAAATATTGCGACACATTTTTCCAAATAAAAAACAAAGATATTTATATTTTTTGATTATGTTCGATAATACACATTTTTCAAAATTATCGTTGCGTCTGAGGGTAACTCATAATTTTCGGAATTTTACATTTTTACAATTTACCAAGTATATAAAATGTACACAAATACATCGCCCGATTTGGATGAATTAACCAAAATAGTATGCACTATCCGAATTAACATTTTTTTTTTTCCATCCAAGACATTTTTAAACGTCAGGAAATGCCAGCAAAACGCTTCGATAAAAGTACTACCGACGCTATCGACTCTGTCGCAACGGTGAAACGCAGCCCGCGACTGTCCTGGGTATTTTTTATTCATAAAATTTCGTTACGTCGACCTGGAGTTGGGCTGGAAGCGAAATGGTCAGAGCGCGCCGAGTCGCGTGTATAGATGTATTTTTCCCGTGCGCGTGAGTCACGTCGCGCTTATATCCGTTTACGTGGGCAGGTATCTCATTGTCTTTCACGGTCCGCGCGCGAAACTCCGGTGCGAGGAAGAAGAACACGCTACAACGGCTGCGTCGAGGCTATGAGAAGCTACGAGTGGCTACGAAATCCGCGCATCCTTTGACGTGCGCGGCTCGGCGACGCGCGCGAAACGAGAGTTCAGCGTCCGTAGAAGAATCTTCGCGGCTGTGTGCAGAGACGTTATGCATCGATATCCATGCAGCGGGGGAATCAGCACGCGCGCACCGTTCGCGGGTAAACAGAGTGTAGATCCCGAGCGAAAATCCCGTGCGTCGCTCGCAGCTGACGGACGCGACTGCATCGTGAAAAAAAAATCACTGGTACGAGAGACTTACCCATGCTCGGTGGGTGTGCGAAAGATCGAAAACTGCGTTGGAACCTTGCGAGACTGCGTCTGTTCGTCGACTGACTCGGCTTTGAAGTCCGCGTAGTCGACGAGAGGAAGGTGGGAGTTTAGTGCCGTTACCTTATACCGCACGTCTCAAAAGACTGTCTCTCCGGCCATCTCTCCGTGTGTCCGCTGCTGCGCGCCGGCATACAATAGTCGTATGGCCTCAACGACGACGTCATAGAAACGGCTGACGCCAGAGAGCGGAAAAAAAAACGGGTGCAGTCGATTTTTCAGAAAGCTTAACGCACAGTTAAAAATATTTGTTGTGAATTTGTTATTTTTATTTCAGGAAAGTTGAAAATAATGGTTTTAGTTTTTTGGTAAAATTTGTAAAAGTGAGATTACTTTAATTTAGTACAAGTGCAAGATTTTTTTAAGTAAAAGTAATTGCTTAACTTACAGTCAACTTTTTTCAAGATAAATTAAAAAAATTATATTTGGGAATGAGAATCGATTCGATTTTTTTTTCTGTTCAATGCCAGAGTCGAGCGTATATTTGGCGAAAGCAATCGAGTTCGTGTGTCCGGCTCTGGAAAGGAGCGGATCCACGATTTCGAACAGGCTCGCTCTCTCTTTTAACGAAAATCACCGGAGTACGCGGCGAGGCATTGCTCGGTCGTGCGATGCCTTGTGGATTTGGTGAATCGAGGCCAGAAAAGAAGTGGGCGTCACGTGGGCTGCTGCGACACGACCTCGGCCTTCCCATAATCAGAGTGTCCAGGTGAATCGTCATCGGCCATATCGAGACAAGACGTCTTCAACGGGTTTTGCCGAGGGCGCCGCATGCGAGTCTAGTCGCCGATGCCCTTTTACGAATTTTCGCGCCGATGCGATAATATCCGCTGACTTTTTTCCAAACGTTCGCCGAGTTCTTGCTATTATTTTCTTATCGACTTTCGCTCCTAAAGCACATTTTTCGAATTTATCGGCGTGATAATAAATTTGTGTGGATATTCAATTATCGCTGGTTATGAATATTAATGCATTGCTATTCAAACCTAAGCAGAACAGACATTTTAGACTCAATTTGTATGAAAATTAAATTTCCAGGATCTTTATTTAATTTGATAAACGAGCTAAGTATATATTTATTGAACTACGGGTAACACGTTATCAATTGGAAATAATAATAATAATGTCATAATAACAGTTATACATAAGCGCGAAGCTAACTTCGTTGGAAATGTCTGAAAATCGTCGCGAGATGTCGTGGTGTAGGTTAACTGTCAAAAATATCGTCCACGTCTCAAACCCGATGCGAAGAGTTGGTGGCTGGACTTTCACGATTCCCTTTTTCGGAGGATGGGGCCATGTCCCTTGTGTTTTCTTCTGGTATTGGCAGCGGGTCTGTCCGATCATAGGCAAAGGTAAGAACGTCCTGAGATTCGCGAGCCCCGAGACAAACGTCCCTCGTCGCATCTAACCCCCGTCTGGTTAGAGTGAGCGGCGACAAAGTGTACAAAAACGAGGAAAACATCGGCACCGTCCTGTTTGAGAAGAGCGACTGCGGGAGACGTTGCTGGAGCAGCGAGGAACTCGCCATTTTAAACAGCAGACGAATGTTTCAGGATATTTTGCCGAAAGTACAGTTCCATAACCTTACTTATGAATTTTCGACTGAAAATATAAATTGATACTAATTTACTAGATATACGCAGGGGAAGTAAAGTGAAGAATACAATGAGACATTCCAGACGAAAAGATTTATTTATTAATGCCAGTTTCGAAGATCTCGCGTCTTGTGCTCGCCGCTCGGTGTCCAACCGTCGATAAATCAACGTCAAATATTAATTACATTTTTTTTTAAATTTAATTACACTCAATTTCAAGTCAGCTTTTATCAACGCGACGTAATTAAACCGAAAAAAAAAATCCACGAGTTACCGGAGATCAAAAAATGTATAAACTTGATGTCATTCAATATATAGAGTGAATCATTACTCACCGAGGCTTTGGGTGTGCACAGGTGAGCGTAATAAATTGCCAGAACGACCAGTACATAGCCCTGCTCATGGACTACTTTCACATATGCCTGGAGTGCGTTCGCAAGCTCTCGATAGGCAAGACCAAGCACCTGATGCTAAAAGCTCTCGCCGACACGATGGGCGGTTACCTCAAAGTTTACATACTCCCTATGACCAAGCGCTCGTATTACGCCGGCAACATAAAGTATCGCAACGCGAAGAGGCTCTTCGAGCTATTCGACGAGTTGAAAAACTTTCTGCACACCAACGGCGATGGCTGGCGAAAACCCACTCTCGCGGGAGCGAAACACATAAAAACCCCGCCGATAGTCGTAACTCCCACAAAATCATCGACCGCGTGCAGCGGTCTTGTTACTTATCCCTCTCGTAAGTTCAATCCTGTATCATTTTATATCCGCCCCTTACTTTCACTCCTTACAGTGCATCCAATCGATATTCGCAATTCCTAAAAATGACGCAGTACAACAAAAATACTTCAAACTATTGTAGTTACTCGTTATTCATTTTTTATATAGCTGTTAATGAAAATAACGCTCGAGACTATCAGCAGTATAATTTCAAGAAAAAGCGGTTGGTCCACCGACAACGAGAGTCCATGAGACGGTCGGCCATGGGTGAGCGAGCGAATTAGCTGGTAAATTTATTTCCTCGCGAATCTCAGCGGGTGCCATTACGAATTTTTGTCAGGTCCCGACGAGGATCGCGGGTCAGACTCGGGCGCGGTTACGGTGCCCCTGCCCTTTCTCGACGACGACGTACAACCTAACAGGTAATGAGGAAAAAAAACTGCTTCGATCAAATGTACAGTGATTGTGTGGAACACTTTTTAATAAAAAATACAAAATTCGTTTTTGTTTAAATCTTTATTCCAGCATTGCTCTGCCCTTTAAGAAGGACAACCTGCAGTCTCTCACTGCCGAGAAGTCGGCGTTCGCGCTCGTCAAGTATTACGTGGCGAGCGTCAAGTGCATCGAGTCGAAGTCGCGGACGAAGATCGAACTGTCGAAGTTCAAGCGCGATCTGTATGAGTGGCTGAGACGAACCGTGAGTGGGTGGACGATTGTGTGCGTCCAAGGCGCTCGGCGAGGGGGGGGGGGGGGGGGGGGAGGGGTCGGGCGACTGCGGGAAGTCGACGGCGGCGAAAGTTTGGCCGTTGACACCGAGCGGCCCGGCCCCTTCAGCTTTATCGCGGCAGTCTCGTCTCCTTCGCTCGCAATCACTCTCACTCCCTCTCCCTCTCTCCCTCTCTTTCGCACTCTCTCCGGCTCGACTCGCGAGTCGCGTGCGACGGGGGAGGAGGACGCTCGCGCGAGAGTAAACAATGTGCGAGGCGCAGCCGGAGAAGGTCGAACGAGGACGAACGCGAGGGGGGCGGAGGGGGGGGGGACATCGAAAACGACGAGCTTGCTATTTAGGACCTTTCAGGTGACGCCGCATCTCGACGACGACAAATGGTACCCGGCTTTCGGCGGTGTTCTCCGAGTAATGGCGTCGTTGAAGGAGTCAGGTGGAAAATCCCCTCGGAGCTGCTCGACATGCTCGATTAATTTTCACGCTTAGAGCCTCCCGCGACGCAGCCGCAACTGGCGGGGCCAGCGCCGCCGGTTGCTGCCGCGCGCGCGGAGCGACCCTCGGGAGGCTCAACTTCTCTCTCTCTCTCTGGCTTGGTTTTCGCAGGTTTCGCCGGTGATACAAGCAAGGGCCGCTCGGGAGGCGGCGGCGGCGAGTATCAAGTGATGCCGAAATTGATCACCGATACGATGGCCCAGCGACCGGTCGGTGGGGTCGTTCCGCCTCTGTACAAGAGCCGAGCTGGTAAGTACAGGCGATCTGTCTTTGGACTGCATGAGTTTGATTTTTTTTCTTTCTTTTTCGATAAAACAAAAATTACTGTTATTTTTTTTTTATTTAATTTTTCTACAGAAGTTTTTTGTTTTGCAGACGAAAATTCGTTGAATTTCGAAACGACCGAGCTAATCGTTATCGCTCTAGCGAGCGCTTTGCTCGTGTGGCTGTTCGTCGGTCTCACTCTGGTCTGCTACCGATTTCTCAGGAGACACTCGGACGACTGCGGACCGTGCGAGCCACCGTGAGATTTACCACTTTTTTTTGTAGTAGCAGTTGACATGGCAAATAGTTCTGAAATAATTATCGCTGTTTATCACTTAAAAATAATTAAAATCAAGATGGAATTTTTTTATTATGTAAAAAAAAGCTTAATTTGCTGCAGTTATTTGAATCTCCGTTTTGTCGAACTGTGTTTTCCTCAGAGTGGCCGTGCTGTACGAGAAGAGCGACTACTGCACTGCTGACGTGTGTCCCTCGAGAAGCGTTCGCAAAGGTACAGCGGACAAGTTTAAGGAATGGTGGAACAGTAGATTCGGCGGATGTCCAGGGGGCTGCGATCGATACGAAGACGAGGAGAGATGTTTGGCCGCTATGAGTTACACGAGCAAGGACACAGTTGCAGCGAGCAACAGCAGCAAATCCGTTCAGTAAGTTCTCTCGGCTTCCACGTCCTTAGTTTCCCTCTTTTTCTCCCTATTATTATTCGTCTCGTACCGAGGAGCACGAAGTTGCATATATATATGTATATCTATACACGCACATCTCGTATTCCTCCTATCTCAACGCGACTCCGGCACTTTTGCAGGAAGAGACAGTATAACAAATCGGTCCTGGTATCGCGCTCGGCTTCGCCGCGCGAGCGACGATCCTTCAAGGCAAGTTGCACATTTGTTTCGCCTATCTTTCCCTATTTTCATAATTACGCAATTAAGCCGTACGTGAGAAAATGTTCTTGACTCCCGACCTCCGATTCCCGCAGCGAGTTTGTTACACCTCGGACGAGACGTCGACGGATTCCGACAGCGCGACCAAGTCGAGGTAACCCGACGCGAATGCTGATTTTATTTAACGATTAAACGCTGATTATTCCGCGATAACGGTGCGACGTTTTTGCTCCACACGAGCAGAATAGGAACGAGCACCGGAGACGAATAGCCGGAGATACGGGAAGCTGGCCGAATGTGACGCACTCGAGAAGAGAATCGACGGTAGAACGATTCGTAGAATTTACTAATATTTTATAACACTTTTGTACGCAAACTTAACTAAAATAATTATTACATAAATACACTGGTGTTTGTTATTGCGGAGGGTAAAGCAGATTTCTGTCCGACCGACGGAAATTCTACGGCTGAGAGAATGCGATAGGAGTTTCGCGATGTTCACGTCGGGTGGAGGGAACGCTCGGTGAAAGGACGATCGAAGCGGTGGGGTTCGCGTCTCGGCTGACTGTGGCAGTCGACGAGCGCACCAACCTACTGGTCCTACTGGTTGGACAGAAATTGATGTGTTTCTATAATGCAAAAGGAAAATTCAGATCATTTTTTCTTATTTAGTTAACATCCTTATCGTAAAAGTCTTATCATCTAACTTTTTTAATATTGCATGACGTTGAATCATTAATTCGATAAAATATTACAATTCTACAAATATCCCCAAAAAAATGAAAACCCCCTTTTTTATTATTGTCATTAATCAATATTCTTCAAAGTCATTACAACAAATCAGACACGTGACTAACGATAAATCACCGATTAATGACAACAACAGAAATTGGAGCATTTAATTTTTAGGGGATATTTGTAGAATTGTAATATTTCATTAAATGAATGATTCATCATCATGCAAAATAGAAAAATTTTGATAATCACTCACGTCTTGTTACCAAAATCCAAATGAACCTATCCACTTAACAATTACTTACCTCTTCGCTATACTCCTGCCCACCGACTCAACACACAAATGTACCGCCTCTCACCGATAGTCGCATCACTCAATACCGTCTTATCAATCGCGCGCGACCGACAAACCACCTTACAAATTTGCGCCTTATGAGCGTCGGGGGCACTCGAGAACACTTCGTATGCACGAAGAATAGGTGCAATTTCCCGAAGCTTTACAGCGCTCCTAACCGCTGTATCCCGGGCTGATGTGAGTGGCTGTGAAAAATGTCATATTTCAATTTGTTTGGGAAACGAGGGGTGTGCGCGTGGAGGGAGAACACGAGCGCGAGCGAGAGGCAAAGACCAGAAAGGGAGAGGGAGAGAGAGAGAGAGAGAGAGTGAGATTGAGGGAGCAGTGGATGACGGTCGGAGGGTGGCGTTCCTTGCGGGATATCAGCGTTGCAGTGAGGCGCGGGCGCACGGTAGGGGGTGGGGGGCGGCGGCAGGACGCCGCTAGGAAAACCAGTGCCATCTGCAGCCGGCTGAACGCCCCCGCGGGGCTGTAAAGCGGCGCGAGCTAGGAGCGCCATAGTACGACTCTCCGAGGCTTCAGTGTCGCGCGATACGTCAAGGCGCGCGGTTCGTTGCCGCTCGTGAGTCTCTTGCCGCTCGGCGCACGTGAGTTCGCAGCGCGTGCTGCTCTTCGCTCTCGTAAACGCCACTCGGCCTGTCCCTGTCGACGACGCTGTCATTGCTCGTCGTTCGCTCGTACTGCCGCTGTTTAAACGGGAAACGAAGGAAGGTCCGCGAACGAAACGACGGATATTCGAAGAATAAAAGATAAATAAAAACTTCGCAGTAGCTGAAAAAAAAAAAAAAACAAATCATGACATCCCCGCGGAATCTCGACGGCGCGAGACCCGTGCATCTGTCGACCTGATTAATTCGACGCACAGCTGAAACGAGTGCACAGGATACTCGTCGCGGGGGATACAGCGATAGGAGATAATCAGGGTGAAATAAAAGATAGAGAGCGTGTAATTAATTAACACTCGGCGATAGAGGAAACAGTGATACATCGGAATTCAGTGGTGTTTTTTTTTCGTCGACGAGCCGCATGTGTCGCGCGCCGATAACGCACTCTCCGTGTGCTGCTGTGTGTGATAGAAGCAGGAAGACTCTCTGAATCATTCGCACTTCCTATTGGCGAGAGAGAGAGAGAGAGAGAGAGTGTGTGAGAGGCCAGAGGAGCGGCGGCAACGGCGAATAAGCGAAACGTAAACAGTGTCCGCGTGCGCGGTCTTCGCGCCATGCGTAATCCGCCGGGTGTAACGGTTTCATCGAGCTAAACGTGTTTTTTGTTTGTTTGCAAAGTCGCGTCGATCGATCGACGAAGTGGAAGATTGAGTGTTGAGTGAGGACGCGGGAAAAAAAAAAACGGACAATCGACGACTGCCGGACTTGTCAGAGGCCGCGATCAACATGTTTCTACGGGGACATCGGGCGCTGCTCTGTGCACTCTCGGCGCTTCTTCTCGTCGCTGCGACTAAAGGTCAGTGTTCGCCGGTCAATTTCGACGAAAAAAATCGTTTGTTCTGTTTCTGACAGACTCACTCGATCAATCAAGTGCGAAAAAATTATCCGGTCGTTTGATGCGACGAAAAAAAAAAAAAAAAAATTAAAAAACGCTAAACGACAGAAAAAATAGTAGTATCCATTGATTTCTCGTTGCATCTGTCGCGACCGGCAATTTTTTCATTCAATTCTTCGTGAAAAATGTCGCGCGTCACTTTTTCCCCCGTAATTTTACCGCGGAAAAATATCGAAAACGTGTGACACCGTGTGACTTGGCAGAGATTGCGCGCTTTTAATTGCAGCCGAGGTGTCTACGCGCGTTTGTGTTTACCGCGCGCGCGGTTTTAACGCCGCGGAGGCGTAATTTATTCCTCTGCCGCAATAAATTACAATAACGTTAATGAGGAACGATGAATTTATACGTTGCTCCCTGGGGGAGGAGGAGGCGTTGTAGAAGAGGGGGAGGGGGATAAATGAAAATTTGGGAGGACGTCGGATGGCGAAAGCTGTCGGGCAGCGCAAGCCAACCACTGCAGCGGCACTACTTGTTGAATTCACCTGACGAATCGCCCCTCGTGATGCGCCGGCATTTCCGGTCGGTCGTTTACCTCCCCCCTCCGCCGTCCTCACGCTCGGATCGCGACGCGAATCCGTCACATCCTTTTCATCGTCCTACGCTTCCCGCGTCGGGAAGCGTATATCTTCCGCATAACGAATATATGCGAGTCAGATATCGAGTGAAAGGGCGCTGATGGATTTCACGCTATATCCACGCCGAACGCACACACGCACGACGCATGCGGCACACCGAGCGCGCGCTATGTGCGCTTCGCTCTCGCCTCGCGTCCGCTTTGTACGTGAGCTATGGCGCTGCCCGCGCGCGCTACGCGATGTAGTGCCATTGTTCGTTGTCGGCGAATTGGCTTTTACCGCGTTTAATATAAATTTATTATTGCGCCTCGCCGCAACGGACGCTTTCAATTCAGTCGTTGCTCTTCGAGCGAGCGCGCGTTACTCGCGTGGAGGCTGGAAAAAACTCGACGCAGCGCTGCGGGTGAAACGTTGGGGGGGGGGGGGGGGGCAGCACGCTAGAGGGTTTTTGGTTCCTGTGTTTTCCGTTAGGATTTTTTGCAGGCAAGGAGAACGGCAAACACGGCAATATACGACCGGCAATTCGGGTCACTGGGTGCAGAAAAAAAATTGTGTTCAATTGCTATTTTTCCAACGTTTTTTTCGAATTCAACTGGCCAATTTTCCTCGAGAAAACGAAAAAAAAAAGTATCGTTACTTACTTCGGTAACTTCGTCATCCCGCACTCACAGCACCGGACGTGAATATTTCTTTTAATCTAATTTTCGCGTTCCCGCAGTCTCGTTCAACTCCGCACGCCGCACGACTCATTCCAATTATCTCCGCGAGAGCAGCGAGTCCCCCCCCCCCCCCCCTTCCCCGTGCCTTATCTGTATTACACACGGTCGCCCACCATTTTTCACGCGGCGATTTCGCGGCGGTAAATAAATAAGCGGCGACAACGCTGAGAGGGAGTGAATAAAACAGCGGATCGTTCAGAATGGTCGCGCGGGAGATTCGATGGTTTTAATATTGCATCACCGGTCGTGGGGCATAACGCAACGTTGCTCCTCTCACGTCGGCCACGTCGAAGAATCGCTCTCCTCGCACAGGTGCGAAATTCTTGCCATTTCCCCCCGCTACGTTCCCCTGCTCCCCCTCCCTCCTCCCTCTTAGCCACCTTTTTCCTCCACTCTCCATAAACATTCAACAAGTGCTCTCTCTCCTCGCTGCTGGGGAGATTCTCAGACTGGCAAAACGGAAGTCCAAGTTCCCGTCTTCACCCACTCGCCAGCACGCGCACGCACTTACGTGGGAGTTATCTTTTTTTCTTCCTCACTGTTTTTTTTCTCTTTTTTTTCGAGGATCCACAATTGGTCGGGTGAGTGAGAGAGGGAGAGAGGGAGAGGAAAAAAAGTACAACACACATGCTACGGCTTAGCGCTCGCGAGCATTGGTGAGCCCACGCAGCCGCTTATGTGCACTCGAGACGCGCATTAGCATTGTTGACCGGGTAAATAGTGGGTATACGCTCGTAATACCCACGTACGGTGCCTATAGCACGTACACACACGTGTATATATACCCCGCGCTCGCGTTGTACATATAGCTGAGTATACGCGACTCGGCCGATGCGACATTAAAGAACCTCGAGCCACGGGTCGTGCGGATTATTGTTGTTATTATTATTTGGAGAGACGCAGCGCGCGCGCCCATAACGCCGTGGCACCGGGATATTGAAAATATCCTGCCGTCGTCTCGAGTGCGCTCTGTGATTCGTGTCACTTGCGGCTACAGCGACAGCCGCAGCAGCAGCAGCTTGTAACAATCAACCGTAATATCTCACTTCCCTTTGGCACCGAACCTCGACGTTCAATTGAGAAATAATTCGAAGTATATCTGTGCACTGTCTCGGCGATCCGAGAGCAGCGCGACGGAGGACACGAGGTGTCTTAATGCATTGTATTACAGAGTCGGGGACGCGGCGGCCTTGGGAGCAATTTTTAGCGACTCGCGACTGAGTACCGAAGGTCAAAAGTGAAAATAAACATATTGATAAAATTTCGTTTTGTTGCCTTTACGGTTTGCAATTTTTGTTTTTCCACAAAAAGAATCGACGTGTCGAGTGACAAATGTATTGATAAAAATCGCAATGTCCATACGCGGCGATAAGATTTTTCCGGCTGACCGAGCTCGCCTCGCGCGGGAGGCCGCAGCAGCGCGATTTATCGTTGTTAGTTCCGAGAGGAAAAGCATGTTAGGAATTCGCGGGTCAGAGAGGCCAGACGGCGGGAAAGGCTCTGGCCGAGCGCGACAGGGAGACGAAGTTTAACTTTCGAACCTTCTTGGCTAAGGTCAAAGTCCTGCATCCGCGGTGAGGAACGACGGTGTGGCGCGCGGAGGAGGCGGAGGGGGATTCTCGGTCGAAGGACGGAAAGGAGAGTCGAAGCTGCGGGCTCGAGCGATGCGTTCAGACATGTAGGGGGACACACGACTACCGCGAGGTCTCTCGGTAATAAAAGCGAAGAGTAAGAGGAAAAGGAAAAAAAAATCATAAGTCAGAGTCGACGTGTCTGTTCAACCCTTTCTCGAGCCGGTCTTCGCGTCGCGTGCATGGATTTTCACGAAGTGCGTCTCTGTATCGCGAGTCTCTCTCGCCTCTCTCGCCTCTCTCGCCTCTCCCGGTCCGTCCGGTTGCCGCCGCAGTGCCAAGTCAATGGCCGTACCTAGGGGGTATAAATCCCGTGCTTAATTTTAGAAACTGTTAGCTAAGCGCGCGGGCGCTCGCTCGACTCGCTACGCAGTCGTACTTACCGCGCGGCGCGCGTTGGCCGCAGCAGCAGCCGCAGTCGCGACGGCGAACGGGGTGGTCTCTCCCGAACACGAACGGCGGCTCCCCTCCATACTCTCCTCGCCCCCCCCCCCTCTCTCTTTTCCGTCCTTACGACTGCATAAGTCGGTGCTGCCACCGTGACTGTGTCCAAGGGAGCGAAAAAGCTTTTCTTATTCTTCCTCCTTTTCTGCGTCGTCTGCGCTCGCCGCGCGCTGGAAGGCCAATCTAATGATCAGTCAGTCACACAAGGGCCGGGGGGTGGGGGGACTTCAGTACACGATTAGACGAGTCTCGCCGCAATAACTCACGGTCGCCCCGCGCGACAGACGCGAACGCGCGGATATAGACGCAAGCTTGGGTCTCCCGTGAAAAAGGGTCCGAAGCGCGGCTAATTGTATTTTTGTCCGGGGAATGAGTTCAATTCGCGTCGAGTATTTCGAGCGAATATTTTCGTGTTTACGTATTTACGATGTGCATGTATTTCTCCCTCGTATATACTTTTTTAATTTCACGTCGCGAATTGATTGCACTGGAATTTTTGTGTATCTTTCATTTTATATTAATTAAAAAAAAAAATGCGTGTTCAAAACTAATTGAATACCATTTGCTAGGATGCGTTCCGAGGACAGAACAAACTTTTTGAAATATATGTGAAATCGCGCACGTTAAAAAAAATGAATATCTGCGAATTAATTGCACTGAAACTACGATGATTTTTTTTTTAGTGAAAAATGCGTGTCGTACGCTAATTGTACATTATTTGCCGGGATACGTTCCGTGGACAAACAAACAACTTCCGGAAATATACGTGTGTGTATGTAAGTGCACCGTGTTAAAAGTACACGCACACGTTTGCTCGCGCCTAGGCTCGCGGGAGGGATGTTTCGTGTTTGCGGAATTTCACTTTGATGTCCAGCTCGCGCCGACGAGCCGGACGCGTAATTACGCGCATTCCAAAATCCGCGATAGTCCACCGGTTCGTCCCTTTCTCCTTTCCGTCCCTCTTCTATCAGTCTATCTGCCAACCCACATATATATATATATATATATATATATATATGTCCCTTCGTTGCGCAGCGACTACACCGGCTCTATAGAACTTGCCCTACGCTTCCGGTCTGCAGAACTATTCGACGAGCTTTCGAATCCAACAAAAGAGAAAGAATCGTCGCGAGCTCTCTGCCGCGCAACGCTGAAGGCACGTCAATAAAGGAACGAAAAAAAATAAATAAAACGAAATAAATAAAAAGACACGAAATAAAAAAAAATACACCAACGTTCTCTCGTCTGTCACGACCGATCGCTTGTGGACTAATTCGATCGCTATGAAGCGACGTGAAAGGCCTGCGCAACTCTCCGGGTTCATTCTTCCATTTTCACTTTATTTTATTTTTCACGCGAATATACGGGACGTTTCACGCTGAAATCAGCCAAACGCCTGTACATCGATACGACAGAAAAAGCTTGTATATTACGTTTGCGTCTTCAAAAACCGCGTAACGAATGCGAAACAATAAAAAAAAAAGTTCTCAACTGCCTGTTTTGCGAGACGGTGTCCTTTTCATTTAGAAACAGCAAGCGCTGTTTCTAATGAAACGGCCGGGCGATGCTTACACGTATAGCCGCAGAAAACGCTCTGTACTCCGGCCGATCCCAGGATGCACCGAACGAGCGATAGCGAAAAACAAACCGTTGGTGGTTGGCACGACACGAGAACGCAGCAAACGAGATCCTGACGACGTCGTCGAGCGCGCTTAGTCCACTGTCTGCAGTTGTGCCCCGAAATGCTATATTATTTGTTACCGAACAAATATCGTTCAACTCGTTGCGTGAAAATTATCTCATAAAAAGAAGTGTGAATTTCGTGCACGTTCGTTTGAAGTCCAGTGAATATTTTTCGGAAGAAAAAAAAAAAGATTGTTGAGAAAGGTTATTACCGCTGCAGATTATTGATGCATTGAGGCAATGGATAAAATCCATTCCCGAAATGCGATAAATCAAGAAAAGAAATATATTCGCATCCGCTGCGGCGTGGAACGCCCCATGCTGCGTGTGTACTTCGGCGTTGCGCGTGCTGCCCTTGCCCAGCCTCACAAAAAGTCCTCGAGGAGAGGTTGTGTGTACGTTACGCGGCACTCGGCGCGAATTGAAAGGACCGTGAGAGCCGCCGCCGTCACCGCCGCCGCGTAAGCACAGAATAGGTCTCGCAGTAGGCGCAGAGCACATGCGGGACGCGGTGCAGTCGTGTGCGATCGAAACTTCGGCAGTCGTGCGCGGCGCGGCCCGCATTCGGGTTTCTGCTGATGCCTCTTGTGGCTTCGCGCGTTAAAATTGTCAATGGCAATTGATAAAGAACGACGCGAGTGTCGTTCGTGCGCTAAACAACAAATGTAACCGGGTCGCAGGCCGGAGGCGACAGAACGAGAGAGAGAGAGAGAGAAAGAGATAGACCCAGGCTCGGGTAAAAAAACCTGCCGGGGAATAAAACCACTTTAACGAAGATCCCCGGGGCGAATGGACGCGCGACCGTATCGCTTCTCCCCGAAACAACAGAGTACCGAAGGGTCTCCCGTCGCTTGTTTGTTTTTAAACCTGTTTTTGTTTTCGCTCGTCGTTATTACCGGTCAAGTGTCCCGGGGAAAAAAAACGACGGTGGCGTCGGTGGAACGAGCGCGCGCGGTGCGATCGATACCGATCATTGACACCCCGGGCAGTGGACAGTGAACGATGCGGACGACTGTGCATGGAGCTCAACTTCAAATCTGTTTTCGATAGTCCCCCTAGCCCCCCCCCCCCTCCCTTCGCCTCTTCGTGCGGCTCGCGGTCTCTGTGACGACGCATGTTTTTTTTTGCGCCGCGAGTCAACCACCCGGGTTACCACAAACATGCGGGTGAACCCAATCGCGTCGCGCGCGGGGTTTAGGCGCTTCGAGCCGCCGACGAGCCGCCTACAACGACGAGAGCAGTCGATGCGATGCGGATTTCGGCTCGGGCGCACAATGCGCGCGCGGTCCGGTGAAAACGTCGCCGAAATTTTGACGCGCCGAAAGCTCCGTCGCGAGCGCCGAGTTATAAATGCAACGCGGCGGTACTGCGGCGCGCGCGGTGCGTGTAACGCCCCGCGTATATACGACAAATGTATTTGCGCTGCGGCGAGCGCGAACATGTGTAGGAATTACCCCGCGCGCGACCGCGACCGTGTTCACTGCGCGTACTCGCAAGTGGATGCGCGGTGAATACATTTATGTCTGATTTTCGGATTTGGTACGGGGAGGGGGGGGGGGGGGGGCATTTTTACCGGTTATCGAGTGATTGCGGAATATTCGCGAACGCGTCGAATGTAAATTTCGTATCGCTGTATATGAGTTATTTTTTATAGATCGCAACACAACGCACAAGTCTGGAAACGAAAATTGCGTGGAATTGGTAAATCGATGTTTTTGTAATTTACATATTGCAATAAAGTCGACGACAATTTTTTCGTGGAAAATCGCGCAGAATCAGTGGACGAAATTAATATGTCTGATTTTTTTTATTTGGCGCGGGGCGGGGGGCATTTTTACTGGTTATCGCGTGATTGCGCAATATTCGCGAACGCGTCGAATGTAAATTTCGGATCGCTGTGTATGAGTTATTTTTTTTTATAGATCGCGACACAACACAAGTCTGGAAACGAAAATTGCGTAGAATCGGTAATCGATGTTTTTGTAATTTACATACTGCAATAAAATCGACGACCATTTTTTGGTGGAAAGTCGCGTGGAATCACCGGACGAAAAAAACAAATAGTCGCTGATTAATACGTACGATACACTGTAAAAATATTCGAGTCGTATTACACGGTGTATTTACGTCTGTCGATTGTTACAGGACCGTAGACTGGAATAACGCTGGTTTCGCGAACGACAGATATTAAAAATCGCCGGTAGGATATTGTCACTCGAATAATTAGCGGAATATTGTCAAATCCAGCTTCGCGCGATATATCTCGAAATATCGTCGGCTTCGCGGTGTAACGTGCGTTGCTCGCATCCCTTCCGAGAGCAACGGCGGCGAGCGCGCTGTGTGTGTACATCCGCACGTGACTATACACGACCGTTGACTTGCGTATATACGACGAACGGCAGTATAAGCGGGCGCATACCGTGATTTAATTAATTAGCGCGAATTAATCCCAATTAGCAGTGCTTGTCTGACTGCTGCTGGTATTTCGGCGCCGCTGTCGCTATTTCTGACGAGCGAGCGAGTCAACACGCGGGCTTTTGCAACAAAGATTAATTCTGCACCGATATGTCTGCCTATATAGATATACCAGGAACAATGGAGCGCGCGGACGGAAGTTAGCCAGCGTAGGAAGCCCCTTGCGTTTTTTTTCGCGAAAAAAGAATATTTTTCGATTTCGCAAAGTTTAAAAACCCTATTCGATGGCAATTTTTCCACTGATTCTGAAAAGCACCGTTGTTTGTCCAACAATATAGAAAATTTGAGGAGAAAAACGCAAAAATCTATTTTTTTTCTGACACACCGCCAAATTTTGCCATAGTAATTAACCCCTTCAGCGGCAATGATGCCATATGGCGCATGCATTTCCCGATTATTATTCAATTATTTTCCGATCTGCTTGATTGATTTTCGTGAAATTTGGTACTCGGGGGCTTTAAGGGTCGCTGATTACGAATCCGAACTTAGGAACAAAAAATAGAATCCGAACTTACGAACAAAATTTAGGAACAAAAAATAGCAGACTCTATATAAGAGATACAAAATGTGCGCACGATTTCGTCTGCCGCTGAAGGGGTTAAACAATGAACTGCCGGTTTCCCAACGATTTATCGTAGGCCGAATACATCGACAATAATTGTTGCTCACGAACTTTTTAATAGATGATACATACATATATGGCCCACATACAAATGGTCCATATGGACCCTCCAATATATATTCTCCGAGTCCAAAAGAATAAAAAAAATAAAAAAACCCGCAGGAATTTTTTTCTTCGTTATTATTACACCGGTTAAACGGCGAACCGTTAATTCATATTCGCCACGTGCAGAAGATATAGTGCGGCGGCGAATTTCGAGAGCGCCCGCGAACCTCGACGAGCACGCGCGGCACACCCGCGATCGTTTCGCCTCGAGCTGATAATTAATGTCTCGTCGCTTAATTCGAGACTCGATTCGCCCGCGTCAATCCCCTCATCACGCGCGCCCCACCACGGCTCGCCGGCGCCGACCGGGGTCAGTTGGGTCAGTTGATGGCGATGAGAGAAGCTAAACGAACAATTAGACGTGTGAATGCTCCCATGACCACTATTGTTTCTAATATTTTGGCGATGGCCAATAAAGAAATAAAGTCGTTGATATGGCACAGATTTATAAACAGCCTCAGCATTTTCCAAAAAATAAAAAAATAAATAAAAAAAATCACGTGTTAAAAATTGTGTATTTATTTTCCCTGCAGAAAAAAATTGTAAACACATTCGAAAAACGCAACCACCGTTATCTCGAATTTTCCCAATTAATCGGAATAATCCGAACCGGCAGTTTCGCGGTTGTAATTTGATTCGACTAGCCCCGAGCTCCCGGGCGGCCGCTGCAGTAGGTGCACGCGCCCAGTGTGTCCCGTCGTTGGGCTGAAACATTTCCTCGGCCCGCCGTTGCAATTTAACGTTACGATGCCGGTGATAATTAATACGGCATCGCTTGATTTAAGCCCCTGAAATACGAGGGTCTGCTGGCTGGCGAACTCGCGCCTGAATACATATATATAATATATACTATAAACTATACCGTGTATAGATATACGTATACTTGAACTACACGCGCCTATATTCAACCCCCATGCGGCGTCGCTTAGCTCACCGACCGCGTTCTGGCTCCGGCATGTGCGAATTTAAACGATATGACGAAAATTCGCGGCAACGCTCCCATACCAAAGGCCCCTTCATCCTCCCTCCCCCTCGTCCCGGTGTGCACAGTAGTGCGCACCGGTTACGTTACCGCGCGCGCGCGCACACCGCGCAGCTATGCATAATATAATACCCAAGGAAAGTTTGAGCAAAGCTAACCCCGGACGCCCGCGCGCCACGCCACACACATTCGGCGCTCGTTAAATTTTCAACTGCACCGGGATTACCCGCGCTACAGGGTAACGAATTAGTTCTCCGAACGAATTTCGAGGCGCTACGGGTGTACGTACGTTTCGACGATTTCGCCTCGCGCGTTACACTCGGTGTGTGTTTCGCCGGTTCGGGTTCTTTGCGCCCTCTAAGCGTCGCCGTGCCGCCGGCCTCGCGCAATTTCCACGATCAGAATCGCTGAACGTTCTCGTCAAGGAGCGTGAGGGAGAGAGAGAGAGAGAGTCACGTGGCGATGCGGCGCAGTCATTGGTCGCGCAAGCGAAGCAAATATGCACGGTTCGCATGCATTGGCCATGAATACATCATGAATTGTCGGCAAGAAGCGAAGGCATTTGTAATATTTTTTGGCTCCAAATTCTAATCGCGCCACGGAACCATCGTCAGCCACGTCTGAATCTATTCACACATTTAAATGATCAAAAATTGAAGACTAAAATATTAAAATGCGGGTAAAATAAGCATATTTTATTTTTAATCAAAATTTCGGACCGAAATTGTTCCGTTGATTAGAAATCTGGTCCTGTAATACGCGTGAATCGCCACCGAAAGTTTTCACCGGAGTTTTGCAAATTCGAATCACCCGGCACGGAAAAAACGCCGATTCGAGCGTTCTGTTTTCATTGGTTTACACGGCCAATGACTGGCCCGTCGCCGGGCCCCGCGTCGGCTGCGGCAGCAGCGCGGCGCGCGGGTGCACACACCCCGAGCGACCAATCGATCGCGGAAACCGGAAAAGCGAGTGCACCCACGGCTAAATAAAAAATAAAAGAGAATAAAAAAAAACACGCAAAGCAGAAAATAAAATACTGCAACGAGAAATAAAGGAAACAAAATAAAGCAATCGCGAGTCGCGTGGTGTGGGTGGCTTTCCTCCTCACTCTTCACTGGCTGTCGCCCCATCCGCCACCCTCTTCCCTCCTCCCCCCACTCTCCTCGTACGTGGCAAAGCTTTTCACGTGGTCCACGTATGCTATAGCTACCTGTGCGCCATGAAACTAGTATTCGCTGGCGTCCACTCTTCGTTTCAATCGTATACCCAACTCTATTGATGCACAGCAGGGCCGAAACTGGAGGAGGAGGAAGAGGAGAAGGACGCGGACGAGAGGAGGGGGGAGGGTTCGAGGGGTCACGTCAGGTCCCTCTCCGCCCACTTTTCGTGCCCTTTCTGGCCCGTTCTCGGCCTGACACACACACATGTTCACTGCAACACACACTTGTCATTGCCATCCACACACACAAGCAGAGCAGCGCTTCATTCTCTGCCTCTCACTTCCTCATCCGCAGTTTTTAACATGCAAACTCGATATGGTGCGGCCTGAAACGATTTGCATAAAATTAAAATGCAACTGGGCGCGAGTGGTGCCAGCCGAAAACGCGATTAAAATCAGCGTTTAGAGTATATCCGACGTGACGCATACGCGATGCCCAAAGTACAATCTATATACTTATATTTATGTGTACACTGTATAGATATACGGGTATCCACTGTAGCACATATAGATATAGCGGTAGCTGGAGGTACAACATTCTCGAGTTGCGTGATGTCTCTCGCGATTCCTTCTTTCCTTCTCTCATGTTTTGCTTCATTTTTTTTTTCCTCATCGCTCTGTCCCTCGGCCCTGCACTCCATCATCATTCGGCCCCGGGACTTCGCGCGCCGGCCTCGGGTACTGGGAGAACCGGGTTTCGCGCGCGCGTGGTCGTTTCAATTTGCTTCCGGAATTTCTGACATTGATTGACCAATGCGATTACACGCAATCATATTCCCGTAAACGGTCGTGTGATTCCACGCGTGTGTTTATTATTCCCAGCTCGTTTCGGTGTTTCACCGCCCATATTCGCGTTAATCGATTTTCATCTTCGCTGAGCACGCGTTTTTTTCTTCTTCATTTTATCTTTTTTTTTTTTTTTTCGTTACCGTTCCACCCGGCGGTGGAAAGATTATGGCTGAATGTGCGCGCCCAGGTAATTATTTGCTTGGGCCAATCAACCGCGCTCGCGGCTCGATGGACCGACGATTGATTGGCTGGCGTCGGGTAATGGGCCGAAATTGATTGGCTCAGTCGACTAATCAGTTCGTCGGATTATCTAACTGCTTTTCACTGCGTAATTCTCGGGCCGCTTTATAGTGCTCCTCAGAGGTATCGAGTCGGGTCAAAATAGTTAAAACCATTTTTTGTGTAAGTTTATATTTTTTCATTTTTTACCACGAAAAAAAAATTGTTCAAAAAAATATAATCAATCTTCATTCACTTTCCTTGTCTTTAAAAAATAAAATAAAATGAAATAAAGTAAAAATAAAAAGAAAAAGTGTTCAAATACCACAAAATTGCACATGTAAAATCGTAGGACAAGCACCGCCCTCTTAATACCCGTAATTGATCCTAACGACATCATAGTTCGAGCCCGCAAATACAACGTCATCGAGATAACCCGCGTAGACACTTAACCCGCAGGCAGGTATATCCGTATACGCGTCTCCGACGTAAAACTCCGGCCGCAGAGCGCGGTTACGATAGCGGAAGTGAACTTTTGCTGTTCCAGTTGACTAAGGGGTCGTCCACATTGAAGCTCATATATTCATCGGCTGTTGCATTGTGACTCTGTTGCGCGCTGGCGCCTAGAATAGAGTTTCTATGTGAACCCCCCTCCATCCCCCTCGCGCCCCCGTTAGCCCCCTCGACGTTCTCCTCCGAACGAAGTATAGTTACGCATCGATCGACTCGTATTTCACATACCACTTCATCGCGGTGTACCTTTATAACAGCACTTATGAAATGCGATATACCTTCCATATACCGTCGCTGGCGTCGCTGCACAGGCCTGTACAGAGAGGCCTGGCTGTACTGCAATTGGAAACGGGGAGGCAGAAAATTGCATGCAGACACTCACGACACATACTCATACACACACACTCACAGATAGTGGTTTGCGATGCAGTATATTCCACGGCGTGCACCATGGCACAACAGATTCTATAGCTGCACAGCGAATAATCGTCGTAATGAATTAATCCTTCGATTTCCGTAAGCACGAATCTGTGTCTGTGTGCGGAGCCAAGTAATCCGCGTGTGGACATAGCGCTGCCTTCGAAAATCAGGACCCACCGCGTTGCGTGTACGTGAATACGTCGTGATTGTGGAATATAGCGTTTCGAACAACGTAATATCGATACGGGAATACTCGGCGCTGCTCCCAGTTTGCCAGTGTGTGCTATAGGTGCCACCGTCGTCGCTATTGCGCGCGCTGTATTCATGAATACAGTGGCGATTATTAATCCTCCGCGGCCGGTGACCCCGGGCTCGATCTATACCGCACAATTATTCTCCTCAGAGGCTGCGGTGGGTGCATAGGTGTGCAATGGGTTATCGAGTTACCATCTCTCTGTGTATATGATAAACCTATGCATAGCTCCGATGCGTCTCCCGCCCGTCGATGAGGCTGTGCGGCAATGCGAAGGCCGCATCTGCGCGATGGAATTACTCGTACAGTATCGCGGCTGTTTACTGATCAATTAAATCTGAGGATCTCTTGGAGACGCGGACGATTGTAATGGGACATGCGAGCGTAAGATGGGAATTGATTGCGCGGTCATTAAGACTCTGACGTCATGCGGCCTCTTTTAACTTTGAAGCACATTGATATTAAGCGTTTGAAGTCTTAATTGGTTCGTAGATGACATTTCGTGTTGCAGATGGCAGAATCTCTGTGAAAAAATGCAGGATTCAAAATGTTCCCTCGCATAGACTATTTTCAATGGATTTTGTCCTGATATCAACAAAGGGTCCACTTGCGGACATTGAGTGCACTAAAGTCCCCTACTTGGGTTTCGATTTTCACGTTTAAAATGTCCAAAAATGCAATCACTGTTGAATGCTAATATTAGCATTACGCCTGCAAAAGTTGGATAGATCATTGAAAAGGGTACTTTTAGAGTCCTATATAGGAAACAAGCGTGACCTTCCATCCGGTGTTATCAGGGTTATGTGATTAACGTTTTAGTGATGAGTACGCGCCACATCAGTTCTATCAATGCCACATCAGTCCTAATTTTCTATAGCCGCGTCCAGAACGCGCAGCCGCACACCGAGATATCCCCGGAGGGGGTGTTACGTTTCCGCGAGTACCATCAGGAATCCAGCCGCCGTTCCTGTTGCATGTACCTCGAGGCTATCAACATTGTGCACCGTTAAGCGGAGGGACAGAGCCGGGCGGCTCTATACACGGATCCGCAGAGAGAGCACACGTTGCGGGTTGGGAATACCCGGTGTGTGTTGTGAGGCTAAAGTCCGCTCACCTCAGCCTAACAAATAGAAGCGCGAACGAGATGACGAGACCGAGCGAGGAGGACCAAGAGCAGGAGAAGAGAGACAGAGACATAGCCGCGCGCGGCGTCAGAGGCACCCGACGTCTTTGTTCGTGCAGCGTGTTTCCGGGACGCGCGGGTGAGCTGGAGATAGAGGCTCTATGTGCGCACCGGGCGCGCTGTACGTTATACGTGGGGTGGCGGTGACGACCTCTCGCTAAATGCGTCTCGTTGATTAACTCGCCGGAGGCTCACCGGACGGATGTACCACGTACCGGCGGACGGATAGACGACGGACGAGAAATACCCTGAGTAAACCCGGCAAGATCCTGCGCAACAGCCCGTTCCATCTGCACACGAAACGCCTCTCTCGTTCCTCTGCCTCTCGATTCCGATCTCACTCGCCGTGTCTGCGAGAAGATGACCCCCCCTTCCTCTCCGCCTCCCGAGCTGCCACCTTCCCCGCTCTACCTGACATTTCTGTAGGTTTCTCGCGTTTCGCCCGTCCGAATTCGGGTGTTGGAGCTTAGACCTAGACCCTGAGCCAAGTGGGTATGAATATTCGGGTTTAGAGACACAACACAACAAAACGGACCATTGGTCGTGGATAGTATAATCAGCCACCCGGAGGCGAGTTCTTGTTGCTCGGGTGAGTGATGAGCGACTCGCGGTGGCTGATTGTACTAAAGTGATAATTTGTTTTTTCAAACATCTCAATAATGCAGACGATTTGTCGGGTGAATAGATGCGAATTGCGAGCTGCACTATGTTCACAAATCGACGAAGAGGTTGAGCGATGTATAAGGGACGCAGTGACCTTAATGAATGCGAGAAATAAGTTTAAAAAATGCCACCCATGTACGGAACCAAAGAAGTTATTCTCAGAGTTTGAGAAACGCTCGGTTTTTTTTTTTTTAATACAAGAACATTTTTAATCATATAATTTTCGATCTCGTAAAGTGGTCGCTTCCCTAAAATAATGCTGGCATTCCAGGATATATTACAATGAAATATGAATTATTAATTATTATTTATTGAACTACTTGAATAGTTGAATGCATTGCCAATTATCATGGCCGACTGCGTAACGCTTCGCCGTAATAGGACCCGATGCTTTGTCACAGGATCATTCGCTTTGAGGATCGATATAGCTCCACGCGCACATGCGGATTGACGTAGGTATCCGCAACGCGAATACACGGGGATACCTTTAACTCCACGCCTCCCAATCTCCTCTTGTTCGTCATAGATGATACAGGGCAGGCTCACGGCGGATGGAGATCCAAGGAGGTTTCACGGTCACCCGAGCTCAGCTCCTCGGATCCCGCATACACACGCACACATACACACAGACACACGGAGCTAGGGGGCTTTCGCTCTAGACGCGATGCGGTACAGCATTCTGTGGAATAGCTTAATCATGGCACAGTTGTGGGTCATCCTGAAGGGATTCCCAGCAGCCCGGTATTGAATTCCACACAAAGATATTCTCATCCGGCGACGGAATTACCAATTAAACTTCCATAAATTATAATTCACTAGGCTCGAGATACCTTTGCGCTGCTGCGCTCTTATAAAGCTTTAAAAAGGTAAATCGCAACTAAAAAAACCCTTGTTTAGTTGATTTTGAAAAAAAAAAAAAATGTTGCTTGAACAGTTTGACAGAAATCGTAGATCTGGCCGCCGGGCCGAAAACCGCCTAAATCGGGGTCACGAAATTTATTTTTTCAAAATATCGACTTCTAACCTATACCATCGTTCTCAAGTCGCATATTCTACCCCTGAAAACACTGGTTACAACCCTTTTTTAGTTGATTTTGAAAAAAAATATTTTGGTCGAACAGTCTGTCAGAAATCATAGATCTGGCCGCCGGGCCGAAAACCGCCTAAATCGGGGTCACGAAATTTATTTTTTCAAAATATCGACTTCTAACCTATACCATCGTTCTCAAGTCGCATATTCTACCCCTGAAAACACTGGTTACAACCCTTTTTTAGTTGATTTTGAAAAAAAATATTTTGGTCGAACAGTTTGTCAGAAATCGTAGATCTGGCCGCCGGGCCGAAAACCGCCTAAATCGCGGTCACGAAATTTATTTTTTCGAAATATCGACTTCTAACCTATACCATCGTTCTCAAGTCGCATATTCTACCCCTGAAAACACTGGTTACAACCCTTTTTTAGTTGATTTTGAAAAAAAATATTTTGGTCGAACAGTCTGTCAGAAATCATAGATCTGGCCGCCGGGCCGAAAACCGCCTAAATCGGGGTCACGAAATTTATTTTTTCAAAATATCGACTTCTAACCTATACCATCGTTCTCAAGTCGCATATTCTACCCCTGAAAACACTGGTTACAACCCTTTTTTAGTTGATTTTGAAAAAAAATATTTTGGTCGAACAGTCTGTCAGAAATCGTAGATCTGGCCGCCGGGCCGAAAACCGCCTAAATCGGGGTCACGAAATTTATTTTTTCAAAATATCGACTTCTAACCTATACCATCGTTCTCAAGTCGCATATTCTACCCCTGAAAACACTGGTTACAACCCTTTTTTAGTTGATTTTGAAAAAAAATATTTTGGTCGAACAGTCTGTCAGAAATCGTAGATCTGGCCGCCGGGTCGAAAACCGACCAAATCGGGGTTACCGTAGGTTAAACAGTGCTGCAGCGCTCATTACGACAAACTGTCAAATCTCGCGCTGTTAAACAAAAACTGTCGGTCGTCACGGCCCTCGACCAATCAGAGGCCGAGTTATATCATCGACAACAATGGTTGCTCACGCACTTTTTAATAGAGGAACATCCAGACAAGGGGGAATTTAATAGGAAGATACAAAGAGGTATACAGATTAGGAGAGACTAGGAAATACAGCAGGACTAAAACAAAATTGACGCGACGGACTATTGCGAGGAATATCAGAGTAGAAAAAGGGAAATTGGAATGGAAGGAAATTGGAGTGAGGCAAATCGTATGTGATTGCGGGTGGCTTTAAAATTCTGCAAAAAATAGAAAAATAGATTGAAAGCCGGTTTTTTCTGTAAAAAAAACATTATACCGGTTTTAGTGACGTGACAAAATTCGAAAAAAAAAAAAAAAAAAAAAAAAAAAAAAAAAAAAAAAAAAAAAAAAAAAAAAAAAAAAAACATTATTCGCGTTTTTCGCCTTGATTTAGACATTTCGAGCAAAGCGGGATCGTCGCTGCATGCAACGATTATTCGAAACAATTGACAGTTTCAACTGCATAAAATCCGTTTGCACTATTTACCAGATCTCCGCTCTCGTTATCGAATCGACGAATAGAACCAATAAAACCCCGCGTCGGAACGATTTTATATCATCCTTATTCCCCGAAGCTAATCGCGGCGGATCAGTTTCGCAGGTATATACGTTACACGCGAGTTCGCGTTATCGGCCGGGGCAAACAGTGCGTAGTAAAAGTGTCTGTCGAGACGGCGGAGGGAAGTGTGTAGTCATAAAAAAGTCAAAGAGAGTGATAACGATGTAATCCTCGCACTCGTAGCGTTTTAATGCGGCTCGCTCGACGAAAGCATTTTTCCGTCGGGCGTTTATCTTGTACGCGGCAGTTGCCGAAGTATAAACACGCGGAAAACGAGGCGGAGAATTCACGCGGTTCTCGATCTCTCGCACCCAGAAAAAAGATCTAGTTGATGGAAGTAGATTCTACTTAACGCGAATAAATTTTTTTGCTTGATGGCCGGCCTAGTAGACTTGTAGTGACTTCTAATAAATTTTTTTATTCGATTTGAATATATTTCAGTGAAACCAAAAATGTATTGAATTCTAGTAAATGTGTGTTTGAATGCAATATATCTTTTGTTTCAATTTAAAGGAAATATATACTTCATGGAAGTGTTATTTTCTTACTGTTAAATAAAAAATATATTTCGCTGAAATAAAATTCTATTCCTCCTTATAAAGTACATATTTTCAAACCATCGTTTAAATATTCTTCCGTTTTGGTAGCAAGCACACATTTTAGCCCAGGATAATAATTTCCGTTTATCAATCCTCGAATATTTTCAGCAAGAAAGATATTTTTTTCTATTCATTTAGAGGCAGTGAATATTTGGGATGGACACTGCAATTTAAGCAGTGTCTTCCCGTGTCCAAAGTAAAAGACGGTCGGTATCAGACACGTCGCGGACGGGTCGGTTGACAAAAATCGTTTTTCTTCGCTGCTTATATAAGCGCCACGCTACCAACTCGCTTGCGAGAAGCGTTCATCGCGCCAGCCATCTAGCGGTAGAATTTGTTGAATAACTAACTCTAGTCGAGGCAAATGTATGAAGCATTCGAATCAACGAAATATATATTCAACTGAACAAAATCCTAGTTGATTTCAATAAAACCAGTTAAATATTTTTATTTGGTCTGTTTAAACAAATCTTTATTTCGGGTGATCAAAAATTTGGTAGAAACAAATAAATTATTTTCATATTCAAAATAATTTTGTCAAGGTCGATCAAAAAAATAAATAAATTTTAATCAAATACATTGTGTAATGCAATTAAATATATATGTATTTCTTAGAAAGCAAATTTTAGTTAAATGAATAAAAAAAACATTGAATAAAGGAATTTATTTGATCCGACTTGAACTTTTTTGGGGGTGCGGTTCTCCGTCTTTCTCTCTCTCTCCCTACGTCTTTTGTGTATATATACGCGTCATCAGAAACGATCTACCGCCTCGGCGATTCTCGCGTTTTGCACCACGCGGCGAGGCAAGAGACAGAGACGCGAGGCAGACTCGCAGTTTGCTACTCGGCAGCTCGTTCGTACGTTAAGGAACGCGGGTGCCCGCGAGAGAGAGAGAGACGCAGAGACAGAGAGAGTGAGAGAGCTCGGTATTATATCGTCGTAGAGCGCGTTATCAGCGCGCACCGCTTGAACCAGTTTCGTGACGCTATCGCATCGCAGCCAGCGGCGCACAACCACCACCACCACCCCCACCACCAGCCATCGCCGCAGCCATAGCCATAGCCGCTGCTGCGAGGCAACCACGAAGGAGTGAAACTGATATTGCGAGAATTGCCCCGCGCCTGCTCTGCTCACGCCGTATCCGCTCGCTCCGTCTCCCTCGACGCGTTTCTCTCGCGAATCGATGAATGGAATTCCATGTTGCGCGGATTCGCAACTGCCGCGAGGCCAAATACCCTCCCCCGCCGCACCCCTGGTTCTCTCTGCCTCTCTATTTCTCTCTCTCTCTCTCTCTCTCTCGCTCACTCTTTCTGTGTTTGTAGGTTTTCGGTTGGCGTAACAATCACACACAGAGAAGGAGAGGCGAGTAGTATTTCGCGGAGTGCGCGAACTATAACTCGCTCGCTCGCGCGCGCGCGCGCGTGGGCCATTGAGAGTCCGTTGCTTTCTCGCGGTGCTGAGGGGCCGCGTTATCAGCGGGACCCATTTGAGCTCTCGCGCGGAAACGGCAAAGCGCGCGCCCGATGCTCTCTCGTAATATCGAATTCGCATTTCGGCGAAGGGTCGAAGTACCGTCGTTAATATTCAGTGATGACTCTGGCGCGCGGAGAGCCCCCAGCAGCAGGCACTTCGCTCGCCGTTCCGGTTCGACGCCTAGATAGGCCACGGGTATACAGATACATATATGCATATATACACGTCGTATCTATACCGCCTGTGTCACAGTATTTCGCATCGTGGACGTTCGCGCGGATTCGCGTGTACGTTTCCGTTTGCTGTGTGTGCAGCCGAACTGGCATCGTGAGCGCGAATTGCGCCTGTGCGTATTCAAAGAGCTCTAAACCTATGCCGGTGCCTTCCACCCTCTGATAATGCGCGCGCGGAGACATCGGCGCAGCGTCTAGCTAGGTAGAGAAACCGAGTTATCGTGATATCGATTTTGGATTAAAGGAAAAGCGCCGCGGCATTGTCGCGGCGATTAGGCATGGCCCGAGAGCGGTTACACGTGCACGTTGAGACGTCTCGCGGGTGGGAAACTGCGCTGTGTGAGCAGCTTGATTTACTCGTCTTTGCCCGATTGAACCGGGAGGTTGACATTGCATTAGTAGATTTTAATTAGAGGCAGCGGCAACGATTTCAGGCGAACGTCGAATCAATGCTACAATCGGAATCTTTGAAAGATTATCAGAATTATTATTACTGTTATTATTATTATTATTATTATGGATGAAATATAAATCTAGGTTTTTAAATATGCGCAGATTAGTCTGCGTTCCATTAGCCCGAAATGGCATGAATAAAATCACATTAGTCACAGGCGCTTATAAGAACCGCCGAAACATTGACACCATTGTGAAACGAAATATATTCTCCCGCGTGTATCCTCGATGAGTTCTCCGAAACGTCGCGCGAAGATATATTAAACTCTATTCACTCGATTCTATGATCCGTGCTGCGTGTTTTTTTTTTTTTTTTCGTTTCGCTAAATCGAATTAAGCGCAGAGGTCGCACCGAACAATGCGATCGTTTCTCGAGAACTCGTTTTATTATAGGTAACCGTGGCCGTCTCGCGAAATTGAAAAGCGCGAAGATGCGGTTTTTTCGCACGATACTGTGTCTCTGTCGCTCTCACACGTTTGTGCGGTGCTGGCCTCGTATATAGAAGCCGCGCGGTGAGCGTGCGTGAAGAGGCTCAGGGCGCCGAAAATCCCGAGCCGGAGCCTCGAGATCCTTTGTCCCTGTGGACGCGTCCGACAGAGGATCGTCGGGCTCCTCAGGCCTCGAGGCCCGATCAAAGGCAAGTAATAAGAGTTATGGTGGCTGGTGAATACCGCGAGAAGAGAAAGATCGAGAGACAGGGAGAGAGAGAGAGAAAAAAAAGCGACGAGTATGATGATGAAAGGCCATTCGGGGTCTCCTCGGCCGCCCGTTGCCGCCCGTCGATTTATAGACTCACACTACGCGCCCGGCGGGACTCACCGGGGCTTGTTGGATCGAGTTAACCTCGAAACATACACGCACTTCAACCAAAAGTCACCTTCGACTTTTCAACCTTGGATTACCATTTTCCGATGTAAAAAAAGCGGCGTTCAATTTCACGAATCGGTAAACATGCAAAGGTACCGAAATCTCGACGCTTTTTGGCCGTAAACCGAAAATTGGTATGGCCCGGTGCTCGATAAATTCAGGGCTTGTCCAAAATCCCCGGGGTTATTTTTTTTTACAGTGATCTAGAATTAGAAAAAAAACCGCTTCCTCGAAGAATCCGTACATATACACTTTATACTCCGTATTTTCAATATTCCATCGCATTCGTCTTTCATCTTGGTGCACCGATGAAATCGATAAAAATCCTCGGATCAATACTGATCCGACTGACCCCGTTCTCCTCTGCAGCGATGCATGTGTAAGCCGGGTATACCGAGGCCGTAAACATTCTCGTATATGTATGTATATATATAGTGGTTCCACTGGCCGGTGGCGGTGCGGGAGGTTGAGGTATAAGAAGAAGGTTCGACTCTGTCCCGCCTCGTTCTCTCGCCTCGCGTGTCCTTCGGTCGCTTCCACCTTCTTCCGTCTCTCTTTTTTATTCTCCTCTTCTTCTTATTTCTCCTTCTTCTTCATCTTCGTCTTCTTCTTCTGACTATGTATCGCCCCGTCACGCCGCCAGCAACGCGGCCACCTCGATCCTCCGACGAAGAGTCTTTTCGATCGAATTGACATTCGAGCCGTGGCGAATGCGCTCGGGATTACCTGGGTCCCCATTGTGCACGTATATATTCCCGGGGAGAGGGGAGGGGGGGGGGGGGGGGGGGGTGGCGGTGAGGAAGAACGCGAGATCGTGCGAGCGTCGGGTCTAATCAAGATCGAATCAGGATCGAACGCTACCCGCCGCGGGGTCTCAGCATACACCTCAATAACACCCTTTTCCTACCGAGTCCTCGGAGCACGGGCACGACGCACAAAAACCATCGCCCGAGTTCCGAGTTCGCGCGACACGAGCTTGACTCGTGATTTCGACAATGACGAGAAAATAAAATGAGAGACGAAAGCCCGAGCGTCGGTCCTTTTCGCGACGGGGAAACGGATTTATTTGATTTTTACCTTTATCCGATCAATCACCGAAAATTGATTTTTCGATTTGTCACGAAGTTATGATTTAACGAATCCGTATAAAAACTATATATGGGTGCAGTCAGGTCTAGAATTTCTGACAAAAAATAACCGAAGAAATATTTGTTTCAAAATCCGAGGGGACTTGAGAACGATGGTATAGGTTAAGAGACCGTATTTCGAAAACAAAATAGTACATTACGATACGCGTGCGAAAAACCTTTTTTGTAACTCATGCACGTAATGCCGCACATTTCGTGCCCGCAAAGCGTGCGTGAGATCGCGTATTATGCTCATGTCAACGTAGATAATTGCACGTACGCTATCTGGTGCGTGAAGTTATCTACTTTACTTCACGCACACATTGGCGTGCGTGAAACTATCTACAAGATGATCTCACGCACCTGTGCAGGCACGAAGATGTGCGACATCACGTTGACATTCGTTACAAAAAGTAGTATGTGATACATGGGCGACAAAGCGGCCGTCCCGCGGAGGTTAGGAAGCAGTGCACTCGCCTCCTCTCGTGCTACAAACAACACTCGGCTTCGCCTCGTGTCGTTGTAGCACTCGATTTGGCGAGTGCGCCGCTTCCTAACCTCCGCTCGTTACGGCCGCTTTCTCGCCCTTGTATCACAAAGTACTATTTCGGACTCGTGCGATTGCAGCACTCGCCTTCGGCTCGCGCTGCAAACTCACACTCGTCAGAAAAAGTTTTTTCGCACTTGTATCGTAATGTACTATTATGAAAGCAAAGCTTACACTATAAAGAATGAAGAAGCAATAAAAAAGAGAGGTAAATTCGCTGAATCGAAGATAAATCCATTGCATTCGTCTCAGGACCAGGGAGCGATTTATTTATCTATTTTATTTATCTATTCTATTTTTTTCTATTTTCTCGTCTGTCTGCGGGCAAAGCGTTTTTCGACCAGTATCGACACACAACGCTGATGGACATTTCACGATGACCGAGGGCACGTCCAGATGTTGCGCTGAAATGTATTCCAGGCTGGGATATAATTTGGACGCGGCGATAATGGAATCTCGGATGGAGTGATGCGCGTTACAGGGCCGCCCGAGTATCCACGGGATTCGCGATACGGTAATCAAACTAATTGACATCTGACACTCGGGAGGTCCGGGCGCGCCAAACGTCGAGCCGATGATTGTCGGGGTCCCCGGTCTTTCGCCGCGAGACAAGAGCGCAACGGGCAAACGGCCCGGTGAATATCGAGGACCCGGAGAGCTCTGCCCGCAGCGACGGACGGACACCGGGGAGACGAAGATATTGCCATGGTTACGTCAACGCCTGGTAAGAGAATCAACGGGGAAAATCCTCTGTCGTCTTGCGCCACTTCTTTATTTACCGTTCACACACAGTACACAATGTATCCATGGCTTTATACGGGCAACGCGGAGCTTTTACTCCCCAGACGTTTGTGTCGAGAAATAAAAATATTTTTCTTCCCCTCTGACCAGTCGAATCAAATAAAAATGTTAGAAATCTTTCTAGGCAATTAAGGGGTCTACCCTAATTAGACGGCCAAAAAAAGTACTATTTCCACGAATTTTTTTGACCGGTATAAATTATAAATATGGATATAAAAAGTGTTAGGCCTAAAAAATATACTCTTAAAATACACAAAAAAAAAAAAAAATTTCATATTTATTTCACTCAGCTTTTGTACACTAAAATGGAAGAGAAGACAGGTAAAAAAAAGATGGGTGTGCGCTGTTGATGAAATCTCTGGAATGAATGATAGGAAAAAAATTTAAAAAATGGTTTTAGATTCCTTAGGTAAATGGCTATAGCGCATATCATACGATTTTTGATTTTATCAAAAATGACAAAATGGCGGCCATTTTTTCAAAAACTTCGAAATATCACGTTTTTTTTCATCGTTTTTTGAGAAAAAAAAATAGTTACACTTAAAATTTCAAAATTCGTATGATATGCGCTATAGCTATAATCATAATGAACATGTGGTACAATTTTGGTGAGGATCGGTTGAATAGTTTCGGAGATTTCATCAACAAGCCGTCCAAAAATGTCATTTTGAGAAAAACGCGTTTAACGGGTTGCGGTGCGTACCCTAACGCGCTCAAGTACCACAGTGGGCGGCCCTCAAAAGTACACGTTGACTGCCAGGATCATCATAAAAGTTTAGTATGATACTTTTAAATATGTAAACTTTCGAAAAATGCAATAAAAAAAAAATCGATTTTTTGAAAATTCTAATTAGGGTAGACCCCTTAATTAGTAAATGTAGTGGCATAAAATATGCCTCGGTAAAATGACCAGTTTTTATTTACAATACTTTTCGAATTATTCTTAATAATAACATTATTTTTACTGAGTAAAATATTTCAAAAAGTGTCGGGTAAATTTTTTTATTTTTATTCATCCAATGAATGGTATCATTATAGACAAGAAGTTCCAGTACATATTGCAGCAGCGAAAATCCGTTCAATGCAACATTTATTTCCCACCTCGGTGTGCGTCGAATGCAAATATAATAAGACGAAGGCGGCGAAAGAGGCGCGCAAAACCGGCTCGCGAAGACTTCGACCACGGTCAAAGGAGAACATACCTCGGCGCTTTCTTCAAAGGAAACACCGGCATTCGGCGGTGCCGGGGCTCGCGTCTTATATACTATTTACTGAATATTTCATCGATCGGTACCCGGTAAATATTTCAAATAAACCACCGTCCTCCTTTCCGTTCCACAATCCCATCTCCCACTCCTTACCCCCTCCCACTCCTTACCCCCTCCCACCGGGAAGTATGCGGCGGAGAAATTAATTTTTCATTCAGACCTATCGATGACTCGTTTGCCGCCGGCAAACTCGAGACTGTATCTCAATGGGGTCTCTAACGATACCGGGGGAATAACGAGGGGCGCGGATGTTCATCCTCTTTTCGCCCGCGCGCGCTATATTCATTAACCGTGCACAGAAGGAGTCATCGCTTCTGTGTATTTTAACGCGGTGAGAACAGTATTTAATATCATCTCCCCCTGTTTCGACTTCACCGGTGAGTGGGGCTGAGAGAATGAGAGAGAGAGAGAGAGAGAAGGAGCGAAATCTCCGCTCGCCACTCTGCTTTCTCGGTTCCCCCTTGCCCAACTCTCTGTCTCTCTGGTTGCAACGTATAGCGCGGCGCATTTTCCGCGGCAACCGTAATCAAACTAATTAACATCTAACCGTTGGGCATGCGGCAAGTGCACATCAGCCTAATGATTGCCATCCCCTCCCCCCTCGGCCGTTCCCGTCGACCCCGCGCGTCCCATCTCCTTCTCTCAGCACTGCTCTGCTTTACCAGTGACTACAAGAGCGAGCGAGCGAGAGCTCGGAACTCCAAAGCCCCGGGATAGGTCACCATGGTTACGTGAGAGCAGCGTGCACAAAGCGAGCCCACTCTCTCGCTCTCTCCGTGTCTCGTCTCTCTCTCCCCCCGCAACTGACTTGCGCCGCTGCCTCTCGCAAATTTAATATCAGCGCGCGAGAGGAACTTCATAATCGCGCGAGCAGCTCGCTCGCCGACGCTCGCGAGCAGTCGCGCCGGTGCACTTCACCGCGCCTCGCGTCAGCGCGCGCGCGGTCCGGACGAATTCTCGGGCTCATATAAGTGCACGTCGGCGGCACGGTAGTCTCGACCTGAGCGCGTGTGGCACTCTCGAGATTCTTGAAAATGCATATGACAGAACTCGACGGGACGCGGAATTAAAAGTCGACGGAAAGTGGCAATATACGGACGACGAAACGAGTTGGATTTTTTTTTTTTTTTTCGTTTTACCTGGGAAAATATGATTACCGGAAAATAAATGTTGTAGAGGGAGAGAATTTAATTAGCTCGGGGGAAAAAAACTACTGAAATAAAATTCGAATAAAGATTTCAGTGGTTTGAAAGGCGCTGCGGCTAATCTTGAGCTTTATTTGCTGCTTGACTTAGGAACGAAGGCCATAGAGAAAAAGTCGACGGGTTCCCCAGGCTAAGAGGTAACTCATGGAACCCGGAAATTTGAGGACAACGGATTTTTTTTTTCCTTTTGGGCGCGCGCAGGAGGCGCGAGTTTTTTCCAAGGAGACCGCAGGGGGTCGTCCGCAAAATTTCGTGCAATTAAAATCAAAACCCGCGAGAGCGTCTCGGAGCAGGTTTCTTGTTTACGAAGCCGCGAGGCCTAGCGAGCAATACCCTCCCGGCTCAACGGTGGCCCCTTCGCACTTTGGCCCTCACTCTCCCGCATCGCGCCCGAACTCTCGGCTTTCCCTCTCATCCCTCCTTTGCACCCAACGGCCCTTTGAATCCCTCAATGCCACTTTTCTCCCGGAGTTTTTCCCACTCTTTCACCGCGAGGGAAAAGCCCGCGTTTGGACCGTTTGAGAAATGACGAGCGGTGTTCGCCGCGTGTCGAAATAAATGACGAGTGATGATGCGTGACGGGAGAGAAGGGAGTTTAAAAAAAAGCGTGAAGCGCTCGTAGTCAGTGACGCGATGCTCCCCCGGCGATTAGTCGTCGGTGGTGTATCGCGCCAGCAGCCACGGTAGCCTCGGCACAGACGGCGGCGCTGCTTTACGCGCGATACACACCCGAGCCTTCCGGCTTTTTGTCCCTCGCGCAGACGCACACAGACGCACAAACAGCCCACGACGGTTATATTTTCCTTTGACGAGGCCGAGTGCAAAGTTTCAGGATCGCGCGGGCGCGGGGCGCGACGATTGGAGTGCGCCGCGTCGCGCGCGACACGCCAAACCCGTCCTCCGCGGCTCGCGCAGTCGGCCTGCAAAGGGCGGGACGCCGCCGCCTCGAGAGACGCGCGGGCGGCACAAGTTGGCGAGAGGAGTTTGCGGAATCTCGCCGAGGGTGCGAGAATCGAGAAAGCGAGAGCTTCTCTCTTTCCCATTTCTCGACTCGAGGCCGCGCGCGCGCGCAGCTAGACGGCTCACGCATCCCGGTGTGAGTGATCGAGAGTTCCTTTCCACCTTTCGCCTTTCGTCGTTGAGAGAAAACGGGAAGGGGCGATGGAGAGGGGGTGGGAAGGGGGAGATATTGATCTCGATAAATCTCAGCACTTACCGAGGTGCAAGAGACACATCGATGAAATATCTTCGCGGAAGATTTATTTCCGACGGTTATGACTTCCTACGTATATGATGACTCAAGTTTTTCTTTTTTTTCTTTTCTTCTCTTCACTTTCAACAAACTGCCACTTGCAGTTAGGGAAAAAATCTTTTTCATCAGGATGAAAATGTGTGTGTGTGTGCCGAGATACCGGTTGTTGAATTATAGTAGTAGTACCTGTGCAGAAATTAGTACAGACATCAGCGAATAATAGGTACAGGCCCATTATGGGCTTTTCCGTGGAAGCCGTCATAGGGAATCCAATCGTGGGCCCTACTCGGCCCAACACAGGCTCCACAACATACTTTCATGGGACTCTCGTGGAACCCATGATAGGGAATCCAAGACGGAATATCAATGAAAAGTTCTATAAATTAGCATAAAAACATGTTTTGTAATTTATTTATATAAAGGCATTTTTCAGAATGATTGGCACTATAAAAAATATGAAATGAAATTGGCACTATAAATAAATGAACTAAAGCTTAATTAAAATTTGTTTTCCTTTTCCATCTATGAGCGAATTTGCAAAACACGGTGGAACGATGAGCCACGCTCCTCGATACGAATAAACTTATCTGCACCCGACCTGCGATAAGACGGACGTAACTAACGAGGTCGCGTCGCGAGCGCCTTAGGTAACGGAAATCGCAAGATAAAGAAGGGAGAGGAGCGAAGTGAATAGCTGCTGCACCACCGGAAGCCCCTGGGGGCGATTAGTCGCTGGCTGCAGAAGCCCTCGCAAAGCTCTTCGCGTCGTCGTTGTATGCCAACAACGCAGTGCCGCCAGTCCCGGCTTAGTCCATCGCTCGTTGTTTCTTTGCATGCCCGACGCGTGAAAGTCTGTTAATTCTCGAAGACGCTCGCACGAAGCCCGGCCACCCTCGCCCGCGGCCACGACGTAGTCTCCACGAGAGTTCGTGGTCGTCGCCGAGAGTATATACACGACGAAACGCCCGCGCAAATATAACTCTTGGCTTAAGATTCCTCGGTCCGGAGGCGGAGGAGACAGTGTTGGTCGTATGAGATGCAACAAATAAAACAAGACTACACCGACGTACTCAACACCGAGAGTGCGCACGCCAGTTGACACGACTGCGTCAGTTTCGCGAGACCCGCGGTCGTCCACTCCGTTACATTCTCAGAGTTTATTTATAATCGAAATTCCACGTTGTTCGGGAATTTCGATTACATCGGGGCAACACGGGTGCTTTCGTCGTTTTGTCGTCCTGCGGTTTAATCTAGAAACCAATTTTCCAATTTATACCGCAAAGCCCAAGTAGCCGTAAAATTGTGACACAATTTTCCCAACAGTATTTTCTAGATATCCAAAGGGATATTTTCACGTCGAGATCTTTCATTCTTCGGATCGCAGCGTCCCGAACTATTCCTGATCAAGTCCAGATTAAGACCAGAAGCCACCACCGGGAGCCAATAAGGTCGCCCCGCTTTTCCTTTCACGTGTGTCTCCTTCTGCGCTCTTTTTTCTTGTTGAAGCCTCCGCGGTTTTTATGCCACGATCGGCTGGGGGAGGAGGAGGGGGGGGGGGGGGGGGGGGTGGACGCGCTCTTTGAGTAAACATTGTAGGCGCACGTATTATATAGTATATATAGAATACGGAATAGCAGAGGTTTAAGCATATAAGCTCCGCGCGCTCCCGGGGCGATGACATTGCTTTCGCGTCCTTTGCCGGGGCTCGCGGGGCTAACAAGATTGCCTAAAGGGATCGGCCTTAATCTGGCCCTATTCTCTTCGCTCGCCTCCGCGTCTCGTCGTGCGCTGCTGCTGCTGCTGCTTCTTCTTCTTCGCGATTCCCGCGAGCTCTCCGCGAAACCACCGTCTTTACTCTACCTCCCGCTTCATCCCTCTCTCTCTGCTTTCTTCCTCGTCTTCTTTTCTGCTTTCGAGTCCTTATAAGATTACATCTCGCACGCCAAGCGCAGAATCCACCTCGAAGGGCTTCGGCTTTGCTTCTCTTCTGCTCTTCTTCTCTGCCTCTCTCTCTCTCTCTGTGCTCCTTCTCCCCCTCTGGTGTTATTCTCCTGGAGCTTTGCCCTGAAAGTCTGCGGCTCGGTCATAGCGCAGCACGAAGATCTCGACGAGAAACCGATCTCTTTTGTCAGAGCTTCCTTCGTGCTCCTCATTTCTTTTTCTCGGCCAAGATTCGCCCCCGTCTCTAATTTTCCTCGAACGATACGATCGCCGATATCAGTTTAATCGGCTGAGTGAATTAGGTAATGAAGGATCACTGTGTATTTTTTGGTTTAAGTACTTTTCGTTCACTGGTATTTGTATTTATCGGTTTATCATTATTTTTGAAAATACTGAAACATTTATAGCACCACACGTTTCTCTCTGATAACGTTTGATTGAATTTTGATTGAAGCAGCGATTGATATATAATTAAAGTGAACCAAATGTTCTGGATGGGATGACCATAAATACAGGACGAGAATGACCGCAAAACAGAGATGGACAATTGAACGTATAGAGCGTAGCCAGTGTTGGTGACCGCAGTAACAGCCTAGAATCCGATCGGCTAAGGTCGTCGTACCCAGGATTTTCGTTAATTACGCGAGCCGCACTTGCGGCATAACGACTCGGCTGTACTGGATGAGGCGGTGGAAGGGTAATTCGTGTTCTCCTACCACCGGGCGAGCATTCGGCTGCCGCTCGTCTCCGACGGGAATTGCGTCATTGGGCCAATGTCGGGGTATTCCAGGCCCTGCGGTGTTGCGAGGGGGGAACACGAGCCGGACCTCGTTGACACGATCCACTCGAGTCTCTTGCTCACAGCAGCCACCGGCAAAAGCTCGTACTACCACCGACGGCAGCGGAAGTAGTCGTGGAAACAGCTCAGTCGGAGATAGGGCACGTAGGTGACGCTCTACTCGTGCGTAGCCACCAGCACCGACGTTATTCCTTCTGCATGGGCTCTTTGCAATCAGCGTCAATTGCGCAAAGCGACAAAGCATTGTACTTCTAATTCATTATTTTATTTGACTAACTATTTGCAAGCTTTTGCCGTGGAGTTAAAAATAGTAGAAATTGAATTAAATACAATGTTCTGTAAAAAATTATAGTGCGATATTTAAAAAAAAAAGAAGTAAAATAAGTAAAAATTAGTAGAAGATAGATTATTACATTTTTAAGTAACCTGTTAATATTGTTTCCGATTAGAGAAAATAACAACATTTTCTTCAATAAAAACCCGACTTACACAGAACCCAGTATTTTCAGTACAATTTTTTTTACCCCTTTTTTTTAGTAATTTTGTTCGGCTACACCATAAAAAACGTCGAGAAATTACTCGCAGCTCCCGGCAAAATCCAGCGTCAATATTCGCTCAGCATTAATTCCCGCTTTTCTCATTATCAAATTTCAAACTAAATACACCCGGCGTGCGTCCGCGCATTTGCCGCCGTTCCGTGTGTATCGGATTTTCATTTACGAATAGCGTTCCCGCTCTCCGTATCCGAACGCCCTCCCCTGCCCCCCAGTATTATCCCACGGCGCGGGGAAACTATCAAATTTTCAGCAAACACTGTACCATACACTCCGGGCCTCGCGCGCAGCGATATCAAATTTTCCTATACACCCTCAGTCTCGCGAGCGCGGGCGGCGATGAAGTGGGAGGAGGGGGCGTTATCTCCGCTGCGCGTTTGGTCCTTGGCAAACGCGGGATATCCTCTCGACGTGCGCGCACCTACTCTTCTTCTCGTTAGCGCGCCATCTCGTCCTCTCATTAGAGACGCCCGGGTGTAATCAACGCCACACGAGCGAGCGAAAGACAGGGACAACACGACACGAAGGCTCTCTTCGCACCTCCATCTTTTTCTCCCTCCCTCCGTCTCTCTCTCTCTCTCCCGCTCTTCATACACACAACGCTCTATGTGTAAACCCACGCGCCAAGCCTCCGCACGTGTTGGACCTGCTCGCAGCACCGAAGACTTCGCCGCGGTAACCGACAGTGATGTGACGCGTTCTCGAGTATCTCGCGGGTTAACACAAAGCGCGGAGCCCAATACATATATATCCCACTCCATATACCGCGAGTACAACGGCACATATATATGTGCTACGCACTCGCAGCGCTCTGCACAGTAGCTTTGTGTTTCAGTTCGCTGGATAGAGATTATATGCAAAGTGCTAGGCGGGACGTAGTGGGGGGCGAGGTGGAGAGGGGGGGGGGGGGGGGAGGACACGAGGCGAAGGCTTCGCGGCATCTCGAGCGTCCGTTCTTCTGACACGTGCAGAACGCGCTCGCGTTCCGCTTACACGCTGTGTGCACGTTACACACGGAGAGTCGGTACGTGGGATGCTCGGAAACACGGAAGAATGAACCCACGCAAGCAGAACCCGGAGACAGTGCCTGAAAAGCACACACACCTGAAAATAAATTGGATATATACCCGGGCTCCGTGGCGCGAGAGCAAATATTCGCACAAGCTAGAATAATAAATAATAATAATAATAGTAACGATATCACTGGTAATACTGATATTAATTATATCGAGTACATGGTGTGTGTTATATGTATAGAAAGAACTCGTAGCGTCAGATACGCAATATATCGATGTCACGGGACTGACATGAGGAACGCAAATAAACGCGATAATGTTGCATTAATTTAGCGGAGGGGATATGTAATTTCGTGGGCAATTCAGTAATGCACCGGGTGTATGATTCTAGCGGGCAATGTAAACGAACACCTGGATCAACGAGGCGCGGAAAAGTGCCGAGCTGCGTGGACTGGTTACGGCGAGGTATATTAAGGGGGGCGGGGTGAGGGGAGGGAGAGAGACATTCTATAGACTGTGTCGAGCGAGGTTTGTAAATGTATAACTCCCCCTCGTCCAGCCACGTGTGCACCGCGAGAGCTCATTGCACTGAGTGAACGCGTGTGTACCTAGCTGCGGGAATTGTGCGAGAGCCCGGGAGCTTCGCAAATAGGCCGGCCAAGTCGACGCACGAATAGGTAGGTAGGTTGGTTGTTATACTGCGTATATGGCACACGCGTCGCGCGATTCCGTAGCGGGAGACTCGAGGACTTGTTTTCGCTGTTTCTGGCGAGCAGCACGCGCCGACTAAGTCTCCGGTAAACCGGTCCTTCCTTATGTCGCACCGGGCACTGCGAACGGCGGGGTAATGCGGGTCGAGAGAACGAGAAACAGCTCGGATGATACTCGACCGGGTCTCGCGATTATCCTTACGGAAAAAGACGGTAGGACTTGATGGATCTATCATACAACGCGTGGAGATGATTTGTCAGGGTCGATGTCGAGGTAGTTTCTTTGCTTCCATTAAAAAAGGGTGAAACCTGCGTGTTTTTGACGATAAAAATATTTAAAAAAATAAAATAAAATAAAAATTGCACGAGGTCCTTTAATAAGAGTATTAAATAAATGTATAAGTGCCCAGAATAAATGTAACAACTATTTTGTTGCAGCAACGTTGCTAACTTCTATGACATTTAAACCGGAAATCGGGTCTGTGAATTTTCAGTTTGAAAAAATATATAGATTTTTTAAATCTTACAGATTTAAAAAAGGTGAAATCTTCGTTTTTTCGAAAATTCGAAAATGAAATAAAATAAAAATTCCACGAGGTCCTTTTTAAAACAGAAACCAGGTCTGTGAAATCTCACCTAGAAAAATATATATTATTTGAAATTTTACAGAAAATGGGTGTTTCTATATCTCATGAATGTTTTTCTTCTCGAAAAAATATATAAACTCTTCGATTATTTGCAATGATCCGCGTTGACCTCGCGCGTCCTCTGGCAAGGTATAGCCGCATCGGCTGTACATGTACGCAGTGTGATGCGTGTAAATAGATGGCCATTGCGCTATACTGTACCGTCTCTGCTCCCTAGCGCGTCATCAAAGGTCCGCACACCCGTGCGGCGGGAGGGAGGACGTGGTGAAGGAGGAGGAGGAGGATCGGTAGCCGCGGAGGCGACGCGTGCTGCGTGTCCCTCGCCTCATCGTCGTCGCCGTAGCGGGTTGGCACCGGTAATCCGGGAGAGCTCGACGGGTCCCCGAGAGCATCCTCCGCGTTTGTAGAGATAAGCCTCTCGGGTATTCTGCCATCTTGAACTGTACCACTATATACACACACGGCGGGCAAGGCCCTCTCCCCCTTCCCTCCTTAACCGCGCCATCAACGTGTTCTTGCTCTCTGCGTGTCGATGCGCTCGTTGTCGTTTGCCGCGGCTCGCGTCGAGTCCTCTGGTATCGGCGATACAATGTGAATACGAATACGTGGAATATAAACCCAGGGCGGAATGGGCTCGAAAGAGGATGAGGAGGAGGGGAAAGGGGGGGGGGGGGGAAGAACCTCACACTGCGCGGGCTTCGACATTGCCATTCCTGTTGGCAGCCGTGAGAGCACCAAAATTGGCGACACGACCACGACGACGACGACGACGACTCGAGTCGATAGTCGTCGTCGCTGCTGCGCTTAGCTTTCTCGGGGGAATTCGCCGTACGACGACGACGAGGAGGACGACGTTGTCGTCGTCGTCGTCGAGTCTGCTGAGCGGTTGCCCACTTTGTGTTATACACCGTACGCTATACGCGAAAAACATCTGGCGCGCTCCACCTCGGGAATACGAAGACTGAGAAAGAGGGAGAGAGAGAGGGAGGGAAAGAGAAAGAGATGAGGGAGTCGCGATACGGTCAGCGGCGGCACCGTTCCTCAACGCTTGCTCTGGAAGCTCGTTTCTGTAGCTCCGCCGCCGCTGCTACACCGCTGCTCTCGCGCTGCGCTCGTGTCGGGGAGATTAACTTGGGCAGGCCTGCGAGCCGACGCGCGCAGACTTTTTAGACTGTTTTGTCTTGTTTCGCTCCAGTTCTCGGTCTCGGTTGTATACCTCGAAGCTCCAGTTCTTAGACGCGCGTGACTGTGTGTCGAGGAATTCCTTATTTGTTGTAATACTGAGCAAACAATATAGTGCAAATTATTATTAAATAAGGATTTGAGTTATCTGATAGAATTTACTTGATTTAAAAATAATAAGAGGCATAATAAATTTTGGTTTGAAAGTCCTCCTAGATGTGGCGATGGTGTTTAAACTGCAATCAGCGAGTTTTCGATCATATTGTTTCAGGCGCCTAGAATGAATAATAGCAAATGAAAATAATTCGGGCACCTAGAATGAATATAGTGCAATTTATTATTAAATAAGGATTTGAGTTTTAAATAAAATTTGTTTCGTTATAAAATAATTATCGAAACGTCGGTCTGACAGAATTTACTTGATACAAAAATAATAATAGGCATAATCAATTCTGGTTTGAAAGTCCTCCTAGATGTGGCGATGGTGTTTAAACTGCAATCAGCGAGTTTTCGTTCATATTTTTTCGGGCGCCTAGAATGAATAATCGCGAATTTATTAATAAGCCGCGCTATAAATCAACAAATCCTCGCGAATCTGAGACTTTGACTACGTGGTCGACCCACCGCGGACTCCCGTCTCTCGTTTCCGGCGCAGCCAATTAGATGCCGAAAAAACTTGTCGTAAATATTTCGACGTGATCCTATCGGGTGTTTTCGCGAAGAATTCGGCTGCGGTTCTTGCGCGCCGAGGCCTCGGCGCGGGGAGATCGTTCGCGAGTGATAGAATAGCGTGCCGACTGGGCGCGCGGCGGCCGACATTCTCATGGCGTATACGCGGCCCAAAAACTCGTGTCTCGACGAGGTGTCGAGCGAGTCACCGCGCGCTCGCGCTCGCGCTCTCCCCGAGGACTCGTGACGATCCGATAACCTGTTCCTCCTAGTTCAATTCCCGTTGACTCTCTGGTGGCAATTTATAAAATCGGCACGAGCAAAACGAGCATCTCGGCGCGCAGTCGCGAGCTGTTTCGAGCTCCGCGCGGCGGGCAGACGCGACCATTGGGACGAATTTAAACGCCGGAAAGATCCTCCGCCTCTGATATCGCCGCGGCGCACGATTTGCGCATAGGTGTCGAGTTACGTGTGGATTCTCGTGTGGCTCGCGCGGGTGTCGAGAGATCCGCTGCGCGGACCCTCCGTATCTTTTCTCGCAATATTCCCAGCGTCTACCGGCGAGAATGTTTATCCTGCCTGTATCATCGTCCGATACCACTGGCGCCTCCCGCTCCTTTTGATAGTCTGTATGCTCGTTCCTAGATTCGTATGCGCGGAGAGTAGGATCTGGCGATGATTACCACATTCGATATAAGAAACACAGTTCGCTTCGTCTTTCTGGCGATTTTTTCAATACTTTTGTGTCGTTATTTGCTACTCGCCATTTTGTGTATTTTCTAACAAAAAATTGTTAAAATTGCCACAGGCAAATAAATGGAACCACATCTGACATAATCATTGTGCCTTCCGTCGTCTGCACAAAAAAAGATTCTGACAATATTTTGAATACACATCTAGGTCATTATAGTATTTTTTTTTGGATAAGCCTAAAGAAGGCATACGTATAAATTAATATGTATTTAAAAAACTGGATCATTGTGGATCAGTGCTGTGGAGCAAGGTTCAATTAATGACGAAATATTTTAACATATTTCGGATAAAATTGTAATTGGTGTGGACCTATGTAGACACCGCCTTGGTGTATTTTTTAACACCAGATTTTTAACAGTGCATGGGTGTTGGAAAAACTGCCAGAATTGGTAAGTGTAACGAATTCACCGCATCGAGTGTGGCGATAATAACCACATACCTTTGCCCGTCCACATACCCCGCCCGTGCTGATTCCGCGCCAGCCGCGTCAAGTTCTCCGCCAGACCGTGTCGAGAAGTCCCCGCGGGGTTTAGGGACGCGTTCTAATACGTCCGTAAATATCACCGCGGATAGCGGCGATGCACCGTCTATCTTTCGACGGCCCAGCGGGACGCGCGCCATTGGCGCAGAATCACGTCGGAAGCGCGCGCGCAACGAGGCTGGCTGACCAACCTTGTCGGCCCTGCTGTTTCCCGTTCCACGGTCAAACCTGTAACCAACGTCAGTTTCACATATGGCGACGTCACGCGTTATTTGTCGAAACGCGGAGAACGCGAGACGTAGTGTGTTTTCTCTCCTGTCTCGTATATAACGTTACGTCTCGAGGAGATCCTATTTCCACGCGGGAAACCCTCGCGCTCGTCCTCGCGCTGATCCTAGAACGAAAGTCAACACCCGGGGAAACTCGTCTCTCTCGGAATCCCCGGAAAAAATCAATACAACACGACACTTCCACCTACACCATGAAACGCGCTATGGAATACCGTCCGTCGTCCCGACAGAATATCCCCTTGTATTTCTCTTACAAACATTGTACTTTCACTTCGGCCCAGAATGAGGAAAGTGTACATAGAGACATCTCGAAAGGTACACAGTTTACATTATCTCCATAATGGACTTTAAAGTGGATAACATATTTTCTTCATTCTTCGCGGGGTACCAACAAAATTCTGAATCATTAAAAAACGTGCATTCAACTTTTCGCATACTGGTATACAATTAATAACATTTATTTTCAATACGATCTAGGATACAAAAATATTCACAACTCACGATACTTGTTAAGGATCAGTTTACAAGATCAGCGTAATGAAACTGATTTTCAATACGATCTAGGATACAAAAATATTCACCACTCACGATATTCGTTAAGGATCAGCTTACAATCTAATCTCAAACGAGTTTGCCTCTATGTTTGTCTTTATGTACCCCACCCCTTCAGCCGGGTCGGATAACCAGACAGAGCATTATTGGTCCAAAGCTCCGACACCGAATACCGGAAAACCCGGTCTAAAATACCAAGGTCGCGAGTACCTGATCTCTTCCTTCGCGCGAGAAAGAAGCGCCCGAAGTGTGAGTCTCGTCCCATCCTCCCACCCTGAAATCCGTGCGGATCCCCTCGACGCCAGTTTTTCCCCCTCCACCCTCGTCATCCACTCTCGCGCCTGAGTCTCGCTGTTCGAGCTGCGAAAACACGTGGCCCTCGTCCCTCGAGTCGTAGTCCCAGTCTCTACCTTCTCCCGGGCGGGCGCGCGAGCGTGCTCGTCGCGACCTCGTCATCCTCGGCTTCTCGATAACTCGACCGAGAAAACTCAGCGCGTGCCATCGTCATTCGCGTCGTCCTCTTGTCCTGAAAATAGGACGAAGGTGGAAGAAGGGACACTCAACGTTTTGACACCGAACGATCGTACAGTCGCCTCTCTCTTACTTTACCCATCTCCCCACTCTCCTCACCAGTACCCTTCATCCCTGTTTCCTTTCCTTTCCATCCTACGACGACGACGACGACGATGCTGCTGCTTCCTCGCAGAATCAACCAACGCCAACCTCCTCCCTCTCCCTCTCTCTCTCTCTTTCCCTGGAGCCCTTCAGGAATCCAATTACGGGGCATTCGGGTTCGCGAGACTAAAATCCCGGTCTAGTGGTCCTTGAACCTCATCCACAGATGTGGATAATCGGATAATCCGCACAGACGTGAAAGCACAGCGCCCTCTCTCGGTCGCGTCCTTCCCGCACACAGTAGCAGCCCATCCAGCCCAGCCAGCATTCACAGTATCCTCGTGCGCTCTCTGCGTGTATTGCATAGCTATATCATCCATTTTCGCGTATATATATATATCTGTATATCTATATATATTACGGCAACGCGTCTGTGTTAGTCCTGCTGTCCTTTATAGCGCGACTGTCTCGGTGGTTCTGTCCTTCGTCCTTCTGTCCTTCGTCCCGCCGGGCGCAATGCAACATATGTAAATGATGTGAAGCCGAGTGTGCGGCCCGTGTCTGTCGTCTGCCCGGGCGGCGGTGGAGCAGCGAGCGCGCGCCCGGGTGGTCAGTTCAACGGGGGTTAAAGGGCCACCCGAAGGTTCATTTCCAAGGGAAGTGGATCCGCCGGTACGTGCCGGAGTTCATATACAGATATACGAACGCCGCCTGCTGTGGTGCATGGGTCGCGCCCGTCGGTGTACGCGGATGTTGCACGTTTCTCTAGATATCGCCCATCGCCCATCACGTTTCTGCCGCGTAATGGAGCGTTTACTGGGCCTCTCGCCGCGCTTCCGGCCCACTGAACGCCGGCCGCCGCGCTGCACGTGAATGCGCGCGCGCGCGCCCGCTCGCGAGATACCTACACGCCGCGTCGACACCTACGCCACTTGCCGGGCGTAAAGTTTGAGAGCCTCTTTGAGCGGCCAAAATGGCGACGGATTTCCCGTGCCGTGGGTGTGATGCGAGGAAATGGATGTGGCAGACTTAATCCCGCGCGGATAATCGTTGGAAGGGGTAACCGAGATATGGGGGTTGAGGAGTGAAGGTCCGAGGGGGGGTGATTGAAATGATGATTAAGAGAATTTAAGCCAGTTCATTATTTAATGGTGGACGTTGTGAGAGCGTCAATGGTAGGTGAAGTCAAAAAAAGTAATACGTATTGAAAAATGCAACAAATATGTGCGACGATGCGATGACAATGGAATGGATACAAATATTTTAATGCTTTTGGGAAATGTTAAATTAACAATGATTTATTTCACACATTAATTGGGGCACTATAGAGTAAAGTAAAAACGAAATATCCGATACTATTAATGAACACTCCGAGTGACAAATGTCTCGATAAAACACTGTCCGAGCCATTGCACGATATGTCAAGCCACGTGTGTTCCACGATTTAAAGAAAAGTCGTCGATGTTACCGCTTCGTTTATCGTCGCAGAGCCTCGTCCTTCGAGCAATCAGACGCCTGAAACTCGCCTCTTACTCGCAGCTGTAACGAGATCGATGAAGGCATTTATCGCACATTTTCGCGTCTCACTCACTCTCTTTCACGTCTGGCTCGCGACGCCCGGGCTCTCACTTTCGTTTGGCTCGCCGAGTCTCGCGTGCCGGTCTCCTCGGCTGGAAAAGCCGAGAGTGAACCGAGAGCGAACCGAGCGTAGCATCGCACCGGTCGTAAAGCCGTCTCTTAATGCTTCGTCGAGAGCGGACGCGTCCCCCTTTCTCTCCCTCCTTCTCTGTCTCCGTGCTGCAAAGTAGTATATACAGTATACTTACGAAGCATAGAGAGAAAACTACCCTCCGCCCCCCTCCCCCCGCCTCTTCGCACGACGAGCACGTTTGGTGCGGTAACTTCCACGCGCCACCCAAACTCCAACGAACAAACTGAGACTCACTTCACTCGGTACTTTATTAAACTCGTAAAATGTGTGATCCGATACTTCCACTTCCTTTGGCGGTGGCGCGGTCGCGCACAATCGAGGCATCGCCTTGGACACTCTCGCCATGTTGTATTCTATATATCGCCTTCTTTTCCATAGGTCACGTGGTCCTTTTTTCCTAGGACGTCGCACGCGACACTTTTATCGCGTCGTAAAATCTACTTAAAGCTGAGTTAAGGATTTTCCTTACCACGGTCGGTAAGAAAGACTGCAGCCTTACATTTCGGTCTTTAACAGTGAGGAACTGCCGAATGCTGGTGGACGGAGTCAAGCGGGTCATCGCTTTCGTCACGATGGAAGGGTAGAAATATTTGACCTTCTCGAATAAAATGGCACGGAGGGCTCTTGACTTTTTGCATTGCGACATCAATTTATCGCCGGTTGATATATATTCAGTCCTCGCCCGTGAGTTTCATTGACGTCGTTAACATTATGCGGAGAAAGAAAACTCGTTCGTAAATACGATTAAAAATCGATTCTACTTTTTTTTTTTTTTTTTTTTTTTTTTCCGCTCTCTCGTCCCCCGGTATAATTGAAGGTGCGCTGGTAACGTCGTCGTTACGTTGACGAGACAGCCCTCCTACGGACAGCTCTCCCTCTCGCTCGCGCCGTTAAATGAATTTAATATTTCCGTTTTTGGCCTCGTGCGCGCGCGCTCGCGGCTGCAGTCGATATATATGCAAATTTGTCTCGTCTCTTTTCGCTCCCCGTGTCCCCGTTGGTCGAGGCTTGGTGGGCTCGGCGCTCGCGTCTCGTGCTCTCTTTGCGGCGAGGGATGAGTACGGAGAACGCGACAGGACTCCCGCTTGGTCTTCGGCGCTTCGAGCTTGCGAAAAAGAAGGACAGGCCCAGAGAGTGAGAAAGAGAGAGAAGGAAACAGACGGCGGGTGGACGCTCCGTGGTCTCGCTCGATTCCCCGCGCGCGCGCGCGTCACCGACCCTAATGGGATGGCAATTTAACCGGTCACGAAAATGTCTCTACCAGGCGACCGCACTTTAGTACTCACTGCGACTCGCGCGCGCGCGCGCCAGCGCCTCCTGCACCAACGGTGAACCCGATCGAATTCGTTTTCGGCTTTTTGCCCCCACCGCGATAGACCATTGAAAGAGGGAGAGGTTTCCCCCCACCGTAAACAGTCTCCCCGTGGAAAAGACTCGCTTCAGATAAAATTGCATATATATCCCGCGCTCCCATCTTTTACCGCGGCTTTTGAAGCAATCAGAACCTTTTTTGGGCTCGTTTATCGTGTAATTTAGTCACCGTCATAAGCAGCCAAAGAGTTTAAAGCTGCGTTTTTTTCTTCGTTTAATCGGTTATTTTGATGTGTTTCGTTTTATTTTTCGTTTGACGGTATATTGACATCTGGGTGGATACTAAATTTGATTGGAAAAACCAATTTTTAATTTTCCGCGTTTTTCTATTTTTCGCGGCGGGTTTTCTATTTTTCAGGAAAATGACGGTGCTTTTCGAAATCAGCGGGAAATTTGCCATCATATCGGATAGGGTTTCCAAACTTTAGGGAATCGATTTTTTTTTCGCAAAGAACGCAAGGGTTAATCTCCTACGCTAACTAACGTCATTGTTCCTGCTTTAATCAAAAGTGCCAGCTTTCGTCGAAATAATAATAATTGACATTTATAAGTCTCTGTAAATCTCAGAATACGCACACAAAAAATCATCCAATATATCTACAGTTTCCCCGTCGACTTTACCTAAAATCCCTCCCGCAGCGATAACGTAATATCGCAGGTTGGCTGTATCCGCGTGCGCGAGGTAAGAAAAATCGTACGTAGGTCGTAGAGTAAAGCCCGTATCGCGAGGTTGTGCGGAAAAGGACGCGACCAGCTGCTCAAGCGGGAAGAGGAGGGGGGCTCCTTCGCCTCCTGGGGTGCGCTCGGCACAGTCTTGGAATCTTCGCTCGATCAGAATCTTCCGCAGGGTTTGCATATACGCACGCAGCAGTCCGACGGGCTCGGTTATTGTACGAGAAAGTATAAATCACGAGTTTATTGCCTCTATATGCTAAGCAGCGGGAGGAGCGCCGCGCGGCGAGCAGTCCTTGCGGTTCGGCCGCGGATATATGCGCGCGCCCGCACACAGTTCGTACAAAACGTATTATAGTTCGAAGGCCTATACGTAGGTAGGCAGTCGCGGGAGGCAGTTGGACTGGCTGGCTGGGACCTGTGAGCCGAAGAGAAGAATCGCGTGCCACCGACCGTGCGAGAATGGTCGCCTCGTATATATGCGGAGAAACCGCTCCTCGACCCATTGAACCCCGTCCCCCACCCCTCGCCGAATCCTATTTTTCAGTCACACCTTATTTTTCACATTCGAAAAATGTCACGCACGACGTCGCGTTCATTTGAGCGAAAGCTTTTTCGCCGCGGCAAAGTGTATAGAATACCCCGGAGAATGCTGCACAGCACGAGCCACAGTGATTTTAATGTCCATTGACGGATTCACGAATACGTGATTTCCGTAATGGATTTTTCGCATCTCGGGACGAATTTCACTCGGGCTGAGCAAATGTATCGATTCGTTCGATAAAATTCAGCGTCGAATGATTTTTCATTGTGATTTTTCCTTACCGTTACTAATGGTTCAGCAAACATTTTTTCATTATTTTCTTATGCGTATACTCTGTGAAATCTTTTGTTAAAAAATCTGGAAGTGGTTTGATTTTTTTCTCTCAAAAGGCGTAAAAATAGTTGCGTGAATATTCCGCAAGAATCGGCGGAAAAGAAAGTAGTCCGGCATCCTCATCGAACTTTTCATCATTTAAATAAGAGGCTTACAGCTTCATCTCGGTCCGAAAGGAGCCACAGCGATGCATAGTCACTGCGATGTCTACAGGAATCGCGGAAAAGAGACGGAAAGTTAGTGCAAAAGGGGCGTGGTGGAAGGGGGGGGGGGGGGGTGGGTTCAAGGCAAAACGAAGGGATCCGAAAGGACTGGTGGAAGGAAGCAGAGCGAGCTCGCATTGTAAGACGACTTCCTCCTTCTGCGATGCTGTACAATGGAAAGGCGAGGCGCGCGCGCGCGCGTTCCTCAGCCTCTTCCATCCGCATCTTCTTTCTCCGCTTCTTATATACACACCGAGGAGCGCAGTGGGTTTTCTCCGACAAATTCAGCGAAGGCTCTTAAGGAAAGGCGATGCCGGTCCTCGCATCGCCAACGCGATCGGGCGCCACCACCACCGTCGCCGCCACCAGCATCGCCACCAGCACCACCGTCGTCACGTCCAAGTCCATTACCCCAACGGGGCTTTTAAACTTCAAACTTTTCCCTAGCGTTTCGCGTTATAGACGTAACACACAAAACACATACATGCATAACGGATCCATTTCTCCGCTTCTCTCCTCGGGGAGACCGTGTCAACCCCCCGCGTTTTTTTTCTCTCATCGAACTCCTTCCTCCTTCGCCCCTCCCCCCCCCCCCCCGCTTTTCTTCTTTTTTTTTCTCGCTCCACCATCCTCTCTTCCCTCTGGCGCATTTACACAGAGCATACCCGGAGTCTCCCGTGGCCCAAGGCATATTACTCGAAATTCGAAACCCTGGCGCAGGCTTCGAGATGCCGTTGAGAAAGAACTCAGCGTGCGCGGAGAGTGGCGCGCGTTGGACGTGGCTACGTGGGTCTCCTTTCTCGTCCTTCTCTTTTTATATCTCTATCCCTCTCTCTCTGTATCATATGGCAACTATAAGAGTCTGCCCAGGAGTTGCTGCAGGGTGTGGTATGCGTTTTTCTTGGTATCGCGGAAACGCTTCCCGATCGAATTACGGAGAATACCGAAGCAGCAAGAAAGCAAGCAGACTTTCCGGGTGGTGGGACGAGGGTGGGCGAGGGGGAGGTTGAAGGTGGAGCAGGAGAGCGAGATGTACTCCTGGGACACGAAACCCATGAAAATTCTATTTCGCGGAGAGGTATAGTAGTTGGCGCTATGCTGTTCGGGTGCACCAGGTACGACGAGTGAGTCGGCCAGGTATAGGTAGGAGGCTCTGCTTCTCGTATAGGCTTCTTTTCTCGGTTGCTCCGCTTTCCTCTTATGGCTTCTGGCTCGAGTACTCGCTGCCACTTTTGCTCCCCTCCCCCTCCCCCCCACGCACCCGCGCGGGCTGAGTTAACTCGCGGAAGCGGCAGGTATTGCCTTCTCCCTGACGTCGGGGCTCACGTAGCTCCGGAATTTAATTTACTTTTATCATATTTGCGTGCCGGAGGATAACGAGAACGACGTACGACTCGCGGAGCGCGCGCACACACCGGGGCTCTTGGGTACCCGATAATATCCTGGCACTGGTACATCTAATATGCAAACGATATCGCGGATACAGCGGGGACCCCGAGGTACCACGAGATATGTGGCTTTAGAATTTTATGGTTTTATCCGCGAGACTGTTAAGCGAGGTGATTAGTCTCGTTGGCGGGGATTTGTGTTATAATTTCATTTGAGAGCGTCTGCAGGTCCCACGGCGCGCGCAACTCGTATTAACGAGAGACTTGCGCGCTCCGGATGCGGTAAATCAGGTGCATAAAATGGTGCGGCAATGAAGACTCAATTTACTTGTTTAGATAGCTGAATGTTTAATATACTTGTTGGGCAGTTGGTGGATACTTTATTGCTGTCGTTTGCTTCGAGGCTAGTAAATTGGCGGCGGTGAGAAATGTGTAACATACCAGTTGTACCGATAAAAAAAACAAGAGTGAAAAATCGTAAAACAGCATAAATAACAAAGTTAATCCCCGAATTAAATTTGTTTCCCACCAAGAGGATTAAAATATTGGATTTCATTGACTAACCTACAATTTAATATTATATCCAATCGAATTGTAAATCAATTAATCACGTTTTTGCCAGCACGAATATTTTATTGGACCTTTTTCTACCTGGGTTCGTTAGGCGTAAAAAAAGGAAAGGAAGATTAATTAATGTGTGCTCTTATAGAGATGCGACTGAAATTTTCGCTATGATAAAACACAACCTGATGTAAATTCAGTTACCTCCGGAGGTAGCAGCGTCGCGCCGGCGACAGTATTTTGTCACAGTGCACCCTAACGAATAGGAACTCTCACCGATAAGTTAGTTTGGGCCGGCGGAGGGGGAGAGGGGGGGGGGGACCAGCGGGACGTCGGGCTCTCTCGCGAAGGGCTTGATGAAAATTCAATATTCTCGAATGAGAGCCAGAGAAGTGTGGATTAAAAATGGATTTCACTTCGGCGGGAATGCTCGTTTTTTTCGACGGTACTCCCGGACTGGGCGTGGATGCGGCCCGCTGCAGCGAATACGCGCTCGTTCCAATCATTGCAAATATTTGTTCGGGAATATGACAATTTTTTCGGGAACTTCGGCCACGAAATTCGACCAACGAGAAAATGCGAGCCTGCGGGCTTTGGACTTCAATAAAATGGACAAAATTTCACTTTATAGTACGTTTGTTCTCCCCTCCTCCTCACCCCCTTTCTGAATTGATTACGAGGGGCAAAAATTCCTGCCGTTACATCGAAGCACAAGACAATATACACAAAAATGTCCAGCAATTTTTCACAATTTTTTTCCGAAACTTCAGTTATACGAGATTCAGACTTCAATAATGGACAGAATTTTACTTTACAGCCTGTCGCTCCGTCCACATATGCATGGAAGCACGTGGCTGTGCGTGTGCAAGCTACCTGCTTGTACGTCGAATACGAGGGAGAGATATTCCTTTGCAACGAAGCACAAGCCAATATATACCACGCTGTGTTTGCGTGCTGGGCGAACGAGCTCGACGCATATACTTTTTATGCTACACAATATATGTGGTATCCATGCCCCAGGATGTTTTCCAGGCAACAGCCGGCCCTCCGTAGGATCCTCGAATTTTATTTGCGAGGATCGATCAAACAATATAGATACGTATATAGACTCGAATTCCCGTCCCCCGTCCAACTGCAGCCAAATGGCGACATGATCAGGACGTACGAGACTTCCACATTTTTTCAGTATTTTCACTTGTAGACTGCAAAAACAAAAAAATAAAAATCTGCCACAAAAATATGCGGGTCTTCCACGCGATACGTGAACCTTTATATCTCACTATTTGCTCTTTCTTTTTGTCCCACAATAATAATTTCTTTCAGTGTATTTCCATAGACTCACGATCTCGTGTTTCGCTATGAATCGCTGATGTGAAAAATAATTGCACCACCAATGAATATTTATGGCGTGGAAAAAGTCGCAAAAGTCGTTGACCGAGCGATAAGTGATATTCCAATCGGCGATAATATCAGGCATCGATCGAAAAAGTTGAAGGGTGTTTAGAGGTTAAAAAGGCGTAGGGAAAAAAAGGCGACCGAGTGATCAGAGACTTTTATAGACTTTATAATGAAGTTCGCGTGACAAGAATGACATTTTAATGGAAATTGTGTTTTTTTCTCAATTTCAGGTGAGTCTCCTGTCCGACAAAGATGACGACCAGGGAAAAAAAAGTTGCCCTCGGTCCTTCAATGAAAAATAATATCTCGCAGTGGGTGGCGTAAGTATAAACATTGCAGAGCGCGAAAAATTTTATCCACGGAGAAATGTCCGTAAAGTTTGGGCGTTGGTTCGATAACGACGCGAACTTAGGGAATGTAGTGAATGCAACGACCGAGCCACGTTAGGCGGGGGGTATTTCGTAGGAGCGAGTTCGGTGAATATTCCTTTAGTGAAAAAGTTTGGGGCCGAACGGAGGGGGTTGGTCGTGGGCTGGGGTTAGTGACGGCGGGGATATCTTCGCGCCATGGTTATTTTCCGCGTGCGGGCCTCTCGTCTTTCGCTAACTTATTCGTTCTTCAGCATTATCAAGAGCCCCTCGAGCTCGTAACAAGTTACTCGATGCTTTTCTCCGTCAAATTCAGCGCGCCACCCTTAAACCTATCCGCCGTGTGTATATATATGCGTTATACCCACCGTGCCCAACGCCGACGAAAGATTATCCACGTCAACGAGAACATATTCCCCCGGATAGGTGTATTAAAGTTTGCGATGCAAGCGGAGTTATACGAGCGGAAAAGCTACCTGCTTGGCACGTAAACTCCGCCAAACGGTGTTTCCGTTATAAATTGTAACAGGAGCGCACCTCGAGCTCGAGCCCTTCGGAAGTGAGTGTGTACTTAGCGTAGTTACAAGATGCGCAGAGATTTTTGTTGTTCAAGAGATATCAAATTTGCTCAGCAATGTGCGGTACTCGAGGGGCCGGCGTTTTATTCCGAAGGGGGGGTTAAAAGTATTTTTTAAAATATTGAGTTACTAGAATCGTTAATTTTAGTAATCTTCGAAGTACTATACAATTATAGAAAATAAGGAACACGATTTTGATACTGTATACAAATTTCAATTGAGTATATTATTTTATAGGCTCAGCGAAAAATCCGGTGCCTGGGGAAGAAAATGCTACGTGTTTTTCACATATTCAGTTGCCTGTGTTTAACCCTATAGAAGAAGCGTTAAAATTTTGATCCAGTTGTCAGCCGAGTTATCAGCGTCAAAATTGTGCCCAAAGTTCCATGTAGACCGAAACGCGCCATGAAATGTAAATTATTCCACCTATTGGGTCGAAACTTCCGCCTCGCTAAATATTAAATTCATCGCGAAAATTTTCCCCCCTTCGGGTTTAATATTTAAAACAAGTGACAACGAAATATGTCTGCCCAATGGGTCCGTCGGACCCCAAACGGTTCGCTGGAGAGTTTAATTCACTGCATCTGGCCTCGCGCGCGCAGCGACTATCGTTATATACATATACAGAGCTGTTTTCGCTTTCGCGCGAGCCCGCGCACCCCTCGAGAAACTTTACGAGCCGTGTAATTAAGCCTGTTACAGAAACACTTCGGGGCTTCCGATGTCGGTGTAATCGTGTATAAGCGCGTCACGTCGAGAGTTCGAATCCTTTTTTTTCACCTCCACGCCCCTCTCTGTCTCCCTCTCCTTCCTCCTCGCCTCTTCCTGTAAGCACTTCCGATCGGGATTCACTTTGAATTATTTATCGCTACGGGGGAAAGGGGCCGAGAACCGCGAGAACCGCTTTTTGCCACAGCGTTTGGTGTTGATATATCTCCCCATCGTGACCCTTCTCCGCGCATCGGCTCTCGCGGAGTCACAAGCCCCGACCTCTGTCACTCGGGTTGCGGTGTCGGAATGTCAACTTCAGCCGCACGCACCATCCGATTTCGCCTGAGGACGAACCCTGAGAGGAAGAGAGAGGAGGGAGATAGAGGAAACTGTGTCTGGCGTCACGTAGGGGTCACCCTTCCTCGACCCTTCGCCCCTGCTCCTCTCGTAGCCATCTTTGTCGGGTTGTTCATAAATAATATCACCGTTCATTAGGCAAGGGATACCCGCGTCACTCGCGGACGAGACGTACGCGACGGAGACAAAACAGAGCCGGAGTTCCGCAAGAGACTTGCCGACTTGACTCTCTCTCGCTTCGCCCATCTCGTAAATTAGCCTCCAAGTTAATCGGTGACGGCGTTACATCACGGTGTAGGATTGCACCGGGCGAGTGTTCGCGAATGATGGCGGAGAAGCCGCGGGAGGCGCGCGGCAAGAGCGAGAGAGAGAGACCGAGAAAGAGAGGACGACGAAGTCAGCTAGGCGAAGGCCAAACGTGTTGCACGAGGGACGAGGGAAAAGGGATAATTTACATTTTAATTGCGCGAAGCCCGGGCTTCCAGAGAGCGAGAACCCAGGCTGACGTCGCCCACATTACAGAGAGAAGCGAGTTTGTGCTCCAGCTTCGCCTCCCACCACCGACTCTACTCCGCTGCAGTTGTATTGAGGCTCTGCACAGTCACGCTTGTTGTGCGCTATATAACCCAGGGGCGAGCGTTTCACACCGTCGTCGAAATTCGAGCTAGACATAATAACCCACCCGTGAGAAACCCCACCCAGAAGCCTTATTATATTTCGTACCAGTCTGGTTGCCGCAAATTCGCGCGTTTATGCTTCCACAAAAAATAGCGCAGAGCACACGAGAGCGATAATGTGTTTCAGTTCGTGGACTCTCGTGAGAAGGAAGCGAGGAAATTGCCAGCGCGCTAGACAAACCGACAAAGATCTCCTTTGATGTCGCGAAATAGCCCAGACGAGTTCACGTGTTATTCACAGTGAAAAACCCTAAAATATCGCCAAGTGTTAAAATAACGATTATATATTTTGTCGCTTCTTATTCTGCAGTATGAAATAAATCTTAAATACAAAATACAAATAATTACAGAGATTCCTCTTAGTCTTAGGATTTAATGTTGATCGTTGTTTTCAACGAGAGTCACGATATTAAGTATAGCAGTTCATGCGTTCCACGAAAGAAAGCGTTGGCATCAATAATGTCACAACTCAGATGCAGCCGTTGCCCCAGCAGGCGCACCAAGGCACTTTGCCACTGCTGACGCTGGACTTTCGAGCTTTTCCACCGGCAGCTTCGCGGCTGCTCGCCGAATTTGTTCTCTCCCTCTCGGAATTCGTGGTGTCCAATTGATCACCCCTGAATCCATCTTTAGTATTGTCGATGCTTCCGCTTCTAGCGGTCTTGACGGACGCCAGTGACGGTCGTTTTTTGCTGTTGAAGTACATCGACACTCGTCGATTGTGATCCTTTCTCGGTGACTCCTGACCCGACGACGATGATCTACTCTCATTTTTGTCTTCCAAATGATCGGACGCGGTGGTCGTCGTAGTCGTGGCTGGACTGAACTTCCTGGACTTGCAGCCAGTAGCAACCTTATTCGATTCTGCTCCGACGTCGCCGGAATTGACGCTCGACTGTTTCCTCAATCTACGCCGCTGCGCAGCCGGCGACAACGGCCGTTTGTCCGTCGTTTGATTGCTTCTGCCTTTCCTGATGGTTCGCTTTCGCCTCAAACTCGTGGGTGAGCCCGGAGTGCCTGGATCATCCGTGCCACCCGTTGCTTTCGCGTCTCCGGCCTCGCCAGCCTCGTCCTCGTGATTCGATCCACCGTCGATCGACGTCTGAGTCTGGGCCGGCACCTTCAGCGTCTGATTCTCGAAGAACATTCTCATCGCGCTCTGTCCCGGAGGACAAAACATCGCGGGTCCGCCGCCAGGCACGAATGGCACGTTCTGATAGAGTTTCTGATGACTCGTGATTACCGGATTCGCCGCAGTTGCCGGGGGTATTCGTCCCAAGGCATCCAAATCGAAGGCCGTCAGCCCCGGCAACAAGCTCCGTGGATTCGGCTGCTCGAACGACGTCACCTGGAACTCCTGACGCGACTTTGGACTGGAGACGATCCGGGTATCGATCGCTTGGCCGACGGACGAAGGAAGCAGCATCCGATGTCGATCGTTCTCAGCGTCGTTCATGAGCGACCTCATGGTCGGGTTTCCCGTGTTATCCTCGGGATTCAATCGTCTGGCGAATGAATGCGTCAACACGGCGCTCGAATAATCAATAGCTGGCTGCTGTACCGACTTTCCCTGATCGTTCTCGTTCACTTGAATCGACAGGGGCCTCGTGACGGGACTACGGATACCGTAATTTCCATAGTTCGCGCGATTCGCATCCAGCGTCTTGAGGAATCGATTGCTGAACAGTCGGTAATCGATCGACGGCAGTTTCGGTATCTCCGGTGTGTCGGGACTGTCCCGCCTGCCGGGTAATTTGAGGGTCACGTTCAGCTGACTCCTGAATGGCTTGGGCGATCCGCCCACCGTGTTGTCCAGTGTATTGTCGCTCTTTGTCAGTTTCTGCGACTTGTTGTCACCGTTGAAGGTACGGGATATCTCGAACAGTGAATTCTGCAACTGCTCGCTCGTGAGATCCTGACAGGAGATCGATTTCACAAGTGGATTGTTCGAACCCTGCCTCGACGAGCTGTTTCCACGCGACGCGTCACGATCCCCTATGAGCAGATTCTCCGAACTCTTGTACGTTCTCTGCTCGCCGGTGAACGAGTCCAAGTCGTCGTGTCCCGGGTAGACGGGAACGGCACCGTTGACGCAAATATCCGCGGATCCCTTGCCACCGCCGTCGGAAAAATTCCCCGTGCCCAGGGGCGTCGTCTGAAAATGCCGGGCAGAAATCACGGTCGAGTTGGTTCTGTCGCTGCTCGAACTTCGTCCGGTGCCAAAATTCTCGAAGCACGGAATCGAGGGCGAGTAGTCGGGTGTCACGCGCGTTTTGTCGTTGGAATCCTGACGACCTGGTGGCTGCACGGTCGGGACCAGCGGTGCGAAAAAATGTTTAGGACGATCGGACGCACCGGCCGAGCCGTCTTGCGTCCTGCGGTGACCCTCGCGTTCCATCGCTATTTCGCCGTCCTCGCGATGCTCCCGGGACGACTCTTTATCATTTTTACGATCCCTCGCGCCGCGAAACATGTCACGATTACCCGGGTTACTTCCGGGTGGCCCGAAATCCCAACCGTTACGGGTGAGAGCGTCGGCCGAGCTTGGCGCTTCGATGCCTCCTATCGCTAGTCTCGTAGGGACTATGGATTCCCCGTAAAAATTGTTTGCCTGCTTCAGCAGGACGTTTCTACGCTGCAAAAGACTCGGGACGTTCGTGGCGTTGCCGCCAATAGGACTTGTCAGCCTCTCGGAGATTCCCTCATCGATCGGCGTCCCGCGGGGGATGCTGGATGCTTGGATTGTGCTGGTCGTCGTCGCGGGTGACTGGTCCGATTGTCCCGAAAGGGTGAACATCGACGGCGAACAGATCCCCGTCGCCTGGGCGGCCATTACACCTGCCTGATAGGACTCAGCCATTTTGAAGGATCCACCGGGTGGGAAAATATTGTTCTGCCAACCGACTGGGCTTCCGTACGGCATTTGATTGTTACGGAGATTCTCGTTATAACGAGGCGGCATTGGCGTCATCCCTGGGGGCTCGAAATTTCGCATCGGCGCTATTTGGCCATCGTATATCGCTGGCGTTAACAGCATCGAGGACGGACTCATTGGCAACATGTCCGGAAATCCGGATTCCGGATACGGACAATCTGGATAGAAGACTTGTCCGGATGACGATCCATATTGTGCTGGAAAGTATTGATAACCGTTTCTGGGTCCCATACGGACCAGAGTGGGGTCGTTTTCACTCTTCGCCGTGTCTTTGTCTTCGGGCGAAGTCGCGTCCCTGCGTTCTTTGTCTCTCTTCACCTCTTCCTCCTCGTCCACCACCGATAGATCATCGAAGTCCACGTGAAGACGGTGAAGACTGTTGTTCATCTTTTCGGACGATATCTTTTGGTTCTCCGCGTTTTCTAGACGCTCCTCTTGGTCCCGCTCCTCGCCGCCGACTCCGTCCTCCCTGGCGCCTTCTTCTCCCTCCTCGTCGCAGTCCTCGTCGTCCTCCTCCCCGGAATAGTCCGAGTCGTCCTCGGCCTCCTCGTCATCGTCTTTGTCATCACCTTCGCTGCGATCCTGAAAAATGTACGCATGATTAAGCTGGTATCTTTTTTTATAAACTTTTCAGATCAAGATCGATAATCGAATTAAGAAAATTTAATTGTATATTAGAAATAAATGACTAACATTTTTTCGGCTATTTAAGACTAATGAAAGAAAATCCTAACCTCATACTCTTCGCTGCCTTCTCGATTCTTCTGACTCTTCAGTATCTCCTCGAGTTTGTCGTACTCGTCGCGAAGGCTCCATATCTCGCGTCTCAGCTGTTCGTTCTCCCTCCGCAGTTTCTTGATGTCATTCTGACCTGTAACACAAGGCGCGAGGGTTCAATTTGAAGTCAAGCGACAGAGCTAAGTACCAGAAGCTGGTCCGGCGACATGAGACAGGCACAAAAGATTGTTCTTCTATGTGTACAGTCGTCGTGCTTCGAGCCGAGCTTTTATTCTCGGAGTAAATCACTTAATCACTGGCACCCGGTCGGTGACAGTCGGTCGATCATCCTATCGGGATCGATCGATCATTGGTCAGCGGCGCTCGGAGAGAACGCGCCAGAACCAGCAATCTCCTATGGGCACGAGAGGTTTCCTCGTGCTCTAACCCTTCGACGTTGGGCTCACGCGGGATTGCGTCGCGAAACCCAGTGATAAATCACCCGGAGTCTCCCGGACCTTCAATTACTTAAGCTCGACCGAGAAACGGATGAACTTCCCCGGTCCTATGCACGTGTATCCGCTTCGCTAGATCCCCAGTATATTCTACGTACGATGCGTCGTGTACAAAATGATCCACGGGGTCTACTACTCTGCCACCCATGCCCCCTCCTCCCCCCACCAGACACTATAGATGATCGTAGATACGGCGCTGCCTTGAATTATGAATCGTATGATCCCAGACATTGTCACTCTAATGATCCTCATTCCTCATACAAAACGATCCAACATATTTGTCATATTTATCGCCCACTTTGTTATTCATTAATTTATCAATTTGTCTTCGAATGTTTCTGATGTGTTTTTAATGGCTTTTTTTCTACGTTTTGGTTTGAATTTATGTTGTGAACGTTTTTTAGGTAAGTTTCAGTGTTTTACACTTTTCTGGGCAAAACATTGATAGCGATTAGTATAAATGTTTCGTGTGTACTAAAAAAAAGCTCAGCTTAGTAAAACAATTTGTTCTGACATCGTTGAGCAATTATTCGGTCCTCGCAACCAAACATTTTTACTCTCCGTATCTACGCACAAAAATTCTGAACAAGTCTATTTTTTACGATCTTTCTCCACCCTCGACGATGTTGTCGATCGTCATATTTTTCTTACGTTCCACAACCGGTCCGTCGCTCTCGAATCAACCGATGATGAATATCGACGTCCCATTAGACGCAACGAGGCGCGCGTTTATGCTAAAACGTTTCCGCGCCTCGTCGTCTCGCCTCTATCCCCTGGCGCAGCAGTCGGTCATTCTATTTCCGGCGTGTACGAGATCGAACGAGAGACCACGAGAGAGGCCCTCGGATCTCTCTATCCCTTTCCATCGATATACGCAACGCGCGTGCCCCGCAAGCTCGGGTTCACAGAACAGGCGATCAAGCGCGGTTTTACAACACCCGCACATACATTCTCGCCCAGGTACCTTTATCCACCGTCGTAAAAAAAAATAAAAAAAAGCGAATCGTAAAGTTCCCGCTCGGCCCTGCGGAAACTTTTAAATATATACATTTCTGCATATATTCCAGAGTGAACGACCGGAGCTATTCGAGAGAGATTTTTCCCTCTTTTCCCTTCCCCCCTCGTTCATTCGTTCTGTAATCTTTGTTTCGCGAAATCGGCCCTAACCCTTCTTTTCCATATTTTTTTTTATATCCTCGCTCTCCATCACGGCCCACCGAGTCGGACGATAACTCAATCTTTATCGCAATTATAATTGCTTTTTCCCGTCGTGCCCAGCGGGCATTTTCGTGCGAAATATCCTCGCGCGGTCTCGCACCAGACGCATTTTACACTGCGCATGCAGAGAGCGAGAGAGAGAGTGAGAGGGCGGGAGGGGCAAAATATTTGGAACGAGGTAGGCAAACAGAGACTACGTACATTAAACGATCTCAAAGGAAATTTTGCAACCGACGAACTCGCCTCGTGTCCTTTCGCTTTCCTTTCGCGGGGGGCGAGCAGAGTAGTCGTGCGTGATCAAAGCCACTGCGAAATATTTAGTCGCGCCGCGCGGAGCGCAGCGGGTGAGAATTCTCCGCGCACGCGAGAACTTTCGGCGAATTTCTTCCTCTCTCGCGCGTTCTTCTTTGAGCCCCTACGCGGCTTTTCGAATCCAAAGGCAGCAAAAAGCTGCCCCGCGGGTCGAAAGCGCCGATCATTTTTGTTTTATTTTTTATTTATTTTTTTATCATACGCAATCGAAAAGCTTTAACGCGCGTTTTTTCGCTTTGAAGTCTTCCGGTTTCGACGTGAAAAATATTTATCGAAAAAGGCGCGACTCGCGCGAACGGATCCCGCGAACCAGGTTTATTATTTTTTTTTTCGCGCTCCGCTAATTGGATCGGGCTGGACACGCGGGTCACACCAGCCGAAAATGACGCGCGCGCGCGATCCGCGGTGGCGCCTCGCGCTCAAAGGTCTGCGCGCTGCGCAAGGCCGACGCTTTTTTGCCAAGGAAAACAAAGCCAGAGACGCGGGTTACGCGATCCTAAACACCGGGGAGGCCCGTCCGTCATTCGCGAAGTGCACCGAAATTAGACGCCCGTCCGTCGATACCGCCGACGTAAACCCACGTCATAATTCAATGCGCCACGTAATTACCACGAATATTCAAACTATGCGCCCGCGAAATTATGCAACACGGATTTCGGAATAATGCGACTATTATAATAATAATAGCGACCGGGGAACACGGTGAACACAGAGATAATGGCGTGTATTGTACCACGCGTGTAATACACTTTGCCAATAATAACGATGATCGTATACGTTCGGCAAATTTCCATCCACAAACTTCGAACGTATAAACAGAAATGTGTGCAAACAGCGAGAGAGAATTTATTGGACTCCAAAGGATTTATTAGCGTTGAAAAAAACGAGATATCCAAAAATGATTTAAAATGCTGTATGTTCAATATTTTTTCATGCTTCGGAAGGATTTAGAAACACGTGTTTTTTACTATCAAAAACGTTACATTTATTGGCTCAGATAAATAAAAAAAAAGAATCCGAAAACTGTTTTCCTTCAATAAAATCAATTATAATTTACCGCCACTAATTTATTTTTGTCCACGTTTACGACGAACGTTTTCTCACGACTGTCACTCACCGCTGGCCCGTTGCATGTCGCGTCAAAGCAATAAAATCCCTTTCGACAATATCGCCGTTCACACGCGTCGAAAATTCGTTTCTCGCCGCAGCGAAAAAGCGCGAGGTTACGGACCGCGTGAAGCACTGCCATTGGCACTCGTGAAACTCGCGACGGCGACCGACGACGACGATGCCGAGTGGCGTACGATGAGAGGAGAAATCCGTTTACCCGGCTTCGTCGCCGAGCGCGCTTATATTTTCCCCCGTCCCCTCCCCCCTCCTCGACCCCCCCTGCAATTGCGAGAGTCGTGCAGCTACCCCGTCGCTGTCGCACGCGCCCACGGCGACGACATTCGCGGATGGTATTGTTAGTCACCTCGTGGCCGAGTACTCATTGTCAAGCCCGCGACTCTTTCTCGCTTCTGAGAATTTTCGTTGTCTCTCCGTGTCTCCGTCTCCTTCCGTCTCTCGGTCTCTGTCGGACGGGGGCGGAGACGACAGTAGGATCCCCCCGCGCTGTTTCGGCATCTACATCTGGTTGCATTTGACGCGTGAGGCGCATCCCGCCGCTTGGGTTATGCGGAGATATATGCGCTGATGCGGTGTGTGCAGGCGTTTTGGCTTATTCTAAATTTGCGCGCGCGTACGTGGGGCCTATGCCGCGTAGCGATGTTGCCTCTGCTGATGCTGCTGCTGCTGTCGCTGCCGCTGCCGCTGCTATACGCTCATCGCGTGCACCGACGCTTTCGTAATTCCGCGCCGGCAAAACGCGACATTGTGACGTTAACAGCTCGGCGCCTGAACAGAGTGCGTGATTCTCTTCGGGGAATTGGGTGGATGTGGGTAAGAACTTTGAATTCAACTCCGGGTCTTCGCTTAGTTGGAGAAATTATTTTAGTGAGGAAATTTCGAATACTTTGTATTTTTGTAAAAATTAGATTCGCAGGCTTGAAAAGCGAAATTTAAGAATGATCTAAGATGTACTCGGAATGGTGAGTCACTGAGAAATAAATTTGTCGGAAGCGACTAAACGGAAGCAAGTAAAATTTATTTCTCTTTCATATATCTATAAGCTGGTGAATTTTTACGAATAATATGATTCACCGTTAATTTCGGAGAGAATTTAATATAGTAGGTGCTTAAATTTGGATTGAAGCACCAAATTGGAGGAGTGGAAAAATGTTTAAGAAATGCATTACTTTCACCTTTAAGAAATGCATTGCTTCTCGCGTCGTCGCCAGAATTCACGAAAACGCGCGGAGCGAAAAGTGGAGAAGGTGGATGAAAAGGACTTTTCCAGAAGCGTCGCGAACTTACTCTCCCCAAATCGCGCTATTAACCCCACGAGCTCTCGACGTAATAGCTGCGATTATGCTAAAATAGGCCAAGATTATACTCTCCGGAATATTCTCCGAGCTAGGCGCAACCCGAAAAAACACAATTTATGCGTCTAATTCCCCCCTGAAAATAATAAGTCGAATTTATGATTTTTAGCCGGATTCAGCGCGGAATTGAATACTTAAATACACTTGAACGGATTAAGTCACCGGATCCCGGAAAATAAAATGAAAACCTCTTTAGAAAAGCATTTTTTTTTTGTCATCTCCGGCAGAATACATGAATACCCGCGGCCAAAACGTAAGAAAAGGTGCAGCGAGAGGTGGACTTTCCAGAAAAGCGTCAGAAAAACTTGCTCTCCCCAAAGCGCACCATTTTTGCCCTCCGTTTCCTCCTCCACTTATTCCTCCTCCTGCTCTCGAATAGCTGGAAGAAAAAAACTTCATTTCTCCCCATAGTCCCGGGTTTGCTCCGACACGAGTACCGAAACTTCTCCAGTCGTGCATAGATTATGCACCCAGGTCTGTGTGCGAGGTGATTGAAAAAAATGCGGCTGCTTGAAAATTTCCAACGATAATATATTTCTCGTGGGTGATCTCTACATTTTCTCGCCTCTCTTGTCTGTTCTAACCTTGGTGGAAGAAAAAAGAAAAAAAAAAAAAAAAAACTCGCGAACGTATCTCGCACACCGCGCCAACCGGATTTCGCGTAACGCAAACCGCGGCGCAAAGTTGGTGCGTGCCTCGGCACTCGACCCAGGAGATAAAGAGGGAACTTCTTAAGGGTGGCCGCATGCATTATTGAACGCGTCGCGGTGAAATAACGTTCGGGGACGCTTTCTCGGTGCATACAATTATTCGTCAGTCAGTTTTCGCAGGTGCCGAGGCGATAAGCCAGGATTCGCGATGCGTATCGGGTAAATATAACCCCGTTTGACTCGTGGCTAAACTGGTCAGACGCTCGCGGTATCGGGTCGTCCAAGAGCACGGATAGGCGAACGCGAGTCGAGAGTCGTGTCAACTCATCGCGAAACGGACATCAAAGGCGTCGAATAAATTATTCCCCGAAAGTCCGACAGACCCAGGCTGCGCGATATATATATAAGTATATATACGTGCGTATATAATTCCACCGGTTGTGGTGACCACCAACCAAGCTGTGCGCAATGATACAACCTTGGAAATGATGTGTAATTCTCCGAGGATATAACTGTGACCGTTGCCTCGTGGGAAACGCGCGTCAGATCTCGTGATCCTCGTGATCAGTCATTCCGACGTTTCTGCAAAGCCCGATAATTTGCAGGAATCCCTCTTGCCGCCCCTATCAGTGTATTCAACCCCCTTTCGCACTCCCCGCGACTCCCTCTGCCTTCTCTGCTGCTCCTCATCCTTCTTCTCCTTCTCCAGACGCTCTTGAATTTCGAGGCATTGTCCGAACAATGGGCTTGTAATAATTCCACGTCTCCTTCCACTATACCGATTTAGAATGCCCTGCACCGACGTCGTCGTTCGCCGTGAGGCTAAATCGAGGACACGGGCACTTTCTACTCTTGAGCTTGAAATATCACGTCGGCTGGAAATCATGACGCCAGTTACTTCTCCGGGCTTGATAGGCGAGGCTCGCGGCAAGTTTTTAGGCAATTTCGCGAGCAGCGGTGACGTCCACTCGGGTAGCCTGCGCGGCCGTTATTATGTTCTATGTGATGTCCACTCCGCGGGCACGTTAAGAAGTTTCGGTCGTTAAATGACGGTGTAGCTCGCTGATTTTCTTGGAAATTTCTCCGGGTACAACCGGTTAACGCGGTTTGCCACAAATTATTCAATTGAACTTTGTTTCGTGCTTTATTTATGAAGCAAAAGTTAGGAGTTCCGATTACAACACAGTTACAAGAAAATTGTCTTGAGAAATTTTAATCAATGTCGTCACTTATTTCTTTGCAATAAAATGAATATTTATTGCGATAAATAAATATAAAAAAATATGTACAGCTATTAAGAACATTTAAGAACTGTATATAAATATAAAAATAGTCAGGCAGACTGATATACATAACTTTAACAGTTTCCACCCCCTCGATTTTTCCAACCTCCCCAGATTTTGATACCGATCATTTTCAACGTAAAATATTCGTGAATATTTTCCCGAGACCCGAAAAAAAATAAAAAAATAAAATAAAAAGTTGCTTTGTCACATCAGGAGTGAAAGGACCGAAGTGTCATTGAAAATGTAGTATCGAACGAGTGAAAAAACATACTTTCTCTTCCCTTCTTTCCAGTGTGACGCCGATCTCTCCTGTGCATCGTGTACCCATGTCCACGGTCGCATTTCTCTCGATCAGCCCCGAAATCCGATCGATTCAATACGACATATCAGTTGCGTCGTTTTTAATAAATTCGAGTGCTTTTCTCACAAAACATCGTGCACATAATCATTATTATTTTTTAGTCCACGACGACCACAGACACATCCAACGCGAGCACCCACTCGGGGCTTCGCGTTCGCTGTGCAACAAACTACTTGTGACGCGGAGATCCGCACGTGCAGACAACCCCGTTGGAGTGTGGAGGTATAACGCGGTGCTTGTATACCGAAATACAGATCGAGAGAGCGAGAGAGAGACGAGCGGTCCTGCCCAAGTGCGCATTAAACCGGAACGCCAGATGTCCCGATGCTCGCTCCCTTTTCCATTATCAAACTCGTGTTATCCGCGCGCGCAGACCACTCGTAAATCGCAGACTCGATATTTCGGAGAAATATTTCCGAACCATTAGCACACTCGACCGATAACGAACGTCGATATTGATAAATAAATCATTTCGCGAAACAGTGTCTGTTGCATTCAAAATTCGATATTTATTCTTGCATCGAGCTTTTTTCTTCGGCACTTTTTTTTTTAATCCTTGCTGCGAACTTCGAGACACGAAGTCTAATTAACGAGCTTAGAGTTCACTGTTTAAATTATCGTTTTTTTTGCTCTCGATTTTGTTTTCACTGAAATATCTCTCGCACTCAACCGATAACAAAAATCGATATAAACAGATAATTTTTTTTACATTGAACTACAGCATGGATATTATGTTTTTTCGGTACTTTTTTTTTCAAATCTTCACTGCGAACTCTGAGCCACAAAGTTTCGGTTAACGAGGTTCACTATTTTCTTTTGCTCGCGTGTTTTTTGTCACTGAACCAGCCCGAAACGAAGTTTCCCTTTGAAGCAGGGAAAAAGCATCGAGAGACACACGACGACTGCGGCGGCGCGGGCAGGACATGTGCAAGTTTGTGTGCGGAATACACTTTGAGAAGCGGGCGGTCTCTCGCGTTACGCGAACGCGCGCGAGCGTCGTCGTGAGAGACGAGAGGAACCGGGCGAGGCCAGGCCGGGCCCGGTTTGTGAGCTTGACAGATCTTTCGCTCTCTCTCTCTTTTTCTCTCGTCCTCTCTTCTGCCCTGTCGTTCTCTCTCTCACTTTCTCTCTGTCTTTCCGCACTTTCCCTCTCTTCCCCGCCCGGCTACGCGGAAAGCTCCGCGTGTGATGTGTGGCTGTTGGTCGTTTTGAGTTGCCGGGCAAACTACTCGACGTTGGCTACACCACTGCCAAAGCCAGTTTACCCCTACCCAAGCATTGGCTTGCTTGGCGCGAGAGACGCGCTCGGTGGCCGTTCGGTGTGTGCTGCCTGGCCTCCTCTCCCTCCGCACCCGCTTTCCCGCGGCAGATCTGACGTCTTCGTCACGGGCAGGAAACCCCGACGTCTCTCACACGCAACTATTTCAATCTTTTGTAGTTTGCCACGTTAGCCACCGCGAGGGCAGCGCCGGAAATTCGGTGCCCGCTCATCGAAATTGTCCGCACGTGTTTTTCGGGATCGATTTATTCTGGGATTAAACTTTGTTGCGGGGAATACGTACGGCTCTATTTTTCCGGGAGATTTTTATCGCTGTTTGTGGCTCGATCAAATGCACGAATGCCCTGCCTAGGTTGGGGGAAGAAGCGGAAAGAGTTCGAAATTCGTCAGAATAGCAAAAGATTTTTTGTATCGAAGAAATTTAGTACGATAAAAGGTATCATCGATACTCGGATAAGGTGCAGTCATTTCTGAATACAAAAAAAATCTGGTCTTAAAAATAAAACCAAAAAATGATTTCTTAATTTATTTTACGATCGTCCTCGTCAATGGTCGAATAAAACTATGTAGACAATATTGATGATATATTTATTCAGTTATTAAAATGATTTCCAATAGTTTTTGTCATTTTCAATGCAGTATGTTGACCATAATTTAAAAATACCTGAGGCTATTATTGTTCGTTCCGTAAATTTCGACGAGAAGTCTAGTAGAAACATTTTTTTTTACACAAATCACCCTGAATGCGTCGATAACGGAGCTATAAAGGGTTAGTAGATTCAGTCGCCGAATGATCAGACGTTCAGTGGTTAACGCCGTGCGAGGAGCTTTTAAACGATTGGACGTGTGGCGCGCGCGGTAAAGTAGAAAATGCTCGCTGGTTAGACAGCCACGTTGGCGAGGAAGTTCGAGACGCTTGTAGCGCGCTCGCGCGAGCCCGAGCGGTAGTAAAGGCGCGTCGGTGGTCAGACGGTTCGCAACGAACGAGGATATATAAAATAAGCTGTGCTGCCAGCGCCAAGCAACGAGTTTAACAGTCCGTGCGACGAATTCTTTAGAAAACACATCCCTCAGCCCCTCCAACAGATACACACATATATGTGTGTTACATATACACGCGATACACACTTGTGTGTTACGTTTCACAGCCGGGGGTGGAAATTCCCTGTTTGTAACGAGATTAACGTGGGACCGCGAGCGGTAACCGTGGGAAACCACTGGAGGGCTCCGCGAGGCGCAACCGAACGGAACGAAGAAAACCAACGTTTACGCGACGGTAGCGTTATTTTAAATACGCGAAAGTATATTTTGCGAATTTTGCCAAGCGCAAATTCATTTCGCGGGTTAAGAATTCACCGGGCACTTTGTGTACGTATTTTTTTTTTTTTTTTTACAAATTTGCATAATTGTAAATTAAGATTCGCATATTACTAAAAAAAAATAAAGGCATTAAAAAAAAGATTCAGGTCATTCGTTACTATAAGCCAGCAAAATAGTTAGACCTGTATTTTTCTTTCAATTATCTATATCTACACAGTCATACATTAATATATGGGCGTCCTCGATATCGGGAATAAACTTTTAATTGCAAATCGATGACGTTACGAGAATTTTCTTTTTCATTGCGAGTTTTGAATAGAGAGCAAAGAAACTTTTAATGGAAACCCATTTTGCCGGGCTCGTTAAAGCGATTCGACGAAATCGAGCATAGCAGTAGCAGCAGCAGCAGCAGCAGCGACAGCAGTCGGAGTCTCTCGAGTCAGTGAGTCTGGTGGACAAAGTTCGCCCGGCGTTGGCGGTGACTTAAACAAATACGGGCGCTACGAGGCAAAACGTGCTGCAGCTACACGCGCGTTCCACGAAGGGGCGAAGCTCTTCTTGCGCTCGCGGGATTTTATTTTTGTTAACAGACATCCCTTGCACCGAGAGAGGACTCGCTGAGAAAAATCTCGTGGTCTATCGCGACGAAGCGCTCGAAACGGAAAAACGAACGAGGACGACGTCGTCGTCGTTGCCGTCGTTGCCGAGGAAGACAGTTTTCTTACCCTGTTCCGCGGAGGATCCGGACTGGCTCAGGGCGACGTAGCTTCGAAAAGCCGGAAATAGTCTCGTGAAAATCACAACCCAGTCACTCGTGTTATCGAGCTCATCGTCCCACTCGCCCACGTCTCGACCTATTTCATTTCCGTTGAGCCCAGTGTCGAGAATAATAATAATAATAATAGTAACAATAATAATGATAATGTTTAGATCAATGAACTCTGGGTTCGCTTTTTGTCAAATATTTTTTCACATATAGAAAATATTAAAAAATTATAAATAGATTTATACATTTCTTTGCGTTTTTAAATTGTATATATTTCGTGATTTTTATTTGAAGAAGAAATTTCCACATAAAAGTTTTTCTGATCTAACTGATTGAATATTCAGTTAAACGATGTAACGGTACATTTTGTATTGCTTTTTAATTATATTTTTAATTCCTTTTTTTTTAATGATTGCCACGATCAATTTATTAGCAGAAAATTGACGAAAATCTCAGCCACGGTAACGTTTCGAATCTGACAACTTAGGATGCTCTGTAGTTACAACGTTATAACTCTAACGATCCGTGAACGACAGACGCGAGCAAAACGTGAGCTACGTGGTCACACGTAGATGCGCAACGACTGGAGAGACCGAGCAAGTCGAGCAGTGGGTTAAGCTTCGAGAATAGTTCGGAGCGTAGCACGTTTTGGCGTACGTACACACACACTCGCACACGGATTCACACGGACACTTAAAGACGTATGGGAGAGCGGTAAGAGCAGCGCGGAGAGTCCACAGAGACCGCCACGCGTCCACACGGGGTCTATTTGTAGGTGACCGCCGCCGACGCGCGCGCGCGGATTACGGTCTCATATAAGCGCCGTAAGTTCGGCGAAGTCATGGAACTTGATTTTCTCCTCCGTAACGAGCCCGCGATTATCGACTGTGCCCAGCGACATTTAATTACCCGGAAGTTCTCTCAAAAACTTGGACCAACCTAATTTCTCGTTAAATCTGTCTCCGTCCTCTCTCACGTCACGCGGCCTGCGATATCTATTTTATTTTCCGCGCTGAAAAAAAAAAAGATAAAAATAAAATGCCCGGCCTCGGGCGACCAAATTGATTGGGTCAACCAATTAAATGGCTGACTCGGTAAATTAATTTGAGGAAAAAAAAAAAAAATTAATTGGCCGCGCCAATCAACCCGATCGCCCGGAGGCTATTTTAACCGTGCACGCTGGCTGCGAAAAATAATTATTGTTCTTCCCTCAAATTCATTCTCCCGTCACAACTTTTTTTATGGTAAAATAAATTCCGATAATAAACAATATCAGTGATGACAACAATATTCACTGCAACCACGATCGATTATCAGTCTGCCCTAAAATTAGATTATCGACCCAACCACGAAATACCCCCTGGTTTCCTGTCAAATCTGTCCCACCCACCGTCATAGAATTCACCAGTCGAAGGGTTCAGTGTCCATTCACCGAATATCGGAAACACGATGGTCAACGACCATCCCGACATCGTCCCCCCTCCCCCCCTCCGTTCCTCATCCCCGCAAAATTTATTCACCCGCGATTGAATTTGTCGTCCGTTCGGTGGGGCTTTCTTACCTTGCTCGACTTCGGCATTGATGTGAATGGTCCTCAGTCTGAGTTCCTCGTTCTCGTATATCATCCCTCTCGAGGACTTCCGGTCGAGCTTCCTGTTGGGCTTGACGCTTACGTCTCTGCGCCTGGCCCTGAGCATCCCGGCTCCTCCGCTGCTCACCCCGGTCCCCGCCATCATCTTTGCCCTTCCTCAGGACTCAAAGTACCGTCAGTCGTATCTTCGTTTGCTCGTCTCCTCCTGGTGGTCGCCTCGGTCGTCGCTTCCGTCGCCGTCGACGACGTCGTCGTAGTCGTCCACCTCCTCCTCCTCCTCGTAGGCCTCGGTTTGCTCGCCACTCGAGAAATATTCGATAACGTCTGCCGCTGCCACTGATTCCGCCACCAACGCCCAACGATACTCGACTCCTTTTTGCTTCTTCTTCTTCTTCTTCTTCGTTTCTCTTCCTCTTCACTGCTTCTTCGTATTTTGTTCCCTCTTCTTCTTCCTCCTTTAGGTTTCTCTCCCTCTCCACTGCTTCTTCTCGCGTGCCTTTCTTCTCCGTTTTTATGTCGTAATGCATCGCTCTCTCTCCTCGACGCAAGCTGAAACTTCCGTCAGCCCGGTTTTTCCTCCCCCTCCTCACCCTCCTCCTTCTCCTCCTCTCGGTTTCCCCTTCACTGCGGTCCGTGCTTCCGGCTCCGCGGGGTTCCGCCCGCCTTATGCACTCGCGTGCTCAGCGTAGCGAGAGAACTTTCTCACCTCGTCGGACCTCGACCGCTGTATTTGCATTCGCGTTTCATTTTTCACCCCGTCTTTGTGACACTCAGCGCACGCAATTTGCGTCCCCATTACTCAGACGTTTATCAGCAGCAACGACGCGGCGAGTGTCGCCGAGCGTCGTGAGTCCGCGGGGCGGCCGAACGAGGTCGCGATAGTCCAGCGCGAACGAGGCTTCCGTGCACTTATCTTTGTTTCTCTTCGGTGGCTTCGATTTTACTCCGGGGTTTCCTTCCGAGTCTCTCTCGCGCGACCCTCTTTTCCACCTTCGTGGTCTTTCGCCTCGTATCTTACCGCCGCTAATTTATCCAACCGAAGAGGTGCTATGTTTTCCGCGGAAATTTATCGCGCATCGTAGATTCCTCTATTTTTTCCAACTCGACAAACAAAACTTCCGGCGGTTAATCTTGGCTCCGCGGGTTTATTTATTATCTCGAGTATGGAGGTTCCGGCGCAGTGAGGAAAATACCGCAGGTATTTGTAAACCTGACCACACGCAACTGTTTATTTGTTTTCAATGTTTTTTTTTCTTTATTCTCGTTCACTCTTAAAGATTAATGAAATGTTTTCGGGGGCTTTTTGTGTGTCCCGAGAAAATTTTATTTTTATTTTCCGGTTACCGGGTAACGAGGCACGACAGCCTGGTCGCTATTAATTTTCATCAGTTATATTTTAGCGAGCTTTCTCGGGCAGCGTCTGCTTCTCCGCCCCTTTTTTCCTCGTTTTTTTTTCCAGACTTTTTTTGCTGCTCCAGACACGTCGAGTCGAAAGCTATTTAGCAACGCGTCGGCGGCCTACGGGGCCATTTATTATTTATATCAATTACAGTCCCGGCTCCGAGGACCAGTTGAGAGCGAAATATTCGAGTGAAAATTTAGCGATTTTGTTTTCGCTAACTCGACAAATCGAACGGAATTTGCTTTCTCCATTTATATTATCATTTTTAAGACTTTCCGGGAACCTTCGATAAATAACAACAGGGGATTCGCCTGCTTCTTTTTCGCCTTCTTATTCGCCTCTCTCCGTCTCGCTCGCCCGCGCCGAGTGAATGAGTAACGGAGTTTAATTAATTTCCAGAGGGGGGAGAGTTCACCTCGCAGCACACGCCAAGATCCCTCAAGCCTATCTTTTCATCTCTCTCTCTCTCTCTCTTTCCCTCGCAGCTCCTTCCGCCGGGGGATTTTCTCCGTTTTTGTTGCGAGTCCCGTAGACACGAAATCTATTTACCGAGCTCGAGCGAGAGGTGAGTGCTGGTTATGTATAGTACTTTTTCCGCACCCTGTGCACACACCTCGCGCAGGTTTTTCGCCTCTCGTTGAGCCGAACGAGACGGGGGCTAGGCCAACGAACGCGATACACGCGGGAGGCTCGTTTTTTCGCCCTCTTTTCTGCAGATCCACCAGAACGACGAGGCCCGATACCGAGTGTATCTTCGGTGATTTATTTAGTTGCTTTCGAAGCCTCCCTTCTGATTTCTCCTTCTCTCTCGCTCTCGCTCGTTGACTGTACGCTTTCTTGAAGGAGGATTCGGCTCCCTCGAGTTTTCCACCGGTCTCGTTATACTTTCTTCATCCCCCATTCGCCTCTCGAACCCCCGTCGGTCTCGATCACCGTAACCGGTCACCTGGAAACGAAACGAAACGATATAAAAGTGGAAGGGTACTGGAATTTTTATGGTCGCGGGATTTGTCGGCGATGTGTACAACATTTTTGAATCATCGGACGAGAGCGATCGGATTTTTTGTTTTACTTCTTTACCTTCGAATTATTATTATTATTATTTTGTTTTTTAAATAATACCTTTAACCATAAAAATGTACTTAATTTTTGAGACTTGTTATACATTAAATGTTAGCATGAACTCGAATTGTGTGTCTTATTAAAATATGATTAATTAGAGAATTTTCTTTGTGACACCCAATTTTAAAAGATTATAATCAGAGCCAACATCAATCGAGTTTTTTTATTAAAAGAAACTGGAGACGGCGTGGAATTTTCATATATCACGTGTATACGGGGTCGGGTTAATAAATAGCTTCGGGTCGCTCTCTGCAGGTCGGAACAATGCGCGATAGGCAAGAGTTGACCCGGAAAGTATGAAGCAGCCAGGGAATCCGCGCGTCAACATGCACCCAGGGCGCGCGCTGTACGGTTGACTCCGTGCAAACTCCGGAGGATAATGCATAGAGTATGTATAGCAACAGAAATGCCCGAGCTTCGCCGAGCGACATCAAAGGAAATTCATTGAGAGTACGCGTCGCTCGTTCTAATATAGTAGTAGTAGGTAGTAGTAGGTGGTACGGAAACGCAGGGAGAGCATTTACGAGTCTCGAGGCGTTTCCCCGGTGAATGAGATTCGCCGCGTATCCCGCGCTCGCTGTGCGCGTCGTCACCATGAGGGTGGTCCGCTCTGCACTTCCCTCATTCGAAACACCCGGGCGCAACGATAAAGCTTTGAATACTCACGAGACTGCGCGAATAGCTAATTAACGAATTCAGTGACGGTTTACGTGGTTGCGCTCGAAACACACAGTTCAATCGTTCCCTCGGGCCGCGCTCACGAGCGTCGAGCACATTTCGGCGGGAATTATTTTCACCAATTTTCACGCTGAAAATCCTCGGGGAGCTAATCGACGTCGTAAATTTTGTAAAATATCACGGGTGGTTTTTTTTCACGTTGTGCGGTACAGTCGGAAGGGGGAAAATTCTTATTAAGTGTCGGTTTTAATGGGTGCGATGTTCGGGGTAATTGGGATATAATTATCGCGTAAAAAGTGCAAAATTGTTTCAATATTCGGGAAAAGTGCGGACGGCGTCTGGTTAGCGGATCGTAGTGGGGTTGGTTACTTTGCAGTGGCGTCTTAAAAGTTCAACCGGGGACCAGGTGCACGCGGCTTGGCCGTTGAAAATGCTTGAGGAACAAAAAAATCTTTTCACTTTTATTACTCTCTCTTGGGTACACTTTATTCTCGAGTTATTCGAGCCGAGGAAAAATACGGAATGATTGGGGGTAAGCGATTTTGTGGAAATCTGTTGAGGTGGCTGAACTGGACGGTTTAATCGGATATTATTGTGAAAAGATTATTGTTCGATTGATTTTTTCACTTCATTAGTAACACTTCAGTGGAACTGTTCTTTAATCTTATTTAAAATGAAAAATATAATATAATACAAAATAGAATATCAAACGTTCGTGGAATTCGCGACGTTTTCGATGAATTATTTCACGATGGAGCGATGAAGTTTTTGCCCGAAACTATTTTCGAAGACGTTTCATTCAAAGTATTTGCCTGGGTTTTTGTGGTAATAAATCTCGCGGGAATCTTCATCGCTGCGCAAGCTGCCCAACGAGAAATTATGCTCGAAGACAAAGAGAGAAAAAAAAATAAATAAAGAAATATTCGGCGCTGAAGACGCTGCGCAATTATACCATTTACATAACTTCACATAGCTTTTATGTACAATCGCGAGTCTGGTTTGGCCTTGTCTCGTACAGCGAGCGCGCTCGCCACTTACTTTCCCTTTGTGCTAAACTCCGTTAAGTTTTCCGGGAGTTGGCTTCAAGCGCACAAGCGTCTGGTGGAAAAACTTTCGTCTTGTTATACTCAGGGGCCGCCCGCAATTTGCATGACGTTTATCAAAATTTAGCTGGATTCTCAGCTGGCGCCGCAGCCGCGAGTTTTCGTCTCTTGTAACACTTCACGGGAAGAAGCAACGCGCTGATTTCGTTGCAAATTAATGATAATTGTAAATACCTTGTTATACATTTTGAGGGGCAACGGAAAAAAAGTGAAAAAAAAAAAAAAAGAAAACTTTCTCGCGATTCTCGGTGGAATTTGCCTCGCTCGTCCCTCGCGATTCGCTTCACTAATTCAGCGGCGGAACTTTCCGCGAAGAAACACGATCATTCCATCAAACCGCGCACAAACAAACGAGGGTTCGACCTTCGATATACATCAAACCATCCAAATTCTATTCTTGAATCCGACTGTTGAGCTGAGAGGCCTTGGCAATTGAATCACAATCAATTTGTCATTTATGTTTTCATAGTTGCGTCGCGACCGGTCCGAGATGACAGTTGGGATATTTTCATTGATAATATTAAGCGTAGTGAGTGAAAAAATGTGGCTCCTACATTTTTACCACAGACTCATAAATCGTGAATGAATGCAAACATCTCAAGATTGCAAGACTGTTTATCTACAGGCACACAATTTTTGTCTTCAAAAGTCGCTAATCCTTATACCGGTTACAAAAAATTTCAATAGAATTTTCCATAAATAGAGTCGATATTCGAATAATCGAATGATCGAATAATCGAAAATAGAGTCATACCTGCGAAAATTGCCAGCTCGCGAAATCTCCGAAACTATAAACGTTCGGCCGAACCGGAAACGGATCCGAAATACGTGATTCCGTACACACGTTAAAATCTAAGCCGCGCGCTTACGCCACGAGTGCATTGGCAAATCGATTATCGTCGAGGCGGGTGGCTGCGAAATTTTAACGATTTCCGTTTGGCCACTTCGATGAACGCAACGGTATAGAATTTTCGTACAACAGCGACCGTTTACCGTTTCTGCGTTGCACTGTTTCGTATATACGACGAAAGCCCGAACGGTGCACGTGTGTGTGCAGAGCCCACTGCTGCATTCTACAAGGGCTGTTCGACGACGCAAGCCAGACGCCCGTCGGCGGTGCACCAAACGTGTATATAGCCGGTGTATATAACCATAGCCAGCGAGTAACAGCAGCAGCTGGGCTTTCCTGCTGACGGGGCATTTATGATAAGCCCGGCGTCCCTGTCCTCACACCCGGAAGATCGTCCGAGTCGCTTGCTGCTTTATCCACAGCCCCCGAACGTTGCCTAAGCTGAGACGCGCGCTCATCGTTGCATTATCCACGAGGCTGCGTTTGAGTATCGACCGAAAAATATATAGGTTCGATTCTGCGGAGAAACGAGCGAAAGTGCGAATTTGCTGACGGGTGTCCAAATGTGATTAGCATCCATAACGATAGGCATCGTTTTTCCGCTGTATTTGCACTTTTTAAGGGAGCTGCGCCGGTTCAGACCGAAAGAAAAATAATATTACCAGCGACTACATATACAGGCAAAGATTAAATTTAACGATGAGGAGTGGATAATTTCTTAGGTCATTCATTAATTGTTTAGCAAGGCAACATGTGAATATTAATATTTATAATCTCCAATTCCTGAAATTGTGGCTTATGTTTTTTCACTGATTATCGACATTTTGCGATATTACAAATATCAAGAAACCTTGCTAATTGGCAAAATCAACTAATCAGATGTTTGAGCTCCGCCTGATCGGTTAGCCCAATCGCTCGCATAGTCGAGCCAATTCGTCGAGTCGTTACAGTCAAACAGATTAAATTTCCACCCCGGCCAGATTCCTCGTCTCGCTATTCACCTCCTCAGCGACTCCTTCAAAGGCTTCACTGTTATCCCGCATTATCCATCTATCCTGTAATATTCGTACAGATAAGTTTGCCCCGCGCCGCGAGATGATGCCACGATTGCAATTCTAACGCATGGAAGCACCGAGGAGTAGGAGGTGGCTATAGATACCGTTCCAAAGTTTCACCACGTTGGGGAGGTTCATAGTTTCGGACCAGCGAAGTCTTAGCAGCAGGCAATGCGATAGTTGGCGCCAGGGACGTCGGATGTTATAAGGGGTTGTTGCATCGATGCTGCATCGGGGTCGCTGCTGCTGCTGCTGGGCCGCATAGTATCGAACATCCAGCCGAGAGACTTAAAGCGTCCGCGTGTGTATATAGCAAAAGGTTCCTCCTGGCGGAAGTTGCCGATTCGGTTTGTCGACCGCAACATCGACGGGGATTCGCCGTATAGCCCAGGCGCACCGCATCGGGCGCGAGGCAAGCGAGAAGCATAGAGCAAAGATGCCGGGCAAAAGTTTCGGGGCACCAGGCCGGAAGTTGCCTAATCTTCGTTCCCACGAGGGTGGCGGCGCCCGGGCTACGTCTCAGCGTCGTTCCAAACTCCTAAACACGGGCTAAGCTCTGAATAGGATTTCGCGGGGTGCGCGCGGGGTGAGAAGAAGGCACTGATGCGGCATAGGAGCCAGCGCGAAGCAGCCAATCGATCGACGCGACTCCTGATGCTGCTACTGCTGCTGCTGCTGCTGCTCCCCCAGCAATCCGTGCGGCCCTCGCTGCTGCTGCACCCCCGAGCTTGTCCCGCGAGAAGTCGAAGTACAGGATCGGAAACCGCGATTAATTCTATTCAACGGGAAACGCTGCTCGCCTAATTGGGACGCCCGAGCGGTTTTCACCGTGCGATCGAGCGAGAGGGACGGTGAGATAGAGAGAGCGATGAATGCGCTGCCGGATTTTCCACGACTCTCTAAAGCAACTGGCGCGCCGACTGGTCGACTCGACCGAAGCCAAATTGATACGGGAGAGAATTCGCGGAAGTGAATTTATGCGAGTCAGTGACAAGTTCCATTCAAGAAGCTGTTTCACATCATTCACGGCTCTGTCGATTTTTTATATAAATTCAACGACGGTAAATTGAAATTAAATTTTATTGAATTTTTGTTTGTCTGCCTTTAACATTTGAAGGCTTAGTGTTTATAAGTTTTAATCTTTCCATTGACGTAGTGGAAAATTTTGGTGTGTGAAAAGCAATGCACTTTGCCAACAAATCTCAGTCTAGCATCGGAGATACAAATGTCGACTTATTCTCGTTTCGACGATGCCAGCAAACCGTTAACAGTTTTTACGAAAAATTGCCTTTCAATCTGACTACAACAAAAATGTTCAAAGTCCATATAACTTATTTTTGAATTCTTTGTGACTATTGGCAGCGCATTGGAACAGTATACGAATTCCACGTGGCCATGATACCGTGAATTCCACTTTCGAACGCGAACTTCTGCCGACAAAAATAACTCGCCCGACCCGACGGAAAATACTTGTCAGTGAATAGAGTAAACATCGGGCACGAATGTTCCCGGTTGGCAATCACGAGCGGACAGATGGAGACTGCGTTGGACCTTCGCGTGTCTCGTTCATCTCGTTCTCATTCACTGATTTTCCGTCTGCACGCAATACACGCATATATATGTATTACGTATATAGTATAGTGTCTGAATCAATGTATTGGCTGAGAAACGCTCGTAGTTTTGTTGAACGAGCGCCGAAACGCAATTCCCGCGATCGCAGGAGAATTTCTGGATTCTCGGATTCTAGGCAACACAGCAACGGAGACGGAGTCTTCGAATTCCCATGTCGAAAGATCGGAGCATCCGAGCGGCGGCGATTAGGCCACTTTGCTGGCAGCAGCAACCACTCTGGCTCGCGCGCGATTAATCGATCTTGTCTATACGTTCGCCTAATTGTTCACTCACTCGCGCCACCGACGACTTTTACGATCGTCGTTCGTGGATTCAACGTCCACCTGCTGAGTGACGGAAATAACCCTGAAAAATCGCTCAATTCAGAGATTCAGATGTTGTACGTCTGCTTCAGTCGAAAATAATTTACCACTGGCATCGAAAATTATAATTATTTTAACACTTAATCACTTCAATTTTGTTTAAATGTCAACAAATATTTCAAGTCGATTCTTAGTGAATCATAAAAATTATTAATTATTAATTTTTTTTTCAGGAGACTACATTAATCTAGAGATATCCCGATAATAGATAATGCCGCGCCACTCAAGTTTTCTTTATTTTCTGTACACAAAATAATTTAATTCAATGTAATTGAAAACAATTGGAATGCCCTAAAAAAAATCACGCCTACAGAACTCCCGATTGCCGTCGATAATTTAACGCGAAAGTCGCGATATAAAAGAGCCTTTCGTTTTTTATCAACGAAAATAAGTTTGTTGCCTTCACGATTGGTGTACAGATAGAGCGGAAGGCGAGTTGAGACTTTGAAAGAAATTCCCGAGGCGATGAAGCGCCTTTCAAATTTCACCGAAGAAACCGGAGCGCATTGTTCGAGCTGGTGGGTACGTCCAGCAGCAGCAGCAGAAGCACCAGCAGCAGAAGCAACGGCAGAAGCAGCCGGTGGCATACTTCTCTACCCCCCGCGCTTAACAAAGGAAACAGTCGTTCCATTAATAGATGCTCTCGTCTGCAGGAGATAGTGAAAACGCAACGCCTGAAAACTCCACCAGCTCCTTCCTCGCAGTTTCCTTTTTCCGAGGCCTCTCACTGTGTATTATATCGTTCTGTGTGCGGCTCGGCAAAAGAAAATTAAATGCGACGCGACGGAGTAACGTGGCGGCAGCAGCAGCAGCAGCAGCAGCAGCAGCAGCAGCGGCGGTAGCAAAACTACTGGCTGCTCCTGCTGCTGTCAGCTTCTCGTCTCGCGAAAGTAATTTTCTCTTCTCCACGGCACCTCCAACCTCCACTTCGTCCCATCCCGTCCCGGCTCGTAGCTTCTCCTCCTCGTCTATCTAACAATTTTTCGCGTGATAAGAAGCTCTGCACGCACAACAAGCCCCCCCCCCCCTTCACCTCTCTCCGCCACGGCCCTTGTGCCGCGCGCCAAGCGAAATCTCACGCCACGCGGCAAAGTAATTTTTTGCAAATGAGATATTCGCCCGGGCTCAATTTTCTCCTGTGCAAGACGTTGAAGCCTCATTTGTCTTCCATTTGGCAAGTGTGTTGTGGACGGTTGATTTTAATCAAGATACATTTGACATTTCAACACGTTGAGATTGCTGCACGCAGATTGATGGATGCGGAGGTGATCGCGTACAATTCTTTTATTTTTATCTGGGATTGCTTGGTTATTGCGAGAAGATATATGAAGCTAATTTTACTAATTCACTAATTCGTTATAAAGGATGGCAATGATGAAATAATTAGCATTTTTTAATTTTTCGTAATTTGATATAAACTCAAGTATATATTATTATGCATTGCAAGAAATTATTTACCATCCGATATTTATTCTGTATAATATATTTTTACCGAAAATAAGTAAATTACCCTCGTTTCTCTGAATCCTCACCCCCTCGCCTCGGGCCAAGAAGTAAAAAATGTATGTCCAGTTATTAAAAAAAATTCAGGCGATAATTAATACGATTTCCGCTGACGGTTCTCGTCGCCAAATGACTGTCATACATTCTCTCGTTCCTTCTCTCTCAGCGACGTCAAATAAAATCTCGACCTAAGAAAATTGAGCGATGACGGCTATATCTCGCCGCTCGATCTTTACCTTCTGCAGAGCGATCCAGCGCTTCCTCTCTTGTTCCGCGAAAATTTTTCTTCTTTATCAGAAGACTAGAGGGAGCGTCGCTGCCCTCGCGCGTAGCGCACCGACGAGTGGGGGGGAGGCACCTTGGCCCCTCAGCACTGGATTCTCCGCAGTCTCCTCGGCAAAGTGATTTATTCCTCCAGTATTTCACGGGCACCCGTTACACCCGTGGAAAGGGCTCGCGCGTTCCTCGCCGAGCAGCAATCCTTTCCCTCCGCAGCGCAGCGCTAGTCGAGACCCCCAAGCGAACTTCCTCCTCCTGCTCCACCGCCGAACCGGCGGAGGCTTCGCCACTCCGTTCTTCTTCCTCTCTTCCTTCTATGTGCCTTCCGTCTTTTTATTTTTTTTAAACGGACTCAGAACGACCGGACGATTCGCTTTTCCCTCCACCGAGTAGTGTGATTCATCCCCCGCGGTATTTCACCCACACCCGTCACACAACCGGCGGCTAAACTCGCGGCATCTGCACGCGTCTCGGAGCGAAAACCCTTAAAACGCGCGCCCGCCGTCTCGCGGGCAACTTCAGCGCACTCGTTTCTCGTCCACTTGATACTTTTTTTTTTACTTTTTTTTCCACTCCCTCCCGCGAGCGCTAAAAAACCTTTTGTACTTCTCACGTTTTTTTTCCGGTGTTGCCGACTGACGCGAGAATAAAAATTCGTGCGCGAAAATTTCGAGATTTCGGTCAGGCCTCAAATTTCACATCCCGCACGACGTGAATCATCGTCGTTCGCAGCGATCGCGATTTTCATTCGCATCCTCGACCGGTCCTGTTTCATCCGCTTTCCTTTCAACCCTCTTCACTCGCAGCCCGACTGCCTTCAAAGCTTCCCGCGCCCCCTCCCCTCCTCGGCGGTCGAACGACGGCGGAGAGTTCAAGAGGCCACTAGACTTCACGCCTATTCACCGACAAGTGAATCATCATCCCGGCATTGCTCGAGCAGCACCGAAACACACACACAGACGTCGAAACAGCGGGCACTCTCACTGGCATCTCACGCACACTTTTAACGTGTCGATCAGTTGCTCCGGCAGGAAAAAAAAACGTGTTCTCACCGAACATCATTTGATTTGTCACCAAATTATTTATCCACTTATTTACGTGTCACCCGTTATACACGACGTCCGGGTTGGGTGGTTGATGCACCGTTGCGGAAAAAAAAAATTCCGCGTGCAACACCGAACCGGAAGTGGCCCGTCTGCCTCGCGTGTACTCGGTGCACTCGACTTCCCCGTCCGCCTCTCTTCGTCGTCGTCCTCGACCCTCGACCTTCTTTTCCCTCTCGTCGCACACGCGTCTCTTCAGCGTTGCCCGTCTGTACTATGTGCACGACTTCAACGTGCTTCGAACCTCGCTTAGCGTGCGCTTTTTTCCACCCCCTTCTCTCTCTCTCGTGTATTTCCAAGTTTCGTCGTCGCGCCGCCGAAAGCTCGCGCCGCTCACTCACACGAGTGGGAGCAGCTCACGCGGTTCAATTTTTCGACCCACACACACGCGGTTTCACTTGATCGGTATAACTACGATCGAGGGACTACTCACCACTCTCGGAATCTCACTCTGTCTTCCTCTAACTCTTCTTTTTTTGTTATATTTCCACGTTTCGCCTTCGCGCCGCCGAAAGATCGCGCCGCTCTCTCACATGAGTGAGAGCAGCTCATGCGGTTCAATTTTTCGGTACACACACGCGGTTTCACTTGATCGGTATAACTACGATCGAGGGACCACTTACCACTCTTGGAATCTCACTCTCTCTCCCTCTCCCTTTTTTTCGTTATATTTCCACGTTTCGCCTTCGCGCCGCCGAAAGTTCGCGCCGCTCTCTCATACGAGCGAGAACTCACGGGGTTCAATTTGGCGGCACGCACACGCGGTTTGAGCTGGTCGGCATAACTGCGTTCGAGAGACCACTCACTACTCCCGGAGTCTCACTCTATCGCGCTCTCTCTCTCACTCGCACGGGTTTCCCTCCCTCTCTCCGAGCTTTTCATTCCGTCTCCTCGGGTCTCTCCCTTCTCCGCGCTTAAACTCGCCCGTTACACTCGCCGTATAATCCCGCTCGCTTATATTTCTATATATATAGGTATTTCTCGCTCGGTCTCGGCGTCGAGTTCTCTCACGAGTTCCTCGATCCCTCTCTCTCTGTCTCTCTCGCCTTCTCTCTCTTTTTCTCTCGCGCCCTCCTCGACCCAAAGACGCTATCTTGCCGATCTAAAATTACCCCAGAAGCGACGGAACGAAGGAAGCCGCGCAGCACGACGCGCGCGCGCGCGCGCACTCCGATGATGCCTCGAGCTACGCTGCTGCGGCTGCTGCTACTGGGACGGCCGCACGGACGCGATGATGATGATGATGATGCTGCTGCGGCTGCTACGAGGCTCGAGCCCTACGCCCCCCGAGAGCCGGCACAGGGTTACCGACTTCTTTTGATTACCTTTTCTGGAGCGACGTAGAAGATCGTATCACGAAATTGGAAATTGGAGGGAGGCGAAGGCTCAGCCTATAGAGATGGATACAATGGCGACGTTGAATTTTGCACGTTCTAAGAAAATAGCAAAAAATTTCCTACGCGATTTTGATAGTTCTAAGATAATTGGACGTATTGGAAAAGTGACACTTTTTTGCGTTTTGAAAGTCTTGGGATAAACGATACGCTGGCGTTAAAATCGGGGGTATAAATTTTGTATTGTTTTTTTTTTTATAATTACTTTTAGTTTTGATTTTGTTATTCTCCCAGGCTGCTCCCATCGAATATTCGGGGAAACGGGAGATTTCCTCGACGCTTGTCGAAAGTCGATTACGAATTTGCTCGCCAAGAGCTCTCGATTTTCTCGTCGGAATTTTTCGCCGCGGGGCAGGTCGTTAGCGAATTTTTGTTGATGCGTGAGCCCCCCTCGAGATCGCGAATTCAACGTCTGTAATGCTCGCAGTACATACATACAGATTCCGGGCGTGCATCACCCGGTACATGATCGGGAATCTCTGGAAAATAAGGGTGGAAGAAGCAAGGAAGTAGAAAAAAATAAATAAAAAATAAAAAAAAAACGAAAGGGAGTGAGCGGAAAATTGATTCCAAGGTGATCGATCTTCCTGTCGATTTCTAGCATATATCCCAGCAACAGCAGCGGCAGCTGAAGCAGCACGCGCCGCGCAGCCACTGGCTGACGGGGTGGAGGGTTGAAGTACGACGAGACGACTCGAGAGACTTTCTTTGTATCGCGCAGGGCGCACGGTGAGGGGATGAGGTATAAGGTGCAATGTGGAGGAGGAAGGAAGGGCGGACGAGCGGAGAATGTGCAAGGGGGACGATGCCGGGCAGGGGTGGAGACAGAAGTTGGAATGCCAGGGTGAGGTCGAGAATTTTATCGAATTTACCGGTAGCAGCTCATCGTTCACGCTCTGGCACTCGATCTCTCAATATAGTATGACGTCTCAGTCTATTATATATAGGGTGTATATATATATGTCGCTGCCTTCCGTGTGGATTGCGATATCTGAAAAATAAATTTGCTCCGAGAGAATCCCAGGGATGATATCCACACGGAGAAAACTCGGGTTAGTTGGCACAATCAACTGGGAGGTTAAATATACGCCAACAATATTTTATTGGTTGGGTCAATTCTAACTTAGTATCAATTTCGAACGTTCTTTTTGTCGGCTAATCGAGTTTTCAGACTCGGGGATGGAAAATTCGTATTGTCTTTATGCTAATCTTTTAAGAGTTACAGTTAGAGTTGTTTTTATTTGATCCTCCCTAAGACCGAAGCTGAACGAATGAATACAGACAAAAATGAAAGTGAAAAAATAAACCAAGAAGCTTAGTTTTATGTAGAATATGTTAAAAATACAAGTAACAACTTAAATTAATTAGTCGCGCGTCAAAATATTTACTTATTTCTTTGGCGGCCGTGGCACTTTTCGTGGCTTCTCATTCAAAACTAGGAACGATTAATCCCCCGGCGGAGCCGAGGCATTTCGTAACTTTTCCTGGGAAATATCGGATTAGCCCGGAAATTTGACTCGAATCTCTGTTCTCCCACGACGTTGCAACTCGCACCTGTCACCCTCGACTCTCTTGTTGAACGCAAGTCTTTAGTCTCGTCCCTCGGTCCCGAGCAGTTTAAGCGTGTCTTCGACCTCTTCGCGGTCTGCGCTCGGCATTTTCCCTTTTCCACGAGTCCACGAGTATTTCCGTGTCCCGGTTGGCCTACATTTTAAGTCGGCTTCGCAGTCACGCGCTTTGCTTCGCGTTGCAACGTTTCTACGGCCTCCATGCCCTTTGTAACTTTTCGTGGATCAGTATTTTCAGTCACGTCTCGCGGTTCGTGAAGCTACATCGGCGAAAATGAGTTCGCCACGCTGTTTAACTTCACCGACTGAGTTACAATTAGCCTTCACAGAATAGAAAAGCAAGAATATGGAATGTAAAAAAAAAAATAGTAAAGTAATGCAACGTAAAAATGTAAAAAAATTATTATGTCAATTGCAAGTATTTTCATATCAGAAACCATTTTTTACGTAAAATAAAAATGTTCTTATAATAAACACAGTGTAAATATTTTCACTATGCATTAATTTTACTCGCGCTTGCATTTTATTTTGACTGTATCACGGTCCATGCATAATAATCTCATGCATAAAATGCACTATTTTTTATGGTATGCCTTTATCTCGACAGAGCAACATTTACTTTAAAAAATGCTATTAATTTGTAATTAAAACACAAAAATTACCATACTTACTCCTCAAAACGTGCATGCAACTTGTATCGCGTCACAAGGAATTTTTTCCTTTCCCTTTCATGGAATACTCGCGTTGTGTGTCCGCAGTTATCGGAAAGAGTTACAACATGCTAAAGTATGGACGGTCGTAGCACGCAGGGAGTTTCTTACAGACCTCGTAAAGCATTGGGAGAGCTTGCACGGAGCTTACAGTACACCTGAGACGCGACGAAGTAGCTACTTATTTTCCTAGCGGCGGTGTAATAACACACAGGCTGGAAAATACACAGGCACCTGCGGAGTCTCTCGAGAAACGAATGAACGTAACCGCGAGGGGCAGAGCGAACATTGTCGCCGTCGTCGTTGACGACGTCGCTGAGAAAGAGATCTCGCTCTCGCTCTCCAGTCATGCGGAGGCCGCACACGCGGGTGGAGAGCCGCGCATTCACCTTGGGCGAACTTTAAGTGACACTTATATTCCGAACGACAGGGGTGGCTCGCCGCTCGCACCTTTACGGCCAATATACTTGTCACGACAGAGGACCGAGAGAAAATTCTCGTTTCACGATAGTCATTACGCTAATGGGACTACGCATCAGAAACTATAACAATGTTCCGAGAAACCTGCTTTCGATGCGGCAAACCCCATCCCTCGAATCTTAAAATTCTATTATAATTTTACGCGCTCGTCAAAGCTGATGATATTACATGTTTTCCCGGAGAAACGCATAATTTTTCATTGCATCTCGACTTAGGAAAATTCAAGTATGTCTTTTGTTACACCACAAAAATGTTTATGAAAATGAATTTACAGTGCAGTGTACAGGCTGAAAAAGATTCTGTTGTACAAGGCCTTTGATCCTAACTTAAAAAGATGGTTGCGATTTTAACTCGAAATATCGAAATATCAAAGTCCTCTTCTAAAAAGTTGGTGGCTGTCAGCTATGTTCATGTGAAGCCGTTTTATTCGTGCTATGATTGGTCGGCGGTGTCGTCAGACACACTGATCGTGTATTGTCATTTTGTCGTTTATGTCAAATGTCAAAGTTCACAGAAAGGGACACGGGCGCTTTAGCGCCCGTGCTGCTTAACCCTAGTTTAATTTAAAGTTCCACTTACAAGTGCATACATTAATATTCCAAAATATTGTCACCGGTTGCCGTAACAAAAATGACATTAATTTCCAACACAGCAGGGCAATGCGTTATTACACCCATCCGAATTGCCCCGTGCATAATAAATCGTCTAGACGAGCACAATATAAAATAAAATATTCCTCGTGCCTGTGATGAAAACTAATATTTTAAAAGCACCGAATGACGTGACCGAGCCGCGGAACGAGTGTAAAATAAAACCACTCGTGGTTTACATTTGTCCATATTTCGGGGATAGTCTACATCGAGGTGGTGGAAAATATAGAGCCTGCGACGCTCGTTGTGACCCGTGTCGTGGCGCGAGTCGGCCTCGAGACACAGGAACTGTAACCAAATGTGCCCTCGTGAATACGTGACGTAACGGAGAATAATATCTCCTTTCGGGTGGAGAAAAGGCGAGGAGCGAGAGATGCGAGAGACGGAGCTAACGAAAATGCATATGCATGTGGAAAGCGCGTCGGGGTGCTGTTCGCGCTCGGTCACACGGGGGAGCGGGGGCGGCGTACACTCCGAGCCTTATAGTGTACACTCTACGTGCGGTATAACCGGTTGGTACGTGCGGCTGCCCAAATGAAAGCCACGGACGAGGAGACGCGCAAGGGTTTTCCACGGGTCCCAGAGCTGGCATCAGATCCTGTCGTCTCCTCTGCTGCTCTCGTCGCGACCCTCCGCGTGCACTAATAGACTGGCGGCTCCGACCAACCTCCATATCCACTCATATTCCCCGTCCCGTTCCAGCTATGCAGCGCCAGCAGCATCAGCATCAACTGCAGCGGCGGTAACAGCAGTGGAAGCTCGTATCTCGAGTGCCGAGAGAACGTGACCGCGTGCAACAAACATCGACTAATAATAAAATAAATAAATGAAATGGCAGAGAGACGCGTGTGCGCGGCTGTGCATGGAGTGCGAGTCGCACACCGCGCGAGAGGGGAAGCGTAAGACAGAAATTCCTGGCAGGGCTCCCTCTGTGACAATACCGTACGCGTGACAAAGTAAAATTATTTCACCTGTCGACGAGTGCACGAGAGCGTGGATGGACATGGGGCATTCGAAGTCAAGTACATTTTTGGGCGTGGACGCGTGCATTTAATTTTTTACTAATTAATTAGTTTAATGGGTTTTCGGACCTGAGGATTACGATTTATTATGCGCTGGTTAAGATGGGCATGATTGCAGATTTATAAAGCAATAACATTTATATTTTTGTTTTATACATCAGATTAAACAAAAATAGTAAAATTTTTTACCCGTTTGAGTTATATTCCGATTTGACCTATGCAAGGAAACTAATGTACACGAATCATTTTAATATTTCTTGCAAAAAATATTTTTTGCTATTGAAGGATTGGCTAATTCTGGGCTCCCATTGATTGAAGTCAGGTTGCTTTGATCTGGAATGCCCCATAGAGTACATGCATATTGTACATGGCAGTACAAGAGGGATAATTATGATTCTACGGGAGAAGTGGACGAGGCAGTGAAGCAGGAGTGAATGCAGGGACACATCGTGTCATAATCGAGGGGGAAATAGAACAGAGGAGACGAAGCACAAGGGGCTGGGGCTTGGCGGTCGCCAGGGATAAACAAAAAATCCTGCGCTTGAGAGCACCGCAGCTTCGCGCGCTACGGGGTTGACGGTCATACACAAAATTGCTTCTTCCATCGCACGCGTCCAACGGCGGCAAATGCATATGCATGATCGTGGAGTTTCGCGGTGCAATAGTGTCTGCGCCCGGAGCCAATGCATAAAATAGAGTAGCATAGTGAATCTATAGTGGTCCCTATCGATATAGCCTACAACGTATATATGCCAACCAAAAACTAAATTCTAATAAACATTCATCGATAGTCTTGAATGTCACTGAAATTTTGTTTGGTTTTTTATTTGCAGTGATAAGAGAAAGAAAAAAATCACCAGTATTCATAAATTACACTCTTCATGTTTTTTTAAGTTTGATAAATAAATATATACACAGAAATATATACGAATAATAGTTTTAGAAACTAATTGAATTCATTTTCAATTTAGATACATTTCACGGGGTGAGATATTTTTGTGTACCATATTTACCCCTTTCACGCCGCATATATCCCAACGCTAGGAGTAGACGAGGGTGTGCATAAGAGTGAGGTCACTACCCCGTGACCCGGTATGTGTGCGTGTGTCCAAATAGAAAGCGTGTCCCAGGACCCTCGTCCTCATTGTATTGTATTCGCGAGAGCGAGCCACGCCCCTCCCGCGCCCCGTCCCGCAGCACCGGCGCTGTATACGCTGCATTCTCTCGTGGCGCGCGCGCGCTCCGTGCAATACCCCCGGATTTTAATTAACCCGTTTGTTTGTCCGCTATGCGCAGCGTCCGGTATTCCGGAATCGCGGCGCGTGTATATCCGTCGGTGGGCTGTGCAAAAAATGGGGGGGGGGGGGGGGGGGGGGGTTTTCACGTTTTTCTATTTTTATTTTTCGCGCACTTTGCTCTTCCATCTCGTCCACATTCCGGGGCTGCACCCGAGGGCTCGAACCCATTTGAGAACTCGTAGACGCTCAACGTGACGGCTGCTCCCACGCGACCTGCTAGCACCATACGCCGCGCATATATACAGCCCCCTCCCCCGTCCCCGACCACCCTCCCACCCAACCCTTGATATGTGCTCCTGTAACGGGAACGACGCGAAAAAAAGAAAAAAAAAAAATTCAAAACGCGATCCCCGTCGGGAAAACCTCGTTAAGGACAAGTGAAAATTGTATGGAAAATAAATTGTTCGCGGGAACGACTGTTCGCCCCGCACGGGGACTGTGCGGAGCTCTCTGTGCACGCGGCGCTAACAAACTATACGGACCAAATTAGCTCTACTCGCAATGTACAAACCCCTCGCGCTCCCGGTCCGCGCGGTCCGCGGATGTAAATTACACACATGTCCTCTACGTTGAGGCAAACTTTTGCGAAATTTTCTCCACGTATATCCTGGCGCGTCTTACGCTCGTGGATTATGAGGATGAAAGGAGAATTTAGGATTCGCCACCTGTTGACATTAAAGTATTTATTTTACGGGTTAATTAGTGAATTGTGTATCTAAAAAATGTAATTGTCCGAGCGAGAATACGTATTTGTAGGTTTATTCGCCAGCTCGAAAATGACGACTAAAATAATTTTGTTTGAAAATTACAAATAATAAAACAGCGAGAAAAATTGTTTTTCATTGGAACATTAATGACAACAAATTTGTTTATTCTTTGAGTTCACAAAATAATTAACAAATTCAGTGAAACCTTTGGCTGCATTCGACGAATATTTGTCAGCCTCGTGAAGTGATTTTTCCCGATGAACAAGAATAATTGCACAAAAATTTCAATTTCATTAATAACCCTTGAATTCAATTATTCAGGTCAGAACCACTGAACATTTCATATGTTTGTCACTCAACAAATTATCTCACGCGCAATTATTTACCGTATTGCGCTCCACGCCGACAAACTCGGGCTTCGTAGGTTAATTCGTAGGGTTAATTAAAGTTTTCGAGGCGCGCGCGCGCGGAGCGGGTTCCGGGCTTTACGACGGAGGGTTCGGCGCGTGAGTTAGAGCACCGAATGCCTTGTAACTTTTCGGAGGCCGCGCGACTACTACGAGGACGACGACGACGCGTGGAAAATACGAAAATCCTGCAGAGGCCCCCGGGGGTGTTGGGGCGCCAGCGACGCGAATTACTCGGCGTGCGCGAATGAATGTAAAGTAGTGGGGGCGCGTGCGGAATGCAACTATACGTATATACAGCAATTTCGCCTGTGAGCCACGGCGCGCGAGTGGGAGAGAAACAATTTTTTTTCCGCTTTCCGGGAGCTTTTCGGAGTCCTTTTCTCTTAGCGCTTGCAGCAGAGCTCTCGCGTCTCACTGATACAGGCGAAACGCGCGCGCGGTTTTATCTCGGTAAATCTTTTGACCGCACCGTTCGCTGGCTTTCGAGGTTTTTCGCCTGCTTGCGGAAAAAAAAATTTACCTTTTGCTTCTTCTTATTCGTATGGCACTTGGTCTTCATCGTTGTACTCGGTGAATATATTTATATAAGTCCGATACTTGAACTCTATGTATACGTGAAAAAAACTATATATACGTATTATATATAAAATATATATTTGGTGTGGTATTCGTTGGTATTCGGTGAATACATATTCAAGTCCGGTACTTGCATTCTATATGTACATAAAAATATATATACATACGCGCGATATAGTCAGGTCCAATATCGGAGAGAGCAGAAGCGTTTCCATATCTACGGTTTAGCAGGAGCTGCATAACATCGCCGAGTCCAGGAATCTTAAATGCCTCTTTGGCTCCGTTGAACGCGCTTTCATCCCGCTCCAATGGAACATGGTCTTCGTTGAATCTCGTCATAAATTCACTGGGGCCGACCTGCGCGACGACGAGGGTGCGAGCGAGAGGGAGGGAAACCAGGAAAGGAGCGCCCCGCACGTATATAGACTCTGCACATTTTTATACAGAGAGAAAACGAAATCGGGCGAAAGGTCTCCGGTTGCTCCGCGCGTCGCCTCCTCACCCCGCGGGCGCACTTTTATTTCCACCCTCGTCGACCGCCGCCCGAGTGCGCGCCGAACTTCCAATTAAATTGCAGCTCCCTCCGTCCCGCACGGATGCAGCTTTCCACGACGTTCTTAGCGAAATATATGTACTGTATCGCATTTTCATTACTATTTTTATTTAACCCTTTTTTCCTTTATTTCCCTTTTTTTTTTGCGGACGAACGCGGTATTCATTGCTCGCCCTTCCTGGTTTCGGCTTGCGAACAGGCATCCTCCTATCTACCGAAAAACATCTTTAACTCCACCTCTGAGTTCACAATTCGCGGATATTTTAGCCGATATATCGATTTTAATTCAGGCGAGCCGGAACGCCCGACGCCGACCCTGGGTCACGTTAGTGTATACGAATTTTATCGGTTCATGAATTGTGAAATACCCGCCGCTGGTGTGCAGCGCACCGCACCCGTTCGGCTGACATTCATACACAAAAATAAAAATTTTGTAATTTATGGAATTGCCGAGCTTGGAATAAACTGCGATAATACCAAAAGGAATATCCCACCGAACGACTAATTACAGCCTGCGTCTTTTATTTGTACTTATTCTATTAATCGCAGTCTTTAGAGGAGATACAAATGTTCGAAGACATTTTGGAGCATCGATAAATAGTCATTTAAAAAGCGAATAAATATTTTATTCGCGTTCTATTTTAACCGCGCAGTTCATGAGTCATCAGCCAATGAATGTTATTATATCGGCGTCTTCCAGCATCGATTCTATCGCCTCGCTGCACATTACGAGTGTAAAACACTCGACTGTTTACTCAGGCCCCCAAAAGAGGTCATGGTTATCCAAACTGTAGCTACACAGTGCGGACGATCGAATCGCTGAGTAACAGTGAAATGAGTCATCGCCTCGCGTAGCTGTCTCCAAAAACTCGTCTCATTGTATCGCGATGACGTTTGCGGAATTGTAGCCGCGGCCGAATTCGCACGAACAGTCGATAAATTCACCCGCGGGATTTCCTCGAAATCGAGGGATATTTCTCGAAGCTCAGAGATCCCGTGTCGCGTCGTTGTGATTCGGCGACGCAGTCCACGTCGCGCGCGTGAATCTCTTGATCGTAATCTAATCACGACGTACAAATTCATACATCGGGTTTTGCATATATTATATATTTATATTAACATTACCGATGTTTTATGTGGATATCTGTTTATAAATATTTTGCTATATTTTGTGTATTAGGGAAAATCTGAAAAACTAAATATATAGAGGATTTAATATGCCAGCCTATACATTCTTTTCATGGCGGTAGACAAAATTGCGGTTAACGAATTCGTAGATCCAACACGAAAATACCGAGAAAGAGATGTCGTATGCCTATTTCGCACGGACGGTTGTCACTTCGAGTCAGGAACTTGGCGAAGCCGCGTGGGCGCCCAAGGATGTTTCGCTTCCTCCTCCCTCTCGTTCTCCTCCCTCTCCCACCTTCGCAGCGACCTCAGTCCAACGCACGCGTTACACGCCGTGTGTCTCGATATATTTCGGGAGCCGACAGCGAGGATGGCACGCGGAGCGCGAATTTCCACTCTCGCTAACGGTTAGACCGTCGTAAATCGGCCGAATACGAGGTTATCTGGTCGCGTGCCCATTCGAATTTCCAAATACTACCCGTGAGACGTTTCACCCTCCCGTCGAATCCGCGATATGTAAGCCTGAATAATTTATCACACAAAGCGGCAAACCGTAACAGTCAGGGCGACTGGAAATAACGTACATCAGCTTGAAATAGTCCAATTGAGTTTTTTTTTCCTCTTAAAAGACTAAAGAAACTCGTTGCTGACTAAGGATAGATCTTATATGACTCACGATTTCGTATTGGATCCTCTCTTAGTGTATACAAAAAATAGAGTTACTTATAGTGATACATTTCGATTCATCACTTGGCTACCGGGTCATTGACTTTCTTGTCACATTTTGCGTGTCAGACAGAACAGTCTCAAGATAGAAAGCAATAAAATGTTATGACTATCATTGTATCATAGGATTATTATGCTCTACGAAACATATCCGACCTGGAAGACACAAAGAGATGAAGAGAAACGTTCCAAGACAGAACATTGAGTTTATCCCGTTAGTGTTGTCAGATATTTACGCTCGCAGATATTTGGACTCCGTGGCTTTCTCGTGTCTCACACAAAAGTCTTTTATTTCCCTCCTCCTCGTCGTCTCAGCGTTCGAGTCGAAAAACAATATTAAGCATTTGTTGCGCTAAAGTCATTATTGAAGAGCAACAAACGTCCCGAAGGAGAAAATACGAGCTCGAGAAGACGCGCACTTTCCGGGACATCAAATAAACCTCGTTCATTGTTTCCACGACGAGATCTCGTATAACATTTCCTCGAGTAAGATGAAAATCTCATCGGTAAAACATTATATTTCCACGACGAAACGCGATATTATTACTACCCTTCCGTGAATTTCGCTGTACAAACAATTTCAGCGCACAGAACCCGCGGACGAACCTTGATGTGAGACGGAATGATTTTCGACAGATCAAATAAAACTCGTTTCCTCGTTATCGTGGCGACGTCTACCGCCTCCTCGCGTTTCCACAATTCTCCTTCGCGAATATTATTACTAACCTCTGTGCGCCACGCACAGAGAGTGAAATATTCTCTCTCTCAGCGAGGGCAAAATTCGTTACAGTCCAAAGACCACCTCCCCCCACCTCTCCTTCTCGCCCCGATCTCTGTCACTCGCTTCGCCTCTTCGCGCTTCCTCTGTGCACCCTTTCACAAACATTCACAGCACCTCCGAGCGTTTTATTCGCCCGCGGTCGTTTGCGCTACAAATTGCTCTAAGAAGATTCACCGGTTGTGCTGTTCGCCCGCGAGAGGGCGCTGACACTCTCAGCGCAGCGCCGAAGCTCCCAGTGCGTAGAGAGAAAGAGGAAGAGAGGGTGAAAGAGGAAGAGAGCCACCAAGCGTTGCGCTGGGGCATCGCGAACGGTTAGCTGTTTTCCGACGGAAACCCGGCTAAATCCTGATTCACGGCTCTTGTTACCCGCGTCAGCGGGTAAGAACCGCGAGGGTGAAGATCGTCAGTGGAATTCGTCGACGGTGGCGGCGGTGGCGGCGACGACGACGTGAATAGGCCGCGCGCGGCGCTTCGTCGGCTTCGCCTAAGTACGGATTATGCATATCGTGCACGCGGCTGGGTACGTTCTCCTTATACTTCCGGCGGCGTCTCTCACTCCTTTTGCTTTCTGGCTGCTCTTCGCTTATAATATTAATATATATATATACGTATATGTATATATAGATATATATTACAAGCCGTAGTCATCATGGTCGTGCCAACAGCAGCGCCGCCTGTTTCTCCCTTTCCACCGCTGCGGAGAATTCGCAGAGTTGCACTGCGAGCCCGTTTCTCGCGGTGGAAAGTCGACTGCACACACAGTTATGCACATAACCAACGCGCCGAGACTCCCCAGCAGCGCTACTTTGCACATCTTTTTCTTTTTGTGTGTGCGTTTTTTTTTTCTTTTCCTTCTGCTTCTTTCACTTTTCCAATTAGGGGGATGCGACGACGAGTCGAGAAGAGGAAAGAGTGGGAGGGGAGGGAGGAAATCTCGACGAAAGATCCTGAGTGTGTGCAGGGTAGGTAGGTAGCTGGTACCTGGGTGGAACGTTGAAGCGTTTTGCCACTGGTGTATAACGCGACGGCTCGATATTTTGCATCGAGAGACCGGATGCTTTGCTTCTCGGTACCTCGAGGTATTATATGCAGATGCAATATAATTGAGGTCTCCTTCTCTCTCCCTCTCTCCGTCTCCAGCAGCGAATTTGAGCGGTGAAGAGGAAAATAGTAATTTTACTGCGAAGAAGCGGAAACAAAAAATCTCGAGCTCCTGTCTGGGCTCTTCATAAGTCGCCGGATTTAATGTAGTATACGAGATGAACGTATGACGAGAGGCAATGAGAGCCCCTTGTGCTCCGCGAGTCGAGTAAGCGACGAGCGGAAGAAAATGTTATGGCTTTGGAAAAAACATCCAGGTATATGCTCTGAAAATTGCAGGGGGATGCAAATATGGTGAAATTAATATGCGTCACAAGGAGATTTTCCTCGGCGCAGAAAAACAATGTCACACAGCCTATAAATCGTACCCACTTTTTCCCAATAAATCCAATAAAGCGAGTCTGCCATTTTGTCTCTATAACATCAATCGATGACGACCAAAACTGTCCTGAATCATGAACAGGACTTAGTCAGCTCCACGGCGGAAAGTCGAGCACCGCTTCGTTCTGGAACAAAAGAAGCTCCCAAACCCCGCGGCAATATTTCCTCCTTGGAAGGGAAATAATATATAGCATCGATAAGATCAATTATCGAGTGGCTATATGGAGTCACGAACGAATGAAAGAAATCGACGAGGAAGATCGCCAGATGGTCCGGAAAATCCGGATTAAGAAAGTAATGAAAATATCGAGTTATCGATGTACGTGTGTGTGTGTGTATTTGTCTGTGTGTGTGTGCGTATGGATCTGTGTGCGCCGATAGCTGAGAGCCGGACCCTCGGAATTGCGATACCAGCGCGGCGAAATTCCACGAAGAAGCAGAGAAGTAGAATTGGCGCTAGGAAATAGCGAGGCTCCTGTATCCCCCACGCGAACGGCAAGAGCGAGCGAACGAATCCACTTAGAAGTAACTCCGTAAGTTCACCCGTATCTCCCACTGCTTTCCTCCTTTTTATCTCTCCCTCTTTCCTTTCGTTCTCGGTGCATCGCGTTTGTCCCTCCTTCTCATACTATCGTTCTCTCTCGGTCGATCGCTCGCTCCTCGGACTATTGCGCCAATTACCCGAGACGATTTTTGCCCTTGATACGTTAGTGGGGGGCGGTCGTCGCGCGGCGACGCTGTACCAGCGTGGCCACCACCCGAGTCTTCGGGATCCGCAGGGGTCGCGAACAGACCATCAGGAAGCCATAGGACCGAGGAGTCGGGGGGCTCCGGGCGCAAGGGGGATAACCGCTATCGCTGGAAACTCCATTATTGCAGTCGATTGTCGGTGTACGACAACTGTCCTGCGCTCCCCGCGAGCGGGATGAATCCCAGCACGAGGAAGAAACCTTAACGAGTACGGTCTTCCGGGTGGGAAGCGGGTAAAAAAAAAAGAGTCGACGTAATGAAAGCTATCAGCGAGAGATTCGACTTGTGATCAGGACTATTTTGTGTCGATTATGAAGTCATCTGCAGGTACGAATAAATGTTGTACTTTGACTTGAGTTTTGAATAAATTGAGAATTAATTACTGTTCAAACACCAACATTGAATAATAAAATAAAAATAAACGTTATGAACCTATGCAATCCGCTATAAGCCCACCTAAAAATATACTGCCAGCAATATTATAAAAAGTCAAGATTCAATCGCCCCGTCATCCAATTATCCGGCACAAAAAATCAATCCTGGATTCTGCGCAAAGGGTAATAAAAAAAACTTCTCTAGGGCCTGGATTGTACCGTGTCCTTCGCGTTTTTTACGTTCGAAACTTTGCCAAATTTATCGGACAATTTTTCACCCTGCCTCTCCCGGCGGTGTTTTTTTTTCCAATACACCCTAGGTATATTTTGGGTCTGTTGAATCAATCGAGCGTCCGGGGTGCTCCGGGACGCGCGACGAACTACAGTGGAACTGCAGTTGCAGCAGTGGATGTAGTAGCCACGCGGGAGGGTGGTGCGCGAGCGCGTGGGCATCGAGCTCGCGGGCCATTAACCACCGGGCTGTTGTCGTGGCGTCTGTCCCGCTGATTTCGATGTGTATACACACGAACCGCGTTTCATCTCTGTCTCTCTCTGTCTCTCGCGCTGCTGTTACGCCTTCGGCCTGCGAATGTACCGTGGAAGGGAATCCCGCGGGTCCTACGATCCGCGACCAAGCGACAAATTAACGCCGGACGTACTCGAGCATCGTAGATCCGCCGGCGACCGGTGCGGTTCGTAGGATCGGTCCGCGAGGCTATCGTGGCGCTATATATATGTGCTATATACTTCTCTCTCTCCTTTCTCGCCCGGTTCTCCGGCGCAAATGCCGCGCGACGACCAGACGAGCTGCGCGCGCGATCCGCAACGTCCCATATTTCAACCGTGTTTTATGACGTTCCTGGGATCCACGCAGCCGAGAATGACACACGGAGATTTCCAGCCTCACGGTTCGCTACACGGTGCCAAAGCCGCGCGGCTGAGCCGTTACCCGCGTCTCTGTTCTCATCCGTAATGAACGCAACGCAAACTATCGATTAATAGACCTGATGACTACGCACGAGATGCGTCGCGCATCCGCGCCTTCATCTGTGCGCGATGTAACGCGTGATTGCACACAGGATAAAAAAAGTAATGATTTTCTAATTCGAAATACGTAACTGTTACGCACTTGGCATTTTTCCGCATTTTTATTTACTGGCAGAACCTTGGTACATTTTCAGAATCAATGTCAGCACTACAGTCATTGACCGGTGCATTCGCGTATGCATTTCCCAACAAGTAAATTGACCGCGCATCAGCATTTTTAGTCCTTTGAGCTGTCATTTGTAACTCACACTCTTTGCGCATCCAAGTCCAGTTTGTGGACCCTGAACGATCACTCTTTAATCATGTCTTGAACATGCTACACCTAATAACGATTCTCCAATATTAAGTTGATAGTTTATAATCCAAACTGTGAACAGTGCATAAGTCGATATTTTGAAAAAATAAATTTCGTGACCCAAATCGGGGTCACGAAATTTATTTTTTCAAAATATCGACTTCTAACCTATACCATCGTTCTCAAGTCGCATATTCTACCCCTGAAAACACTGGTTACAACCCTTTTTTAGTTGATTTTGAAAAAAAATATTTTGGTCGAACAGATTGTCAGAAATCATAGATCTGGCCGCCGGGCCGAAAACCGCCTAAATCGGGGTCACGAAATTTATTTTGTCAAAATATCGACTTCTAACCTATACCATCGTTCTCAAGTCGCATATTCTACCCCTGAAAACACTGGTTACAATCCTTTTTTAGTTGATTTTGAAAAAAAAAATTTTGGTCGAACAGATTGTCAGAAATCATAGATCTGGCCGCCGGGCCGAAAACCGCCTAAATCGGGGTCACGAAATTTATTTTTTCGAAATATCGACTTCTAACCTATACCATCGTTCTCAAGTCGCATATTCTACCCCTGAAAACACTGGTTACAACCCTTTTTTAGTAGATTTTGAAAAAAAATATTTTGGTCGAACAGATTGTTAGAAATCGTAGATCTGGCCGCCGGGCCGAAAACAGCCTAAACCGGGGTCACGAAATTTATTTTTTCAAAATATCGACTTCTAACCTATACCATCGTTCTCAAATCGCATATTCTACCCCTGAAAACACTGGTTACAATCCTTTTTTAGTTGATTTTGAAAAAAAATATTTTGGTCGAACAGTCTGTCAGAAATCGTAGATCTGGCCGCCAGACCGAAAATCGCCGCATAATTAATATTAAGTAGTGTTATAAGTGACATGTTGTACTTGTAAGTTATTCCTCTTAAGTTCGTTTTTAATCAATTATCTTTGTCTGTTTTATACTTGATACATTTCCCAATATATAATTGTCTGTTTCAATAAACGTCCAAACGGTTGATGTGTACAACCCTAACTAAATTTCATAACAGTAACATTTCCACAGGTGCATGTGACAGTAATGGTTATCGAATAAATCATTTTTTTCTCCATTATTGTCGTTCGTTTGATTATTCAGACATTTCTCCGTAAACACGACGGAAGCTTCGACGATCGCGTTACGAGCCATTATCGATGCAGTGTTGCAATCCGCACCTGCGCGCAACAAGGTTTTCTTCAAACGTGATGGACGCGATATTTGTCGTTTAATGAATAAATTACCAATTAATGGATCCGGCCTGCGAGGACCGAGTGTTTGAGTAAACTCGGAGGGCAAACGCGGAAGATCGTTTGTGCGCGCTGTTTGCGAGTACCAATGACCTATCGCTTTACCGCGTACGTTTTAACTATAAACAAACCAAATATAACTAGGTGCAAATTAATATAAAGCGAGAATGAGGGAATTATTCGCTACACTATTTTTTTTACTGCGACAAACCTTCGGCCCCGATGCTTTGCATTCATCTCGATTTTATTCAGGATTTATTTTCTGCCTCTTTCGATAAAACACCGCGCGCCAGCGGCTACGCAAACTCAGTTTCCACTTGTCGTCTATCGAGGAAAAGGACACTCGTCGACGCGCTAGTGGATACACAAAGATCCTGGCAGGACGCGTTTGTCTCTGCGTCTCTCTCTGTTTGTCGGTGTGCGCTTTATTAAAGTTAAACAATCCGTGATGTACAGCGTAGCGAAAGGAAGGAGAGTTTGCTCGAGAAAATATAAGAGCGCCGCGCGGCACAGCCCGAGAAACGTGCGCTTCGTATTGACGTCAAGTGGCCTTGGGCATTTATATGCACAGCTTATAACGGATGTAGACGAGAGTTGGCGGTCGGCGGTCGATGTTTAACCATTGCGGATTGCCATGGCGAAGGGGTTGGGGCTTATAGTTGGAACCCGCGGAGAGAGAGAGTGAGAGAAAGAGACAGGGAGATGGAGAGGGAGAGAGAGAGAGAGAGCACGAGAAAAGGGTGGTTTCCGTTTATATTGGGATTCGCGGTGCGCCGCATCCCTTTCATAAAGGGATTCTGGTCGCGACTGCCCGGATAAAAGTCTTAATTCGACGGAGGTTGGGCAGGACGGCAGACAGGGTGATCCATCGATCGGCCGGATTCGATATAGACGGAGAGTCCCCGCGGAAGTAAAAGAATAAAGTGCGCGAATTATTGAAGATTTTGTAGTACATACCTCGATTGTATTGGTATAATGTTTTGTGCATTGCAATTATATGTGGGCCTACGACTTTTAAGGGGCATAAAATAATCAGAGTTTGCGGAAGGAATTATTTGGGAGTTAATGTTTTTAAGTCGGTCGATATGTATTTCTTTCCAGAGATCAATGTTTTCGGACTTTCGCGCTGAGAAAAATTCAGGGGATAACAATGTCAAATATAGTGTGTTCTACTATATCAATAATCACAGGCACCATCATTTGGCAGCCGGTTTGATTATTAATAGTTGCGGGAACCATAAAATAAAGCATTGTTGTCGTCCCAGTCAACCATACATTTGTCTGAGTGCGGTGCAGTCGATTCACGGAGAAAAGCATGTAAGCACGTCTAAATGTCTTTACGGTGAAAACTAAGTTTTGTTATCTCGACAGTCAATGTTTTTGGCTCATTCGATTTCGCTTCCAGGGATCAATGTTTTCGGCGCAGTCGATACACGCAAAAATAGCATAGAAGCACGTCTAAACGTCTATACGGGGAAAAGTAAGTTTTGTTATCGCGACAGTCCCCTAGGCGCTTCCTGTCGAGGTTCTCGAAGCTTGGTACCGCCTCGTTACTCGTTATCTCGCGCCGCATTACTTACCTACTGGCCCCCGCACCTTCGCGCACTCAAATGCAAACGCCGGTGCCGTAGTTGAAACGGAGGCGATGGCGAGGCGAACGAGCGTCTCCATGTTTTAGGGCAATACGCATGGAGTGTAATGGGATTTCAGGGAGCAGTATACCGAAATACCGCGCCAAGGCTTTTCCGCCGTGGCTCCGTATACGCTATTTTGCTTTCCCCTCTTTCTCTCCTCCGCAGCTTCTCTGTCGCAGCTCGTAGAATCCGCGGTCTTTAAATAATGGGAAAAGCAAACACGGGCCTCGTTCGGAGACGCGCCTGAGAGACCATTGCCAATTTCCATTTCCGGATAATCGAGAAAGCTCGCGATCCTTTTTCCCCGTAGCACAGTCGATGGCTCCGCCGAACTATACATCACCGGATGCACCTATATATATTTTTTTTTTTCCTACATTCCAATTTCAGCGCCACCAAAATGCAAGCTCGTAAATGTCTAATTGTTTTCGCGATTGAAATTTAAACGTGAGTTATGCGGGCGACTATTTTCCTTTTTCTTTTCTTGGGACATTAGAGGGTGAAATTGTATCGGATTTATTTTATAGAAAAAAACATTCATTCGATACCCGCCAGTTTCCGCAATTTTCCCTCGGACCGAGAGAAAACAAATGAAACCGATTGGCCAATTTCGCGTTGGGGTTCGGCTGCAAGACCAACGAGTCCAGTATAGTCAATGCCAATGTCCGACTGATCAGCCGACGCAGGGAATAAAGAAAAGCCTTTAAACCGCGTGCGCGCTCGCGCGATGGGCTGAGGCTGGGTGAAAGAGAAGAGAAATACGTGACCTGTGTGTCGATTATACTCGGCTTGGCCGGCGCGCTTTCTCCGTCTTTCTCTCCGTTTCTGCAGTCGCGTGGGTGTTCTTATCCCCGATTCATCATAGCCCAGAGAACCCCGGAGTATTATGGAACTCGCCGTTTACTGTATACGCACGCAAGAAATTTCATTCAACTCACCGGACGAACTTGTTTTTTTTTTACACCTACGAAACTCTGATTTATTTCGTCCACTCCGATTTTAAATTAGATATAATAAAAAAGTTTTAATAACTTCTCTGCTACACAAATTTATGTGACAATTTCCAGTACATTTTCAACATAATTACAACCAAAAAAATTGATTAAAACTAATTTCAGGACTAAAAAAATGTTTTTTTCATTTCTCCAGGTCAAAGGCCACGAAAATTGAAATTTCCGATTGAAAAGCGACCATACGACTCTTCGCAATATGTAGGTTACATCGATACATTTATTTACGAAACGTCAAAGCCTCGTACGCCGCGCGATTGTTCACCAATATACAACAGACGCTGTTTCACGGCGATGAATGAGACGACGAGACGTCGCGCGAGTGGGCGAGTCGCGGGACTCGGGGCCCGCATTGACGTTGGCGTTTCCGCTCCGGGTTCTTTCGTTCCTTCGCTCTCGGTCGTGTGCGGACCAGCCTTTCGATACCGCGCGCGTGTGTTCGGTGCCGCTTGCCAATTCAATGGCCATTCGCGACGTCTCTGTGTGCACCTCCGATCGCGAACGTGTCGATCGGTTTCCTCCTTCACGCTACTTCGATCCGAGCGCCAATACCCACCTATTCTCCGTGTACTGTTCGTCGCCGGCTGCATGGTTAACTCGCGCGCACCTAGTCTCGGCGCTGGCTACAGGTGGCGATGTTGCAGCTACGTACACGACGCTCGAACGTAAAGTGTGTTACAGACATCGGGAGGGGGATCCTTTCAAGTGCGGACCACCCAATGCGACGTCTGAATTCCCAGGCACTTAAGCCGAATGAAGCGAGACATTCAATTCGATGAAAAAAATATATTTTACAGTCCTTTTATACGATCTCATCTCTTATCCGCGAAGGCTCTCCAACTGCTTTTATATCAGTGCGCGATTTGCTGCTTTTTTCGCCGTCTCTCTTGTGTGTGTGACTCAGCGTCATCGATGTCCCTGTTGCTCGACGCGTCGTGCACCCCTGATAGAAAATCGGTAGCGTTGCATTCGGCCCAAACCAGGCACTGATCAGACCCGGACAGAAATGACACGGCCCTGACCAGGGCCTGTCTAGCGCCGAGTGTAATGCGGTACATTTTCTACTAGGAATCTCACGGTGTGCGCTTTATTCGTTAGCCGAACATTTTAGCACGGCCTCGTTGCGTGAGCTCTCAATAAAATTAGCGATAAACATCGGACAGAATGGTTCAGTTATTCGAATGGGTGTTTCGAGCGAACTGTGTGCTCCTCGTCCCGGCCGCTTGTAGCTCCCTTCCACGGTCATCAAAGCGTCTCGTCGTCGCTACGTCGTAATCGAATACAGGCTATTCGATTGCGCTTTGGAATAGACGAAAGTTTACGACGTTTCTCTCTGAGTTGGTCGCAGGGAGAAGGTTTGTGCAGCACTCGAGCTAGCTTGTACATCCGGGTGTGTATAGGTCATTCCGTGTGCTGCGCGGACGAATGTACCAAGAAAAATCTGTTTAGACAGAGTCAACTGCGTTAGGTTGGCGAGGAAGTAAGTTTAATTTGGCCATCTGTGCATTTGTGCTCGAAGCACAATTCGTCGTGCCAATTGAATAGAGTTTCACACAATCTAACCTGATGTTGGATTAATTTTGGGAATAATTTCCTGCCGCTTTACCAACAATTTTTATTTGTGGCAGTTGGTTATTGATATTTCAACGTCTTACAATATTTATTTGCAAATATTTGAAAGAGATTTACGATCAGAGGCGTCTTACACATTTTTATCCTTCGGTAATAATTTTTTTTTTACTTTTCGTATTCTATTTAAGCTTATTTAAGCCTTTCCCCCAGTTGAACTAGAATCAAGCTCAGTCCATGCGAGAAGATCAAGACTATTTTCGCGCAGACCAAAAACTCAATAACATCCAATCTCTGATGAGCGGCCAACATTTTCGCCGTGTTCTCTCTAAGTCCTTTTTGCCCGCGGGCGAAGCGAAAATTAAGCTCAACATCGTGTGTGCGAATGCGAAAACTCTGCAGACGTAATGCCTCGGGGGGATTTTCCTCGGGTTTTCCTCCAGCGGAAAAGATAATACCGTGCGTGTGTAAAACTGCGCGCGCGGTATACGTACCAGTAAATGGGTTTTTAATGCTCGGCCGAGCGCAGAAAGACGCGTTTGCCAGCCCCGTGTTCTTCCAGCAGCTCTCGGGCATCATCTCGTTCTCTCTGTGTATCTTCTTGAGGGAAACGCTCGCGCTAATTACGACGCTCCTTGTCTCGTTTCTTCGTTAACGAGAGGAGACGCCTGTCCTGATGGGTGCGACGAAAAAAAAATTAAATAAAAAAAGTTGCGTAAATTTGTTTCCCTTTGCCCGTGTTTCTGTTTATAATACAGTCGGTTGCGTGCTATATATTTAAATGAAGAGATTTTGCTTTTATATGCGTTGCCAACTGACGACCGGGTGAAAGGATCCCGCAATTACTGACCCTTTCACGCACCCCTCCCCCCCCCCCCCCCCTCACCTCCCTTACCCCCCGACAAGCTGTGGGGCCTATGAGAAGCACCATATTTTATTTCACCTTTTACGTTTCGTTCTCCGTGCGCGCATGGAAGATCGAGAGTCCGCGAGAGTGGCGGGTAGTTATCCATATACAATCGTGAAAGGGTCGCGCGAACGCGACGCGCAGATTATTCTCCCTCGTTCACTGCGTTTCCCGATCCTTTCGCTCGGGCTCGTTCTCTCTACGTGTATAATTTTCACACGCGACTTCGCGCGCTATATAATACCCGAGAGTTTTGTAGTTCTCGCACGAACCCTTTTCGACCGACAGTCATACTTACAGCAGACCGGGGCCAGTCGAATCGGCTTCCGTTTCCCGATTTCCGTGAATGTCTTTCAAACCTTAAATTACTATTTTCCGCAAAGTACTAACACACATTTTTTTCCTCAAGAATCACGGTTATTATTTGAAATTGATATAATTTACAAATAAAAATCGTTACTCTAAATTGCTCGGACAAAATATAATTATTGCGTTGTATTTTTAAATTTACTCGAAACTACAATTCGAAATAAAGAAAATAATTATAAAACATTTATTTCGGTAATTAACCAGTTTTATTGAGTGTCTGGAAGTTTTTTTTAAGTATCGATTCATTTCGCCCCTGACACGACAGGCCCCGGTGTCCCCTGCATAGAAGCTCACCCGGATTGCAACACGACTTTGCGAACAAGTGTCGCTACTTCTGCTGTGCCCCCGCTGTCTGGAATTCCGTGCAAACGCTCGAAACGCACACTCAGATCCGGCGCGCTGAACACGGAACATGCGATTCGTGATACGCCGGAGGTCGTCGCCACGTCGCAGTCGTCGGCGGGTTCTCTCTTTCCTCGCAGCGAGGACTCGGGGGTTATGGATGGAAGGGCGATTCAAGGGGTTGGAAACGGACGCGCACGCCTTAAGGAAGTTTGGCGACGCGGCGTGAGTTCGCTTCGCCGTCGACGTTGCGCGCTCTCGCGTTATACCCTGCGCAGTTATATCCTGCTAAGGCTTGAAATAGTTTCGCAGGGAGGGGGGAGGAGAAGTGCCCGAGATTGTCGAGGATAGATAAGGATAAGAAAACTAATTGTCGTGCTCAGCGTAGACGATCTTCTCCCCCCATTACTGACTAGCCATCCTTCTCCCACTCGTGTCACCAGACCCTTTTCCCACTTCCTTCGACCCGGCAAGTGCGTTCGTCCAAATCTCTTCGCCTTTTGACTCGGATGAGACGAGATGAAACTCGCGATTTTGATCTTTTGGCTAATTTGATCCGGAGCTTACGACGCATATCAGGAGATCCAATAATAATTATCCGACCCCGCGGAATGTTGATAAAACTCAACTCGCTGAAGCAGCCTTGCTTCTTCCAATAGTTGAGCCAGAATCGCGAAATTAATTTTACATTAGAAATTCCTCAATCCAAATTACAAGTGAGTTGTGATCTATCCTCAGTAGTCACGATGATGAAAACACTCGTTTCTCACCTAAATGAAGAAACATGTAAACTTCAAGTTACACAATTTCACAATTAGTAATATTCGATCCAAGTTTTATCGAGTTTATATTCCTCGTCGAGGGGTAAAGCACGCCCGGTGTTTGCTATCACCCCAGGGATCATAAATCTGCGGCGTCGTACCCTATCCTTATCCCATCATACATCCTATATACCCGGGGCACATGGTGCGCAGTGTATGCCCCGAGAAACTTTAGTAAATAATTTACCGTCACACGGAGAACGACGGGACCGGTGTGTAACGTGACTATATCCCCAGTATTCCACTCGCCCGATCAGAGTTCACGAGGACGAGAAGCCACCTCCACCGCCGCCACCACCACCACCATCACCACCACCACCACCTGGATCCACCCAGGACCCTTCGGGAGTCACGTAATCGCGACAGTGGTCGACACTTCCAGGCCCTTCTGGGCTAGTGGCGGCGGCAACCAGCTATTTCCAACCCAAGCGTCTCCCATTAAAGCCGTTCGCCACCATTATTCAACACTCCCATTCACGTCAAAATCCTCCCCACTCTCCTCCCGCCCCGGGGGAAATTCGATCATCGACGTTGCGGCCAAAGACACTCGAAATGTTTGGCGCGCAAAATTAATGGAACTTCGTTTATCCATCGGGAAGTGGCGCAATGAAAATATCGTTTTCAACCGCACTGCGCCATCCATACACAGGCTAATGAACCACCAACCAACCAGCGGTGTCCGTTGCAATATCCGTGCGCGGCTTCCCTGGGCGCAAATAGAATTTCAACTCACCCGGGGTCGAAGTTTCGAAATCAATTTTGATTATCGCCATTGAACAATTACCGTGTGCCCGCGAGTTTACGCGGACATCGTCTGTCCGTATATCTGTCGGTCTGTATGTCTGCTGTCTCCTCTGTGTAGCGGAGAAACGGTAACGCGGCGGTCAGAGCGCGGGGGGGGGGGGGGGGGAGGGGGAGGGTGCGGGTGTGTGTGTATCAAGGGGACACAGCCATACGTGTCGATGAGTACAGAGGTGCTCAGAGTGCCGGAGAGCATCGTCGAGAGTAACGAGTTCTCCCTGTGACCCCCGACGCCGTCGGACCGCAGCAGCATCGGGCAACTCGGCAGTGGCCGGCAGAGAAGGTGGAGAGAGGCGAACGAACGGTTTCGACATCGCAATAGCTACAACGTTCTATAATTAATTTCAACCCTTCCGGGGATCCATTACCACGTGCACTCGGTCTCACAGATATCATGCGTTGACGTAATACGCTCTGTGCGGGTTTCCTGTGTGTACACACGTTGGTTGGTTTGTGTCTGTATGGCTGATGTATTAGTATCTATATGCGAGGAAGAGAGCTGTACGTGTTTCTCCTCACGGTTATGTACTATAATGCTGCTGGTTGGCTGTTGGTGGTAGTGGTGGTGCTGTTGCTCGTGGGTATTTTCGCCTGAAAGGATCCAGAGAGCACGATGATATCCTTTCGATTAAACGAGGGAAACGCGCCGTTGGGGCCTCCGGGCTCCGACATTCCTTGAGCCACCCAACGGGAAATATAATGCCCGTGTAGTGTGTGGGATGCGCGAGCGCGGGATATGTATGTACGAAAAGCCCCGGGGGTGATAAACCTCGACGGCGGCGGCGACAGCGGCGACTGCGACGCCGGGATAAATCCCTTGGAATCGATTATTAACTGTGGCACTGTGCGCGATAAAGGCAACGATAAAAGCGTCACAGAGTTGTTTAGGCCTGGTGGGATGCGCGGCTGATACGCTTTATGATTGCCTGGATGTGGTCGGGTGCGGTTTCGAGTCGGGTGGTTTTCGTGGGGGGGGGGGGGGGGGGGGATTATTTGAATGCGGTGAAGGGGGAAATGATCGAGGACGACTTGGTTATGCCGTAGTCAACTGGAAAAAGCTTTGTTGACATTTTATTTTTTACGAAAACGTGGGTTTCAGACATCTAGGGATTTTAAGAGACATTACCGACATGCATGATGATTAATGACATTGAAGAGCTCTCCTTTTATACGGTACATTTGTTTTAATTGGTCCTTTCAATTCATTCAGATATGGAGGCTGTACTCAATGATAGATCCAATGAATTCAAACCAAATATATTTCAAGTGAGAATATATTTCGCGTGATTAACGCGAACGTATTTACCTGCATTATACGGTGGCTCGGTAGACAACCCACGACTAGAGCAGCGCGTAGTTAGAGGGAATTTCGACGAATACAAGCGCAAGGGAATGCGGAGGAATTGCTAAAACCGCAGACTAACGCGGAGCGATCTACTTAATCCCCGAAACCCTTTCGTACGTCGGTTCGTAGTCAGAGAAACCGCGCAAATGTAGAGGATAATTGCCGATGCTATTGACAAACAATGGATTCCAATTTGTGAGAGATAATGGGCGCAAGAGGGAATACGGAGGATCCAGGAAAGATCATCCGGCACCCGATTGGATCGCTCGCATTCAGTCGCTAGTCTTCGACTGTCAGACGCAGCCTGCGGGTTGACTCGCGATTTCGCGATACTTCGGCGGATATAAGACAGTCGGGAAATAATATATTGGAAAACTGCGATTGACGGTAGCAAAATATAAATATTCCGATTGTCTGAAAAGCCTGCAGGAAATATTTCACGTATTTTCCGTATCCTCTATTAAAACCATTGTTGTCGATATAACTCGGCCTCTGATTGGCCGAGGGCCGTGACAACCGATAGTTTTTGTTTAACAGCGCGAGATTTGACAGTTTGTCGTAATGAACACTGCAGCGCCGTTTAACCTCCGGTCGCGCGCGTAAGCGCGCGTATTTGCTTTACCTTAAACTTTTCAGTGACAATTTCAGCTTTATTAATAGTTCACACAAAGGGTCAATCAGCAATGCGTATATAACTACAGCATTTTTATATGTCTTTCCGATATTCACTACAGTGGAATTTCCAATAAGTTAAAAGCTCTTCTTTTCAAGCATCGTTTCATTAAAACGGAGTGGAGCCCACGGCGCGCGCGGACTCCATTTTCTCGGTTAGCAGAAGGAGCATGGAGAGATTACATACAGTGAAAGAGTCCAATCTCCGTAGTTCCGGAAGAACCGTGGAATTTTGCTGAGGTGGCTCCGTCGATTTGATCCTAATTGTCTCGCCATTTGTAAATTGTTTTGCAACATGATTACGATGATTACTTAGAAGTTGTATATCGTTTCATTCACTTGTGGAATAATTGTTTTTTCTTCCCGTGGTTGAATTCTCAAGGTTTTCGGACAGACTTAACTTATCAAAAGTTTCTCTGTAGAATATTCCTGCGGACGAAAATAAAGTATAACTTGTAATACAAGTTTTCTTCGCCTTGTTATTCGCCCATAGTGAAAATAAAATGTATCAAAGATTCTTTCCGACATAAAACGTTCTCGACTTTTTCTGATTTCAGGTAAGGATCCTGGCGTTCTCTCATTTCGGTATATGTTACGTTATAACGAGGTATGTGCCGACGATGCGCACTTCTGGTGGCCAATTTCTGGTGCCCCTCTGACGGATAATAATCCCAGCGATGGAATAGCAGCGCGAACACCGAAACTCTTCAACGACGTTCACTGCAACGAGATGGTTTGGAATCCGACTCTTCCGGTATTGTTACCCGTGACAAAGTATATGTATACACGATTAGTGTGCACCGAGAGCATCGAGCCTCGACGACACCGGGACATCTGTAGCAATCATAAAAAAATGATAGACAAAAGTGGATATACGTACACAGAGCCTGGAACGAGGTAGCTAGAACGAAAAAAGGAGACGAAGGAAAACGAGAAGGAAAGACGTTGTCGTCGTCGTAGTCCTCGTCGTCCTCGTATCACCTTGGAGCATTTCACTCGAATCGTAGTATCGAAAAACCGTCTCGATATTGCAAATGCTCGCGGCCGGATCTTACGGGAGGTTCGTATTTGTATGTGTGAAGACGTCCTTCTCTTTCCCGTCTCTCGAAACTCGCATAGTCCCGTGTATTCCTTACTTCCACATGCGTCTTATGGTCTACCGTACACAGGGAAATACGTGCGTGTGAGTCCCGGGTGTACAATACTACACCCTCGCTCTTGACGTGGGTAGACACGACTGGTGGTGCACCTATACACAGGAAGACCAAAGAGCGAGAAAAGAAGATAGCCCGAGTCACATACGTACGCGAATCGCCGTTACGTAAGTGAGGACAGTCACGCGGAATGCATAAAGATGCTGTTTCACGCACCGTCAACTTTATTTCGCCCCGGTGCGATATCCACTTCGCATTTTTACGAGAGAATATATCGGGTATACGTTGCCACGACGCGCGGCGCGGATACACGTGTGTCGGTGTGTATATGCGTGCACTTACTACCCTTATATTCCCCGGGTGCAAGAAGAAAAGCATATTCCAGGGGCACAAAAGACCTCTTTGGCGAAAGATATCGTATGGAAGCAAATACATATTTACGCGCCGTTTAATAGCCACTGGTTACATCGTTTTTCCCTCCCAATATCTATTGTAATTGATGCAATGCATTATTGGGAACGAGAGGCAAGGACGTTGGTTTGAAAATGCGGGATTACGCGAGATTGATGATCCGTAGTAGCGTTCTGAACATATTGAAAAATCTCCAAGTTTAAATATGGAAAAATGAGTGAAATTTCAGGCTGCGTAGACTTGGTCCTGATGTATAGACTGCTTTATATACAATGAAACACGTAATAATCCGGTTCCGTTGACATTTATATAAACCTAAAAGGCAACTTTGCAGCTCGTGTCTGGCGGGACCTGAGATTTGATGCGGCGGCACGACAAGATCGTTAAATTCCGAGTTTACGTTTGTATTATACGATCTTGCGGTTGGAGTATAACGCGAGGGGGCGGCTTAGCCATCTCGTAAAGTTGAGAAATGTCATTTCGGGTATAAGGAAGACGAAGCGTGGAAACGAAAGACTTTCCGTTTCGTGCTGACGTTTTGGGGAGACAGAGATGAATATCCTTTGAAAGCAACACAAGAAAAGCACAACCCTTTCGTGTTTGGTCGTTCTCATCAACGACAGACGAAATACATGTTGAGAAATACATATATATATATACAGACATATGTATAGCAGAGAGTCAGGGACGTGTCTCTCCATCTCGCTCTCTCGTATTTAGTAGTCCGTGGAATTTGACTAGCGTTTCTCTCCGGAATTTCATTTTACCCGCCAAGAGAAATCGCACGTAAACGGCGCCCTGTGCTCGTTCCGCTTTCCCGAGGTCTTCCTTTCCTATCTCCGTCCTTACTTCTCGTTTACTTCTCGCCTCTCGCTCGGCTCACCCGGTCCGCTCGAAGCTCGTCGCACCAACGCGCGCGAGATATTATGTCACGATTTGTAGCCGTCGGACCTTCCAAATTTCTGGAATTCACATTCTAAGCTCGACGGAGCAAGCTCACTCGTTGGCTCGCTCACTAGCTGGCTCGCTGGCTCGCTGGTTCGCTTGCTTCGCGCATATCGCGTCCGGGATATTAGAGAAAACGGACCGAAAGGAGAGAGCGCGAAGATAGAACGAGTGCAGGAGGGTGAATCATCGCGTGGCACACTCTAGTCTCATCCAAGCATCCGCTGTATACCCGCAGCCCTTATACATTAGCCTGTACCACCAGAGAAAGGGGTAATGGCAATCTATAGGTAATGATACTGACGTTTACAGCGAAGTCTCCGCGGGTATCGTGAAAATGAAACCAAAAATTAATATTGCTGGTTCTTTGTGCACATTTATGACGAAAATTGTGCGAAATCTTGAGCAAAGAATTGTCCTTCTGAACGAAAAAAAAAGATATTACATTATTTTTAGGTTGAAAAAATCTTATATCTTTAATATCACCATATTTGCAACTTTTTATCAGTTTTATTATATGATTTTTTCGATGCAAACGTCACAATTTTTGTAAAGAATCCAATATATAACTATCTCGGTAAAATCTGCGTTCCTCAATCCGTTCCACCCTTTGGAACTCTGCCCCTCCCACTGCCCCCAAGCCAGTCGCAGTTCGTACACACGATATCTGATTTAAATCTCACGTTTAGATATTCTCGCCGGTCCGCTATCTCTCCCCGGGGAGACGAGTCTCGCGGATTAGAATTATCTGCTATGTCCTGCACACATATCCACACACGCAGTCACACACGCACAAACAATCATATCTACAGACATAACGAAGGGCGACTAACTCTATCCGCGTGTCGTACTCTCGAGGCAGTGACTAGTTAATTTATCGGTCCCGCACGTGACTCCACCGCGCGCGCTTGTGCTTCGTAGTCACCGCGCTCCGTGTTATGCCGAGATCGAAATCGAATACGTATTTAACAACGCACCCCTTCATTAGCGTATTCTTTTCCGTGGTGGGAGCGAGAGCAGCAGCATCAGCAGCAGCTTGCAGGGCTTGATACGAGGGCTGAAAGGCAGAAGCTGGCTTCAAGCGTATGCAGAATTTCGTGCTGGTAAACCGCTTCGTTAATTGTAGCGGGAGATAATGGCCATTACGAAATCATTAATCTGTTAATGGGTTCCTAGTCGTCGTATCCGTCGTAGTCGTCGTCGTAGTCGTAAGTGTACGACTAGTCTAACCGCGGCGAGCAGTCGTTATATAGGGGGGCACCACCCATACCCCCAGTAATTCTTGTATAAGCCTCTTGTCGAACCGAGAAGAGGGTTGCTGCCTCGATAGCGTTCTCTGGAGCTCACACCCCCCCCCCCCCCCCCTTCGATATTCGGATTCGTCATGCACCGATGAACGAAAACCGCGCCTAAGCCGCGTAATATGCGTAACGTACCATTATGTTATTACATGGGGTGTTACCTCGGGCACTCGGGGTGCAGTACGCACTCTGCGAAGCGACGTTACACACAAGAGTCCCGATACTCGAACGGCTATTGCTTCCGATTTTTTTTTTTTTTTTTTTTTTTTTTTTCGAGCACGCCACAAAAGACAAGTTTGAATGATGGGAGTATGCAAATACGTGTCGCTTTCAGACTCGAAGCTCCGGAAACTAATATTGACAGCTGAGTACTCGACAGGAGAAAAGGATGAGTGTTGATGGATCAGGGGCAAGTTGGGTCAAGCCGGCAAAAGCCTCGAAACGTAACTCCGATGGTTGATGAGGCCGTTCCAAAAGTGTGACGAACTGAAAAATAATTTCTAATTTGTTTACGAGCATTCATTATTATCTGAAGCATGCGGATGAGATACGAAGAGTATCTCTTGCACGAAAATATAACAATAAGGTTAATTGTAAAGATGAAAAAAAAAAAACTAGAAAAAAACAGGAGAAGCAACGTTGACCCTCTCAGTACCCATTTCCTCGGCCAACCGCCATGGGGTTCAGGGATGAGCTTCGAACGCGTCGTCAAAGGGAGACGGAAAAGGCAAATCAAGCGCGAGAGTAGCGGAGTCGCACAGAAGTCTTTTTGACCCGTAAGAAAGTGCGTGAGGCTGCGGGCCGAGCAATATTCGACGGGTATTGCCTCTCCTTCGGTAGTTTTAGAGTTATTTACCGTCGAGCTCGTTTCGTCGTCCCCCTTAGCCATTCGCTTGCAGACTCACAGAATCCCTTCTGCTTCCACGTCGTACGACTATCTGGGATATCTCCAGCGATTACGCTCACACGAATATATATGCTATATGGGTTTACACTATCGCTCGCATATTCGAACACTCACTCCGGTTGGGTTTACCCATACGTGTATACGTGAACTGCCATGAGCGCGAATTCACGAATGTGTGTGTGTATGTGAGTGTTCGGGGACAAGCGGAGAGATTCACACGGTGACTCGGTTCGAGCATACGCACGAACAGCGAGGAATATTGGGCTTCGTACCTCACTCTCTTTCTATCTCTCGCTACGTTGGATATTGAAATCCGTCGGGCCACGTATACGTGCGCTTCGGGGTGATTCGCTTTGCAGTGCCAGCACCAGCGGCGAAAGCGGAATCGTGGCTGGTCCCACTCTCCCGAAGCTCCGGAGACGCCGCGACCACCACGCGAAGGAAGCTCTACGTGATCGCATTACCTCGCCGTAAAACTCGGGGTTTTCTATACGTTTCTTTATGCCATCGCGAGAAACCTTGATACGCGAGAGAGCTACGTCTGTGCAATACATCCGCGGCGATGTCCGGATGATAAGTAAACAAAAGTCTTCCACGCGAGATTTTACGACTGAAAAAGTCCCGGAGACTCCGTGAGACGTGCGAGCTGCGACGGCGGTGGGAGCAAACTCCTCGGATATATCAACTGAAGTCTCCTCTTGGTCGAAGGTACTTTTCATTGAATTGGATTATACTTAATTCAGTTGACACAACGTAGATCAAGTTGTGAACCTGCTAAACAGCTTTTTTCAAACGACGATCTTAAAGTATCAGATGTGTTACGTGGATATCGTTTGGGCGTTCTTGTTTAGCTTTTGATTAGCACAGGAGTGGCGAAGATGAGACACAGTCGAGATTGGTTTCGGTTTCACGAGCAGAGCTACTACAAACTCCCACTCGAAAAGTTCACACCTCCGCTGCACATATCACTGGCTTCTGCGATGGTGCGCATGTCTTCTCGTTCGGACGGGGTATATATTTCAGTGGCTTTTATAGCCCTAACGCTGAAGCACGGCTGTCGAGGGTGCTTGTAAATGCACGCTACGTAAACGGATCGGCTTGCCTATTAGGAGGTAAATGCCAGCGGAGCGCGTCCGCTTGTTCAGCGATGTATATACCACACTCTATGCGTGTATCTTGGCTTTACCGGCGTTGCACGCAACGTTCGACCGTCCTTCCCTTCTTCCATTATAGCGTGAAAATACACGTGCTCCAAGAAGACGAAGCGGAAGGGGCGATGGCTCATCCGGCTATGATGCATATTATGTAGAATGCAGCCCCTATCGCCGAATATCAATGTATCGAGAAACTCAACACCGCTGGCCTATAATAAGCACCACGACGCTGACCCGACGCTGCCTCGTCCATTGTATATTTTCCAACATGGTATGTTGTGCGAATTATTAATAGTCAGTTTAATGCCGAAACAATGTTGTTGAGCTATCGGTTACTACATCAGCGGGCATCAAATCAATTAAAGGAAGCTTCCCACCTCGGCGGTCACAAAAATAGTATATTTTCCGAAACGTATTTCATCGAAATTATTTAGTGGGCTTTTGTTCGTGTATCTCAGGTATGACGATATATTTACTTACATTTTTCTCCGCATACAAATTACTGACTAGGAAGTATTAAAACTTGGGGAAACATTTTTTACGATCACTACGTAATATAAAATATAATATAAGCTAGGAACGATGCGCGCTTGCGCGCGCGGATGGCTTTTGGGCAGCGTAGGAGACTACCCCTTGCGTTTTTTTTTGCGAAAAAAGAAAAAAATCAATTTCGCAACATTAAAAAACCCAAAACGCAAAAACCGATTTTTTTGATTGACAAACTTCGCGATATTAAGTAACAAACTGCCGGTTTCCCAACGACCAATCAGAGGCCGACTAAATCGACAACGATGGTTGCTCACGAACTTTTTAATAGAGGATTCCAAGAAAAATAACTCTTATCTATGATGGAAATATCCGGAGGATAGTTTGAAAGGGCCTAGTTTGGCATACTTTTACGTCCTATCAACGATGCATAATTAATTCGATCCTTCGTCGCCAGAGATAAAAGCGAGATGAGACGTTTGAAAGTTTCCCCACCTCAGCAATATTCCCGCGCAGTGTGGGCCGAATGGTATCAAAGTGTCGCGCCGCGGAAAAGAGGACAGTGGCGAAAAAAGAGGTCGAGATTTCCTGGAACCCAGGTAAAACCGAGTGTACGTATATAATTCGTAAATCCTAATATCTGTCGTCCTCGCCCGCAGATAAGTTTGCCGGGCGTCTTATGCCGAACTAAGTCATTGGTGCTACGACGACTCCGGGTATGAGTTCAGGGTCGGTGCGAAGTCTTCTTGTGTTGGTCGGGAAAAGCTCTCCTAACTTTCTATCGTCGAGGGAGACAGGTATAGGCTAGGCGGGTGGTGGGTATAGAAGTTGGACTGGCTCGGGGAACCTGATTAAATCTTCAGAGTCGTGGTTCTTTGGGTAGCTGAGCGCGAGAGACACGAGAAAAGGAGAACGGGGCAGCACACGCGGGGAAAAACTTGTTCGATCGTCAAGGGTGTTTTTAACGTCATCACCCGAGCTGCGAGGCGGCGGAGCTTTTGTCCTGTGATCAGAGCGAGGCGAGTGGAAATCCTGGGAGAGCGAGCGAGCGAGCGCGAACTCCGGAGTAGAACGGCAGTGGAACTGCAGAGGGAGTTCCCGGATAACCCAGAAGTTTGCTTAATTTACCGTAGAGGGAGAGGGAAAAGGAGGACGAGAGGGTTGATTTAGCTCTGTGGCCAAACTCCCGACTGGAGACCCACCGTACCTCAGGCTTCGCCCAATCTAGGTCTAACTCTCATTCCTAATTCACCGTTCTACCAAAGTAGTATAACACGAAAAGTCTATTTTGGTGGCCTCGCAAGGCTTTGCTTTGTTTTTCGTCTGCACTCGCAGAGAACGTGGTGAGCAATAATTGAGTGACAACCAATTAGTCCACAAAACAATCTCTGTATCTACCCCAACTTTCACCGTTAATCAGGATTCTGGGTGGCTTTTAGCGTGAAACTGTCTTTCGCTCCAAGCCAAAATACGATAACGACTTAGGCCTTCGATTGCAGGCGCAGATCCATCGGTAGAGTGCAGGGGAAAAAAACGTATACATAGAAAAAAAAATCTATTACACAGACGCGAAAAAGTTACAGATCACGCTGGATATTCTCTCAACACCACCGCGATCATCTACTATCCCCGGAAACGGAAAAATCAGGGTGCACGCAGCTTTCTGATTCACTGTGTATTCGAGTCACGGTTACGCAGCGATAATTTAACGTTCGTCGAGCCAGCATCAGCCATCGGAGGGGGTCGCGGGGTTCAGCGTATACCAGCTACGAATTGAAGCTGACGAGCCGGCTTTGTGGGGTAACTCGGTCTGGGTACGAAATGGCCCTGGGAATTTATTTGCCGGAGTCGTTCGCTCGCTCCTTATCGTCTCGTTCGCTCGTGGCGCTGTGTTTACAGCGCGTACTAGCTACGTATATCGCGCGTTGCACAGTGGTTAACGGTGTAAGAGAGCAGATCCCATATGTAGGCCGTGTCGCCCTTGGAAGCCTCGGAAACGAGCGCGCGCTGACGGAGCCCGGAATGTCCATGGATCTCCGTGTCCATGGTCCCCTCTTATATAAAGCTCGGGAGTTGGGATAAGACTCCCCGGGGACCGGGTTCGGGCGGGGTGGGGATGGTTCGTCCCCCGGGGAATGATGTACTCTTCTCGAAACTGCTGATAGCGTTCCAGCCGGTCCGGCACCAGACCAGGACGGTTCGCACGACGTGCCGCAACGATCGAGCCACCAGCGAACGACGGCGGCACCGGGCCCGAACTTGCCGGGGCCGAGGACCGAGTCCAAAGCGGCGGAACCACCTAGCCTCTCACAGTTCGAACCGTCGCGAACGGCCACGCTTCGTCGACCCTTCTTTCCTTCTCTCATACCCGCTTGCGACCGCCCGCCGTAGCCCACCAACCGTTTCCACGACGGTCGCGCGGTGGTCGCAAACCACCCGCCGATATTGGCTTCTACCCGAGGAAACTTTCGCCACCCGACAGGACGACAAGTGTCGAAGTCGGGCTCGAGGAATCTCCATCTTCTCCTTCTCCTCGTCTCGCTTGCTCCACGCTTTTCGCGCGCACAGCACGAAAACGAAACTGCCGCACCGCGCGAGCTCTCGACCTCGCTCATCTGCCATGAATCAGCGGGAAAAGTGGATAGCACCGGGCAATTATTCTCGAAGAGAGCGGCTGTCCCTCGCTTCTTCGCCAATAATACTTCTTGTCTAGAGTGGTCGTATCATTATTGCGCGGAATGAAAAATTGGATTTACGTCTAGCGTTTTAACAAAATGCACTTTTGTTTATTAATTTTTCTAAATTAGCTGTAAAAATAAATGTAATAATGCAGATAGACAAAAGTAATGCTATTCGTAATTTATCCCTGACCGCATACTGCATTGTTATCGTTACGATTGACATGATTAATTATACCATACTTTTTATTTGTCTGATTTCAATTACGAGTAAAAAAATAATTGCGGTATTATCAAAGGAAGGCAGCTCGGCAATTGAGTGGTCCGAGAAATACGTCTCAGACGATGTCTGAGGCAAAGACGGATTTACTACTTGCGCTTTCGAACATCGATCGTTGCGGTTCAAGTAGAGTTGGGTGGCGGGGAGGGAAGAGGTGGAAGGGATGCTGCAAGGCTCTGCAACTCTCCCTCTCGAGAGGAAGACTCTCACTCCTTTCTCTCTCTTTCGTATTGGGAGCACGTAGCGACCGACGGGTCGCACCGCCGGCGATGACAACTCGTCCTCCTCGTCCTCCTCCCCCTTCTCCTCCTCCTCCTCCTCATCCTCCACGTGTACGTATAGAGAGCTCGCGTCGTATATTTCAGCTGCCTACGTCGGTACGTCGCTGCTCTGGCCTGTGTGTTAATACATGTGGTGGGAGCCATACGTATATTTCGCGTTTATATGTATGACAGACACGCGTGAAAGAACGAGAGACCGAGACGGGAAACGCAGAAAGCTCTACGTTCGTCCTTGCGGACAGAGCCCGCGCCGATAATTGAATTTTTGACGCACGACCTGCGGTCGGAGCCCTCGCGACGCCACGTGACGTTCCGCGCTCGCAGCTACTCTCGGACCTCTTCTTCCTCCCCGGTCCCTGGGAATATTTAACTTTTTCATCCAGTGAAAATGAAATTCATAATACTATTCCCTGCTTCTCCGGCACTCGGTGCGCACGAGTAGAAGAGCTGTGATGAACTCGTGACGAACTCTCGCTCTTTCGTCTTGCCACGATCCGAGTGAACCGCCTCACTCTCTCGAGCCTCGCGGAGAGTGACTTCTTTTGACAAACTTTGGCGCCAGAGGGAAGACTTAATTTCGTGCAAGAAATTGGAAGGATCTCGCGAGAGTCGACGACAGACGCGTTGGCCAACGCGAGCGATTGGCAGTCACCGCCAGCGGTGTCCGACATTGAATATAGAGCTGCGAGATTTAGGCAGACGAGACTGACGAAAAATATCAGAATGCCGAGAGAGAAAAAAAAGTTGCGCGAGACTCGACGTCGAAAAGGCGATTGAAGATCTTTTTACAGTATTAATTTTGCATGAAGACGATTTTTTGTGATGTTTCCAAAGTCGTGTCATGCATTTATATCTGCTCCGTTAATATTTATATTTAAATCTCGAGATTTTGAAAAGTTTTCGATTGTGCGGTGCGCACGAGACTCGCGCGCGCGAATCCTCATCCAGAATTCACCACAAGAGTTTCGCCTGCTCCAACGCTGCAGCGGAGTTTAGCCATCGACGCGCCTGTGCCACTCGCGCGAAGAGCAGTTAATTCCGGACCACCGCGGAACTCGGCGCACCATGTGGCGGTTATATATGTTACGCACCCTCTGGTTGTGCGAGCTGCGCCGGAGCTACCGACCGAGCCATGAATCCCTTAAATTATGGGCGACCACTTTCACGCGTGTCATAAAATTCGCGCCCGCCTCTAGTCGTGCGGGGGCTCGACGATATCTTCTCCCGCGCGGCTTTCACGTCTTCGTTCGACACTGCACGCCCACCGTAAGCCCAATGACTCCGAGAACCATGACACCCCTGTGTGTATAATTTTATTCGACTCACGAAACCTCTGTTAAATTTCGCCTCCATAAACATTGTAATGCGTCGCTCGATCGTTTTTCTCGCCTTTTCGTCGCACATGGACGACGAAAATTGTCAATATACGCATGTCGGACGGACCCCGGGCGACTGTATAGCCCTAGGACCAAATATACGTTGAACCGGCTGTTCATTCGCAGGCAAACCTAATAGTGGCAAATATAACAGGTCGTATATAGGTCGTATTCTGCATTCTAATGCATAGCTTCATTGTTCTCTCGCCTTTTCGTTATATAGCATCGTAAATAAATACGTTTCATCTATGGACTAAGAGCGGTAGTGTGTAGGCCCTACAGGGTTATTATTTATATACGAGGGAATTTATCGTACCTGCTGTTCGCTTGCAGACACGTCACTTTATCACATGACGTGTTCTACATTCTAATGTTTCGCTTGATTGCTGCGAAAAGAACATTGCTGGTGCAGCGGCAATTTTTTTGCTTCGAGACTCTAACGTCTATACATTCCACTCAAAACATCAGCGCCAACAAATTTGATAACAAACTGTGACAAAGCCTATCTTGCATTCTATATGGCCGACGAAATTGTATGTTCCAATCGCCACTCTGGAAGTTGATGAAAAGTGGTAAATGACATCAAACTCTGTCACGAAATAGGACGAGCCATAACAGAGCCTGGATCAAATGATGTATCGAACCTGCTGTCCTCTTTGCCGACATTGTAACACGTTGTACGTTGTGCGCTACAGTACAGGGCGGTGTACATTCTACATTGTGACGGCAGCGTGCGTCGAGCCCATCCAAAGCCTGGCACATGGGAATGGCACATTAGTGGGGTACCTGATAGCTCGTCTATAGTACGAAGAGAGACGAGGCGAGAGAGAGGGCAGCAGCTTTGGCTCTCGACAGCATGCAAAGAAATCGATCGGGCTTTTACGACTGCAGCGCGTTTGCCCTGAGCCCGTTGTGTGCGCGCCTCGACCTACGAGGCTGCTGCCTGGCTGCTCTCACCGCAAAAGCCAGCATCGGACGCGCATAGTGCCACAACCGCGAGCCTCTTTCTCCGCGTTATACTCTGTATATACTCTCTCGACTATCCCGAGACTTCTCGCGATCCCCAGATAGCCAATCAACGAGTTCGCTTTTATAGCCTACTCGTAAAAATGAACAACACGCGGCCGAACCCTGGCGAAGGCCTATTCGCCGAGAAACACGAGACTTTTCTGTCCGTATAACACGCGGTCGCAGTGTTAGGGGTCGCTACACTGACGTTGCCGTTGCTCGCGCTGCGTATAGCGGTAAAGACTGTACAATACGGCGCAGAATGCGGCGTGGTGGTAATTGCTCGTTGCATACTCGTCCCGTTCTCATTTTCTTCGCGAACCCTCTTCATCCTTCGCTCTTAATACGACTGTTGTATTGAAAAGTCATAAAAATAGTATAAAATCCCGGGGCCTGCGCTCCAAGTGTGCGAGCAGACTGAGGGGAAAACGTGATTCATCAAGAATTTCAGTCCCCACTCGTGTCGGAATTTGCAGACTTTGTTGAGGCTCCAACGAGGCTTCCACGCATCTACATTTCTTTTTAATAGAACGATATTCGACTATTGTCCTTTATTTTGTGTTATATATGTTGATAACAGCTTTAATTTCTAAATTGTTTACCTTCACTCATATTACACAATTCCATATCTTAACGCTCAATTATATCACCAGCATTTTGAAAATGCCTTGATATCAATGCTTGTTCGTCTATTCAATAACGTCAACACGCACACGCGAAAAGTGTAGCCCACCATAGGAACCAGTGGTAGCAGGTGCCGAACCGTTAATGGCTGTTCCTGTAATAGAGCTGGAGGGAGAGTGACTGAGGGAGACAGAGAGAGAGAGAGCGCGCGTGCCGGGTACGCGTCGGGTATGCCGAGAGTTTGCTCCGCGCGCGCGAGGGATAATTAACCTTGCCTATTCGATTCGCTATTAGATGCACAGAGGAAGCGAGGGGTAATGAAGTCGAGCGGTTTGGCTGGCGGTGATGGTGGTGGTAGGAGTGGTGTACGGTATGTGCGGTTGCAATAGGGTACAGCTCTCGCGTAGCTTGCTGCGAGTAAAACCGGAGAAGCATGAAGAGCGGCAGGAAGAGGAGTAGAGAGCGAGAGAGGAGAGAGAGAGGAGAGAGCAGGCCGCATGTCTGAAGCTTCGGCTCCCAGCATACCCCCTGATCCTCTTCTGTACAGGATACAGAGCCCAACTCACCTCCCCACTCCGCAGTCCCAGCGTTCCAATGCTTCTTCTTCTCTCCTCTCCTCCTCCTCTTTTCCCTTCGACCCCTCCCCGCGCTTCACCCCCAGAAGCAGTTTTCAATTAGGCTCGATTAACCGCCCACGAGCCCAGGCAAAACAACGTCTTACTCTCCTCGCGCGGTAACGGTGAAGTACCGCGCCCGCCGAGTATTAAGGAAGTTCGCCTTTTACAGCCCCCGCGCTACACCCCCAGCCCTCAACTGCGGCGCGTTGCAACCCTCCCGACAAAATCTTTCGGGCGTGACCCGTCACTCTCCTCGCGCCGTACACAACGCGGTTTCGCCCGCCTCCGGCTCCTTTCTCCGTGCGATTTCTCTTTCGGCAACGAGAGACCCCGGCTGCGTCTCTCACGGTTTCGATATATACACCATTGGCACCCTCCCCTCTCTCCCCAGCCTAACAACCCCCCCCCCCCCCTCTCTCTCTCTCGCTGTCTCCGTGCTGGGTAACTAAAGAGAGGGTGAATTCTTTTCCACGGTTACGGCCGACACAGGAGGCTACGAAAACGACTGGAAAAGTCGGAATTCCCGTAGTCGAAAGTCTTAAGTAACCGTATTCCGAGCAACACTCTATTTTTGTTCTCTTCTTTACCTCGGTCACCCCTATTTTGCTCGGCGTGGGCCCAAGTTAATTCGAGGCTTTTGTCTCCGAGCACGAACTGTGTGTGCGCGCATTCAGTCGATGGCGCTCGCGGGGAAAACAAAGAGGGCCGGGAGATATTCGTGCTTGAGTGGGCAACGCGCTTTTCTTTTTACGTTTCATACCCTGAGTCATTGATCGACGGGAAATCGATGTATAAAAGCTTCGAGAAGGGTTCCTACGCAATATATACGGGGCATTCCCTACCGATCGAACGGGATCTGATTTTCCGCCCCTATAAAACGCACTTCCTAACAATAACTAAAAATACTTACATTTTTAAATTTAATTACGACATTTTCTTTTCAAAATATCGACTTTTAATCAATACCATTCTTCTCAAGTCGCATATAAAAACACTTTTTAAAACCCTTTTTAAGTTGACTTTCAGAAAAAAAAATGAATAAGTCATCATAGAAAAATGAGTGCTTTTAAAAGTTATGGCAATCATATAAAAAAAATACCTGTCAAATCCGAAGAGTGAAGGGTGAAACCGAGGGGAAATCGACATAGAATGTCCCGTACACTAGACTATATGTGTTCGTCTTATAAATTTAGGTTATAACGTTATCGTGTAACACTGTTCACACACGGGTTGCATGCGCCTTGCGCAGAGGGCGCAGCGTAGCTCAGCGAATTTTCACGATTGATGACTCGAAAATGACTATGTGTCTTCGTGAATAGGCGAGAACGTTAGTGCAGTCGGTGTGACCAGCCGGGCGCACGCGGCCCCGCAAACCGGAATATCATGATTAGCCAGGTCGGCCAGCAGCGCGTGTGCCTAATGACTCTGCCACAGAATAATTGTATAGCATCTCGTTGACTACTACAGCGAGCGTGGCGCGCGCTGTGGCTTTCGCGTTCCCGTATATTATCCAATTACAACGGCTTAAACAGTGCATTCACGTTTAGGAGAGACTTCTAATCGATGGGCTTTGCACTTCCTGCACCGACAGACAAATCAATTTTGCATAACTCGTTGAAAAAATACCTAACAAGTCTAGCTTCTAACATTTTTTCAATACATTTCTGCTCGAACGATCGATGAAAATTGTTAAAAAAAAATGATATTGCCTCATTGACATCCCGCAAAATATCGAGATTCGAAATTTCCGTCTTACGTTCGATGCATTTAGATTATATCGCGTAACCAGAAGAAATAGGGATGGATTAAGGGTACGTGTGGCAAATATATCTTTCGCGGTATTGAATGCTCAATCTCGCATCGCGTCGGGGCTTTCGAGCGATTCGCCTTTCCCGCAGCTTCGCTGATCGATCCATCCATCTATCGTTCGGCCCGTCCTTCCGTCCATCCGTCCGTCCTCCTTCTCCTCAGTCTCCTCAGTCTCGAACTGAAACGAGCTTAGAACACGTGTACGTACTTTATACGTAGCTCGCGGAGAGCAGCAGGGCGAGTGTGAGAAGGTGTTGGGCGCGCTGCCACCGCCACCGTCGTCGCACCCAAGCCCCGGCTGCTCCCGGTGCCTGGTTGCCGTCTGTCACGTACCAATAGTCGTCGTTTCGTAGCAGTTCAGCCCTCGCGTTCATCCCCCTGTTTTCGAGACGAGAGAGGAGGACAGTCGACGCGACCGTGACGTCTGCACACGTTGGACACCCAACGGTTGCCCCCGGTGTCCAAGAGATAAGACTCGGAGAAAACGGATCGCCCGGTGGCTCATAAATTCTCTCGGCATTTCCAATTATTTTTCAAACATTCCAATCCCTCACACGACCAACAGTCGCCCGGACGACGGAGGCCAACGCCAACGTTTGTACAGCGACGACATGATATTCTTGCGAAGCGCCACTATTTGTCACTGTTGCTCGACTGCTCGAGTTCCGCGAGCTCCGCCGTGTGTTCAACTTAACTTTTTCGCCCGGTCCTGGAGAAACTCGCGAAATTCGTCACAGACGTTTGGCGCACTGAACCGCGAATTTTTCGAGTAAAAACAGAAGCAAAGATATAAAAACAGTCCACTCGCGACAATGGACCATCTTTTTCCGAGCTCTCGACAAGATTCTCTCTCGCAGCGAGAAAAATAAAAGCTCCACGAAATAAATTCGTCATACGTGGGTTACAACGTTGTCGCTCGAATTCATTGAATCGGCTCCTCGCGAAAGGCCATTTAGTGTCCATTTGTCACTGCTCAGTGGTGGACACGCCGGCAGCGCTATTTTTCGCCCCTGCTATATATTATCCTCCTCGCCCCCCAACACCCGGGGGGCGGGGAATGCGAACGTAGCGCCAAGTCTCCGGTTTCAATTTCATAATGTGTTTTTCATTCAGCTATTACGTCTTCCAGTCTCGTTGGGCGCAACACAGCCACCTCCATGCGTCTCTTTCTCATTATTTTTGTCAGCTATGGCCCTCTTTTTTCGAGTCCTTTTATTTTTCGCCCGCGACACGCCGGGACAACTCTGTCACTAATGTGTTTCCACCTCTGTCTCAGAGTCGCCTCGTGTAATAATGCTCACGCCTGTTTGGCACTGTAATTTCTTCGCTCTGTCGCGAGAGCCTCGCGTTTTTTTTTTTTTTTTTTTTTTTTTTTATTACAGCGATCTCTCGCTCGTCTCGAGTTTTTTCGTGGCACGAGGCTGCTCCGAGTTGCGAGGCCAAGTCTTTCGTTTACAGGAATTACAGCGAAAAGGGGTACGTAACGCCGAGGCGGAATGGCGCGGAAAGCGTGGACGAAAAGGTAGCGGCCTGTGTGTGTGGTATAACCGCGCGCTGCGAGCGACCGAGTGCACGAACGTGCACTTAAGTACCCCCGGGTCCTTTTCCCAGCCTCCGACGAAAGCAGCGTGGCCAATGCTGCCTCGGTACGTCGGCGCGGGTTGGAGGGTTGGTCAAATAAAAGGAGTGCGTTAAATCGACTCCGAGACCGCTTTCCAAACGAGTCGAGCGAGCAACCGACATTTCCGTGGCGCCCACGGAAGCTAGCGCTAGCTATGCTCGCCGCCCCCGGGTTCAACGGGCGCCTCCGGCCGCCACTGGAATCGTAACGAGGAGGACTTGCTCCGCATAATTGCGTCCGACGAGCAGCACGAGCTCTTATTTTTTCTCTCTTTCTCTCTTTCTCCTTTTTTTCTCCTCACCCCGCGTTTTTTCCCTCTCAGTCTCTCGCACGAATCACCCCCGTTGGAGTGCCCTGAAACTTGTGTGTTACACTGCTACTCTGACTATTCCGTTATTTCCATTCGGGGGCGGCGGTAAAATGCGAAATCGTGAAAAAGGGGAAATTAAGTGGATTCGGTCGTATTGAACATTTAGTGATTTTTGTCTGATATTTTTTTTGCGACGTCTGACATTTTGGGAAATTTTTGTTTTGGGGAATTTGAATTAAAATATTTTTTTGTTGTTGCGATATTAAATGGTGAGTTGCTGTTTATTTATTTTTTTAATTCTAGGTTAGAGAACAAAAAATGGAACAGCTGGTTTCGAAGATTGAACGTTTTTTTGGCATTGTTAGTGAACGTCGAGAGGGGAGAGAAGGCGCGAGGCGCGAGCTAAACTTCACAATTCCGTGTCTCAGCGATGCCTCGAGGCCACCATCCTTCATACGCATCTTAGATTCTCACGTCGGAGCTGTGAATGCCTACGAAAAGCACAGCAGCAACTACGGGAACGAAAACGATGAGAGGCACTCCGGATTGTCGCCTTTTCAGCAGCGAGAGCAGCACCAGACACCGCCGAAGGGGTTGGAAATGCCACGCGCGATTTCTCTCCAGGCAAAGATCTTACCACCCCCCTCTTCCCCCACCCCTCCTCGGGATCCCTCGGTTGCACAGTCTCTGCCCGTGGGGTGAAAAGAATTCGTTGAATAGCAGAACGAGGATGTGACAGCGCGACAGTGTATTAATTTCTCGTGGTGACATTCATAGCTTCTCCCATTACGCCGTAAAAAAATGTATTAAAATCGTTTAAAATGCTTATTCCCACCATAACTTTATGCTGGCGAAAGGTGTGAGGGTAATAAAACAATCATAGGGCAACATTTTTCAGTTTCGTAAAGTTATCTTCTGGCAGAAAAATTATTGGTTGACAAATGTGTCGCATAAAATAAAAATATAACCAACGTTGTTGAGGGCTTTCAAGCCATCAACTTGAGCGAAGATGCACTCACCGAAAAAAACCTGTTTCCTTGTTTTTCCTTCAACAATTTATCGTTGCCCAAATTCTTGGTAAAATCTACGAGGGAAAAAAGCACCTGTATTTCTTGCATAAAATATCGCTAATTTTTTGTCGTCACCAGCAAAGCAAAGCGAAACGAGCAAAAGGAAAATCTATTTTTACCTACCTAAACGTTGCAAGGGAAAAATATATCTGCGTCATCTCTACCTTGCGATATATATATATATCTCCGCCAAAAGGATTACTCGATACACCGGCAAAAATCCGCGCGTCATCCTCCCTTCTCCTTTCTTCTCGTTTCCTCTGCTCCTGCTCATAGTCCAGAGCTCTCGATCTTGAGAATTCAGCCCTCTTTGGCGGCCGTACGCAACTCCCCAAACGTTTCCGTCCCTCTCGCACCACTTCCTCTCGCCGTGACCGGCGGAGAAACGTCCGTTAGGGGATGAGCCTTATGTGACGCGTTATAGCCCCAAAGGACCTCGATCCTCGAGAGGAGCACTTTTTTTCCGCACAGAGCCCTTTGCCTCCTCCTGAAGGGGATTCCGGGCTCTCTCTCTCTCTCTCTATCCCTGTGTGTCGTTCAAGACGGGAGCCTTGAGACTCGCGGAAAGGATTAAGTTTTCTTGCGCCGTAGCATTTGTACCCTCGTCCCTCGCGCTTTCGTCTTCCCCATCCACGCCCCCTCCCCCTTCCATTTCCTCCTACTTTCCCCCGTCCCCTCAGCCTCTCTCATCTCGACTACATATATTTCTCGACTGCTCCTCGCGAGAAGCGTCGAGAGATAAAGGTATAAAATCATCATCAAGCCGCGAGATGGGGTCAGGCCGAGGACCGCAAAGAGCCCGCAGTAGCAATTATTTAGCCGCACGAGGAGAGCGCGAGAGGCGCCGGGAAGGCAAAGAAAAAATAAAAATAAAGCTTGAAAAAAAAAGTGTATGAAAGAAAAAGAAAAACATCACTGGCCCCGCGCTTTTTATGGCGTACTTTAGTTTCGGCAACAAATGTTTCCCCCGGGCCGATTTTTCACGCGCCCCCTCGGTTACGCTGCTTTCCCAGCCAGCTCCTCTTTCCACTTAACCCCCCTCCCTCCTCTCGCCACTCGTTCTTTTTCTCTCTCTGTTTCTCCGACCGCAGCGACCAGCTACTTCACTGCTTTGCCGCAAGAAGGATGGAATGTGTAATGCTCTGTGGAGAATTCATACGGAGCGAGCGTGGAAGGAGGGGTGGGGGGGGGGGGGGAGAGGACTGGGTACGATTCCTCAAATGAAATATTATTACACCCGTGCCGACCATAGACGCTAACGCGCGACGTTGTTGCTCGTTGCGAAGTCGAGCGACGAAGGGTTGTGCGCAGACGATCTACGGCAACGCCACACTTCACGCGTAGCAGTAGCGCATAGGGAGGGCGAAGGGAGTCAGGAAAAAGTTGAGCGTCACACGGGAAGGTCGAGATTCAAGTTAGGATGCGCTTTTTTTTCTTTTGCTTCTTCTTTTTCTTCTAGTTTTACACAACTGTTGACCTTTTCTTTCCTGGGTCTCAGCAGTGCAGTAGAGTTCTCGACGAATACACAGACAGATCTGTGTGAGGTGGGCGTAGGTGTAGATCGGTGAAAGAGTTAGCAGCCGCGTTAGCCGAGTGGTTACATGTCCTCCTCGTTTTGACGGGAGATTTGCCCCCGACAAAAAAGCGAACCACTCACTCTATCTCTCTTTTTCTCTCTGCCTCTTCACCCCAGAAGTCGCCGGAATACCTAAGGCAAAGGCCGAGGAAAAGAGACACGGAGACTCTCGTCAGGTGTGGAGCGCGAGAAAGTTTTTCGCGACGACGACGACGACGACGACGACTGTGACCATAGCCACGGTGGAGAATAAGAAAGAGGATATGGGACGAGCAGCCAGCAGCATTCGTGCCAGACTTACGGGATCTATAGAAAAGCAACTTTGCCCGCGATTCACACCGAATCCCGACGCCTTTCTCCAAGACGGTTTCCTTTATCTTTATTTTTATGACACGAAACTTTGACAGCGATCTTTTTGTCTTATCCGCCGCTTTTGTGGCGACGCCAACTTTTTGGGAGACAATGGAAAAGTACTATTGTGAATCAGGTGATACAAAATTGATTATGATTATATGATTTTTTTTTTCTAGTTTAATATATGAAATTAGCGTTACATTTGATTTGTGATTTTTACAAATTTGTTTAATTATGTTGTGAGAGTGATAACAAGTTTTAAGTTTCTTCAATAAATCATAATTCTTAACGCAATTTTTTTTTGTTGCTTCCCAGAAACACAAGTTCTCGCATTTTCTCGCATTCCTCTCCCTGTTAATTCCATTTACCTAGGTTCGCGCGCGAGATACTTCGGCAACAAAGGGCTCAGCGAGCGAGCGCGCGCAGCCCCCTCCCGCGCCGCCTGCAGGGCTGCCGCTGCTGCTGCCTCGTGGAATAATTAGACGAGGACGAGTTTTCCGAGCGTCCTTTGTGTGCGGAAAGACGGATGTGTGTTTTGCTTTTTGGAGCACGATACAATCGAGCGACACGGCGTACACCAACATCCGCTGTACCGCGGTAGAATTCATAAATATACAGTGGGGTAAAAGTCGAGCGAAGTAAACACGGAAAATTTATACAAAAATTATAATAACGTATAACACGAAATCCCGGGTACGGGACAAATCCGATAAAATCGCGATGCATTTCCGTTTTTTTTTTTTTTTTTTTTTTACTCGTACTATTATGACTCGCGATTCGATCCAATTTCGCAGAGGCATCTGCGTCGGCGATGGTTTCCCGATGAATATTTTTAAGTGTCTCCTCGCGGAGTCGGCGCGGCGGAGACGGAAACGTGTGGAGATTGCGGTTCGACCCAGGAGCAGAGATTTATTCGACAGAGATTACGAGGAAAGTTTTCCAATTGCGGTGGAGGAGGACAGCGCAAGGAAAAGAGCACTGGCGACGCGCAGCGAGAGGTACTACGACGACGTCGACGACGACGACGACATCGGAAACCAATGGGAGGACGCTCTGTGTGTGCTCCCTCGAGTCGCGTTAGTAGGTATGGAAGAGAGGCCAATACCGCGGCGACGCGCGAGCGCGCGCCTCTGCCGTTCGATGCGGTAAATATCTACTCGAAGAAGCGTAGAAAGATTCTCGCGCACGGCTCGCGGATTGATCCCCCGGGAGGCTCGGCGAGCATCGCGTCCGAGAGCTGCGTCTTACTCCAGGGTTGCTGAGTTATTCTGCGATAAAAGCGGACGTGTGAGAAAAATGGAGATTGAAAGATAAAGTAATTTCACCGTCAGTAAAAGCTGGTTTCTCCGCTGAAAAAAATTAACGATAAAGGTTTTTTGTTCTTTTTTTTTGGTTTTTTAATTACACCAGGCTAATCACACGCGCTGGCGCGCGTGCCCGAGATGCTTGCGCTGCTACGCTTTTGGAAAGCTTTAAAAGGGTGAATCGCAACTAAAAATTCCTCGTTCAGTTACTTTCGAAAAAAAAAAAAAAGAAATTTGTCGTTTTGCTTGTCAGAAATCCTAGATCTGGCCGCCGGACTGAAAACCGCCCAAATCGAGGTCACGAAATTTATCTTTTCAAAATATCGACTTTTAACCTATACCAACGTTCTCAGGTCGCATATTCTACCCCTGAAAATACTGCTATCAACCTTTTTTTAGTGAATTAAAAAAAATACGATATTTGACAGAACTGTCAAAGTTATCAAGGACAAATGAACTTGGACTCGGTCTGAGAGTCCCAGCCAATCACAGCTCCAATAGTTTGCTAACAATGCTTTCCGTTACTCATGAACTTTTTTAAAGAGGGATTCATAAGTGACGACGTTCCTGTATTTTTTTAAGCTGTTGTGTTTAATAGTAGCTTCAATGGTGCCGGATCAATAATTTTATTTTTAATTCTAGTATACGCCCCGCAGGCACAGAGAGGAAGTTGAAGAGGGATTGATAGCCGCGAGGTTCATCGCGATTTATAAATAAAATAGAAAAAGAGGAAGGAGCCGCTTCGGTTAACGGAAAACATTTTTCCAGCGGTATTTATAGGTTCCGATACGGCCGGATTAATCGTCCAGCGTTTATGGCACGCCGCGATAGCCCGTACAGTATATGGATGGAGTAGGTACTTCTATACGAAATGGGGGTTGGATATCTACCGGCCCCAAGACGACTTGTAATTGTGATGGTCGCGCTGGGACGCGCACGCGAGCCATTCCCGGCATGCCACACGGAACAGAAATTAATAACTCGCGCGGACGGGTGAAGGTGGGGGTGCGAGGGTACAATTCCTCTGCGAAAAGTTTGCCAAGCGAGAATTCTCCGAGCCAAAATCACGTGCCTCCTTCTTTCCGTCGTCCTGTGTCCTCCCCCTCGTTTCACGTGCAATATTAATGCTTCTGCTTCTTCTTGTAAACGGCACTTTTTCCTGAAAAATTCCTGCGAGACGATGGGATCCTCATCTTTGCAGGTCATTTTTCCCTCGGCTCTTGGTAAACAATTTTTTTTTTTTTTTCTATTTCATTTAAGTGTCTGTGAAGTCCTGGAATATCTGAGAAAATAGTTTTTATTTTGCTAAAAAATATTCGAATTTGAACGAGTTCACACCAAAAGTTGATTAAGTCACTACGATCGAACTCACATATTATAATCGCTGTTTTGCTGGCCAATCCCTCCGAGATCCCGTGTTTTTAAAGCGACCCTTTAATTGTCGGACGTCAAGGAGCTGCGCGCGAAGGGTGCCGAAAAGCAGGGTGAGGGGCGCGGCGAGATGTTACCCGTCATCGTAGGGCGTCGGTCGATCGTTGAAATCGCGTTAGGGAACGCGCACTTTTCAGCCAGCAGCCGGGCGGGCGCGGGTACTATACACAGTACCGAGGGGCTTGGGACACCAAACTCGATTCCGCCACGGTGCTAACACGATTGCCGCCAGACACGGGCACTTCACCTTGGTGCTCTCTCGCTTTCCACTTCCCTTCGTGCCACTTTCTCTCGCGTTCTCACTCTCTCTACCTTTCCTCAAGGACGATGAGAAACAAAGTTAACGATAGCAGACGCCGACTACCAAGGTCGTCTAATTGCTCATGGCCTGGCGATTCTTGGAGCACCTGAAAAAAAAAAAAAAATTGTGAGATTTATTCATATTTAGTCGTAGTGGGATGTGACTGATTTATTCCTTATATTTTAACATCGCCAGAAATAGACAAAACATTTATTTTCAACTGAAAACGAAACTTGTCACATGACATCAGAATAAACCATTTTTCATGCCACATTGGCTCCCCGACGATGAATCATATGCAATGATCCACTCCAGTTTGGCAACTTGTCTGATGCAATTTCCAAATGTTCTGGCAACAGCAATCAAACGTTGATTAATTCCATAATAATTCTTTAACTCCAGTTTATAACGCATATAACGTTACGCGATAGAATTGGCGCAGCACGAGGGGCGAATGCAGGGCGAATGCAGCCTGTGCTTCTCTTCGCGTTGTGTTGGACACGTTCTCCGTCCCGCTCGGCAGGAGGTCGACCGGGAACCCCCGCAGGAGTCATCGAGGGCTCAAATTCAGTGTCCGAATCGTTGTCAATAGCGCTGCTACACTTTCATCCGTGCGATGGATAAAGTTTGCGCTCTACGACGAGCGCATTCAGTGCTTCGTCGTCGTTTCGGCTTTTAGGGCCTCGCAACGCCATCAGGAGACGAGGACGACACGTGTCGCGATGGGCTCCGCGTGCGCGCCAGAAGGTTTCGCCCCGAACGGTATAAATGCGTAGCGTACGCACACGTAGATGGCTTTCGAGGGGCCATACCAACGTGGCAATAATTTTTCGAGAGCCCGGTGCCACCTCCCCTAACTTAGCTCCGCCGCGTCAGCCAGGGGGCTGTGACTTACGCTGCGCTGTTTTGTGAAGCTAAAAAAAATACAAGATAGGGCGAGTGGTTGTGACACATGGGGATGAAACGAGAGGCTGTACACTCGCTGTCGGGAACATTCCGGAATATATTTGTAACGCTTGCGCGTTGAAAAGTGCATCGAGTTCATTTGAATTATACTGAGCGATGAAAGATTACCATAAAGTTGACCCACGAAATACCAGTTCGATTGACTTGAAATTTTAACAACACCACTAAATATATTTAAATCAAATTCTTTTTAACAACTGAAGCAATTCGAACCATTGCATCTTAAATTTTGGAAATATAAGGTCCAACGCTTAAATTAAAAAATAAATGCGCATAGCATTTCACGTCGAGACGTTATGATATTATATACCGTATACTGAAATTTCGCTCTTGCGTGAGTCGGCACGAACTTTAATCTTGAATATCGCTCCCGATATTACGATATACATCAGCGAGATGATTTCGTAGCGCTAGCGGTAAACACATCAGAGGCTTCTTTGACGATCGAGTTCACGGGAGCGCGACGAAGCGACATCCAATTCTGGGGGGAGGAAGCGGAGGGGGGTGATTGCCGCGGTGCCGTTAAAGTTCTTGCAAAGGCAACGAGAGAGACGTCGGTGGCGAGAACGACTAACACAGAGCAGAGGGAATGAGTCGCGTGTAGCCGGTGGGATCGAGGGCTGTGGAAATCCGCCAGAAACGAGGCGATGCCTTGAAGAGAGAAGTCCGCCCCTTCCACCCGCTCTCTGCCTCTTTCGCTCTCTCTCTTCGCTCTTTGGGTTCGTTCGAGCTGTCGTCGAGGTGTCGATAAAGTGGAAGGAAATGAACTGCGAGCCAGTGAAGCGTCGTTCTCGGATGTGCGGTTGAAAAACAGAGACGCAGCGAGAGTGAGGAAAAAGTGTTAAATTCGAACTGAGAAAGAGGACGCGATGGTGAAGTACGAAGGAAAGAATGATAGAAGGAATTAAAAAAAAAAAAAAAAAAGAAAAAAAAAACACAACGTAAAGGAAGGAACGCGAACGAGGCACGCGAACGTCAAGCTATCTTCGAGCGTGCTTAAGTGGTGAAGGAGGAAAATTGTATATCGGCTGTTTCGATGAGCTGGTGGAACCACGTGAAGATCATAAAGTTAATCACCGCTGGGCGCCCCCATAAATAAACAAATAAAAAAAACAGAAAGGAAATAACACAGCAGCTCGCCTATAAATCATATGTACCGGGCGACTATACGAAGCCCACATGACGCTGTATCCTGACCCGTTCGAGTATCACGTACCGCGTATAATCCCTTTCGCTGTGTGTCACGTAACACGGATAATGCCAGCGCCCGTCCACGCACCGACCTACAGACACGGACGTACACAGACTAACCCCACAAACGAGAAAACTCCGCCGGGCCGGCGAACAATTGTCGCTTTTGTTTCCCGATTGTCGTGGTAGTCGTCGTGGCGCGGTCGTCTCCGACGCGCGGACCACACGCGGAATATGACGACCACCCCGCGGCCCACCTCTTTCTGTATCAAGTTCGCACTCTATTCGATTCAACGCGCAAGTCAACATCTCCCGCCGGCACAATGGGAGATTTATTTGTAGTGCCGCGAGACAAGGACGCCGAGAGTTATTAATGTCAGCTCTTTCTTTCGTTTTTTTTAAGCTTTCCGAATTATTTGCCAAAACGCGTTTCAGTGCGAGGACTTTCGTAGGACTTTGATAGAACTTTTTTTATTGTTGTATGCTGTCAGTATTGATCTTGTGATTTTTGTCATTTTACACACTACCAATAAGCAATAGGAATTTTGCTAAATCTTTTTTTTTTTTACATATCCTCAACTCACTCTATACCAGATGATTTGTCCGGTATTTCTTAGTGTGATGAGTTTTCGATAAATCGTAGGATTGACGTTTTCTAATTTTTGTTTAATAAATGCCTCTGGGTACAGGCTCAAATGAGATAGCTACCTGTTATAAATGAGGTCTGAGTGCTAGGGTAACATTCGCGCAACGTAGCGGGGCCTACGTGCAACAGATGGTGGCAATGGATCAAGTCCTTTTCAATTATCTCACGTACGCACGACTTCCCCCTCCTTTTTCTCCGTCTCACGTGCTGCAGTCTCGGAGTTTCGACTTTATTAAAAAGAGGAAAAAAAAAAGGTTATCGTTTTCATACAAAGATATATACAGTCTCGTGCTGCGATCGTTTACGCGAGGGATTCTCGGTAGGGTGGCGCATTAGACACGGACCGTCTGTGCGCAGTTATCTCCAACGTTATTATATTTCTGCGATTTTTTCTCGCGACCAATAATTCACAAGCCTCATGGTATTGCCGTGAGTAAAAAAAACGATTGTCGCACAAAAAAAACACGGCGTAAAGTTGCAAAACCCAATCGGCCGATGTCGAGTACACAAGCTGTCATGTGAACTCCGGACATTTTTCGTCTAAATTATTAACAGAGCAAACGAATGCCCGCGGAAATTGGAAATTTTTTGCTTGATTAAAAAAGAATCACAAACCAGCGCAGCGAGAGCAGCCAGCATCAAGCATTGATTCATGGCCACTCTCATCGTTGCGCAATGCTGCGACCGAAAAAATTCATTTGCCCGGAAAAATTGGCCGGATCCAGTTATCAGATACTATGGCGGATTTGCTGTCATATTCTGCGGGGACGCGAATATCTCTATATACGATTCAAAGTACAAATATAGGCAGCTGCTCCCTCGGGGATGGATGGGGCCGATCCATCAGAGATTCGTTTTCTCCCCCTTTTTTTCAATAATCCCGCGTTACCCTTTGAAACAGCAGCTCTTTTCTCGACTTAATCAAAAATCCTCGTAACACATATACACCCAAATGTTTACATCCACGATTACCGAGCCACGTATGAGTAAGTAGATTAAACAAAATTACTATTGAGCTGCAGTCACCTATTTTATTTTATTTTGATGTCTGAACTATTCATATGCTACTGCAAAATTAACCAGTCCTATTGGATGAGCTTAATTGGATCACCAACAGATAACGTTTAATTGTTCCATATTCGTACAAAAATTAATTCAGGGTCACAGATGAGAACGGATGAGTAGGGATTTCACCTAACACGAAGTCTGTATCTGCGAGAACGAACTTGCGCAGTCTGTTTAGACGAAACTCCGACGTTTCTTCGCAGGGCGAAGGCAGGATTCTCCAGAATCCGGTGAAATATTGCGCACTGGTGCGAAACCCATCTGCGTCTTCGCAGGGTCCAACTAAGAGCGGAGGCCCGGCGGGCACTGCAAACCGATTTCCCGCACAGGCAGCCTACAGTCGCGTTACCTTCTGTGCTCGTCTCACGCATGTTCCAGGTCCTCCGGCTTTGCGCACACAGCACCCTTCGACTGCGAATCACCGTCGAAGATACAGACTGCGTATGTACCAACGCTCGACGAAGCGTAGTGCCCTGCACACGTAGTTCGAGACGAATTATTTCTCCCTGAAGTGTCTCGTATGGGTTTTCTTGGTTCTCACAGCTTCCACCGGAAACAGAACCGCAAGAATGAGTGATGCGTCTTATTGCGTTGCGCTGAAAACTCTTGTTGAACAAAAGTGACTTTTATAATATTTTTTTCCCAAGACATGAACCTTTGGCCTCATTCCAGACATTGAAACTGAACCGATTCTATATTTCAATCTCACGATTGACAGTCCCACCAGAAATTTTGCGCAGAACTGCCTCGCGTAATATTTTTTTCTATCTCCGGCGTTAATATCACGAGGAAAATCAAACATTTCAGCTGAAACCTTTTCGCCGTGGCAGGAACGAGAAAGCAGTGACAGCGAAGACAGAAGAAAAATTGAGAGAAAAGAATATTGCCGGGAAAAAGAGGGTACGGAAAGTCATGCGCGGAGAGCGAGCTCGAGACTTTCGCCGGAGATGTGCCGCGTTATACCTGGTAAAAGGTCTGGCCGCGACAGGAGTCATCTGTGTCACGAGCTACTGCGATATGTAATAACGCAGATATTATTCGCGTACTCGGTTCGCCCGTCGAGTTGGTCGGGAAAAAGTCGATTGACTAAACCTGGAGAGCACTTTATTCCCCGGTATAAGAGCAAAACCCAATGGAACCGATGTCTCGGAGCTTACGGTGACTTTGGACGTACAGACGCGAAACGGGAGAGCGCGAGAGCTTGGGTGATCTGTATTGTAAGCTGGAGCACGTGTACGTCGGGGATATAAACGAGATCGAGGGAAAGAGCCAACTACAAAGCTAAAGGAAATATCAAATCGTTGCGAGAGCCAAGCGAAAATGGAGGGGGTGAGGTACGAGGGAGAGAGGAAGACACGTGAGGATTGTGGAGGAGCCTGAACGAGACTCGACGCAGAGCTTAAATTTAAATAAAGAGCCAGGCGTGCGCTTTCGCCTTCCACACATTCTCTTCGCAGAAGACGCATAAAGGCGCCACCGCCGGAAGAGTGAGAGACGAATACTTAGGAATCTGCTTGGGAAAATGGGGGAAACGTGACTCGAATGTTCCTTTCTCTTTCGATAGACGAAATGAAGAAGCTGAAGGGGGATACACAGCTGATTCTACAAACGCCCGAAGTGAGTCGTTGCCCGTGATGCGCTATCCGGTGCGTCCTTGTGGATGCGCGATACGTGGACGATTTGCAGTAGCGATTGTCGGGGACAACGTCTGAATGCTCGGACAAAATGAGTTCAGGTGTAAGATTTCAGGTCTATTTAATTTGATTATGATTTAATAATATTGCTCATCCTTAAAAAAATTGAGGGTAAGATCTATACCACATTTTCGATATGAGTATTGTCGACTTATTCGTTCTCTGATTGATTGGGCGCGTATGAGCTAATAATATAAAATTAATACATGAAGTTTACACATATTTATTGGTACTATTAGACAGAATTTGTTTATCAGAGCAAGTTCACTGTGGCATATTTATTAATGTATCTGCAGGCGATAAAAGACAAAAAATGGCAAAGCTTGATTTTTCCATCTTTCATTTGGTTCTCCTTGGCCTGTCTGTCCCAGGCGCTATCGACCACTCCACAGGGCTTCGGTTACCTGAAATTTATGATCTCGTTTTGCATTTTACGCGGTTTCCGCCGTTGACCACCGACACGAAGCGCGCCGCGTGGTTGCCCGCGCGTTCGCCCCGAGGCTCGGCTTAATTAAGACTTAAAGGCCCGCTTAATTGGGACGTAGGTATATATGGAGGGGTATGGCGCCACCTCTCGCACACGCGAGTGCTGTGCGGAGAACCGCGGCAAGGCGTCGCGGCCACCGCCTCGATGCCCTCCTCCCCTGTCCCGTCTATCGAGGCTGCTATATGCTTGACGCTCAACCCCATCCTTGGAGCTCTACCTCACTGGCCGGAATCCTAACCTTTGGGACATCAAAGGATAGCTTAGAGCGCCTTTGGTGAGGCGGCGACCGATGATGCACGATGGGGGCGATACAGTCGTTGGCCACTCGTCGTGTCATCGAAAATCCTTGTGGTGAATCGTATTACCCAAAGGAAATCCAAGTGCTCTAATATCCGTATTAAAGTGGCAGCCCTTCAACAGAAGTACGTGATTGTATTCACGTTGAACAGATAAAGAATGGAAAACGTGGTCCATCTTGCGATCTATACAAAAACAAATTAGAATTTTTCTATTCAAATGAAAGTGTTTCATAATTTTTAAATGACGTCCGTCATTACATAAAATTGTAGTAAAATTTTCTTTGAACCACCTGCAAATTATAGACTCGTCATATCTCTCGGGTCAAAAGGTCTTTATGCGGTTTTGCCCTTGAGCTGCCAGCAATCCCGCCCTCACAACCTTCGTTTCCGTTCTCGACTCGCGGAAAATAGTCACCCCGAAAGGCGACGAAGGGCCTACCGCAAGATTAGGGCGATCGCCCCCTCCGATCAACGCGCCCTGTGGATCGCATGGTCGGTTCACAGAGAGACTCGCCGTATCAGAAACATAAGGAAATCGAGGGTTGAGTGAGACGGAATTTACAAAAGGACAAAAAAATATATAAGCCGAGAGTCAGGGGGACACGAACGAGGGGTGAATGAAAGAACGAGAGCGGGGTTTCGAGAGGCGAGAGCACACGGACTCGGTGAAGGGTAATGAGAGGGTTCACGCGTGACTCACGCCCTCGATGCCTCTCGCCACGTTTCATACATTCGTCGAGCTTCTCTCTCTCGCTCTACCCCTCTCGCCTCTCCTTATCCATCCGCGTCCTCCCTCCGCAATTCTAAAATCGCAGTCTCGTATTTATGATTCCATCTAGCAAAACGAACTCTCGGGTGGGTGCGAGAGCCCAGGCCTTTGGATTTTCAACCCCTAAACGAGCTTTGAATTTTTTACGCCCGGTCGGATAGAGAGAAAGAGACACGATGATATAGAGGAAGAGAGGAAAAACGTTCGCGCTTGGAAAGCATGGTGGCGCTTTAATGCGCAACGCTTTGGGGGTCGTCGAGTGTATATCCTCCGCTGCAACGGCGGCAACGTTCGCCCTGTGTTTCCATGCTTCGGACGCGGATTGGATTATTTCGGACCAATGGACCCCTCTCAATTTTTTATTTCTCCTCATATTTTGCACGTCCGCATTTCGAAGACATACACGCGAAACATCGAGCGCGTTGAGTGGTTTTCACTTTTCATCCGTCCAGACGAATTTTACGTACACAAGTTTTTCTTCGCCCACAACTTTCGAACAGTCGGATCGAAAAATTCATTCGCTCTTACGACTTTTTGTTTTGATCTCGTCTACTCGCTGGAATCGCTGGAAGGAACTTTTAAATGGCCGCTGCCATTTTTCAATTTATGTTTGAAAAAAAAAGTGGTCACAAGAATGGCAACTGATGATTCAAGATAACTTCGTACTATCCGTATCTCAGAGACTCGTAAAAAACATCGACCACCGTTGATTGGTTTCGCGCTCTTCAACTTCCGTCCGAATTTACAACTTTACTTCCAACCAAAAAACTTCGCAATCGAAGTGAAGGATTCGGCTTATTTTCTTACCCGTCGTTTTTCCCATTCCCCCCATTTCCCTTTTCGTTCGCTTCTTTTCCTTCACCTCCGGCGATTCCGTGTGCAATATCTCGACGGCGGGGCACGTGGACGCCGCGTCCGGATGTGTGTATCCGCGCGGCTCTGATGCATCGATTGGTATACACGCACCCGCCCGCCGTCCGAGCACTCGTCATGTCCTCGGGGCCTTCGACGAGGGTGGTGCTGGCTGGCTGGCTAGCTGCTGGCTGCGGCGCGTTGCTTGCCAGAGAGCCCCGAGACCCGCGAATCCCCGGACCGTGGGCTGCGTTCCCGCCAGCAGTAGCAGCAGCAGCAGCAGCAGCAGCAGCCGAGCGGCGTCAGGAAGCAGAAGAACCGAAGAGGCCGGATAGATTGAGTTTCGAGTTGTGCGCCAACAAACTCTATCGGTTTGCTGCTGCCTCGCTCGCGCTCCCGGCGAGCTTTTCCATTCCGCGATCGGCGTCGATGCGCCACTCGCTGTATGGAACACAGGGAGCTTGGCGCGCGAGTGCCGAGGAGAAGCATCGCACCGTCGAAGCAGCAGCAGCAACAGCGGGGAACGCGCGGAACGAGGCACAGCCCTCCGGGGTCGACGTCGGGTGGTACGAGCTGCCTGCCCTCCATCGATAAATACACTGTCCGAAGTTCGGCCAGGCGTGTTCCATCGGGAGTTCGCCCGTTCGCCTTTTCGTTATACTGCACGGTATCTCCGAGAACCCTCGACATGTCTCTCTCTTTATCTGTCTCTCTCTATCTATCCATCCTTTATTTTTATCTGTTTTTTTCGCTCTCTTCCTATCCGGCGCGTGCATCGCTCGAAATCAATTCCATATAGTAGATACACGAAGCATCTATATGTGTACGTGTGGGTGGTTGGGTGGCTGGGTGTGTATTGGTTGTACGTGTACTTTGCCGAAACGATCTTCCTTCGAGACGAAGAGCGCACAGAGGCGCGCGCACGAACGCTCCCGCGTTTCAATTCGATAGAAAATAAAATCGAAAATGAATCGAACGGGTCCGCTCGTAAGTGAAGGGAAGCTTTCCGCGCTAGTAGAATTTACAATTTCCCGAGCTTTCTCTCTTGACCCTTAAATGTTTGCAGCAATTTTTTAACAATTTTTTTTTTTTTTTTTTTTTTTTTTTTTTTTTTTTCGCTAAAAAGAAATTGTTATATGATTGAGCTGCGTTCATTCGATATTTAGCCTTTCATTCGATCGACTCTCCGCAAAAAGGTGATAAGATTCCAATTTGGATGGCAAATATTTTGACAGCGTGGAAATAATCGCCGAATTAATTGGCCCCGATAAATCATCCCGTTGCGATTGATAGAGCAAACATATTTCTCGAAAACACAGCCAATTTGTTCAGCCACCTCTTCACCCTCCGCCTCCGCCTCGCCGTATCTCTCGTGGCGATATCGAAATGAGGGGAGTCGCACTGCGTGCGACATTTTTGAATATTTAACGCACGCGGATGTACGGACCTGTATAATATTTGATAAGTTATGAATAATTCGTGCAGCCCTCGCGCCCGCGTGGGCCAACTTCCAGAAGTTTGCCGACGCGAGAAGAGGAGCCAGGCAAAAAGTGCGAGAGGGAAAGACACGGTACACATAGGAAGCAAACTCCATGTAGTCCGTATATAGAGATTGGTAGCCAGATTATCCGGGGCCTAATATATGGGCCACGCGACCTTGTTTATCCTCCACCCCGAGGAGGAGCCTCGGAGATCATCCCCTGTTTCGAAAAACGTTCCCTCCCATGTAACTTTCTCCTTTGTAGCGCGGGAATCGCGAGGCTCACTCCACCTCCGCGTTGTTCCTGCTCTTGTATCTCTCGGACGGATGAAATAAAGTAGAAAAAAAAACCGTCTCGTCCACAAGCCACTTGTACCCCCTCCAATCCCCCTGCTTTCTTTTACCGTGACGAGGAGCTTTCGCACGTGTCTCTCCCCGGGCACCAGAAGCTCAATTCGTTCGATAGTCGAGACTACTCAGCAGGACAAACAACCGGTCGCGATTATTCTGTTCCGCGGCTCCGTTGTTTGCGGCTGAGACTTGGTGGCCACGCGGTCGTTTTGTACTACCCGTGCACTCCAGTCATTCTTCATTCTTCGACCGCGCGACGCTCTTGATAACAGAGTCCGACAGGTCTCCCGGGAAGCGAGCCAATATGCACGCGCCGCAGACACAGAGAAAAAGCAACCGCAACGCATATAACGCGTATCAACCGCCGTATTCACTACGGCGAAACTCGTCAGGCGTTTTGTGCTTCGCTACTTTACTTTGTAGAGCACTCCTGCCGCGCTAGATACTCGGTGCGTGCGGTTCAACCGCTGAATGTACCGAGAGAAGAAGCTGCAAACATGGCTGGGTTGCTGTTGGGGAAAGCGCGAGACGAGTCCTGTCGTGCGGAATGCCGACGAAGACTCTGCGTGAGCAAAGATCAAACGAGGTTGACTGGGTACAAACAGGGCGAACGGTTGGAAATGGAAAAGTCGACCTTTTTCGTTCGCGAACCGTCGAAACATTTTGGAAAAGATTTTTCTCGAGTAAAAAAAAAATCTGATGGTATTTATTCTCATAATTGTTAGACGTCAAAAAATGATTGCAAATCCTAAACAGCTTTTCACATTCAAAAACCTAAAAAATATATGCAAAAAATTGCACGTAGACGTAAAAATTTTAGCCTCTATCTCTAACGTACAGAAAGTCACCCTTAAATGCTTCTTTTCTTCGATGATGACCAATTACCCCCTGAGTGACATATTTCAATTTGGCGTTCAGCCTCGAACCGTATTTGAAAGAAACAAAAAAAACTCGACTCTGCATAACTCAAGGCGAATTTCGATAATAAGAAATGTATATAGAAATAATGGTATAATAGAAAATACAGTGTGCACAAGGCTAAGGCTCGCGGTATGGGCTGTGCTGTATCGCGTTATCGAATTTTCTTACGGACCATTAAGCCAACGCCGCGGGGGGTTCGCGCGCGTCTTTCGGTCCGGCTTCGTTTCTCGCCGTGAGCGCGGCGGCTCCTCTGGACGTGACGTCTTGTAATTGGAAAGCCTGGCGCGTCCGCACGTCCGTTCGGTTGAAAGGGTGAGCGGCAGGAGCGCCGCGTCGACGTTGCGAATTGCGAATAATCTCCCGTTGCCGCCGCCGCCGTCGCTGCCGCTGTAACAGAGTAAACACGATACAGCGGAGTAACCCGTCGATGTTCGTACCGGTTCGGAGAGGTCCGAAGGGCGCACAGAGAGAGTCGGCAAGCCGGCGGCGTCCCTTCTCGCTCCCACCGCCGTCGCACTCGTCCGAAGCCGTTGACAACCCCCCGCCCCCGACCGGTCCTCCGCATCCTTTGACGACACAAAGGGAAAACTTTTTTTTCATCAGCTCTCGCGCTCTACGCGTCTCTTCCGCACGTTTCCTCCCCGTAGTCACTTCATCCCCCCACTCCCTCCCCACACTGCCATACCCCTCGCCGGGGGGTGGTTCGTTATTTTATAATTGGCACTATCCGGCAGCATTCATGAATTATTAAGGCGCCGATATAGAAGCCGCAGAATATCGACTGGAACGTCTGGCTCTCCGCAGTCGAGCTACGCGGAAAGCTCCATACTTTTTTAAATTTTTTTATATATTTTTTTGTATCTTATTTTTTGCCATTTAAAATCGGGGAGACAGGAAGAAAAGGGACGCGGTGTCGTTTTATTTTTTGTAGCCGATTATGATTCGTTACATCGTTATTAGTCGGCATTATGACCGTCTCAGTTTCGGATGTTGGATTTCTGATCGTTTTTATTTTTTGTTCCAATTTTTGTGCTACGCTTATTATTATCCAAGCACGCGGGGGCGAGCCTGTTATTCGATAGCCCCGAGGGGTCAGGGAGTGGAATGAAATTTGCACGGAAGGATCGTTCCCGCCGAGCTCACGCATTCGTGCTGCGAATTAATGTTGCGTGAGCGCGCGCGCGACCCCGGCGAGTGTCTGAAATGTATACCCAACTCGAGCTTTTCAACGAGAGAGAGAGAAGCGCGATTCGCGCGCCTGTGTGCGAAGCTCGAGCCGCGCGCAGGTACGCGTTGCGTGTCGCGGCATGTTGTTTTCGGCGAGGGTGGACCCGGCCAGCCGAAGCGCGTGACAAAACCTTCCTTTGATGTCGCGAGAACTGCGAGACCGAAAACCCACCACCGGATCTCTCTGCGCCCTACCCCCCCCCCCCCCCCCCTCCCGCCACCCCAGCCTGCTCGCCTCTTTTCGCGCACGCGATATCTCGTTTCGCGGGAAACACCATCTCTTTTGCCACACTTTGTTCGTGCCTCTCGCTTTTTCTTTTTTTCCCCCCGCATATTTTTTTCCAAATTTGTTTCGCTTTTTTTGGTCGAACAAAATCTCGTCCAGCAATCGGTCCGTGTGAAATACGATCTGCGCTGGACTTTGTCGTGTTAATGTTGTTATCAAAATTTGTACTCTTATTTTTTTAGTTTTTATTTTTAATCAAATTTTGATTTTTATTTGATTTTACATTATTATTTCAATTTACTCTTTTATCTGAGTTCTTATTTATATTTGAATTCCTATTTTTTATTAAAGTACATTAGTTTTCATCTACCCAATAATTACATTTATAAATGAATGTTTTTTTTAGCTGCAGTTGATTTTTTTTTGCTTTGGACACAACCATGGATTAAAATTTCACGAGGGCGACTACAAAAATAACGATCATCCGCAAAGTAGTATTTTCTTCTCCCTTTTTTTTTGGGAAACAAAGTCCGATAAGCGCGACCATCAGCCTAATCTTTATGATTGGCATTCCCTCCCGAAGGGTTCCACGCGACGAGCCGGCGGCGGCGCGTATACCCGCGGGCACGAATAATTACAACTCTCACCGCGATATGCCCATTTCAATCTACCGGCGATCTGTACGAGGCGCGCAACATTCGCTTGGGAATGCTGGTGTCGAGCGACAAACATCGGAGCTACGTGCGACAACCGCAACTGGTGTGCCTGCTGGCTTCGTTTGTGCCTTTCAGTCTGCGCTATCTCGGTGCAAGTTGCATACACACGAACCTCCGCGTGTATATGTGTCTGTGCGTCTATACGAACGTTGAGTAATGCTTTGATTCGACAGACGATAAGGAGCCCACTCGTTTACACCGTACACAACGTCGTACCGAGAGGGAGGCGAAGGTGGAGACGGTGGAGGAGGAGGACGTCGATATACATACGCTGAAACTGCTTCGAGTGCAAGCACCGAGTATGCACAGTACCATATATATACATGCACACGCTGAAACCTCATGAACGAGAGAGAGACACGCGTGACATCGCGCAAATAGTGTGGTCGATGCACGCCAGCCACACGCAACGTCGAACACACGCGCACACGCACATATAACACATGGGCACATATAATACACACGCGAGCATCGACAGCAACGTGCGGCGATTGTATATATCTATAGACTGCTTGGATAGTTACACGTAACCAGTAACTACCCACCCCCTCCCACCCCTTGAACACTGGTCGCCGCGTTGGTCGTCCTCCGATTCGCACAGGTGCATATACACACCGATTCGTAAACTGAATCTTGGAGGGATCTATATAACGCCCACGATTCCAGGGGACGACGCACCGTGCTCCATACATATGCATATATGTATCATTACGGCGAGTACCCGGTCGGTACGGCTGCACGGACACTCCGCCTCGGAAGGTGCAAACATCGCAGTCCGCCCTGATATGATATCGTGTATTATGTGTAGCCCGTATGCACTCTGTATACACCGGTTTGCCCAGGTGCTCGGAGCCGTGCGCCGCGCCGCACAACCGAGTCCAATATCTTGCGGCACGACAGCTCGGCGGAGAAACTGCATTTCCACACTGCTGCGCGCACGCACGACCCGCGTTATACGTCCCATAAATATAGATTATCGGCTGGGAAGATCGATAAATTAGAGATCTGTCGTTTTGGTCGTCTTACTGGATTTACAGAAGCCGGTCGTAAGGCTACCGGTCTCGTTGCTATTCCGTTTTCATGTATTACCGTCACGAAAGAACCTTTTTTTTTTATTATCCACCGCGCAGAGTCTGGTAGTCTACATGCGATGCGGAATAACGATCCGTAATGGCGGACGTCTCCGCGACTGTCTGCGGAATCGTGCGCGAGTATATCAAACGTCTTCCCGTTGGGTGACACGCCGAAAAAGGAAACACGGGGAAGACGTCTATTTTTAAGGATCATATATAAAAGCTCGAGATGTCGCGTTTCAAGAAATTCCTGTACGAAAAGATCTTTGTACCGTTTCAAGACGATGCCATGACCTCGCTGTGTCGTTACAGTCTGTAGTCTTCGATGCGACTAGGGATATCTGCCTGTATTCTCGCTGCTTCGCGACTGTTTTTGCTCCTTGGCTTTCTTTCCTGGTAGATGTTCCTGCATTTCTCTGTACAACCACTGGATCTGCTAGCCAAGTCCTTCCAAGACGACGAGGACACTACGGATAAATCCGTATTCTCGAACAATTTTTGCTAGAGGCACGAATCGACCAAGCACAGCTAATTAATAACAAAAATTTATTATAGACCTTACACTTACTCCATACGTTTTTAAATCGCTATTACTATTAAGAGTGTCCTAACGTGAAAGCATCGAAAAAAATCGCAAAAAAGGTTACAGAATGTTTTGAAAGACAAAAAATCGAATGCACTTTCCGAATGCCAGGAAGTTAAAAAACATGGTCGGAAGGGTAGCAAGAGATTTCTCTTAATTCCAAGCCGGATGAATGATTCGGTTTGTACCAGAGTCGCCAGTGACGTTAACAGTCGAGGAGGGAAAGATTTTGTTCCACTCAGTTCGTTGGTTAATCCGCTCTCCCACTTTCTCCCTCTCTCCCACTCTTTCCGCTACTTCTGGTGGCTGCTACTAGCCAGCTAACAGCTACTCGTGCGAATCCGCTTTTCTGCTCCATTCTTCGGAGAGAGCCAGCTCGCGCGGAGAGACCAGACCGGAGTAGGAACATGCCCAGGGCTCTCGGTGATCCTTGGGTAAATCTCGAGAGACTCCCGAGCGGCCACCCCATTGTCGCGACACAGCTACGGTCGGGTTGGGTTGTGGGGGGCGAAGGGGAATGTTTCGAGAGGCCCCGGTGGGCACGAGTTAGGTAGAACATCCCCAACGACCGCACGAACATTATTTCCATACCTATATACGTACATACATACATACATGTAGAGTATATTTGGTCGTTGGGGTGCGTCCCATTGCTCTCATCGGCATCCGCGTCCCCTCCACCCGTTCTACTCATTAATTTACCACTCCCGTTGACACTTTTATTCCTTCCTCAGCCACGTTTCGCGACTGCGTTTCATAATTACATTCGGAACCTCACACACGTCGATTTCCATGGTTTCTGACCCATCAAATGGCCATTCGACGCTATTATCGCCCCTCGCGGGCTTGAGGATTCATTTTACTGCAACCAAATTAATGGAGTCAACGAGAACGATGGTGATCACTAATCATAGTGTTTCCTGTAAACATTGATGACGCGAACCTGATACCACCGTATAGTCTGCATCCAGTTTTTAACAGGTCGCAAAATTCGCCCCCCATTAAAGTTATAGACGGATTGACACTAGCTTAACCCAATTTGAGGCTTTAATTTTAAACGGCTGAGAAATCGCGATGCGGTGTATAAAACGTTCCCACCGCGTGAATCCCGACGTTTTAAGTGAATTTCGTTCCGGCTCGAAACTTCCTCTCTTTGACACCCCTCGAAGTGGCGGACAGTGACGCACCCTTCTGTTTCCGACATTCGCTGGCTGGACGCGGAGTATCCTGTGTACCCTCTTCCTCTCTCTCTCACCCCTTCCGATGTACCAGTCGCTACCCCCGTAAATGTGACCGCAGAGCCGGCTACGCGGGGTCGCACTGTAAGCGGACTCCACGGGGTGCCATTCCGATTATGCCAGATTACAATACCAGCCTGCAACAGCGCGGGGCATTAACGCCCCCGTGGTACGCGGCGGTGGCGGCGGCGGCGGCGTCAGGCTGCGGGGATGTGTACCGCGGGGTGTCGAGTTAGCTTCCGGTCGGTCTTGTACACACCACTCGGACTGTATTACCTATTACAACCTATCGCCTATCTAGCCCCGACCACAGCGCGCGTGACGAATCGTCCGTTCGCGAGTGCCGGAAACGTTTCGCGCGCCTCTCACACCCCATCAGTTTCGGTTTTGTTGCGCGCGCGCGTGGATATTTCACAGGCAAAATGCTTCGCTTTTGCCAGCCCTCTTCACAAACGGCCCTTCCCCCGCCCTCACCCCCTTCTATTTGTGTGCATCATCATCACCGTTGTGGGTACAAAACACCAAAACACACTCGACCGGATCGAACGAGATGAGCGGAGTCGAATCGCGCGAAGGGTTGAATCACGATTCAGCCGCAGCGATCAGTTTTTGCATTATATTTTCTCGTTGGACAAGGACGCACTAATGGATTTATGCAGCGTGAGAAATTTAATGCACCCGACGCTCGTGCCCGATGCATCTCTCTGCTCTTTTTCTCTTTCTCTCTCACTCTAAATTCGTCCCTTGGGTGGGTTGTAACGCTCAGGAGAAATTCAACGAGTTTTATCGAATCTATTAATCTGTATTATTGTCGTCGTGAGAGAATTAACAAATTTTATCGGTTGCCTTCATCTTTCGGTCGGCGTTATGGTAGCCTCGTTTCGCAGGGCGGACACGAGCATCGCCGCGGTGCAATGCACGACAAGTAGCCTCGGCGTGCGTGCACCCGCGGCTGTTTCCATGCGACTACCACCCGTATTGCCTCGCGCTGTTTGCCGAGAACCTATAGCCACGAGCCACGTGGGCAATCGCCGGCGACGCAATAATAGAATATCCCTCAGGGCGTACACGGCCGACGATCACGCGACTGTGAAATGTTGCTCTTCGTGCATCGGTTTATACGCGTTGGGGATAAAAATGTAACAAATTTTTAAACAAACTAGAAACAATGACAGGAGCTCGCGCGCGCGGACGGAGATTAGCCAACGTAGGAGGTTACCCCTTGCGTTTTTTGCGAAAAAAAAAATTCGAATTCGCAAAGATTAAAAACCTTATCCGGTGGCAAATTTTCCGCTGATTCTAAAAATCACGGTTGTTTGGAAAACACAAAAAGTAATTTTTTTTTCTGACAAACTGACAACACTAAAATTAGTACGCAGTAATGTGTTCGAGAATTAAAAAATTGTGTTAGTAACAAATCTACCAAATTACATAATAACTAGATTATTTTATAATAAATGTTTACAAATTCAATTAAATGTACGCGATAAAAAATAATAATTACTACGTTGGTAAATACAATCGCTGCAGGACGAATGATATTTTCCTGTAAACAGACGAAACCCGGTATTTCCTATATCCTTCGTCCTTCACACTCGCGGCATCGCCGTAAGACCCGACTCTTAGTGAATTGCAAGGACCAAACCCTCGCCGGCTGCGCGACAGGGAACTCTTCGAGGCATCGGGCTCGCCGAACTTCGCCGATAGACGAGTTCTCAATACCCAATGAAGCTCGCAATGAACTTACGAGAGTCCCGTAGAGCTCACTGCTGTGGCTTTCCTACCTCAAAGTATGAGGAAAGTTACGGGTATATACGCGGTGTGGTGTGGTGCACACAGCGTTACGGTAAAAGCCGTGGAGTGGGGAGGGTAGGGGGCGGCGAGCTTACGCTCGTTTCGACGAACGTTGATACTCTCCAGTCCTCCGGGGCATTGGACGTTGCGTCACGAGACTTAGAAGCTGGAAACTCTCCTTTCCCGTTTCCTAATTGCACCGCTGGGGTATCACCACATCCGCGGCAAATATACATTCGATACGCCGGACAATAAACTGCAGCCTTCGGGCTGCTGATTGTTTGACATCTTACATCAAACAATATCCAGTCTGCAATATCGTCGAGCGAAATAAATATTGATGCAGACAGCAAACGAATATTTACTCCATATCGACATTTTATTTTATCTTTTATATCTCACTACCGTTCGATATCAATTCAATCGCATGACGCACTGTTATTCTCTGTACCGGTGCGCGCGGGACACAAACCGGGATTCTCAAACCGCCAAGAGACTCTGGGGGGATAAAAAAAATCTCATAAATCAAATATTTCAAGCCCGGAGGATCAATTTTTGCGATGCCGAAGAGCTGCGACAGTGCAGGAACGGTCGCTCGCTGCGGATTCCACCGAGATAGAAGTTACCGGCGACACAGGGATGAAACCCCCGGTTGGAGCGGAGGTGTGGGTGACGAATGAAAAAACGTAAAAAAAGGGAGAAAGAGAGATGCAAGCTCGTCGCTATAGGAGAACCCGAGGACTAAGCGGCACAAAAGCATTCGATTTTATTGGCTCGCTCGGTCTCTCTCTGGTCGGACGGGGACCGGCTCTCTCGTCGCTCCCGTGTACCAAAGGAACCGAGAAAAGTGCTCGTGCCCAGGTCGCCTCGGCTCTCGTGTGAAGTGTGCGAAGCCTCTTTCGAATCTATACCTGAATATATACTGTATGGGTATCATTCGTATCTGTAGGTATGTGAGAGGTGTAGGTGGAAATACTATGGGATACTGGAAGCTATGTACCTGCAGTTTCGAGGTTTTAGTGATTGGCCCTTCAAGAGAATTCTCGAGCTATGTCAGAACAAATTTTTCGACACAATTTTTCGTGAAGATCTATTTGAGTTTTTTTTTCATTTGGATCAAAAATTTCTGGAAACGAATATCAAAGAAATATTTGTTACATGCACATGTACAAGGTCTGCTAAAGAAATGATTGAAAATAATGATGGCTGTCTTTCATTGTTGGATGTATACGTGGGTTCACGACGGACAACGACTATCGGTTTGGCCAGCGACTGTGTCAATAGCCAATAGTTTCGGTGGCTTTGTGTATGCGGGTCGGGCGCATTTATGCCGATAGTAGGTTGAGGAGAGCCTTTCGCACACAGACGTGACGATGTACAGGGTGTCCGGCTTTACGAGGGACGTTACCACGGCGACACTTGTACCGAATGGGTGTCCACCCCCTCCCTCCTCCTTCCCTTCCTCTGTGTATACCGCTCTGAATGTCCTGTCTCCATCTCTGCACGTAGCTCCGCGCTCGGTTCTCAGTCTGGACTGTCTGACAGTCCTTCAATGCCGCAAACGCAAACTCGTATATACGTTTCACTCCCTCGCGTAGTCGCAAATACGTAACTACGGGGAAATCGTCGTATTCCAAAGAACAGCGTCGACGAAAAGAGAGAATGTTACATTTTACGTAACGAGCTCTTATTCACACGTCGGTGAACTCCGTGAACCCGATGAACTCGATATACTCGAACCCGGTGTGCCCAACGACCCTTATACCCGGCTGCCCAACCCCTTCGTGTAACCGGAGCCGCGTTTTCCGCCGTAGCAGTTGATAAACAGTCGGTGCCACATGACTTCTGTGTTTATACACAGAAAAGGTCCCCGATGAAAGAAAAATGAATTGTAGTTTGACAAAAAAATCAACCGTAGAATCGGTTAGAATCTATATGGACTGATGCAACAATGAATCAAGGTGGGTCCTTGAGGCGTTTCTGTTTCCATGGTCTCGGCAATTTTATTCCGTTCTCGCCCACTTCAACCGGCTCGCGGCTCAGGGAAACAAAACTTTAGTTTCACTCTCGGAGTCTTCCTCCTCTAGTGCACTGTGCACTTTGCTTTTGCCCGATGCCTTCGAGAACTGCGACAAGACGATACCTTCCCAACTTGTGTACCGCTTGCTGTGCTTTTGCTTTCTTCCGCCACTTTTATTTCGCACGTTCGGTATTCCCCGGGATTTCGGTGGCACAGAAAACTCGGACTTGAGAAACCTCATTGGGAAAATTTCAGGCTTCGGTGCTCGCGCGCTGTACCGAGTCTTGGTACTCGCTTCTCGCGCTGGGATCTCCCTCTCTCCCTTGTTCCGGCCACCTGGGAATGGGTACGGGTACGCAGGGCGCATCGGGTCGAAAACCCGACGGCCAGAAACAAGATTACCCACTCAGCGAGTGCACGGGCTACACCGTCAGGACTACTTTCGAATTAGGCGCAAGAGCCTGTAGGGTAGGAGTCGCATGCTCTCGTCTCGGCTCCCTCTCACTTTCTCCCTCACCCCCGAACCCTTTTCCCTGTATACTCTCGCTTTCCACGCTCACTATCTAACCCCTCACCCCTTTTGACTCTTCCTTACCCTTCTCTTTTACTCTGTCCCCGCAATTACCTGCGATAATTACGCGCCCGGACTCCGGCCGAACCGAGAGTGCTGCGCAACGCGCACTGATGTGATATTGCTCGTGCAGATAGTTGGGCAAACTCGAGTTTGCACGGGGTACACCTCCGGTAACCATGTACACCTCAACTCCTGTTACATATGTAATACGTGTGCGCGCAGAGAAGCTCCTCGGCAGGTTCGCTGGTTCGTTTGTTTCAAAACTACCCACAGTTTGTTTGGTTAAAAAAAATTCAGCTGGCACTTCGTCATCCTTAATTTCCTAGGCAGGAAAAAAATTAAACATCGCATTTTCATTAAACTAGGAACAGCGAATGTTATATGCTAAAACGTAATATTCTGGAAAGCGGTGTGACGTTAATTGAAGAAAAAAAAAAAAAAAAAAATGGTCGATAGCGCTACTGGCGAGCGTCGCAGTCTGACATTTGCAGGTTCGTTCCACTATCTTGGCACTTGGTCGGTCGGTCGGACGCGCCCGGCCGCCGTTGTGCCAATATGATCTCGCGAAGAGTGGTGGTCGTTTGAAGGTGGCCGTTAGGTGAACGAAGTGTACGCTTTGGTCCCGAAGAACCCTTATTAAAGTCTTGGCTCAGCGCCTACATACGCCACTGGGTCCAATGGGATATACAGCGCGGCCACGAGTGGCGCGGCTTCCGGCGAGAGAGAAAGGAGAAAGAACTATGAAGGCCGGCGTCCTCATGAAAGAGTTAAGTGTCGAGAGAAGAGCCAGCCGATATTAAAACCCTCGCGAGGGAAAGTTGCTCATTACGAGGGTAACAAACGCGCGGGGCCCGAGCCAACCTCAATTACGATTTAGGGCTCACCGTGCGCGGCTTATGGCAAAAGTGTATTGAGCAAAACACCCCCCCCCCCCCTTCTCCCCGACGGTAGCAACTCTCGTGCCAAAGTGACCCTTCAGTTTCCACCGCGTCCGCTTCCACTTCAAATATACGTCCACGATAAAAAAAAAAGATGGAACGTCATATACCAGGGTCACCATATTTTTCAACTGATCCGGTTGATATTTTATTAATTCTGGAGATAACAATTCACAAAAAAAATCGTCACACTCTAAATTGTGCAACCTCAGTAAATAGGTGTTACTTGATAGTTACCAACCCTACGATTGATTCCTTTGAATTCGGGACCACTTCAAGGTTCAGTGAACGAGACCCGAACACCTAAACAAAGGTCAATGTCATTGTTGCATCGTGTGCAAGTTGATACAATCGAAATTCAACTGCTCTTCCAGTAGCCCCGATAGTTCGCGACCTGGCGGACCTCGACGGTGCCTCGAACAATGAGCTCGCTGGTAGCTCCAAATCCTCGCAACAGAATCGTGCGAGAATCCAGAGATGAAAAGAGACAAAACGAGACGCGGGCTGGAACGTGCGGAGAGTCGGTAAAAGAATGATTAATTCCTGGCTACAGAGCGCGACGCACGGCGCGCGAGAGGTGAAGCGACGCGGGGCGCGGAAATGCGGTCTCTCGTTTGCCCTTGTTCTCTAATGCCTCGAAACTTTCAAGAGTGCCAACAGCCGCGAGCAAAGCTCTCGTTGGTGCAAAAGGCACAATGCGCTTCGTTCCACGGTACATCCCCTGCGTGTATATGCATACACACACACACACACACACACACACACACACACACTCGAATACATGTATACATATACATTGCAATGTACATGTATATTCGCAAGAACCCTACACGAGTCTCGCAGCTTTTTGTGCGTCAATCCGTGTTCTCCCCAATTCAGCCCGACGGATGTTACGGCCAACGGGGTCGACGGGAGGCGTCTGCGCACGGTGAAAGCAACGGGATCTGACTACTGTATTAGATCCGTGATAGGTCGAACCCCTTGGAGTAGGGGGTGGGTGGTTGGTCGCACTCTGAGCCCTCTCGAACTCACAATGAGCGCTCCGCTAACGCCGCAAGAGGATCGCGTGTCATTATACTACGAACGTTGCATTCGCGATTCGCGTTTGTTCGCCCGGTAATACCTAAGCCGTAGGTTCGCACAGCATTAAACCCCGCAAAAAGCTCCTACCCAGAAGCTCCGAGGAAGAATAAAAATGAACTTGGATCTCCGTCTCCTGGAAAAGATATTTCCGACAGCCAATTTAGCCCAATTTTCGTGCCAGAGGTAGCAGCTCAGACCGTTCAGCTCAATTGGAAGCAACCGACGATTTACAAAAAAAGAAAAAAAACACAATGAGAATATTACATCTAGAATTTTTTTCTTTTTTGTGTTCCAGGAAAGGATACCGAGGAGAGCGAAACGGAAGTCGAAGATTACAGCACGTACACGGACTACAACGACGTCGTGGAGGGAACGAATAATGGGTAAGTTAAGCCTCGCACTTACCTTTCGCACGTTTCGGGATCCACTTTTGTTCCTCTTCGCTTTTCCCTCGCTCGCTCGCTCGGGCTAACCAATTACAGATTTTTCCCAACTAAAGCGAGCCAGTCTCGCCGAGATTATCCTCATCTTGGCGGCGGTCACTCCCTCGCAATTTCCTTCATTACTCCCGAGAGCTTTTTCTTTCAAACGAAAGCCCGTTGCGCGTCCTGATGCTGCGACGAGAGAGAAACACAGAGAGAGTGATCGAGAGAGATAGATGGAGGGAGGGGTAGAGACAGAGAGAGAGAAGGATGCCAGAAGCGGAACTGCTACGAGAATTCCGCTGAAAGGATGTCGCGGGGATGCTCCAGCCTTGGCTGTCGTTGAGGGGATAATTAGTTTATCCGGGAATTTCACGAATGACGGGGGTTGTTCGGGTGTGGCGGAGGAAACGGGCGGACGGGATTCAGCCGTCTATACGATATCGAATATTGGCTACTCGGGCGCTGCGAGGCAGTTGGGGGGAGGGGGTGAGAAAAAGGGCGCAGGCCTCTTCGGTATTCAAAATGGATGTCACACCATAGACAGCCCATACCTTTTCCAGGCTGATGTGCTCTCGGTCTGCACCCCGTAATCCCCGTCCCTTCCTCTTTCCCCTTCAACGAGACAAGGAGCCAGGGCTCTCACCATCGAAGCAAGTCTTTTTCGTCACTTTTCTTCTTTTTGTTATTTTTACCCACTTCCCGTTGAGCGTTGTCTCGACAGATCGCGAACTGACTAATGAAATCGGCAGACGGCGGGGTTGACCAGGTCTAGTTGAGTTTGAGGCGGGTTGGAATCACTTTGGATGATGGAGAATGTGTCAAGAAGTGACTTTAAAGCATATTGGAAGCTAAACTTCAATAGTATACAAAATTAAAAAGACAACCTACAATAATTTATCAATTACTTGAATCAATATTTTTTTAATTTTGTCAAACGAAAGGCAAGCGTATTCATCTGACCCCGGTCTTTATTACTAAGTAGTCGGAGCCTTACATTTTCCTTATGTTCCATTTATTGTACTAATTCACATAATATTTTCATCTTTTATCAGGCGGGTTGAAGGGTTGTGACAAATCGAGGATGTATTGCAGGATTTTATATAAACTGCAAAAAGCTTCAAGGGTGTGTTTCTTGGTTTGCTGCTGAGGGAGGTCGTCTCGCAGCTTTGACCCCATCAGACGTTGCGTTTCCGCAGTAACGGTGACGTGAGTGGCAGGATAGGAAGCGAGGAGGGTTTGAAAAGCACCCCTCAAGGGCTTAATAAGGAAGCGTCGCGATTGGCCCGATTGGAAAGCTAATAACGCCACTTTGCCTGCGCTCTCGGGTTCTCACTCGCCGCCGCGACTCAACGGGGACGTTTTCTACGCCTCGCGCGCACGATAAACGTCGCGAGAGCCGCGTGATTGAAATTGATTTTTTTTTTCTTCTCACCACCGCATTGCCAGGAAAGACCAATTTCAAGGGTGGGAAGTGACGCTGCAAGAAGCGCGCGTAGAGGGAAAGAGAGGGAGAAAATATTCATCGTGGCACTTTGGGCAAAGTTTTCGCTCTCCCGCACCCCCGCGACTGTAAACTACTCCCAGTCCGGGTCTCCTCCGATTTCCAACCAACGCCCGGAACAGCCTCTCAGAATCTCGCGAATAATACGAAGCATAATTACTTTGGTCTTCAATCATTCGGAAGCAGATTGGTCATTAAGGAGATTCATTTCACTCGTCGAGGTAGCCGAATGGACCGGGTATACTTATCACAGGAAGAAAGAATCACAGGTCTGCAAACTTTGTTTCTTGACGAAGCGTCAACGGATACTCGGACTCAGCAAAGAATCTCTCAGGGTTCTTTTTTCAACAGATCGACTGGAAAAAAAACATGGGTATAAGTCCGACGTGTTGGACGAAACACCGAATGTGTCATCTGCAATCAGCTTTGTCGACTTAACAAGAACTGATGACTAAATCTAATGTGACGAACCCCGATAAACCAATTTTGAGTCACTATTTGAGATTAGATATTAAAATAATCAATGACCGGCCCTATATTCAGGTTACATTACCTTAATGTAACCTTAATGCCCTTACGCGATTGGCGCACAGCTCCACCGTTGCCGCTTCCACTGCAGCCTGATCGATACGAGGGAGGAGGTTGAGGAACCTTGCTACCTGTTATGTTTACGAAATGCATGGTATAATGTTGGATATGCACGCGGTGCACACCTCGATAGCCAGGAGCATCACCAGCGGCGAGCAACATACATTGCCTCTCGGTTCACTTCTTCTCCTATCGTTCCGGCCCGCGTTCGATCATTGACAAGAGGTGCTCGCAGGCTTACTCATCATACATTATTCCACCCTGAGCCCCGTGCGAACTCTCGCGGCGGTGTATTAATATTGATGCATGCGGGCCATCTTGTTGACCAGCCGCGCAGTGTGGCTTGTGTAACCCGAAGGAAACCTCGACGACGTTCAGAACCAACCAAAGCATCTCCACGGCACGCGAGGTCGTCCTCCTTGTCGAGCAAAAGTGACACAAACGTCCGTGTCTCACATTTCGTGATTCTTAGATGACCTGTCCCCACCCTGGTTAGCATAATAATCGATTGTACTTGGTGATGGCGGAGTTCAATGCTGAATTTAAATCCCTTTCTATTCCTTCTTATAAATTCGGATATTTTGTAAATTACAAATTCCATTTCTGTAAATAAAAAATATTTTTGTAGGTGACCTTAGTGATAAAAGAAAAAGACCAATCAAATCTCTAGAAATGTAATAAATCCAAAACCCAGTTTTTCGATGTCCCATGCTTTCCACGCTGTGTCTGTCGGACTACTCGACAAATTCGCAAGGATATCCGCGTGCGCTAACCCGGTTCTCCTTATCCCGAAATTATTTGCTTGCCGTATATCGCCACGAGAAAGCCGCTTCGTTAGTAAAACCTTCGCGGCTATATACAGCCGTCGAGGACTCGGCAGCAGCGACGAACGGGTGAGAGACTCCGGCACCCGGGGAGTACGTAGCCGAAGCCGTAGCCCGAGGGTTTTCCCCGAGACAATACGTCCCTTACGAGCATCCGGAACGAGAACGAGGCTCGTGATTCCCTTCGAAGTCGTCGGTTTACGGGGTGCAAAGCCGGATGGCACGACAGTCGTTGTCGTCGTCGCGGCGGTGGCGGCGACGACAACGACGTCGGCGAGGAAAAGAGGAGGCGAGCGAGCGCGCGGAGCGTCATGAATGCCGGGAAATCGGGGCGGATGAGAGCGGGTGAGGAGTCGTGTTGCGCCTGTAATACCTTGTTGAATTTTCTCGTGAAAGCAGAGAGACTCCCCGTTTAAAAGCTCGTACTGCTTGGGCTCTCTCTCTCTCTCGCTCTCTGTGTAGGTAGTGTAGCAGCATCAGAGCGAGCTCGACGTCGCATCTCTTGGTGGTCTCGCGCAAGAGTCGAAGGGATAGAGGTATAATGTGTGTGTGTGGGTACATATCTACAGATATATATAGGTATAGATGCAATATATATAGGTATCCAGCTATATCTATCGCCATAACAGCCTCTGTGTCGTCCTACAGCAGCTTCGTCTTCTGCTGCTGGTGGCGCTCTTCCACCGTACTCTACCAACCGGGGTTGGCGCCCGATGCATTATTTATAGAAACCTTGGAAACGTCTAATCCCCGTCTCAGACGGTCTTCTGACTAGCTGGCTTGCCAGCTTGTGCAGTAGGAAAACTAAGAGAGAGAACGAGAGAGGGGAGGGAGGGTGAAAGGGTGTGAGCATAGGAGGGGGAAGAGCAGAGCTGCTGGTTGTCAGATTATTTGCAATACCGAACGAGAAAGTGACATAATTCCATTAGCCCGTTGAACCCCGCTTCCCTTTCTTCTTCCGATTCCCTCCTCGTCCAATTTGCCCCCTACGGGGCTTTCGTCCCGTCCAGGAAGTTCTTACACCTTCGCGTTATACCTTCTTCCTCCCTCCTGGTCTCCGATGACGAAGACACTGGCGGTTACTTTTCTCTTCAATCTTCTCGCGTACAATTCGTTACGTTGGAAAATTGCATCCTGTACGGCATTTCGAATGAGGCGATTGCAGCTATTGTACTTTGTCGGAGTCGTCGTGGACTACGCGAATTTTCTATTTTACTTGGTTTCTATTAAAGTCCATCATCTTTCTTTCCAATCCGTTGGTTCGATATTTGTCTTCCTTCAGAGTCTTCTATCAGAGTCTGATAGAAATCTTAATGACAACATCGCCACCATTTCTGGCTTGAAATAACCATGACCAGTTTTCTCCAGTTTTTGCACCACCAACGCAGAACTGTCATGAGAATATATTAAGTAATTGGCCCAGCGGCAAATTGTACAGGATATTAGTCATACCGCGCAGCTCCTGAGATGTGTATCTCGAGGACGACGGCTGACAACGATGAACCCAGGGTATATACACAGGTGGGCAGACCCATCGAGCTGGATGCAGTCAACGGTCAGCTGTACCCGCGCGGTATATAGAACCTGTATATATATACATATATAGTTCTATGCATAGATTCGGTATGTCCATGATACACAGTACATTAGGGCACACATGCTCGAGGGTGAGCGTCGTCATCGTCCACGTTGCTTGGCACAAGTAAACAGCGTGATTGGTCCCTCTCGCCAAGGGGTTGCTACACCCTCGCACCGAGTCTCGCGCTATCGCTAAGAATCATACATTCTCCCAACTGCACCCTGTAATCTATATACGTGGATATATAGGTATGTTATACCTGTAGCTGTGTAGAGTCCACAGCTATGGCAAAGCGTGTGTTCTCCATGAGGTTTCCATTTGCTGGTTCCATCGTCCAATATCAATTTTCCTATCATGACATACAGTTTACAATAAGACAAAGTTTCAATGTACCCAACTGTATGAAATGACTTCAATATACTAATAGATCTCTATTTATTATTATTATTATTATATATTTATTATTGGAATTCCATCGTTCCATATTCATTTTCCTAGCATGACGTACAGTTTAAAATAAGACCAACGTTCAATGTACCCAACTTTGTGAAACGACTTCAATGTACTAATATAGGAATACCACGTGTTACAGAACCGACGAGGCGAATTCTAGTCTGGAGCAGAACGTAGGCACTCTGAAGTTCGTCGACGTTTTCACGAACATGACGAAGGACGAAGGCGACTCGGCCCACATGCGGTGCAAAGTCGTGGGTGAACCCTCGCCCACGAAATTTCAATGGTTCAAGGACAAAGTCGCGCTCGCCGGAGAACCCGGGAGGATACTCATACGCAAGATTCCCGCCCAGGTAGAGTGAGAACGTGTAATTGGAATTAATGGAGGTGTTGCAAACTCGAATTCCTCGGGAGACCCCAGAATGACGCCCGACTGGGCCGTAAAATGCTGCGGTAATGAGAATTAATGATTTTCTTCTTGCGTGTCGCTCGGCAGGGACACGATCGAGCAGACAAGAAATTTTCCGGTACCCGATTGAAGATCAACAGGCTACGGACGCGGGATAGTGGGGTTTATACGTGTCGGATCGGCAATGGAAAAGATCAGATCGAGAGCTCTGGGATGCTGACAGTCGACATTGAAAATTATGGTAAGTATTGTGAGACCCGTCGATTTTCCGAAAATCCATTTTAAACTCGAATAATTCTTTATGTTGCTGTTAAATGCCAGTCCTTATTTACTTCAGAATTTTTATTATGTTTATTGAGCTTTTTAGTCAAATAAAAAAACCGATAAGGAGGCGTAATCCTAATTACGCCATCTTATACTTAAATAAAATAAGTAGGATACAAGTACCGTTTGTAGAAACCTCCTCTAGTTTAATGTGTTTTTCAGAAACTCAGACGAATTTCGTTCTATTTTTCTAATTCACTGTACACCGAGACACTGCAGGTGCTTTGACTCAATGAATGCGACAGGAGTCGACGCAACGGCGAACAACAAAACTCTCCCCGGTAATCGTCCCGTGTTCGTCTGTGTGGGAGATTAGCTTAAGTGCCCGAAGCAAGAAATAAAGACCAACGGGGAGTAAGTCTTTCGAGCCAGTGGGATTACGCTACATGCCCGGAACGATACGAAGTCCCGGAGTAACCGAAACTCCGGGACAATGAGAAACGTTTAGATCTGCGCGGGGCTATCTCGCAGGTCGGTGGCTCACGGAGCCAATGTGGCGAACATTTTCCGGACGGTTGCGCGAACGAAAGCGAAAGGCAACGAACGAGCCGGAGACCCTCTGCCCCATAGGTCCGAGCGGTAAAGTAACGGAGCGTCGTTACATACACAGTTTTCCGGACGTGTGTAACGACTCGGGACCATTAGGCGTCAGTCTACCCTCGCACGGTCGCGCTTCAATTAAACTTATCCCGTTTATTTTTCTTCTCTTCAATTTTCCCAGGGAAAAAGGACGAGGAGAACCAGCAGCGCCGGAAACGAGATACGCGTCGACGTCGCAGTTCTCGTCGTGGCGTCGTCGTCGTCGTCGTCGTCGTCGTCGTCGTCGTCGTCGTCGCCGTCGTCAAGGCCGTCGACTTAGGCAAAGGACCCACCGATTCGAGTTAAAACCTTGCTCGAGTTTCAACAACTTCGAAGGCAAATCTCGCGAGGAAGCGGAGGAAAGAAAGGCTGAATATTGATAGCGAGCCAAGAGCGACGTCACGACCGGGAGATCGAGACTGGCATGAGACCCCCGCGCGCGTGGAGCGTCTGTGCGGGCTTCTCGAATTCATGAGAATACCGCACCAGCAGCCACCATCAGAAGCAGAAGTAGTAGCAGCAGCAGCAGTAGCAGCAGCAGCAGCAGCAGCAGCAGCAGCAGCGGCAGCGGCAGTAAGAGCCGTCGCCGCGGTGTGGCTCCTCTCCCACGAGGAATCAGTGCCCTCGCGTTATCCCCGTCGCGGACTCCGTGAGACTGTTCAATTTACGTCCAAGTTAGTACATACAAAGTGCTGCTGGCCCCAAAGTGAGACGGAGTTACAAACTGTTCGAGTACTACAACTCGGTTATATAGCCCCATAGTGCGCTATGTATATTGCTTCACGTTGCACCAAACCAAACTGCCGAGGTCTATAGATACGCAAATGTATGGAGAGCCCAGATTTCTATCTAGCTCCACATACTGTATTACGTCCTTTGCATTCGCGTTGGTGCAGGGACGCGCCAAACGCCGACACATGAATAGTTATAACCGCACGATGCGGTGCGCCTCGAGCTGTGCTGCTGCTGCTGCTGGTGCTGCCGCTGGTGCTTTTGCTGCTGCTGCTGCTGGTGCTGCTGCAACGTGTGCGTCGCTGGGCCACAGCCTGCACTCCACTTGGGCTGTTGCATGCACGTGCGAGCACCGGCACCGAATGCCACACTCCGCACTATATTCGAGCCCGTGTATGCTTCTTACCCGTTCTACGTTCCTCTTTGCTCGAAACTGAAAACCGGAACTTCGTCGACCTCAGCCACCGGCGCGCGCCTAGTGCTCCATTCTCCGTGCTGGCCTAGACGCCCCCCCCCCCCCCCCCCCCGCCGTACACCGGGGTAGTGTATGGTATGCACGATTCTCCGCCCGAGAAGAATGGCTGAACTCCGGTTTCCCAAGGAAAATGCCCGACACACCCGGCGGCCCCTTATCGCACAATTCGTCATTTGTATGCGCCCGAAGCGGGCCAGCAGCACCGAGAGTCAGAGAGGCAAACGAGGGCCGTACAAAGAGTCGCGCTGTTCTTATATGGAAAGAAGGGATGGATATATTCCAAACTTGCCTGAACCCAGAGCCGCGACGCGGCCTCTTTTTCCATCTGCGCCTCCTACCCCGACAAGGATACTTGAATATGGATCACGAGACAGTTTTTCCCGGCTATGCACGTTTTTAAATATTCAACATTCCTTCCGCGTCGTATTTGCTTGAACTCCGTGTCGCCCGTCAACTCTTCTCGCATTTTGGCCGGAAAATCCGGTGGCAACGCGCGCCAACCCGGGAGAAACGTCGTGTCCTTTTCCAAACAGTTGTCCCTTTTTGGGGGGGAAAAAAAAATCTTTGCGAGTCTCGTCAAAATGACTGAGGCCGCAAAAAGAACGTTACGCGAGTTTCGCGTTATATTCGTAAGCGACACGCGCGAGTCTATTCGACGACCGAAAGTTCGTGCGACAGAAGTACAAGAATTTAGCCTTAGGTGGGGCGTCATTCACCGGGTTTCGCGTTTTTATTTTCTTCTTACGTCCGGCACGTCGGTGCCGCTTTCTCGCTCTCCGAAGCGCAACGCGTGCTGCCTTCGAATATACTTTTGCCGGTTTTACGACCCCGACCGGGCCGGTCGTGTCTCTCGGGGTTATTGCGAAGAGCTGTTTACGAGCGGAGGCGATTAAGTGGCATAATAACTACAAAACCGAGCGGCTCTTGGTACACGCTCGGCCAGTGCCTCAGCCCGAGCTACGGTCACACCTATAGTCCACCGGTAAAGCTCCGGACGTTATACTAGCTGATGCTGCAGCCTCGACCCCGTGAACCTGTCGGGTACCTTCGGCCCGCAACACCATAATTCTTCGATCGGCCCGGATCGTCCCGCGTGTCCGGGTACTCGCGCTCTTTCTCTCTTTCACTCACCCTGCGCGCGCAACGGTTAACTAAAGCGTGTGCCAAGACCTCTTTCTCGCCGTTATCTCGCATCGGACTGGCTCTTGACATTATCTCCTGGAATTTAAGGAGTTACCGCCGTGTATATACGATGATAATAGCCCGATGGTTTTACGCGGACTGCAGATAAACACAGTTTCGCTGGCAAACCAATTTTTTTACGATCACGGGATAAATATTTCCACATGACGATTTTCTTATTTCTTCTGTCTTTAATTTTTTTAATCAATACGACAGTGGACAAATATAATTAGCAATGATTACAGTTTTTTTTACACCAAGTAAATTTTTCTCCAATCTCGAGCCTGAAAAAATAAAACTATCACTGAAAAAAAATCCAGAGCCATACGATGCGAAGATATCAACATCGCACCGAGTAGCCGTTCGGGACTCCGCGTTCCGCCGAAATTCGAGTCAAAAGTTACCATAATTCCCGGCTCACAATAGAAAATTACCACGCGCGGCCCTTTGATTATCGCGCGTCGATGAGAGATTCGTAATAACACACGGAGATACAGAACGAGCGCGGGTGTCTGCGACTTGTAATTAAAGCGGGCACTTCGGACGGGAATTCAATTACTATCGAGCCGGGCGCGAGAGAGCCGCGAGCTCAAATACGGCCGAAGAGTAGTAACATCGTAATTATATTGTCCGGAAATCGAGGCAAGATGAGGCGGAGCGTTAATTCCTGATGGAATTCAATCGCTCGATCGCGTTACACGCGACGCGCGGCCTTCCCGTTCTGCGCGCGTTTGCTCGCTCGCGAGCGCTGATGGTTTGCACGAAGGGCCACGAGAAGGAGCAACAGCGGCGGCAATGGGAGGATTACGCCAGGACCTGTATATGGGGCAATCCACCCCTTTTCGTCCTGGATCTGATCTCGACCTCTCCGATTTGGCTCGTTATTTTTTGTAGCATTAGTTAGACCTTCAAATGCACCAGCTTTTTCTTCTATACCAATTTTATTTCTATTTTGATTTTTTTAAAGTGACATCAAATGCCATAATATAAAAATCTGTAAAAATTCTGAAAAATACTTTGTCGCGTATCAAAATTTTCTAGCTTATAGCCAAAGTGGGCAAGATTTTTCTTCATATAGCTTTATTGTGGCATTCGATATGTCACTTTAGAAAATTATTTCAAATAAACTTGCCATAGAAACAAAAAACAATCTGGTGCATTTGAGGGTCTAACTAATCCTGCAAAAAATTACGAGCCAAATCGGAGAGGTCGAGGTCAGATCCGAAAGGTGGAGGTCGAAACGGGGTAGATTGCCCCATATGTATCTGGGCGCATAAACCAGGAGTCAAAGTGGGGGTTGTGCACCGCACACTCAACGGTCAAACTCTCCTCGCGAGGCTCGCGTGACTCTCGTTACTACTTCTCGTCTCATCGTGGCACTTGAGACGAGACGAGCTACTTCAACCAACCCGCACACCCCGCGTGGTCCCCCCCCCCCTCCCCCTCCCCACCCCCCGTACACAACTGCGCCACACGCACACGCCGCGTCGTCTTCCTTACACAAACGGCGCTAAACGCGAGCGCGCGTAACGTCTCGCGAAATTTAATTCCACCGGCGCGGATCGTTATTGTTCGGAAATTGCGAATAAAACAAAACGACGCGCCGCGGGCGCTTATTATATTTTCCTTCGGCCGTATCCGCGCGCAATATTGCCACGCGTGCCCGTCGAGTCGCCCTGGTGAAAAATTTACAGCGCTACACTCGGCGCAGGTCGGGCCCTGGTCAGGGTTGTGTCATCCCTATCCAGGCCTTATCGGTGCCTGGCTTGGGCCAACCGTAACGCTGCAGATTTTCTACCAGAACGGGCGTCCGACCAATGCCATGAAAAAAGTCTACGAGCCACGCGGGACGCACCGCGCGCGAGATTCGATTTCTCCGGGACGCGCGCGAGCGCCGGTTACACCCGCGCGAGTCCAGAGATGAAAATCCGATTCGCCGCGCGCGAACGACTTCTCGTTTTGCGCGAATAGTTTCGCGCCGATTGAAGCTCGAGGCGCGATTTACATATTAACCAGGTGCGCGGGCGCGATCACGGAGGAGAACATTCGCGTGCAAAGGGAGAACTCGATCCCGGACATGCAGAGCGCATTCACACAATAACGAGCATATATACATATATGTGATAGTACGCGCGACGATCTGCGGCGAAATCGCGACGCACCGAAATGCGGCGTCGCTGCTGGCTTTGGATATGGTTTGGGGCGTGGAGGGGTAGCAACGTCATCAGCGAGGTTATCATCCGTGGAAAACGCTATTTATCTGCCTCGTTGACCTGTAATCGGACAGCCCGGGTTTCCAGGTACTAACGAACGGACGCGAATGGACGCGAACGGAACGAGAGTGCGAGCCCAGCAAACCAGGAATGCTCCGGTATCGTCAATCTGATTGGGAATTTCGGGGGTAATTAAATCGAGACTCGCGGCGCTTCGGACACGGTGCGGCGTAACGATTGGTCCAACGCCCGGCGCGACCGGCGCCGCGGTATCTTCGCTCCGGCATATTTGCCTCGTTGAAAACGACATGGATATTGTGGTGCTTTTGCCAGCGACGACCAACGGGCTTCGCTATAACCGTAGCAGCAGGACACTGCTGCCCTGCGGGTGGATGTATATATATATATGCATGGACATGTGGGATGTATCACATATATCACATTCGGCAGCCGGGACGATCGATCGATCGCTCCTCCGTTGCAGCAGGTCGTAAAGTGTCCGATTTCCACGCGCAACTCGCCGCGAGCTGCAATGCACCAGCGGCGGCAGCGCTACCCCGGGTGTATCAACACCAGGGCGGAAACATCGCCGAAACGATTCGATGAAAAATCGAGGAAAGTCTATATTCCCGGGGATTGCGTTCAATTGACGGTGTCGCTGCCGCGGCGACGGTCGGTCGGTCACTCCGGGCAACCGCGTAGCTTTTGCGTCGAGTAATGTGTGAGAACCGTGCGCTCGAATCGTCCCCTACACGCGCGAGCTGCCACTCGCCGATATGATACGTGCGTCCGGAAATATTCTATATCTCCGGCCTACAACCCAACGAGCCAAAGGGTTGCGACGGCGGATTTGTAATTATATCGACGACGAAGCTCATTTGCGGGCGCTCCAATTATTAATAGCGGCTGATTGATGTGAATTAATGAAGCAATTATCCGGGGGTCCGTTCGTGGAATTTTTATACGCGAGGCTGATTGAATTATCGGTGGAGGAATTTGTGTTACGGTTGTAAAAGTGGCGGCGGTTGATTAAAAATTGAGGGATGCTCTGTGTTTTACTAATTTGTTGAAGTCCTTATTTTATTTCATCGCATGAATTATAATTAAAAATAAATCGTCAGCGATCATCGTGACAAATGTAGACTCGACGATCAAATTTGAAAAGTCTCTAGTGAAACCCACAAACAGAATGAGACGATTCGCTATAATAGCGAATATTCCAATCGATCGAAGCTTCGGCTCTTCGCCAAGCGAAACAGCAGCAGCGTCGCTCTCTGTCTTCTCCCCAGCATCCGCGGCGAGAGAGATTAGCCCGGTAGGATAATCCTGCAGAGGGTTGCCGGTATCGCGAGCCAAGGGCGACTCTCATTAAACTGTTTCACAGCCAACAGCCCCCCGCGAGAAGCTTCGCCTTTCCGTTGTCTGGGCAAGCGGCATCTTCGACGCTCTTCGTCTGGAGCGAGATTCGAGTGGTTCCCGGAGAGCGAGAAAATATCTTCTTCTTCGTCGTCCTCCTCCTCTTCGTCTGCCTCTCGTTTCATCTCTTATCTCGACGAGTCTCGTTGTCCGGCACTCGCTGGTTGCACCGAACAGCAACGAGCGTGTCCGACGACACTTGCCATACCTTTCGCTTTTCTTTTTTTTTTTTACAATCGCCGACTAAGAATCCTAGTGCACCAAAGGAACCACATGTTTTTTTTTTTTATTTTCTCTTTTTCACCCTTTCTATTATATTCTTCTTTCTCCTCTCTGTGCGTTCTTTCCGGCCGCATGGAAAAGCAGATAAGACGTAACAACGCGATTCTGTTTCGCCCTAAGACGACGTGCTACAACGTTTCTACATCCCTCCGGTCTCCCTCGTCTCCACTCGCTCGGCCGAAATCGCCAGTGGCGCCGTCTTCGTCGCGCTCGTTGTCAGCGCTCGAGACTCCCGAGTCGATGTAGCACATAGTCTCTTAAGTGGAAACAGTCGCGTGCTTTAGCCGTGCGATATCCTTCGCGAGACTGCGGAGTCCCTGCGGTGCGGATAGGGGAAACCTCGTCTCCCTCTCTCCCTCTATCGGTCGCTCTCTCGCTCTCTGTCTCGTTCGCCACAGTCTCTACGCTCCGTTCCGTGCGCCTCGATCTTAGCAGCCGAGCGCTCGCTGCGCCCGGAGACCCCTCGCGGTCGAGAGATAATCGATCTCGCGCTCTCCGACCCGCGCCTCCCGCCGCGCGAGCACCGCGGTCGCCGAAAGTCCCTCTCGCTCGCTCCGCTGTTGTCTGATAATGCATCCCGCGTATACAGGCTCGTTCACCATACCAACCGTACCTTCAATCGCGATTTCCTCGAGGAAAATTTCTCGTACCGGGGTCGTAATTTTTTTTCATTTTTTTTTTGCATCGCTGAGACTGCGGGTATAATATATTCATTGGACAGTCTTATCGATGCGAAAATAACAATTTAGCTTCGGTGAAGGAAACAATTTTTTTCCTGTATAAGTAAAGTAAAGGTTATTAAACTATTAATTAATTTGTTGTATAAATAATCGTAACATTTTTTTTCGCCATTTATTTAGCATTCTATATTTTCTTGATTTAAAATTAAATTTTCTTAATTCTCATATCTGTTTGAATTTACCAGATGCATCGTCATTTTTGTCAAGCTTGAAATTGGCTTCAGTTAATTCGTCGACACCGCGCGGCAAACTTTGCAATAACGTCGAGAGTGTATATCAAGCCGCGACTAAACATCTCGATTCTGAATCGCTCTGTAGACACAGATAGTCACTGGGAAAGACGGTTCCTGGTGGTTTCGCTGCGGCACAGCTTCCGCGTATATTCACGCTTAACCTTCGACGTGCGGTCTAATCTAACTTGCATAATGCAGAGAAGTTGGCGGAGGCCTGCACGACCGCCCGTTCTGCCGCTGCTCCTGCTTCTGCTGCCGCTGCCATCACCGCCACCCATTGCTTCGAAACTCGCGTTAAGAGAATCTAGCCTCGGCGATTATGCGGAGGATATGCTGCAGACGCGCATCTTGCGGCGTCTTCCCCTGTTGTGTACATACCCCTTGTATACCTCGCTTCGCCACACTTTGCCCCTGCCCTTTCCTGACCTCCCGCCCGTCCCCGACCGCGTCTCCTGCTCTTCCAGCAGACTCGCTCGATTATTTCACCCGTTATCACTCTAGACGTCGTGCCGACTACCACTCGGGGGAGTAAAAATAATCGTCAGGGTTTAGGTTACAATTGAATACGATTTTGCAGTCGAGCGAATCGCAACTAATTTGTCGATTCATAATAAATGACCCTTACAAAATAACATGGTCCTCCAATAAAAATGCTTATTACAACATTATTCAATACAAAAAAATTTGCTAAAAATGCAGTTGTTTCTCAGGTTCGAAAAATGATTTTGCCACTCCACCAGAATTATTAAAATTATTCTGCCACCCCGCAAAAACACTCGGCTATCCTACCAAATAGTATTTTTCTATGCTTCCCTATTTGTCTTTGCTGTTTTTTCAGCCGAACGAAAGCAATTTTTCTCCTTCCGCCCGATGTGCGGTAATGTCAATCACAGATGCCAACGACTGTTTCGCGTCTCTATCGGGTGCGGAGCGAGGGAAAGCGAGTTCGAGTGGGTCGCTCGGGATCTGCATTGACAGGAGCGAAAGAGCGAGAAAGAGGGGAGAGAAAACGTTGGAGCGGTTGCGGTGCTCTCTCGAGCGGGCGATACAAACCGAGTGCACTCTTGCGCCCCATTAGCAATGAACTCTTCCGGGCGGCCGACAGCGCACGCGATCGCAAAGCGGGAAAGCTCCTGGCTTCGCGCAGTAGTGGCGCGACTACTGTCTTGCTCTGTGCTACTATACCCACTGGCTCTGTGCACTGGCTCAGCCGCGCGAAGCTCGCGAGTATACAGGGTGTCGCGAGTATAAAAGTTATGAAGTTTCGGCTGCTTAACCCTGTTCATATATAGGGTTAAGTGATCAGGGTGAAAAATTATGAAGTTCCTCTATTTCGAAATAAAGTGTTTCCAATATTCCGACCTTGCGTGCACGATAACTCCGCGAATTTTCGACTTATCAACGTGAAATAAACGCCATTTTAAAGATAACTTCATTGTCTAGTCCATGAACCTATAGGTTTTGGTAAAAAATGATTGTTTAACCACTTATTTGCATAAACAATGAAAAAATGTTCACGACATTTTTTCCAAAAGTCCGCCATTTTCCTAAATAAAATAGTTCATGCGTAAAAATTAGGTTCAGGACGAGGTATAGATGTTATAATAACAAGAAAAACGTTGTTCATATATTTCAGAGAGATACAGAAGCTGTGAGCCTGCACGCGAATGAGGAAAAAAAAAAGTGCACAACTTCACCACTTCACTACGACTTTGTTAATTGATATTTTGAAATAATTTTTTTTATGCTTTTTTAATACTTCCATAAATTACGTCTAGAGTTTCAGATAAAAATATAGTATCTTCGAAAAAAAAATTCCGAAGTCCCCGTCGATTTTTGATCATCTATAGAGGGCTACCCCCTTATCGTTCATATATAGCGCCGGAACTGCAAAACTGTAGGACACCCTGTTTACAGCGCTGAAATTCTACAGCGACCGAGCGGCAGAACGTCGAGCTCACGGCGAGGGCGCGCGCGTTCGTAACCATCGACATTTCGGATTATTACGCACACATAGCGCAGCCCGCAGGCCCAGAGCTTTCGGGCTCTGGGCTCCGGCACGCGCAGCGGTGCGTAAGAGAAGTGGAGCGAGAGAGAGAGAGAGAGAGGGAGAAAGAGAGGAGGTATAGCGACATAGTGGCCGGTGGCATCCATGCGAGATTGTAAATCGCTCGTGTGTATAAGCTACGTCGACCGACAGACGGACACGCCAAACGAATTGGACGGAGATGGAAAGAGAGAGCGCGGGAGGGAGGGGGAGAGGAAGAGAGAACTGACCGAGGTTGTTATACGCGCTGGAAGGGATGCACCGTCGGTCATGTATTTATTAAACATCGCTGCCCTTCAAACCCCTCGGCTATGAGAGCGCCTGGGTCGGACCCGCGAGCGCGCCCGAAGCTCAGTCATTGGCCACTTAAGTGTTATTGGTCACCGCGCCGCGAATGCGGATTTTGAAATATATTTGGGAGAGCTGGAGGGGGGCAAGAAATTTTGTGCGCGAAGGAGACAATATTAGGTCGGGTAACAAGGCAAAATTGAGGGTACCAATGTTTATTAATCTATTTATGATATTTTATTTCAGATATCAAATCAAATGCTCATATTAAATCTAGTTTTCTCGTGAAAATTTAATAGGTTTTTTTCTCCAAGACGTATATAGAAGCATTTATTTAGGTCGAAGAGAAGACATCTTGCCGATCTCACGTCAACGGATGGAAATTTGGAATCCGAACTCACGGAGGAAGGTTAACGGGCCAACGACTGTGCCCGGGGTCAGGTGCAGCGCATGCCCCCGAGCGATCTCGACCGGACGGGTCTATCGGCTCCAGGGTGCCCCCTGTCCGTCGATTTCACTAGCAGCCGCTGCGCTCGAAGCTCCCTTTACCCCCTGCTAGCCCTCTGCTACCCACCCAGAACGCCCCCGCGCAATTCGCCAATGAAACGCGTCACGATGTTATCTCTCGGTGCGCAACGCGCGCACGGCAACGCATATCACGGAGAGTCTCGCGAATAACCCTTCTCCAGGAATTTATATAGCACCGGTACACACCAATATGTTCCGGACACACGCGGGGGCCCAGGCATCCCGCGTGCCTCCGTACGCAACGTCCACACGTACACACGTCACGCCGTGTGTGCGCACGCGAATACGCGCGTCAGGGGTAACTGGCAGTCGGAAAATATGCCCGGGTGCGGTTAACGCGCATCACGCATCCCAACGTTCCTGCGAAACGGTTCATCATCCCCCCCCCCCCGACGACGACGTACCCCGATCTTCGCTTGATAAACTTTCGGGTTTGTTAATCGCGCATTAACATTAGAGATAAATTAGTGCGATAACTTGCGCGAGTAAACGAAAAAAAAGTGGTACATTGAGTTAATGATAGGTACGAAGTGGCTGGTGTGAGTGAATTTATTTCAACTATCGTTGTAGGAGAAGATATTATCGCTTTCATTGTTAAAGAATGACGGATGCTTGCCCATTTCGATTTCGTAATGTCTGAAAATGCTATCCGATGGCAAATTTTCCGCCGATACCGAAAAGCACCGTTGTTTGGAAAATAGAAAAATCGAGGAGAAAAATCGATCTTTTTCGACGGACTGCCAAATTTCGCGATATTAAGCAACGAACTGCCAGTTTCTGAACGACTAATTAGAGGTCGAATAAATCTATAACAATGGTTGCTCACGAACTTTTTAATAGAGGCGTTTCCTTTCTGAAGCATGTTTCTATGAACGAACAGAGATAGTGAAAAACGCTTTTGTTTTAAGCCATTATAACAGTGAATAATAGTTACCGGTCACTGAACCGAAATATTGGATTTATATCAATTAAAAATTTCATTTGTTTCCGCGTAATTTTTTTCCCCCCTCTTTTCTCACAACGCAAACACAACGAAATTAATCCGATTGACGAATCAAACACGCGCGCGATGTGCCCTCGGGCCACCGGAAATGCGGCGTCGTTCGAATGCGAAAATGTACCGTTAATACTTTATCAATACAACGATACCACGGATTACGTTGCCGTCCGCGTGGAAATATCATTTTTGTCGAATTACGCGCTGAGTAATTATTAGGAGAGCGTTGGAAAAAAAATAATTGATTTCCGCGCGACAATTAGTCACGATTACTCGCGTCGAAGGAATATTACAAATGCTTTGCCGCCCGCGTTCGATCGAAAAACCGGCCGATCGTTATTTACGGATGCATCTCGATCGGGACTCGAGTCCGCAACGCGCAAACTCGTTAAATAAAATTCATCGTGACAGTGGACAGCGTTAGCGCTCGGTGACGTTAATGAAATTTGATGCTGCGGGACGCGCGTGTTTTATGTGCCGCGAATATTTATACTCTCCCTCCCCCCTCCGCGCAATTCGGCGCTCCGCGCGGCTCGGCGCGGGCGCTCGTTATATCATCAGAAGAGGCGGAAAAAAAGAATCGATGGACAAAGTTTCCGGTCCGGACGCGAGTAATGCGTAATCCGAAAGATTAACGAGAGTTCGTCCGGCCCGAGAGCGTCCGACCTCCCCCGTGGTCCAACCCCCTCATCCTCCCACCCCCACTTCTCTCGAGTTTCCAATTAACATGGGCCAAGTTTCTGATCCGTTCCAACGATGCTGACGGGGCGGCCCAGCAAGCGCTCGCGTTGTTCTCGAATTAAAAGTTTGCGGAGTGCGCGCACTCGTTCTGCCTACGGTTCATCCTTTCGTGTCTCGCTCCTTTTTGTACTCTCGCTGTTACAATTTTTTTTTCTCTCGTCTGCCTTTCGTAGCAGCGCGGCCATTCGACACAAACGCCAAGGCTGATGGGTCTTTTCTAAAAAGCCTCTTTATTTATAATAAGCATTAAAAAGGTAAAAACAATTAAATGTCACTGGGACCAAATGGAAATATGTATTTATAAATTAGCTAACTAGATATGATACATACAATTTAGCGAAATTTTGAAGATCATTTCAACCTCTTAATTTCCTATAAAAATTACGAAATACATGAGATAAAAAAAAATGATACATGTTGAAATATAAATAAATTCAATTAAATACCAAACTCAACGTATTAACTGATGATCGATGAATAAACTTTCCCCCGCCGTAAATTCGCAAACATATCCAACAATGCGCGCGTTGATCGCGCTTTGACCAAAACCCTTTTATCCTCGGTAAATAATACAAAGTAATAACAAAGGGAAAAAAAGGAAAAAACAAAAATCTGACAATTCCCAGCCTGAAAGGCGTGTATATTTGCCCCACAGACAGGTGCACCGTAAATAGCTATAACAGAGCGGAATTTCGATGATTGCGCAAAGCCCGCTCACCGGGACGAGAAATTTCGCGCTTCATTTCGGCCGCGCAAAGAGTCAAAACAAATTTACCCTTTTTGCGAAAACGCCCGCACAATACGCACTATATTCACAATCGCGCTCTCGATTCGCATTTTCGCTTATACCCCGCGAGCGAGCATCATAGACCGCGTTGCAGCATTTCGCCTGAGTGCGCGGTGTGCGTATACCGAATGAATACAAAAGCGTTGAAAAGCAATTCAAACGAAAAGTTTGCCGGCGCTGATCGCACACGAACGGAACAGCAGCGGCGGCGGCGGCGGCAGCAGCGAAACGCGCCGCGCGGCTCGACATTGTAATGCGTACATCGACCGCAAAACAGCTCGGTTACCGCGCGATACGCGCGCGCGCGTCAATTTGGCATCCGACCGCGACGCAGCGTCAAAGGCTATCGCGTCATGCGAACCCCGAGTGTCATGCGCAAAGCCAAATTTCTGGGTATAGGGAATTCGAATAAAAAAAAAAAAAAAGAAAAAAAAAATCGTTGCCCTTTTAGCCGGTCTGACACTTTTTTCGCCGATAGCGCCACGAGGCATCGTGGTGTCTATATTGTATATGTTACTTTACGTATGTATACAGAGTGTCCCAAACGTTTTGAATTTCCGGTTGCTTAACCCTGTTCGTTTAACCCTATATATGAGCAGGGTTAAGCAGCCGGATTTTCATAATTATTGGCCTTGTCAACCCTGCTCGTTTAACACTGTATATGAACAGGGTGAAGCGAGCAGTATTAAGCAGACGGAACTTCATAACTTTTGGCCCCGTTAACCCTGTTCGCTTAACCCTGTATATGAACAGAGTGAAGCGAACAGGAATAAGCAGCCGGAATTTCATAACTTTTGGCCCCGTCAACCCTGTTCGCTTAACCCTGTATATGAACACAGTGAAGCGAACAGGATTAAGCAGCTGGAATTTCATAACTTTTGGCCCCGTCAACCCTGTTCGCTTAGCCCTGTATATATGAACAGGGTTAAGCAGCCGGAACTTCATAACTTTTACGACACCCTGTATATATAATATATATGTATATGAGGCAATGCAGTAGGGTTCCCGGTTTATCGTTGAAAGTGCGATTCACCCGGGAATTAACGGTTCGCGAGAGCCGGCCGAGCGATATAGATATCGACGCGATTTAGCATATACGATATTCCGGTATGTTTCGGAGCAACTCGCGCTTCCGGTTCGGCGCGAGAAGCACGCTCGATCGCAGTAGGCATCGAAATATTTGGAAACGAGATTGCTGGGGGCCACTCGCTCGTGGTCCCAGCAGGTTTCGTATGCTTTGGCCACTCCGCAGCCGAGGGTGGCGGACTGCTGGCCGCGCGGAGCGTACGGCCTCACCCAGCGGCTCGCCCCGATGGACCAAATGGCTCGACGTTAATCCCACCGATTTGTTTGAAACGTGGAAATGCATCGTGGCCGCCGCCGCCGCCACTGAGGTCGGCGCACACACCCGAGAACTACGGCTATTTCGTCGGTTACACATTTGAAACGCAACGCATATGTGTGCTGCACGCGGCGAGAGCCTCTCCGAGTCTTTCGGGCAAGGCTCAAAAATTGATTCGCAATTTTTCGAGAATCGATCGCGATGACGAATTGTCAATTACGCAGGATTCGACGAAAGTTCGAATTCGACACGGAATTGTATTGGTTTCGGAAAATGATTAAATCATATTTATTTTTGAATGCTCTTTCTTATCGTTTAGTTTCTATTTTTTAAGTATTGCGATTATTTGTGAATTATCGTAATCAATTATTCGTCAGATTTGACATTCCGTTACATCAGTAATAATTATTAGTAATAAACCAGCGATTTATTAAATTACGAATTTATTTGATGAATTCTAACGAGGATCACGATTATCGATAAATAATCGTAATTAAACGATCCTTAAGACTCACAAATGCGTATCCCTCTCGCGTATCCATTGCCACATTTAAGCAACCACCGCGGATTCATTAAATTACGAATTAATTCGTCGAATTAGAGTGCCTCAAATCATCGGTGAAATCTTCAATTTAGAGCATATAATTTTCGAGTTCAATTATTCCGGAACAGTCCGTCGGGCGGTTCCGCGTGTGCGCGCGGCTTACTAATATAACGTATAGGACTGCGGCTACGGTGCGAGTGTACAAGCGGGCATAAATATGAGCACGGCCGCAGGACCGCAGAGTTAACGCGTTTTCGGTGCTGTTAAACCATTTCGACGAGGGTCCGAGCGGTGCTGCTGCCTGTTTCTCTGTACGCCGTGTATAATATATATACACCGCGCAACGTATAGTGACACACGGGTTCGCGCTTACTATCGTCCACCGCCGGTGCAACTGAACCGTCGAAAAATAATCCCAGTCGCTGGCCGAGGATTAACGCAGATTACGATTCGAATCCACGATGCGGGACAGAGTGTTTCGCTTAATATTATTTTATGTCCGCGAGCGTAAAGCGAGAGTAGCCAACGCGTCCGGATAGGACGGGGAGACACCCCCCAACCCCCTCCCCGCCCCACCAACGTCCTAATCCCCATTAGCGGCATTACATGAAATTCTAATAAAGGTATAGGCGCACCGCGAACACCGCACCGAGCGTTACCAGCGCCACACCGCCGACGCTCCGACTCTCCGCGCGAAGCCCCGAGCTCGTTTATCATGTCGCACTGCCAGCGTGTCTCTCTCGAGACGGGACGACGAGAGCCTCAAACAGCCCCAAAAAGTCGGGATAAGGGTTGCGAAAGACTTTGGCGAAACAATTTATCATCTCGAACTCCGATGTGCATGGGGAGAGTTTTCTGTCTGTCATTTGGACCCCCGTGTACCCCCTAAAGATCTATTTGTACCGCGTCCACTTGCGGACAATAAGACGCTAAATGAATCAGATAAATCTTGAACCGTTTCATCGGGGCGGCGATTTTTCTCCGTTCCCGCTTCGCTCGTGAGTCGCAAAGTCTTCCGTGCAATTCCGTGCAAAGTTTTCTGGACAATTGACGACGGAGTCTGGGTCGGATCGAACTGCAATTAAAAGACACCAATTATTATTAAACGATGAAAAAAAAATGATTAGAAAATTGCCAGACGGATTATCAGGACATTTTTTCACCGGAATAATTGCGTTGGTAAAAAACAGAAAATTATGAACAACGAAAGTTAAGGATAAACTTGAACTTGGAAGCAGGTTTGAACGTCCGGCGAGCCTTGTCATAGTTTATGGCTGATGCTTTTGTCCGCCGTCGGTGCGACCCTCGTTCTTACGCATTTGCACATGCACGAAGCGCCTATGCGACGTGCAGTATGCATTGTCGTCCAGTATATGCACGGAGGGCTGCGCGGAGAAGCTCCAACGTGAACGCGAGGCTGTTGAGCGAGAGAGAAAGAGACAGAGACAGAGGGAGAGAGAGAAAGCGGGGGGGTAATTAATGACTCCGGGCTTCCTTATCTTTTCCACTTCCCGTTTGAGGCACAAACCACGGTACAATACACGTGGGTGCACGTATATAGGTCCCGTCTGGGGCCCTCACAGCAAGGCCGCTTCGTGTAACACCGGCGCTGCGTGGGTGTGTTACACGTTATTGCGAGCGGCGGTGGGCTCGCTGTATGGGTTCGAATTTATGGGCTTGCGGAATGAATAACCAGAGAGGCATGCAGCGAGATGGCGAAGGCTTCCTTGGCCCTCACCCTTGGTCTATTGGAAATCTCGCTTCGCTATCTCGGGCTCTTGCGGTGCATCTAAATTGATCGCAATTCTCCGTAACTCGAACGAACGTCTTTTGGTGTTCAACACTGAACGTAATCAGAAATTGATTAATCTTGAGAATTTAAAAGAACTGAGGCTGAAGAACCGCAATCAATGGCCAATTGGCTATATACAAGTAAAAACTATAATTTATAGGATACAAAAAAAAAGTATTACATTTTCAATAAATCACGATTACTGGGCGTGCAATATAAATTAATAATAAACGGAAACATACATTTTTAGCTCAAAGCTCGAGAGTATAAATCTTTGTATGTCAAGCAACAAATAAATATTTAATATAGTGAACAGGCCAGAGACTTTTTTTTTTGCTTACTATCAAAGATGAGTCATTAATTGACGTTGAGATAATAGAAACAATTATTTATAGAATTTTATAGTGCAAACAAAAATTGAACGTGTGTTAAGAAATTGAAAAACATATTTTCATGTCTAAGCTAACAGTATAAGTCAACGATGGTGCAGACTATGTTTTCAATTAACAACGTCGCGCGAAATCAATTTTGGCAACGCTAAACGCGCCGTTAGCAATATTTTACATGCGCCCCGTTGTGCACTACATGCGACAGCCGAGCGCTCGAACGCACTTGTAGGCACATAAGGAGGGGATCATTAGCGGTTGTGTTGCAAACGAGTGCGAATTTGATTCATGGCCCATTACGGGCTATTATGTAATAGTTGCCGCGACCAAGACCCGCGCCGAATATATCAGGGGATAATATAGGCCCTTTCGTTGGTCTCCCCTCGGTGCGATATATTGCGCACCTCCGAAGGGTACGCGTGCACCGTTCCATCGTTCATCGTACGACAAACGTATGTAACAGCCATCTCGATTACATAAATTTTTCCTTGGTTTTTCAGACGGTGGGAAAATCGAGGACACTGCGGATTCCGGCGATTATGGTCCAGCCATGCACTTCCCCGATCTACTGGACGAGTAAGAATTTTTTTAATACTAATTATGTTCATTAACAAAAGTGATAAAATTCCCTGACTAAAGATCGACACCCAAAAAAATTACGATGATTTTTGCAATCCACAAATTATTTTTCTCCCGACTCCACTGAAATAACCCCATTTCGTGTCCGCAACGCGGGCGGAAAACAGCTCATTTTTGACAAATGACTCACGCATGCGAAATACGATTTCATTTCCTCCCTAGGGAGGAAATCGGCTCATTCCTGCCCTGCGGGAGAAATGAAAATCGCATTACGCATGCGGATCGTCATTTGTCAAAAATAACCTAATTTTCCGTCCCCGTTGCACACGCGAAATGGAGTTATTTTGCAGTGAAATCGGGAGAAAAGTATAGTACGCTACATGGGAGGGGTGCAACTTTTCACCTCGTGTGGATTTCTGACTTCAAATTTCAAACTTCAAATTTCAAACTTCACACTCGGTGAAAAGTTGCACTTCCCTCCCTTGTAGCGTAATGTACTATTCCTGAGGGAAGAATAATTTTTTTTACCACGACCGCGTTTATCACCAACTTTACGAAAAAAGACTACAAATAAATAAACAGGAGACTATTAGTAGAAATCGGTACTTATTCTGCGTTCCGTCGAATTATTTTTTCTCGTTACACTTCGTACTCGATTTTACCGACCGGACCTCAGTAAATTAATTGCTTCCGCCGAGGACCGTGGCGAGCGCGGCAACCGTTAAATGGCCGCGAAACGCGTTGTCAACAATAGAAATGAGAGACCGTTACAGCCCATCGATGTTTTGACGTTAAACAGATAATAATGAAGCTACGCGCGTACCTAGTGTTGTTACAAAATTTTTATATTTTTATATACGCTCGGAGGAGCGACGAGGGCGTCACGAGGACGCTGAGAAGGAGGTGGGTTTCGGTTTGTTGACGTTACGCGCGGGAGGTTATGTCACGCGTGACTTTGAGGTTATGTAATGTAAACACAGTGTATACGAATATTCGGTGCGGCTGCTTAGTATGTCGAGCGAGTGATTACGTGCGCCGATGATGACAGGAGATAACACTCTGCGCGTTTTGTTTTTTCAGCACCGATGATGAAAGCGGATTGGACGGCTCAAGAATGGAACCGCCCACTGCGCACGAGACTCTGGTCGCTCACGCCAATAATCACAGACTGTTGTCCAAGAGCTCGGACCCCACTAGTTCTCAATCGAGTGTGTCCGACTTTACTGCACGAAGCGGCCTTAGCGATGTCAATAGCAATCCGGCCACCCGAGCCTTCAACCCGGTCGATGTTAATCCGATGCCTGGACGGAGAAACAACCACGAAGGCATCTGCGAGGTACGGCTTGCAAAAAAGATACATTTTGCATTAATGACAAACTGCGTTGATCGATGACATTGCTGACACTGAATGATGGATTTTGTTGCAGATGTACAATGGCAAAATTTGCGCTCAATATGTGGGAAACAAATCGATTTATGTGCCCTATCCGATGACCCAGGAAAAGCTGGAGGAAAAGCTGCAGTTGGCTTTTGAAGTTATTAATTTATCAAAGTGAGTACAAAACTTTATTAAGACCTCGGAATTACCTCGTTCGATTAATTAGGTATTGCGATATTTAACAATTTTTTGAATTATATTTATTATTTGAAAATCTAAACATTTTCAGAGATGTCTCGCCGAGCTGCCAGGCTTACGCAAAGCCCTCGTTGTGTTACTCAACGTTTCCGATATGTCGAGATCCGCCGAGCGGTCACAGGCCGAAAAACGCCGAGGCGAGTTCACAACTCTTCAATCTATTGAATTCGAATCAGGGCAGCTCGCTAGACGACGGTGACGATGACGACAACAGCGAGGATTTGACACGACCTCGCGGCATGTTACACAAGCGAAGCGCCCCATTCACATCCCGAGCGGAATTCAAGAAGGACTGGTTGAATCGAAAGCTCCGAAGGATGTGTCGCCAAGAGTGCGAGATACTCGAGAACGATTTTTGCCGCAAGGAATTCATGATCGCAAAGCGTCATCCTATCGTGGCAGAAGTGCCTTTGGTCGAGTGTTCGGATTTGCCGCTCGACGACACGAAGGAAGCAGCCGATTGCATAAGCCTGGGAATATCGACTAGTAACACCGTGCGAGAAAGTACGTGAATCTTGGAAAATATGTTTATCCAATAGATATCTAAAGACGAGCATTGATTTTTGTATTTATAAATCTAACATGCTAGTGATTTTTCTTACAGGTGACAAATGCTACCGGGGCAGAGGAAGCGACTACCGCGGTCCTGTGAACACGAGCATGTCCGGTCGTCCATGTCTACAATGGTCCCAGCAATCCAATCCCCAAATCTCGAAAGAGCCAATGGGTGTGCATTGTCGTAATCCTGGCGGCAAGGAGATTCAGCCGTGGTGTTATGTCGACAGAAACAACAAGATGCAAATGGAATTCTGCGACATTCCGAAATGCGAGTCGGAATTTACTGCACAAAGCGGCCTTAGCGATGTCAATAGCGAACCGGCGCCACGAGCCTTTGACCCGCCTAACATCAGTCCTGTGCCTGGACGGAAAAAAGCTCACGAAGCTATCTGTGAGGTACGTTTGAAAAATTGCTTCACCGTATGTATAAAAAATACTGCTGCGTTTCACATATTCGAAAAACTACATTGAATAAAATAGCTAACATCTATTGATATTTTTTCTGTAGGTATACAACGGCACAATTTGCGCACAATACGTGGGAAACAAATCGATCTATGTGCCCTATCCAATGACTCAAAAAATGTTGGAGGACAAGTTGCGACTGGCGTTTGAAGTTATTAAATTGTCAAAGTAAGTAAAACGCCATGGACACATCGAAATTTCGCTGTTCACCCGATGTCGACAAACGCTCAAATTTATTGAATTATTTTCAGAGATGTCTCGCCGAACTGCCAGGCCTACGCGAAGCCCTCGCTATGTTACTCGGCGTTTCCGATATGTCGCGATCCACCGAGCGGTCACAAGCCCAAAAATTCGGAGGCGAGTTCGCAACTCTTCAATCTTCTAAATTCCAATCAGGGTGACTCTCTGGACGACACCGACAACGACGACAACAGCGACGACTTGACCCAGCCACGCGGAATATTGCGCAAGCGAAGCGCTCAGTACACACCACGAGCGGAATTCACGCTCGACAGAGACGGTAAAGTCCCTACGCGAAAGATCGTGAGCCAGAGTTATGGGGATTCTTTCTCCGCGAAGAAGGACTGGCTCAATCGGAAACTGCAACGGATATGTCGACAGGAGTGCGAGATACTCGAAAACGAGCTTTGCCGCAAGGAATACGCGATCGCAAAGCGTCATCCTCTTATAGGTCAAGTGCCTTTGGTCGAATGTTCGGATTTGCCGCTCGACGACTCAAAGGAAGCTGCCGATTGTTTGACTCTGGGAATATCGACGGGCAACAATGTTCGAGAAAGTATGTCAATTATAAAAAATGTGTTTTTTTTTTCGATATAGAGGAGTAATATGTTTTGATATTTATTAATCGAAATATTTCTCGCAGATGAAAAGTGCTACAGGGGAAGGGGAAGTGACTACCGCGGTCCCGTAAACACAAGCATGTCCGGTCGTCCGTGTCTGCAATGGTTGTATCAATTCAATCTTCAAATATCGAAAGAACTCATGGGCGGACATTGTCGTAATCCCGGGGGCAAGGAGATTCAGCCGTGGTGTTACGTCGACTTGAACAACAAGATGCAAAAGGAATTGTGTGACATCCCGAACTGCGGTGAGTATTTTGGGAAAACAAAAGAATCTGGCCAAAGGATTCTAAATATTGAATGTAGCTAATATGGATTTGTTTCTGCCTATTTTCAACAGATGAATATATCTTGATCTACGGAATCGTTGGTTTCGTACTGACTGGAGGATTCGTAATGATCCTGGTATGTTACTGCTGCTGCTATCGAAGTAGAAAGTCTCAGAGGCAATCGAATCATCTGCCAGCTAATAAAGTGAGTGTCGGACTAACTGTTGAATTAATTGAATCCGTGTATATCCAAGGTAACTAACAAAGTTTGTGTACACAGATCCTGACAGGAATACAATGCGACAAGAATATTTACGACGGAAGGCGCAGCATGACGCAGCCCATGGAAATGAGCTCGCTGCTTGCTGGACCCGGGAATACGACTCCGGGAACTGGCACATTGAGCAGTGGAAGTAGCCGAACTTCCAACAACCGAGTGCCGCAATTTGCCGTGAACAACGTCGTATTTATTCAAGAACTCGGCGAAGGAGCTTTCGGTACGTGTAACGTGATGACAAAAATTACGACTTGTATTTATGCTTTAAATACAATCATAAATGTTTTCTTTCATATAGGAAAAGTGTACAAGGGTGAATTGCAAACGGACAACAAATGCGAAGAGTCAATTTACGTCGCCGTGAAAACGCTCAAAGAAAATGCGAGCCCGAAAACCCAGAGCGACTTCAAGAGAGAAGTCGATCTCATGACGGATTTGAGACACCCGAACATCATTTGCCTCTTGGGCGTCGTACTTAAGGGCGAACCAATGTGCATGCTCTTCGAGTACATGACGCAGGGAGATTTGCACGAGTTTCTGATCTGTCACTCGCCAAGGTCGGACGTTCCGCTCAACAACGGAACCGGCAAAATTTTGGAGCAGCCGGAGTTCCTCCATATTGCTTTACAAATCGCCTCTGGTAAATTTTTCGTTTTTATCACCTAAAAAGTGTCCCAGCATATTTTTTGCATCTTTTGAAGATTTTCATTAAAAAATTATAAATCTACAGGCATGGAGTATTTAGCCGGACACCACTACGTTCACCGCGATCTGGCGGCCCGAAACTGTTTGGTTGGCGAAAACTTGACGGTGAAAATCTCGGACTTTGGCTTATCGCGCGACATATACAGCAGCGATTACTACAGGGTACAATCGAAGAGTCTGCTTCCGGTGCGGTGGATGCCTCCCGAGTCGATTTTGTACGGGAAATTCACGACGGAATCAGACGTCTGGAGTTTCGGCGTCGTTTTGTGGGAAATATACAGTTACGGTTTACAGGTAATATGAAACAAAAATTATCTGCAATAGATACCATTCGAATAAAAACCCGCATGAACAATATCTTAGATTCCCGAATTTTAACCATTACTCACGTTCGCCAACGATTTAATGTTACAGCCGTATTACGGATACAACAATCAGGAGGTCATCGACATGATTCGTTCGAGGCAGCTGCTCCCGTGCCCAGAGGACTGTCCGACGATGATTTACAGTCTGATGATCGAGTGTTGGCACGAGGTGGCCAACCGCAGGCCTCAATTCCCGGAAATTCATCACCGATTGCACAATTGGTACATGAACCAAACCTACCTCAGCGACTTCCGCAGCGAGCAGATGTCGGGTTACGCGCCGAACAACGTGAAGGGCGTGAACAAGATGAACATCACGCCGGGCTTCAAGAGCGACTCGTTGAGCCGAAGCGACACGTCCTTCAAAGGCAACGGTGATCCGATGATCTGCAACTTGAGTGATCACAGTAATCCCATAAAAATGCCGGTGAATCCGAATTTCTCCAGCTCCAACACTGCCCTCGATCAACGACCGCAGCACTGCAATTTCGCCGAGCACGGAACTCCCTCGAGGGGTTCGGTTCATCAAAACAACGCGACATCCAACGCGAATATGACAGAGTACGATGACAAACAGTGCTGCTCGCCGAAGCTCAGCGGGGCGAAGAAAGTTTTACCCTCGGTGCCGCAGCAGATGGCAGGAAAGATGAACGGTACGAGGCCAATGCAGAACGGCGCGCAGCTCGTCGTGAGGTTACCCGACCCCAGCAAAGTCACCACCGAGACGAGGGTATCGAAGTGAACGCCCCGAGCGATCTTCGCGGCATTTATCGTGCACTTTGCAAAGACCCGAACACTCAAAACTTTTTCCAAAACGCAACGGCTGAGCGTGCTGCGGACAAAAAGTAATTCACTGCTCCGAAAAAACAAGATGAAAAAAAAATGATGATAAAACCGGATGGAAAGATTTTTTTAGATTCCATCGCTCAAACGTTTTTTATGAATCTTCGACTGACTGATAAGCACTGTATTCTGTACTATTTATTTATATGCCTTTTTGTATACACTTTTTAAACTCTCGCGGACGGTAAAAGATTTTTAAAACATTTTTAGGGTTTTTTTATGGATACTCTTTCGACTCGGTATTTCGTATTTATAATGAAGAAACAAATGTATGTTGAATTATCGACGTTGGAGTCATTTCGAATGATAAGAAATAGTCACTTGCGCTTCACAAGTTTTACCCTCTGTCTCCCCTGTATTTCTTGTTAACCAATGGAAAAAATAATTGAATACGTGTTCTGTACGGAGAGAAGAAAAAGAAATCACAAGTAATAACGTCGTAACCCAGTGTGTAACGTAATTAAGTACGAGAAGGAATTTCGATGCAAAGTTATGGGTGGCAAGTGTCCTCGGCAGCCGCGGCTGAAACCGGATAAACTGTCGGATATCGGGTAAGCGGCGGTGGCCGAGCGTGCACGGTTACGCTCGACGGGGGTGAAACCTCGCGAGATATATATCACCGGCGGCCAGTGAACTTTGCCAACTCGCGCTAAGGGCCAAGCGGATAAACGAGTCGAGCGTTGAGCCCGAAAACTCGAAACGAATATGTGTAAATCATGCAACTTCGTACGTTGTGTACATGTATAGAGGGTAGACTTTGCCGACCAGGTGGGCGCGAGTTGTCGTATATTTTGATATACGACTCCGTCGTTGAAGCAAGAATTTTGCCCAAAGAGAAGACAAACAAAAAAAAACGTTGCAAAATGCATGTGTGTTAATACGCTCGCGCCTGACTGGATGAAATAGAATGAAATGAGTATTAACATTAAGAGGATATTAACCCAATGATTTCGGGCTAAAAGTTTGCCCGGTTCGTCGAAATAAGCAGAAACAACTGCGACCACAAATGTTAACGCGAACTGGGAACGTGTATGATACTTTTTTATAATTTTTGTAATACGAAAAAGAATAAACAAAAAGATATATCGCGCCACGACGACCGTATTATTGAGTTGGATTATATCGTGACGTCGTTCTCGCGTCGTCGTGGGCGATGAAAAAACAAAACCCCATCCTAGAGAATAAAAAACGACGAGGCGGAAACCGAACGCGAATTTTTTAAGTTTCGAATAAGACTTCGAGAGAGACTGACGAATCGGCGAAAATCGTCGTCGCTGCGATTATACAATTTGTTCGGTGGGTGACGTCTCGACGATTCGTCGCGGAGACCGTGTAGGTATTAATTAATTTATATTGAGCATTTATTGACGAGCGGAGATTTTAGCCATGTAAGTTCTTTATATATTCTGTCAAATATAATATGCGATTCATGTTTTTGTACAAACGGCGTTGGCACATTTATTTACCCTGCGCGATTTTGCGTCACCCGCGTCGTGCTAAATTAGAGCGGGATGGATCGATGACGCCGGACAGTATCGCGACTGAGAAAGATAGGCAAATTATATTCCCCGGGCGGATGGATTGATCGTGTAATAAATTGCGGATCTGCGAGCATTTGCAGCACTGATCTACGTGCGCCCTGGCCGAGTTTCAACGGTATTCGCTATCATTCGCTCGTCAGTAATCACCGCTGCGGTCATAAAGTTTTGCGGTCTCGAAGTAGAAAAAAAACCTCAATGCCGCGTTCTTCATTGCGATTTTTATTACTCGCGTTTGCAATTCCACCAAAATATTTCGCGCACGGCTCTGAACGCAGTTATTTCGCCGGTGGTCTCATCTGGAGTCGAAATCTCAGTAACTTTATTCCCATTGCAAACGTCTCTGCGTTCGGCGAGAGGCACCAAAAATTGTTAAGCCGAAGTCGCGAATTGGAGACTCATAATTTTAGGAGAGCAAAGCTCAGACTCGCCTACTACGAGGTCAGTTGAGGTAAGCGATTGTAAAATATGATTTACAAAAAAAAATTATTACTTCAGGAAAAAAATATATTCGCATTCGAAGATAATGATACCAGAATCACCGGAGTTTGCGGTGAACTATGGAACATGCTGTCCAATTATTTGAATTTTACGTAAGTAGCCAGTCGATACAGTGACGACAATGTCGCCCAAGTTAGTGTATAGACGGGGCGATTATTTTCATACATATATATATTTTTTATAGTCTCGTCGCCAGCAAAGTAAATGTAAGTCACTATGGTGTTAGATCAGCAAACGGCAGCTACGATGGTCTGGTGGGTATGCTTTTGCGTAATGAGATACAGGTAATACCGAGAACTGGATTTTACGTCTCCGAATCCAGAGTCATGGATTACACGACACCCATCTGGGACAATAGGTGAGAAATTGAGTTTCTCAATGAAACATTTCATGGCTTACTGTTCTGCGATTTCGACGTTCGTACCATTTAATTGAACGACAATTTTTAAGGTTGAATATCAATATAAAATGTATTTTTAACTCCAGATCTCATTTTTTATTTTACAGTACAAATTTAAACAATATATATCTACGTTAACTTGTCACAATTTCCCAGATATCGAATGTACATACGGCCCCAATTTACCTCGGACACCACTTGGATGTTCAACATGTTCTCTCGCGAAGTCTGGGGATCAACTCTTCTGCTTTTCGTGTTGATAAGCGTGCTCGGTTATACGGCGCAAAGAATATCAGTCGCTGTGTCGAAGGACAACAAGGTTTGGCACAATTTCCACGATCATCTGTTCTACACGTTCGGGACTTTTTGCTGCCAGGGCTACATACCCGACACGCTCTACCGTCGCACCAAGGTTCTCGGACTAACCAAGAAGGTGTTCGCTTGGCTGTTGCTGATAGTTCTCAGCTCCCATCTCATATCCTACATGACCAATCGAAAAGTCGTTTTACCCTTCGAGGATCTCGAGACGCTGCTCAACAGCACCAAATACAAGCTCGTGATATTCAAAGGCTCAATGATCATCGACAAATTCAATGTAAACGGCGTTGACACGAACGAAAACGAGAAATTAGTCTCCTATATCGATTATTCGACAATATAATATATATATTTTTTTGATTTCTATAAATTCTAATTTTTACTTGAATATTTCCAATGGGCCGTCGACTGCGGTCCTTCAACCTGCCGATTATTCAAATTCCAGAGAACAGCGAACAGAGTGGCGACACGTGACGTACTGGCCAAGCGCGTGGTAACGGTGAACACGCCCGACCGGATGTACGAGAAGGGCTGTTGGAGCAAAAGGAAATACGCCATCCTGGAGTCCGAGGACAGACAACGGGCGTACGGAAGATTCGTCTGCAAACTCGTGCCAGTCGGAAGATCATACTTTGCGACCTGGGTCGCGTCAGGCGTGGCAAAAGGTTTCAAGTACAAACGGACTATCGATATCGGGTAAACTAAAATGTTTACATCAGTTGCACACGTTAATTACGAGCAATGATTAAACGTACTCCGGATGGAATCATTAAAAAATCAAACAGAAAAAAATTAACATCTCTTTTTTATTTTGAGAATAGAAAAACATCTTTAGAAAAAAAGTAATGATAAAATAAATAAATAAATATTGCATTCTGAAGCACAAAGTCAAACTCACTTATCTTGCGTGTGAAATATTAGCTGGCACTGAGCGATTCGAATTACAGTTTCCATGGTTCGCTTTAAAAGAATAAAAAATGTGATTATAATAATTAGATTAAACTGGTATTAAAGGAAGCTTACAAAGTGATGGATATTCATGGATTTTCCAGCATCCTGAAGTTGAACGAGTTCGGTCTCACGGACGGAATGAAGGATCGTTGGATGGAGACAGCGACGGTCAAGTACGAAGGGAGCCCCGTGAATTCTGTGACTTTTGATCAAGTTGTGATGCTCTTTATGATTCTCTGCGTGGGTGTCATCGCGTCGGTCACGATTTTCGTTTTGGAGAACGCGATGTTTGTCTACAATTGCAATCGTCGCGGGTCGCGTTCGAGGAGAAATATCGCGACAAAAAGGATCGTTCTGAATTATCGTCCCCTGCGTCGGAATTGACGTACGTTACGGGGATTAGATAAGCGGTACGACTGCTGTTATTGGGGCCGGAAAAGAGTTGCATCCCTGTATCCGCCGCGCCCGCACGTTGCACCATTTTCAGTCGCCTATAAAACTTGATTCGCATCGAGCGATAACGCGATTTAAATCTTTGGTAGGTCGCAGTTCAGGCCGCAATTTGCCGTAAGCGTTCATCGATCGGCCGGAGCGCTGATAATCATCGGACGGACTTAATGCCGCGGCCGCGGCACCGGACAATCAAACGTCGTAACCAGGAGGCGGAACATTGTAAACTTTGCAGATCACGCCTGGCGTTTTTGTAGGGCTGCGATGAGTCAGTTTCCTGCTGAGCGATTATAAATGGACGGTATATAATGCGGTGGCAACCGGGGTCAAAAGTGACACGAGTTAATTTTTTTTTAATCGGATCATGATATATCTATTAATCATCTACCCCAGGAATTTTTTGTAGACTTGTCATTTAATGCGTAAATGTTTGTTTTGCAGATTCACTGTAAATTAACGAATGTAAAGTTCAACAAAAATAGTAAATTTTACTTCATTTAGAGATAAGGGTGATATATTGTCAGTGGGGGGGGGGGGGGGGGGGAGATTGTGTAAAACCCTCACGGGTGTACTCGGAATAAAGAATACTACTACCACTAGCAAATTTTACTTTTCGAAACCAAACACCAAACACCTCATCAATGTAAAAAAATAATCAACCGTTCTAGGGTCATTTAAAAAAAATATGGTGTGTGCCAAATTTCAGCGTCACATTTCAAGGCCCTTCTCGGGTTACAGGGCGACTGCATTAGTCCTTTATTTACGGTACCCACGGACGCCCGCAAACAGCCGGTTATTGTGCCTGTCACCGGAACGGCTGCAAGGTTAAATTTAACGAGCATTTAATTGCCGTGTCCACAATGTGTTTTGGATGAAAACCGTCGCGTCGTAGCTGCACCATAATTATCGCTCGGTACGATCCTTGAGGTGACATTCACTGTGCAGCTACGTCAGCTCCCCACATTCGTGATCGACTCCGGTCACGAATTCCATCTCGCACATTCGTGACCACCTCAGGTCTAATATATCCGCGTGTTTTGCCGCCCACGTGTCTTGTACATCGCCTCGATAGCCACTGTTATACGCTCGCCGGTTATATCGACCCCAGTTGGGTTTATATTACGCGATGCAGATCGCCCATTAGATATATCGTGCAACGCGCGTGGCGGAATGTGGACGTCCTTTTATTTCGTCACCCCGCGCCTCTCGCGCACAAAACGCGAGAGACTCTTTAGTTCGGCGTCGCAGTCTATCAAGTTAGTATGTAAGTTGACAAGCGCTAACAAAATTTCGAATAAACAATGTTGACGAAAAAAAAGTATCGGACGAATTTTTCGACGAAGCCGATTTTCTCGCCCATCCTGCTGACAATGTTGTTCCTGAAATTCGCAATTATTCGCGCTGTCTCGCATGGCGTCAAATGGAACAGCCACCTGGGAGACTTTGTGCCGATCCCCGGACTGTCGTCTTACGAATCGGCGAGACAGGAAATCGCGTTGCAGAGCCGAGATCAGGAGAACCTCAATTTTGACGGACGTCCCTTGCATATTACTTATTTCGAGGTCGGATCAAGTTCATTTTGTTGAATTGTCTCGCAATAATCTGTTCCGAAGAGGTAACGATCTAGTTTTTTTTAGGATTTCGGTTTCTTTCACTTTCTCGACAACGACACGAGAGCCACTGGCGTCTGCGGCGATATCTACACTCTGCTGTCGAGTTATTTAAATTTTACGTACGTCTTCTGGAAATCGAAAAATTGTATAGTTCAAAAATGGATTAATTATTAAATTATTTGAATAATATGTGATAAATAAATATTAAGAGAAGAAAGTTGTATTGTCGCGCGGAAGTATAAAATTATGTGGATGTTTGTTTGATAAATATTTGTTCACAGACTCGTTTTGAGGAACAGCGGAAACGAGAGTTTGGGTGTGTCATTCAAGAACGGAAGTTACAACGGAATTTTGGAGTACGCCAGACTCAATGAGACAGATGTAATACCAAAAATGCCGGTTTACGTAACGAGGCTCAAGGCTGTCACGTTCGCTCCGGTTTTGTGGATGAACAGGCCAGTATTTTATTTTTTAGTTTGTTTTTATTTACAGGCAATTGTTCATAGCAACAAATGTAAAACTGTTATCTTTGTAGTATAAAATGATTTGGTCGTAGAAAAATAAGTACAAAAAATCTAACAATATTTTTAGAACTAAACAATTTTACTATCCGAATGCAAAAAATGGTCATCATGTAATCGAATTATGTTCCCAGCCAGAGAATCTTCGCTTACGGTCAGTGGAAGCGAAATCGTGCCTGGATGTTCACTCTCTTCCCTATGGAAATCTGGGGCTCCATTATTTTGATTATTTTGACCCTAAGCGTCGTGAGTTTGGTGACCGAAAAAGTTTTGAGACGTCAAATCGGCCGAAAGCTTCGACCACGGTCGTGTCTGGATCACTTTTTTTACGTGTGTACCACCTTGTTTAACCAAGGTAAAAAAAATGCCTGTGCAAGTTTTAATTATTTACAAAAAATAATATTTTACTACAATAATTTGCAACGTTTTCAGTAAACGGGACCGATAGTATTGCCAGCGGTTCGAAAATCTTGTCGCTCACAATCAGCATCTTTTGTTTTCTCACTCTGATCGGTTACAATTCTCATCTGATCTACAGTATGACCGAGGAGATTTTCGATGCTCCGTTCGACAGCCTGACAACCCTTTTAAAAAATACAAAATTTCACGTTGCAGTCTTGCAGAATTCGGTGGCGTACAACTGTTTTACTGTAAATATATCATAGAAATAATTTCATAATAACTTTTTCATAAAAATTTCAGAAAATTAATTTTTCGTCATAATTTTCAGAGTCCGTACACCTACGAAATATTCAAGATGGTCTGGAAAGCGAAGCGCGTCAAAGTCGTATCGGACGTCGACGAATTGTATCGCCACGTCTGTTACAATCCCGGCAAATATGTTTTACTGGAGTCGATGGATACGATGGCTGCAAGGAAGAACACGATTTGCGAACTTCTTCCGGTTGGCGAGGCGTATTTCACGATACCAGTTGGATCTGGTGTAAGCAAAAGATTTAAGAAAAAAAGAAGCCTCGACATAGGGTAAATAACGTGAGGCCGAATTAATCTTTTTTACTTAACGTCGAAACGCGGCCGCGTCTCTTGATTTATTTCTCTATACAAATTTTAGAATCATGAAATTACACGAATTTGGCATAATAAACGCAATAAAAAAGCGTTACATGTCGCCACCATCGAAAGGACTCGTCTACCGAATGACCGACAGCCTCACGATCGACATGGACCGGGTTTCGGTGATTTTTGGAATTCTCTGTTCCGGTATCATCGCGTCGATTGTCATTTGCGTCGGCGAAATCGTGATATTTAGATTTAATGAACGCAAGGCCATGGAAAAATGTAAATAAAAATAAAGTGTGCAACCGGTGCTTGCGTTTCTTTTTTTTTCCTTTTTCAAATTATTTCCTAGGACAATCCGACAATCGAGTGATTCTCAGTAAAGTTCTAGCTACCCACATTCACGATTCGTTTAACATGCGACTATTCAGGTCGTACGATCACCACGTGCGGTGGTCGTACCGAAGCAATTGATAACCGCAAGTCGGACGTATCTATAAAAATATATCTGTTATCGAATCTAATGTTATAGTTTTTTTTTCACACCTAGAATGGACCGACGACAATTGTTCTTCGCGGAATGTAAAGAAGGCCAACATTGTCACCTGTACTTGTATAAATTATCATTCCTACTTTCAGAAGTCAATGTGTCATCATCTTCATGACCATCATTATATGCATTGAACAGGGACTATATATCAAATTGTGAGCGGGTAAACGAGACGTCGGGTATTCGCACTTTAGTCGTACAGGAAAAACGTCAAACCATTTTCTTTGCGAACTCGAACCATGCAAATATTTTTTCAAATTTTTTCAATTCTGTTTTTTTCAACAGTCCAGGCGTCATTTTCCGTGACTAAATGGAACAAACGTCTCCAGGATTTTGAGCCATTACCCGGATGGCCTTCCCCGGCAGCTGAAAGAAGAAAATTTATTGCGCAGAGTCGTCAGGAAGAACTTCATGACTTTAATGGGGAACCTTTACATCTGACTTATTACCAGGTAGAAAATATTCGATAAATCAATCGACAGTTACTTCAATTTTTTAATTAATTTTGTTCAGGAGCTCGGTTTCTTCGAATTCTATGATAACGATACCAAAGCAACTGGAGTGTGTGGTGATATGTGGAACATTCTTGCTAAGTTATTAAATTTCACGTATGTTTTGAAGTTGCATGGTTTTAGAGCTACAATATTTCTCTGTCAGATATTTTATAAACATTTTCTGTCGTTAGACTCGTCGTTACCAGAAGCAACAAAACTTCGTTGGGAATACGCCTGAAGAATGGAAGTTACACCGGTGTATTGGAATACGCCAGACTCAATCAGACAGATGTGATACCAAAAATGGAAGTTCACGTCGGCCGCATTTGGGCAGTCAGCTTTACACCGGGTCTGTGGTCGAACAGGTAACATTTTATATCCGCTCTACTAGAAACAAACTACATATTTAGATTGGGTCAACTAAATTTAATTTCTGCTAACAGAATTTAATTAGCGCCAACTTAATTTAATTTTGGCCAACTGAATTTAAATTGTGTCAATTTAATTTATTATTCTGAATCCTCGGAATTTCTGAAGTACCTGAATCAAGCGTTTCCATCAGTTTCAGAATATTCACGAATGGTCAATGGAAACGCAATCAAACCTGGCTTTTCTATTTATTCACCGTTGAAGTCTGGTGGATCATTGGAATATTTATCCTCTGGCTGAGTATCTCAAGTTTCGTGATGCAAACGGTATTGATACGTAAAAGAGGTTTAAAATTACGACCTCTGTCCTACGTCGGTCATTTACTTTACACATTCGCAAGTGTTTGTAATCAAGGTGAGTTGATGCTTGAAACTTTCGAAATTCCGATAAGCCATTTAATTATCAATGTCGTATTATATTTTTCAGGCAGCGTTCCTGAAAACGATTCCGTTGCTTCGAGCATTCTAATGATCACCACCGCCCTTTTTGCCGGGTTCGTACTCACAGGTTACACTTCTCGCTTACTGTACAATATGACACTGGAAGTTCTCGCTGCTCCTTTTCACAGTCTGGAATCATTGCTCGATAATACAAAACTTCACGTTGTAGTCTTGAACGGTTCGATGGGTTACATGATGTTCACTGTAAGTTATTATCAAAATGCGTAACGGTTGTTTTCACTTCCCAATTTTATTCAATAATTTCATAATACTAAAATTTTCTGTGATTTTCATTTAGAATATTCGACCCAAACCAAGATTCGCACGCACCATAAAAGAAAAGCGTTTTGCAGTTGCCTCAAATCTGACTGATCTTTATAACAAAGTTTGCTCCAATTCCGACAAATTTGTCTTGTTCGATGGGATGGACCAAGTCGCCGCGAGAGGAAACAAAATGTGTACTCTTATTCCAATTGGCGAGAGTTATTATCCCGCGGCTATTGTCTCGGGTATCAGCAGAAGAGTCAAGTACAAAAGATCCCTGGACATCGGGTAAAAATCTTTAGATTTTTAATTAATAATTTTTTGGTTGATAATTATTTTGACGATTTCAGGGTTGCAAGATTACGCGAATACGGCATAATCGACCAGATAAGGGATCGTTACATGTCAACAAAAAACATTGAATCTTCAGCCGATCAAGGTGGTCTCGTGACGATCAACATGGATCACGTTTCTGCTATCCTCGAGTTCCTCGGTTTTGGTATCTTGCTGTCAATAGTCATCTGTGCAGCGGAGATTTATCTCGCGTCACGAAGACGTAAAAATGTTTCTGTCACAAAATAAACTTTTTATCATTCTCAAATGTAGTAATTTCGTAGAGTAGAGTGAAGAGTTTGGTTTGTAGAATAAGAAAAATACTTTCTATATGTTAAATACTATTTTTAGTAAAATAAAGCGTGAACAAACTTTTATTGAAAATCTGAATCCAACAAATTATTTACCGGGACCTAATTCGATCGTCCCCGATAACTAGGAAAATGCTTACATGACGGAGAACTGAACAATAGAACGACATAACGAGGGGGCGGAACGTCATAAATAAATTTATCAACAGCTTTGATAAAACCGTTCATGCATGATAATCACGCGTGACCTATACCATTATACAATTGCAATCAGAACTCATCGGACTTGGGATTTCCAATTAGCGTATTTTCTTTTTGTCCTCGAATGACTCGCCACTTTCAGTGTGTATTATCGACATAACGTCATGATTGACGTCTGAGTAGGGCAAACCTGGATTCGCCCCTGGAACCGGAAGTAACTATTGTATATGTCACAATATTCGTATGGATTTTCGTAACATTAGAAATCACTGTCATTTTCAAGAGATCAGCCAACTGATAGCAAATGTGTGTAGGTACGCAGTGGGTTGGTCCTGGCCCACAGTTATTTCGTCTTTATTACAGGAAACCCAAAACAGTCGTTCGTTATATTAAATTTCTCGTTAGTACGTGATTTCGTGTAAAAAAATGGTGTCTAAGAATACATTTTTTGTCCTGATCCTGTGGACAATGTTTAATCTAAAAATGTCTACAAATTACGCTACTTTTACTGTTACCAAATGGAACAGACGTCTCAGGCATTTTGAGTCCGTAGGGAAAATTCCTTCCTACGAAAACGTGAGACAAAAAATCGCTTGTCAGGCGAGAAAGAGGGAAACCCACAATTTCAACGGGGAACGATTACGTCTCACGTATTTCGAGGTGAGATACAAGAGAATTTCTTGAAGTAACAACAGAAAATCGACGGCTTTTATTATTACTAAATTTTTTCTGTGGGGTTTTTTGCGTATCTTTTTAGATGAACGACGCTGTTAAGTTCTACGACAACAACACAAAAATAACAGGTTTATTTGGAGACATTTGGAACCTTCTGTCGAAATCTCTCAATTTTACGTAAGTTTTTGAGAGATCAAAAAGGCAGTTATTGTTTTTTAAGTGCGGTCCTTAAAAATATTATTTCGCAGGCTTGTCGTTCACAAAAGCGTAAAAACGACGCTGGGAATATATCTCGAAAACGGAAGTTACAGTGGTATATTAGAAGACGCCAGGGTCAATCAGACGGAAATCATACCAAGAACGGAAGTTTATCCAAAAAGAATTCCGGCGGTGGAATTCACATCCCCTTTCTGGATGAGCGGGTAAATTATTGCATGACGCGAAAATACGCGAATTAATGGATTAATTCTACGATTAATGTACGCAGTCAAAAAATCTTTGCTCACGGATATTGGAAACAAGACCGAGCCTGGATGTTCACTATATTTCCCCTCGAGGTCTGGTGCATCATCTTCAGTTTTTACATAACGCTGAGTCTCCTCAGTGTCGTTTCGCAAAAACTTCCAATGAGACACAAAAGTCGAAATAATCGACCTCGAACGTGTGTAGATCATTTATTTTATACGTTCGCAACTCTAGTTAATCAGGGCGAGCTTAACCAAGGTGGGTACCATTTTGTGGGTAAAGTTTAAGAACCCTATCCAATGGCAAATTTTCCGCTGATTCCAAAAATCACGGTTGTTTGCCCGAAAAATAGAAGATTCGATAGGAAAAACGCAAAATTAATTTTTTTTTTCTCTACGACGAACGGCCAAATTTCACGATATTAAACAACGAGCTGCCGGTTTCCCAACGACCAATCAGAAGCCGAATAAATCGGCAAAAATGGTTGCTCACACAATGTTTAATAGCGGATTACCTACAAATTTGTTTTTCGGTACCAATATTTGTTAGCAAAGTGACGAGCTTTATATGCATCTTTGGATCGATTAAACTTATTTTTGTTCTATAATCAAATAATAAAAATTATTTAGGCAATGTTTTCCATCACATCGGGAATGGATCGAGAATGTTGACTGTGACAATCTGCGTCTTCTCCTGGCTGATACTGATCGGTTACAGTTCCAACATGATTTACAGTATGGCGAAAGAAATCTTCGCCGCCCCGTTCAAGGATCTCGAGAGTCTGTTCACCAATACAGACTTCAGAATCGCCGTTTTGAACGGTTCGGTCAGTGACATCATTTTGTCCGTGAGTATAACAATAGACGTGTGACAAATTTTCCTCTTACCCGCACTTAAGAATATAAAAAAGGCAACTGTAAAAAAACAGTTCAGGTCTCGCGAATATTTATTAACTCATCGTATTACAATTTAATTCTCGGCGAATCCGATGTTTATCGTTCTCCCTGGGAATGCATCACAATCGAGCTCAGAATTTCCGCTGCAAGATGCGGATGCGTGACGGACAGCGACTCGAAGCTCGCGGCGTTCGTCACGTCCTCCGCGTGGGCGATCGCGAAATCCACGATCTTCAGTCTCAAGCGATTGGCGCTCAGCGATTCGGCGAGTATCAGGAGCTTAGCCGCGTTATCCGCGTCGACGGTCTCGCCGAGTCGCTGCTCGCACCGCGTCTTCAGTCCCTCGATGGCCAATTTGTCCGCGACCGGCAGCAGATGCTTGGCCAACGTCGCTAGATTCGGCGTACTGTCTGTGTACACGAAACGCAGCATCTCCTTGACGACCTCGCGATCCAGATCGCCGAGTTCCACGCGAACTTTACTCTGCTCCCCGGAAGTCGGCCCGGCGCCCGCGAAAATCGCCGCGAGCACTGAACTGCGTGCCGCCAGTATCGCCCGGTGCGCGGGAAATTCCTCGCCGCGCGCTACTAGCACCGCGTCCGCCATCTCGTGGCTCTCGAGAAGCCGTCCGAGGTCCTCGGCCAATGGGCTTTGCGGGGCATCGGCTGCTTTGGGGTTCCCGCGGGGCCCGGACACGAGCGCGACGTCGCCGGTGTAGCTTACCTAGAGACGAGCGATGTTGAGAACAAAAAATCTATGTTAAAAGGATCGATAATTAAAAAAAAATGATTATGACAAATCGATGGTTCTTAAAAATCATCGGAACATCGATTGGTTTGATAAAAAATCAAATCAATATCAGAAAAATGATCTTGTTCGTATAAATAAAGCCGCCCAAGGTCTCAAGGCACATTGAATACCAATAATGCTTCAAGCGAATTTTCTTAAACTCTGTTTGTTCTCGCATTTTATCGCGTTCAAAACCCAGACAGCGAGACCACAAGAAATTACCAATTAGAATGAGCATTCGAAAACACTAAATATAAAAAATAGGATGACGGTTTATAGGGCGGAATAGCAGTGATGCAAATTTATCGACAGTTGACATTTCTATAAAAGTAACAAAATATACTTTGTAGTACTCCACAGACAAAATTAGATTTTTTCTGACGATGTTCTATAAATAAATATTGAACATCGATTAATCGGTTTTGAAAAACATCGCCCATCCCTAAGCTTACCTCGCAGAGCAGCCGCAAGGTGTCGTTCTGCAACAGACTCGTCGATGTGAGCAGCGTACTTCGTTTCACGAATGGAATAAAGCCCCAACCGTCGCCCACCTTAAGCCAGTAGAGGTTGACGATGCTCATACTGTGGAGCCTGTTGTTTTCTGAATCGACAATGTGAAACCCACATTTCGCTCCGGTGTTCGCTCGTCCCGACTTATTGAGACGCAGGAAGAGCGATACGTCATCCGATCCCCCGCGTATCACACCCCTTGGGTAGATCTCCAGCTGCCATTGGACGGTGTCTTCCTCGCGATTCGGGAACGTGGCCGAGATCAGTGCTTCATCCCTCGCTTGCGGCAAAACGCTGAAGTTCATGATCGTCCATACGTGGACCAATTGGACTAGGTTCACTTGCGAGTGCGACCAACTCTCGAAGACCGGCGCGCCTGACGCAACGAGCGCTGCCATGTCTGTATCGCCTTGCTTCACGCGAATTCAGTGTTCGAAACTGGGAAAACTGGGAAACTGGGAAAGACGCGTCGTCCTTTGACCGGTGGCGGATTTGACTGAACCAGGGGCCTACCAACACACACACACGCGGCATTTGCTCTGTATTTAAGAGAGGCGACGGCGTAATGCGCGTTGCGCGCTCGGCACGCTTTTGCAGACAAGACTGGACGTCGAGAAGACGTCAGCCGGGGTTTTTACGTCGCTCGCTATTAATCGCGCACGATAAGACTTCGCCGAACGGCATTTTATTCCATTATCTCGCCTACCTCCCTTGTGGGGAGTCAAGGGAGGTATTACGAGAGATAATGGCTACTTCGTGATGACCTTTAGTATTTTGTCGTCAATGTGATAAGTGCCGGGATTATTTATTTACTTGTTTGTTTATTCAAACGGGGAAAACCCACTTTCGTGGTATGGGGAAACCCCTGCAATCAATACACATGTACAGCCGTGATGATCGTCTGCGTGCTGAGATTCATAAAGAATAATAGATATATGAAGATAATAACGGTAAAGAAGCAAATTTTCAAAGAATCGTTTGTCCTTCGTTTTTCCGTCATGGAGGCAATTTCGACGTGTCGTTCCCGATCTGGAAGAGCACGAGGGAATCGCGGATCGCCTCGGACGCCAATTCCGGATGCGAACTGATCATGCTCCCGAATCCCGCGGTGGCCATCACCACGCGCGCTCGGTTTATAATATAGTTTTTCACCTTCGCCCTCAGCCAGGTGGCGTTGAACGTATCCGCGAGTATCAGAGCATCCGCCGCGTCTTCCACCGTGACGTTCGTCAAGAGGGAATGCTCGCACATAGTCTTGAGCCCGACGAGGTCGTACTTGTCGGCGACGATAAGAAGATCGTCGGCCAAGCTCAAAAGGTTCTTCACCGTGTCCGTGTAGACGAATCTCAGCATCTCCCGCATCGTCTCGACGTCCACGTCGTTAATCTCCAAACGATTTTGCGTTCGTTCGGCGATTCCGTTTTCCAGCATCTTCGCGAAAACCGAGCTGCGCGCCGCTAAGATCGCTCGGTGCACTCGAAATTCTTGGGCCTGCGCGACGAGCGTGAGGTCGCTGAATTTTCCGCTGTCGTACAGCAGACCCAGTTCTTCGGGTAACTGCCGTCGCGATGTTATTACTTCCGTGGAGTCGCTCACACTCGTGGTATTCACCGCTATGTCGATCACGCTGAACTCACAGAGTATCGTGAGTGTGTCGTTCGGCAAAAGTTCATTCGACTCGTTCAGCAAATAATTTCTTTTGACGTATTGGGGCCACCCATGACCGATCGGTGGATTGAATGTATGCTGATAATGGATGCTATTGGACTTCTGGTTTTTCGCATTGACGATGGAAACTTGAACCTTCGCTTCGACCTTAATGTGTTTGGGCGAATCAGCGTTGAAATACAGTGTGACGTAATCTTTCGAACTGTTGTCGGCGCCTCTTGGGTAAAGAGACAGGTGCCACTTGTGATTGTACGGGCCAGCCGAAAACGATGGTTCTACCAGTTCCTCGCCAGTCTTGTGCAGCAAAAGGCTGAAATTCACGATCGTCCAAACGTGACTGAATGTGGCTACATTCGGGCGTGTGTACGACCAACTGCTGACTGTCGCGTCTACTTGCGGTAGTACTAGGCCCGTTGGTACTCCTATCGCCGTCATATTTATTACTTCCGCGGAGTCGCTCAAACTCGTGGTATTCACCGCTTTGTCGATCACGCTGAACTCACAGAGTATCGTGAGTGTATCGTTTGGCAAAAGTTCATTCGACTCGTCCAGCAAATAATTTCTTTGGACGAATTGGCTATACCCACGACCGGTCGGTGGATCGAATGTGAACTGATAATTGAAACTATTGGACTTCTGGTTTTTCGCATTGACGATGGATAGTTGAACCTTCGCTTCGACCTCAACGTGTTTGGGCGAATCAGCGTTAAAATACAGGTTGACGTAATCTTTCGAACTGTTGTCGCCGCCTCTTGGGTAAAGCGACAGGTGCCATTTGTGATTGTACGGGCCAGCCGAAAACGATGGTTCTACCAGTTCCTCGCCAGGTTTCTGCAGCAAAAGGCTGAAGTTCATGATCGTCCAGACGTGACTGAATGTGACTACATTCGGTAGCACTAAGCCGGTTGGTGCTCCTATAGCCGTCATATTTATCACTTTTGTTACGCGTTAATTGCGATTCACGGAGAATAAATCGAACTGAATGTCTAAGAGGAGCCTGCGTTTGTTTGAGAACAGCGGACGTTTGACCAATTAAACGAAAATTCGATGTCGAACTATACGCAACGTTTGAGGAGTTAAAGCGAGAAGAGGCGGCACTTGCTCGACCGAATAAGCAAGACTGCGGCAGCAACGAATATTCTTCTGCTTTTATCAACTTTCCCCACCGCGAGATCATTTTTACTACCACCCCTCTCCCTATCTCTTTTAAAGATATGATAATAACACGACTCGAAGTCTTGGGTAAAATATCAACTTGTTTCTGTGAAATTCCACAAATGTTACATAATACTGTCAGTTAAGATAATAGAACAAAATCAGGCTGAAGGGGCGCAGTCGATGGCCTAATTGACAATATAGAAGTAAAGATGATAATTCATAGGATACAAAAAATGTATCATGAATAAATGTTTAAATAAATTTTGATTGTGGCTTCAGAATTCGCAGAGTCCGGAAATTTATTACCGGTTCAAGAGAGCGCAGCGTGTCACGGTCGTGTCGAATATCGATGATCTCTATCGCACGGTTTGCCTGAATATGAACAAATATGTACTAATGCACGGAGAGGACGCTGTCGCCACGCGACAAAACCCAACGTGCACGCTCTTTCCGGTCGGCACAGCCCACAGTGAAATGCCGATTACCGCTGGAATCAGCAGAAGCCTCAAGAACAAGAGGGCTCTCGATATTGGGTTGAGTTCTTTTACATACAATGAAATAAAATGATATATTTTTTTCTTTAATCAAAAAGAGATTTTTTTTTTTTTTTGTTATTGAGAATTTCTTTATTATAATTGTCAATTGTGTTATCTATAGTTGGTACACTAGTTATTATTAGGTAGAAAAGAAAAGTCTGTAAGAGATTCAATGTTGATTCCAACTTTTTGACTTTTTGTTTTAACAAACCGTAAAATATTATCTTCCAGTATCATGAGATTGGTCGAGCTCGGTATAATCGACGCGATAAAAAAGCGTTACATGTACTCGCACGAGGGAGAATTGTCGACCAGAAAAATCGGCAGCCTGGCCATCGACATGGATCGTGTGTGTTTGATTTTCGGGATACTCGGCCTCGGCATGATCGGCTCGATAATCATCTGCGTCGCGGAGAACATGATTTTCATTCTACAGAATCGCGCGTTTATTCGACGATGGCAATAACATTTTTTCCCCATCATTATGTTATTTTTCTTTTTTTCTGTTACTTGGTGCGCTCCGATAGGTTGATTTCACGTTAATTATGTATTATTATTTTGATCTTATATTATGTATTGTATTATTGTATTATTTTTGTCAATCGGCTTGCTCTGTTCACTGAACAATAAATAAATAAATAAACATACATCGCATAACACTTAAGGCGTGTCTTTTGAATAATTTTCATAGCATCAACCGTATTTTTTTATTTCACTATAGTTATATCGATTCCACGACACGTGCAACACCTGCGTCGACATGAAGTGAGTAACATCTTTATGCGTATGCTACACGCGACATGATCACCTATCGCGAGGAATGCCATGGATGTAAAACGTTTTATTGCCGCACCGGAAATAAAACGCGCGCATCGTATCCCCACCATTAGTATCAGTGTAATACCGAGATGGCGTTTTAATCCCTTAATTACAAATATTCTTCCACATTATAATAACCGTTCGGATAGAGAGCACAAATTCCTGAGTGACGCACAAATACTTTATAATTTCTATTTTTGACAATTGTATTTACAAATAATTCGCCTTTGTCCCTCAACGGATTGAAAATATAATATTCAGCTAGTAACGAACGACCCGTGACCAAATTCCCAAGAAACCAAATTGTGTTTACTGATCAATATTAATCCCATTAAGGTATTATTATAATTACTGACTATCGAACGAGGTACTCGACTTCGGAATTCAGTCAGTCACGATGATGCTCCTCTTTTTCCTACCTTCCGCAAAGACCTCGCGGTGACAGAGAGACTTCAGTCCGCTGAAGCTGGTCGCTCGCTCAGCGTGGAATTTGAGATGCTCGAAAAATAATTAGTACGAAACACCGAAACGAAATCGTGGAAATGACGTCACTTATTGCACTCGTCCCGTGGACAATGTTAACGATGCAATTCGTGACTAACGAGGCAGCGTTTGGCGTTATCAGATGGAACAGGCGCATCGGGGATTTCATGTCGATACCCGGATTTCCTGCTTACGATTTGAAGACGGACGATCGGGTCTTGCAGAGCAGGAAAGAGGAGACCCACAATTTTCACGGGAAGTCATTGCATCTGACCTATTTTCAGGTAACACAAATAATTCTATTTATTCTTTTCACGAAATATGCGGAATCAGTGAATAATTATTTCTCTCCAGGAATTTGGATTTATTGACTTTGTAGAAAATAATACAAAGGTGACGGGAATATCTGGAGATCTGTGGACGACTCTGTCGGAGATGTTGAACTTTACGTATGTATTGAAAAATTAATTAACCAGAAAAATCGACAATGTCGATTATGATTTTAGCCTGATCTTTTAAATCATATTTCCGTCCAATAGACTGGTCGTGAGGCGAAGTGGGGTAACTTCACTGGGATTAACTTTTGAGAACGGCAGTTACAGTGGAATATTGGAAGACGCCAGACTCAATCGAACGGACATAATTCCGAAGATGGAACTTCTCGATCAGAGGATTCACGCGGTGAGGTTCACCACTCCGTTTTGGTTGAACCGGTAAATATTTTATGGACCATTAGGAGGTCTGACAAATTGTGAAAAAAAAAACGCCAAAAATAAAAAATTTGTTTATTCAGCGTTAAATTTTGGTCAAAATACCATTATCAGTTATAGAACTTTCGCGCACGGACAGTGGCAGCGCAATCGTTCGTGGATGTTCAAACAGTTTACCGCCGAGCTCTGGGGCTCGGTGTTCATTTTCATGGTGATTCTCAGCGTCGGAAGTCTGACGATGCAGTGGGTGCTGTCGAGCTACAGAGTGTCGATGCTCCGAACGTCTTTTTTCGATCACATATTCACCACGTTCGCCACGATGTGCAACCAAGGTGAGTTTTCATTGCTTTTTTGAGAATATCAACTAATAATAAAGTTTACTTCAGGCACCACATTCGACGCTACGTCGAACGGCGTGAAAATCTTGACAGTCACAGTCAGCACGTTCTCCTGGCTAATTTGCGTGGGTTACGGTGCTCGGCTGATATACAGCATGGCCCACGAGGTATTCGGAGCGCCGTACACAGATCTGAAATCTTTATACGAAAATACGAATTTTCACATTGTCGTTATGAACGGTTCGTTCACGCATTTATGGTTTTCCGTGAGTATTTTTCAAAATCACACGCGCCATTCCTGCACCTCGCAAAATGTTTTACATTTTGATAATTTTTAGCATTCGAAACCCAACACCGTGACCAATATGATAAGCAAAGCGAACCGCGTTATAGCGGTGGCGAACTTGACGGAACTTAGCGAAAAATTGTGCGTGCACTCGAAAAATTATATACTGCTGGATGGCATGAACGACGTGGGCGTGAGGGACACAAGGGTCTGCAGTCTTCTGCCGGCAGCTTCGGACAGTATAACCGTGCATATTGCAGCGGGTCTGAGCAAAAGGGTGCAAAACAAGAGGAGCATCGATATTGGGTAATTTTTTTTATAGAACTAGGCTAATCACACGCGCTGGCGCGCGTGCCCGAGATACCTTTGCGCTGCTGCGCTCTTATAAAGCTTTAAAAGAGTAAATCGCAACTAAAAACCCTTGTTTAGTTGATTAAAAAAAAAAGAAATTTGTCGTTTTGCTTGTAAGAAATCATAGATCTGGCCGCCGGGCCGAAAACCGCCAAAATCGGGGTCACGAAATTTATTTTTTCAAAATATCGACTTTTAACCTATACCATCGTTCTCAAGTCGCATATTCTACCCCTGAAAACACTGGTTACAACCCTTTTTTAGTTGATTTTGAAAAAAAATATTTTGGTCGAACAGTCTGTCAGAAATCGTAGATCTGGCCGCCGGGCCGAAAACCGCCTAAATCGGGGTCACGAAATTTATTTTTTCGAAATATCGACTTCTAACCTATACCATCGTTCTCAAGTCGCATATTCTACCCCTGAAAACACTGGTTACAACCCTCTTTTAGTTGATTTTGAAAACAAATATTTTACCCGAACAGTTTGTCAGAAATCGTAGATCTGGCCGCCGGGCCGAAAACCGCCTAAATCGGGGTCACGAAATTTATTTTTTCAAAATATCGACTTTTAACCTATACCATCGTTCTCAAGTCGCATATTCTACCCCTGACAACACTGGTTACAACTCTTTTTTAGTTGATTTTGAAAAAAAATATTTTGGTCGAAAAGATTGTCAGAAATCATAGATCTGGCCGCCGGGCCGAAAACCGCCCAAATCGGGGTCACGAAATTTATTTTTTCAAAATATCGACTTTTAACCTATACCATCGTTCTCAAGTCGCATATTCTACCCCTGAAAACACTGGTTACAACTCTTTTTTAGTTGATTTTGAAAAAAAATATTTTGGTCGAACAGATTGTCAGAAATCATAGATCTGGCCGCCGGGCCGAAAACCGCCTAAATCGGGGTCACGAAATTTATTTTTTCGAAATATCGACTTCTAATCTATACCATCGTTCTCAAGTCGCATATTCTACCCCTGAAAACACTGGTTACAACCCTTTTTTAGTTGATTTTGAAAAAAAAAATGTTGGTCGAACAGATTGTCAGAAATCATAGATCTGGCCGCCGGGCCGAAAACCGCCTAAATCGGGGTCACGAAATTTATTTTTTCAAAATATCGACTTCTAACCTATACCATCGTTCTCAAGTCGCATATTCTACCCCTGAAAACACTGGTTACAACCCTTTTGCTTCCTCATAGAGGAAGCTTTGTTTTCGTGAAAAAATTTTTTTTCGAGATTTTGATGTCAGTAGACTCAGAATGGTCCAAAACGTCGAGAAAAGTGGTTTGTGCGAAATGTATGTATGTATGTATGTGTGTGTGTGTGTATGTGCACGTTTCGTTGTTTACACGATAACTGTCGCAATTTTCGATGAATCTTATTCAAATTTGGCATGTGAGTGGGCTATCATGCAACACTGTTTGGGATTGTAGTTGACGCGAATCGGTTAATAAATTCAGATTTCGCAGCATTTTTAAAATTTGGCAAAAATTGTTTTCACAATGTAACTTCCGTAAATTAAGAGATATAGGGATGAAATTTTGTACGTTAATAGACCACCATCAAACCATGATCTGTACCAAATTTGGAGAAAATCGGTAAAGCAGTTCCCATGTTATTGCAATTTCAATTTTTTTCGAATCTCTGGAAGTAAATTTAGCTCCTGTAAATAATAAGACATCCGATTGCAATTTCGAACGTGTCATTACGTTTATTGATTATTAATGAAGAGTTTCGTCAAGGAAACGGTCATTATATCGGTAAATTTCGATTTTGCGGCTTGAGAAACTAAAAAAAACCGACACGAAAAAAAAAATGCGGAAAAAATTTTTGCAGAACTACCTCAAATTTGGTTCAAATATGGACAACCATAGACTACGTTTTGAGTCGAAATTTGACGCGGATCTGTCCAGCCGTTCAAATTTTATGGCATTTTGAATATTTTGAAAAAACTCGTTCACGCGCCGGATCGTGCAAATTACGAGGTTACGGGTTCTAATTTGGTTCACACATTGACTATCATGAACCAAGGGTTGGGTACAATTTTGAGACAAATCGGTACAGTGGTTAAAATTACTATAAAATTATAAAAAATAAAATTGATTGATTGCGTGTGTGAAGTAGGCACAGCGAAGCGAACGCTTTGTTGCTAATTATATTTAAAAAAACTGTAAAATATATTGAGTTCAAACAAGCCTGCAAAGTAGAACCTTGCAAATTGCTTCCTCTAAATTTTGCACTTTTAACGAAGCTTCCTCTATGAGGAAGCCAAAACCGATCAACATACTTCCTCATAGATGTAGCTTCGTTAAAAGTGCAAAATTTAGAGGAAGCAATTTGCAAGGTTCTACTTTGCAGGCTTTTTTAGTTGATTTTGAAAAAAAAAATTTTGGTCGAACAGATTGTCAGAAATCATAGATCTGGCCGCCGGGCCGAAAACCGCCCAAATCGGGGTCACGAAATTTATTTTTTCAAAATATCGACTTTTAACCTATACCATCGTTCTCAAGTCGCATATTCTACCCCTGAAAACACTGGTTAAAACCCTTTTTTAGTTGATTTAAAAAAAAAAATTTTGGTCGAACAGATTGTCAGAAATCATAGATCTGGCCGCCGGGCCGAAAACCGCCTAAATCGGGGTCACGAAATTTATTTTTTCAAAATATCGATGTTTAATTATAAGGAAACTAAATTTAAAAAAACGTTAAAAAATGTAATCCACTAAAAAATGTATTAAAAAGTGAAAGAGACTACTTTTTTTCCAGCATCTTAAAACTTCGCGAATTCGGGATAACGGAAGCGATAAAAAATCGCTACCTCTCGCTATCGGGCCAACCGTCGCCCTATAGGCAAATTAACAGCCTGGCTATCGATCTGGATCAAATGTCACTGATTCTGGCGATACTAAGCGTCGGCATCGTCGCGTCGGTTTTGATCTGCGGGGCAGAGAATATCTTCTTCGCTATGAAAAAACGTAGAAACAATCGGTTTTTGCCCCACCGATTGCCTCGAATCGAAGAGCCACTGTTTCCCAGCTCCGTGCACGCTGGAGAGTGCAGATTCGCTACCAGAAGATCCAGGAATTTGTATTTTATGGAACTGTACAATTACATCGGAAAAAAACCGAGAACGTTATAAGGTCGATAAATCTCGTGATCTTTGACGATGAGATGAGACGATAAATGGAAAAAATAAATAAAATGATTGACAAATGTTTTTCGTGTCTATGTACATTTATTTACTTATGCCAGTGTCGTCAATTACGATTCATATAGGAAAAAGACAACGAGACTAAGACCATAATATATAATATTACGTAGATTTCCGAGAACTTTGCAGGCACAAAAATTACATATCACAAAATTTCCGAATCATACACTTTGAACTTTTCGTGGGTATATCATTTTTTCGTCAATTACTAGTTTTGTGCTTTGTCGAATAATCGATCGATGGTGTGAACTGTATATTTTCACAATGTCGAATGACTATAATTTCCGACTAGCGAACAGCCGGGAGATCATATACGAAATGTGGGTCACTTGAATATTCTGTCGAGTTTGTACAAACACAGGCGACAAGCTTCAGTCCAGTGAAGTACCTTGTGCATCCAGTGTGAAATTTCCATAAGCTAAAATATAATACAAAATCCGAAATCAAATCTACTAAATGAAGCCACCTTTTGCAACTGTCCTGTGGACGATTTTGACGATGCAGTTTGTAAAGAACGAGGCAGCTTTCAGCGTTATCAGGTGGAACAAACGCGTCGGAGAGTTTGAGCAGATTCCAGGTTTTCCCACTTACAAAATCGAGGCAGAAAATCGCGTTTTGTCGAGCAGGAAACGGGAAACCCACAATTACAACAGACAACCGTTGCATTTAACTTATTACCACGTAACGATTATCATTCCAATCATTCATGAAATAAAAAAGTTGGGCACCGTGTATCAAAATTAGAAAATAATTTTTTTCAGGATCTCGGATTTGTCAATTTTATCGAGAATGATACAAAGGTGTCAGGAATATACGGAGACCTGTGGAATACGTTATCAGAGATGTTAAACTTTACGTATGCATTTTTGATTAACAGTAATCATTTGATATTAGGAAAAAAAAAATTATATAGAATATTTCACCATTTTTTTCAGACTCGTCGTCAAGCGAAGCGAGACCCGATCCTTCGGAGAAACTTTCTTCAACGGGAGTTACAGTGGTATTTTGGAAGACGTTAGACGCAATCGAACGGACTTAATACCGAAATTAGCGATTCAGCCACAGTGGGCCGACGCCATCACATTTACTCCATCTTTCTGGATAAATCAGTGAGTAATAGAAATCCACGAAATGCAATAATATTTTCATCAATCTCCGGAATTTCCTTATTGTTTTTTAGAAAAATTTTAATAATTAAAAAAATATATATTTTTAATATTAATGTAAGTATATAAAAAAATTATCCTCACAGTTATACTTCCTTCACGTATGGACAGTGGCAACGCGATCGTTCCTGGGTGTTCAAACAATTCTCGGGAGACCTCTGGTGTCTCACGCTTATTTTCATCGTAATTTTCAGTGTTGCGAGTTTTGCAATGCAAAGCATGTTGAAATGCTACAAAAATCCGATGCCTCCAACGACTTTTTTCGATCACGCATTCGACACATTTGCAACGATCTGCAACCAAGGTAAATTTATTGATCGTTATTAAGGAAAAAAAATGTGACATCATTTTCGTGCAAAAATAATGACGTTTATTTTAGGAAAAGTGCTCGACTACACGTCGTCCGGATTCCATGTTCTCGCAGTCACAGTCAGCACATTTTCCTGGCTTCTCATGGTGGGTTACGGGGCCCGTTTGATGTACAGCATGGCGCACGAGGTGTTCGCCGCTCCGTACACGGATCTCAACTCTTTGTTTGAAAAAACGAACATTCGCATTGTCGTCATGAATGGATCGTTGTCTCATTCGTCGATCGCCGTGAGTATTATTATTATTTTTTTTTACTTTCGCTAAATTCTTTACGTTTTTATTTTACCGCACACAATCGCGCGTAATTTTTAGAATCCTGAACCCAACACAATATACGACCGCATACGCAGAGCCAAGCGCTTCACCGTCGTGTCGTCTCTCGCAGAGATCAACGACAAAGTCTGTCTGAACCCCAAGGAATTCGTTCTTTTGGACGGGGTGCATGAGGCAAAGTCCATAAAAGCGAACAATCGGCAGAGCTGCGATCTTCTTCCGGCTTATTCGCGAACTTACGGGGTCCATATCGCTTCCGGCATCAGCAGAAGTGTTGAAAACAAGAGGAGCATCGACATTGCGTGAGTGTTATCTCCCCTTTAAATCGTTCGTAACTAACGGCACTGTCATCGTTTTAGTTTTTTTTTAACTCTTCTTTAGCTGATTTTGAAAAAAATATATATATTTTTTTTCGTTTTGTTTATCAGAAATCCTAGACCCGGCCCCCTGACCGAATTACCTAGGCGCGCTGATCCGCGCCGCGGTAATCTATTAGTCCTTTTTTTAAATAACAAGATTTAAAAAACATACTTTTTTTTCAGCATAATCAAATTACGGGAGTTCGGTCTAACGAAAGCGATTAAGGAACGCTACTTTCCACTGATCGGAAAACCATCTATAGTCAGGCAAACCGACAGCCTCGTCATCGACTTGTATCAATTTTCATTGATTCCGTCAGTGCTGATCGCGGGAATCGTCGCGTCGATCGTAATTTGCATTGCGGAAAATATGTACTACTTCGCGCGAAAGAAACCTAAAGGCGAAAAATGTTTGTCGTTGATGGTTCGACCTGCACCTGTTCGAAACTGCAGATCGGCTGAAACAACGGCAAAAAACGCGATGCGACAATGTCCCGTGGATTTTCGTTAAAAAGATTCGGTAATGAGTGTCGGGAAACGATGGAACGATACGATGGACGAGATTGCTCGAAGTTGTGGGCCTGAATGTTGATGATGAAATAGTCGATCAGTCAGGTTTCTACATTACCATGTCTTATATCGTTCTGTCTATGCTCATCCTAGCACCTAATAGCTTTACTTTGCAATCAGATAGTATCCATCCCCGAAATCCGTGTGTATTAATTTCGAATACATTCGACTCCTCAATAAAGTACCGATCGTCGGTGCAGAAATGGAAGTAAAAAAAACACGCAGCTGCAATGAGAACCAGCCTTGCGAATCAAACATGTGCGTATTATTCCCGCGTTTCTGCTGTTTACATCGCGACATGACAGTCGCACGAGTTCTCGGCGAAGACGCGCGACGAATTTCGGCAGTAGATTTTTACAACGGACGCATGACAATATATTTACCTGCATGATCGAAGCGAACTGGAAATTATATTAATAGTCGTACACAATGGATACACAAATTTTAAGGGCGATCGTGCAGAGTCGCGGCGAGGTTATGAAGGAGGTTGACGATCCCGAAGGGTTCGGCAAGTCCCTGATGGAAGACAGATTTCCAGTCACGAATCCCGCGATATTGGCCGCACTCACCAGGTCCTTCACCGATTTGATCAGCTACAAAGTCTCACCCGAAGCGTATCAAAGATATTCAGTTAGGATTCAAGTGATTGTGAGTCGTTTTAAGCCTTATTTACAATTGTGGATATTATTTACACCAACTGCAGTTTTGTTGTGAATCAAACAGGCGGAAAGAATTTAAGCTGATTATTTTCTGTTGTTTATCGAGTGAAAGTTTGTTAGTATTTAGTCTTTTGTTTTATAGAACTTTCTTATAATTTCAGGAAGTCCTCAGAGACTGGCTCAGACCTTGCAAAGCGTTGGAGTCCTCCCGAACATTCTCCAGAGGTGAAAGAGTCCTGGAATTCACAAGCAGAATTCTCAAGGTATATCTGAAAAATGAGATCGTGTTTCAAGACGATGGAAACATAGACATTCTGGTAAACCTGGCAAGAGCGCTGATGTGTCTCGTGCCAAGGAACAAGACCTTTCGGCCCGACCTGGAGAGGCTGCTGATCAAAATCACTGGACTGAAGCAAAACGAAGAGAGCAACAAGCTGGTACTTTCCGCTGCAAAGGAAAAAGATTCTCTGGAGCTTGGGTCCCAAACTGTGGAACAATTGTACATTTGCCAGAGTGCAAAACTCATTGAAGAGCCACTGGTGGAAAATTTCGCCGAGAATTTACGCCACTCAAAGGAAAACGCTGCCTCTGAAGTATTAAGAAGTTGCTGCAACACAGACGAATTGCTGGGAGTCGCTGCAGAATCCCCGAGCATTTTTCAAATCGCTTCCAGCGTTCTCAAGGACATTTTAGTCCATTCAGATTACTCACCCAAAGTCGTAGATTATATACAAAAGTTTCTAAAGTCTCTCGGCTCGCGATGCCAACAACGGAATAAAAATGTACTGGATCTATATCCGCTTCGTTTGCAATCGTGCGTGTTGTTACTTAATATCGAACCCGAGCAGCACACGCGTAATTCGCGGAATTACGTGTTAAGAGAACTCGAAAAAATAAACGAATCGAGTACGGAGGAGGCTCTGATACTTTTGTCTCACTTCCCGAGTTGGCTGGAAGAGCTGTCCGCACGTCTCGAGGACACGGTCACAATCGCGAACATGAGCATCGACGACGAATTGTAAAAAGTCGCAAAAAGAGATTCTTATACCTAAAACCACTTATCTTTTTTTATTATTATTATTTCCACCCAATCTTTCAAATACATTTTTTTTGTTTAATGCAGTAACGTCTCTCCATGTACGTAGTGTGCAATGATAGGAATTAATAATCACATGCGTACATATACACTAAACATTTTCTTTTTTTTCCAATTAACAACAGTTCAGGCCTGCAGCTACCATCGCCGTCTCGTAATTTTCATTATTTTTTTTCTCAACCGTGCTGTCGAAGAAGAAATGGAGCGTGTTTTATGTTTTATTTTTTTTTTCTCGTTATCTAAGAGTAGCCCTAACAGTGCTACGAATATCCGTAAAATCTTTCATCGTTTTATTCATTTATCTTTTAGTTTTACTTTTAATGTTTTTTGTTAGTTATTTTCTTCGTCTTATTTTTTGTTCAATTTATCAATCGCACGACGCTCTTGCACTCCATGGTACTAAAACACGAGTACACGAAAGTTCGAAAAATCGGGCAATGATATAATATCGTAATATGGCAGTGATGTGCTATACTTTTCTACGATCCGTGTCCGTACGTGCCATTGTTCTTGTTTTTCTTTTTCTGTTTTTTGTTTCCCCTTTTGCTTTCGTGTGACCGAAAATCGTGATGACATAGATTTCTCGGTTTTTGATTGATTTGCAATCCCATCGACAATGCCAAATTTATCTGAATTTTCGCTTTTCATGCTTTTTTTGTTCTTTCACTTTTTCATTCCCTCGGAAATCGCAATGAACACAACAGCGCCGAGAAATGCAGCGTACGATGATCTCTCGAGAACATACATTGACAACAAAAATATGGAAACGACGACAGACCATCGAGAGACGTTGAATGATGAAGAAACCGTTTTACCGCGCTAATTCCGGATGTACTTTTTGCAACGAGCTAATTGAACGTGGTGCATTATCGCGTGCTCACAATGGATGGCCCCGAGTAACTCGAAATCTGTGTGTAATGATATCGTGCACCGAAAGAGGTTTAACGCGAAACTATAATACCATATCTAAATGGGAACATCTTTATTAACTAGCTAGCTGCACAGCAGGAGTCTCGCGACTGCTTTCGAAAGAGAGGATACACCGTCGTTTTTTTCTTTTCTTATTGGAATTCAGTGAACGAGCAGACGTCGCAGTCGTTGGAGCTCAATCGTTCGCGTCAATATCTCGCGATATTTCGATCGGCACAGTCGCACCCCGAAATCGGCTAAATCCCTAACGAGCCTTAACACATTGTTACAAATAAAAAATGTAGTCACACGAGCGCGCCAAAAACAAAGAAAAAACAAATACGAGAAATAAGATTTCAACTTCGTCTAACACACAATCGTATTTGCCCCGAAGATCGAGCGGATCGTCCCTGCCAACGCTGCTGTGACAGATTTATTTATTTATTCCGAACCTCGGTGACTGTGGATTTATCTGTACACGTCGTTTTCGCGGGCGATCCACTCGCTCCCGAGTCTCCCGCTTCATCCGGACAAATCATGAAAACGAAAAGGATTAACAGTCGTCATTGACGACAGTCTCGAACCGAGCGCTCGCAAGTTATTCAGTGCCATAGCTACATGTGGCTGTTATGTCAGTGTGTAATCGGTGTGTTCATGTGCCATTCGTATTAACATCAATTCGTGGACTTTTTTTTAACAAGTCGATCGAAAAATCGTCCGACCAAAAATTCAAACTCAATGAAGAAAAATAAAGAAAAAAAAAGATAAAAAAATCGTACGCAGTGCAACGCCCGATTCGTTGAGCGCGTAACTCGTGCTCGAGCTCGTTTCATTAGGGCTCCGTCATAAATTCGTTGAAAATTGTCAGACCGAGGAAAATTCGGCGTCGCCGGTCTCGATTCGCGTGTTCGACGATTCCCCGGAATCGTTTACCTCGTTCGCGGAGCTCTCGCTCGGGACGGAAGTGGAGCTCGAGGATACCGAGGATACCGGAAGCGGAAGTGGCCGAGTCGGGGAAGGCTGAGACGCGGGAATGGTCGGGGCCGAGGCGGTCTTGGGCGGGGAGCTGCCGTTTGGGATTTGCGCGCCGGACAAGGAGCGATTCGTTTTTCGGGCCAAGGATTTTCGCCTCCCGAGACTCTCCCGATGGCGACGATCTCCCGGTCGCTTCTCGGCTCTGCTCTTGCCCGTGGAGCTCTTCGACTGAGCTACCTGCCGAATGTCAATCAATGTTCATTTGAATTAACGTGAAACACAGCGTAAAATCTTCTGGTACATATGTAAACAGAGAATCGTATTTTTCTTTTTTTTTTATATATATATATGTATATATCGCTGTGACGGACGGAAGAGATACACACGTGGAATTGAAAAAAAAAGAATGAAAAAAAAAATCGACGGGGTGTATAACGTGGCTATCCGGTGGCTTCCACGGGGAAAGATCGTTAATTTAAATACTCATTTTGTTTATTGAATGAACAGCCTAGGCGATTTGAGGCAGACCCGAGTGGGCCAATCTCGTGCGGGGAACAAGGACAAGGAAAAATCGTATATAGATTGCGCTGTCTCTTTTTTTTTCTCTCTTTTCATTATTTTTCTTCACTTCGAATTTCTCGTTTTATCTGGGTAGAGGGGAAATAACGTAAATTAATGCTCGTTCGAGGGGAGGTCGAGATCGAAGAGATGGCAAAAGTTCTGAACCATGTTATCATCATCGTGTTGTCAAACTCACAATCGGTGAAAAAAAAAAAAAAAAAAAAAAAAAAAACGAAAAAGAAAGAAATCTATAACGTTCAAACAAACAAATAAAACGGATATAAAGAATTAGCCCTCTCGAGGCCGCTCGGTTAATCAGGAATTCAGGACACAACTGGCGATGCACTGGTAATAATGCTACTAATAGCGATAGTATGAATAATCATAATAATAATCATAATCGTAATAATAATGACAATATAATCGTAAATGTTAATAATAATCGCTGCAGCAATGAAGAATCTTGTATTATTCCTTTTTTTTCTTTTCTTTCTTTCTCTCTTTCTTTTTGTTTTTACGTTTTTCCTGCGGCAAACGGCGAACTACGAGCTCGATGACGCGGCACTTCTCGGGGCGCACGAAAGAAATCGACGTAACGTCGCCCCTCGGGCTTCTGACGCGTTCTAACACTTGGTCAGGTTGTTTTTTTTTTTTTTCTTCACTTTTTTTTTCGTCCTCTCGCTCTCGGTGTCCGTTGGACGGGCATCGTCGCACGACCCATGTGTCGCTCATGTGGGAAGCACGTGTGGCGAACGCACCTTCGGCGGGGTCGTTCACTCAGCCCGAGTTCACCTCGAACACGCGACTCCGATAAATGTATTATGTACTTTCGGTCACGAGCGAGAAAGGAAAGGAAGAAAAAGAAGAAGCGTTATTGTTACCGATGCGCGCGCTCGTTCCGGTCAATGAGACAGTAGTTTGCCGCCGCGCAGAAAATTTCGGGGCAATAGTAGCAATGATAATGATACCAGTAACGATTAATTCCGGCCGCCACGCGTGGCGACGGAAGTGAGGCTGTTCTCGCACCTATCCACTACTCTTATTATTTCTTTTTTTTTTTTGTTATCTTTTTCTTTTTGACATTATTAATCAGCTAATCGAAGTTCGCTGATTACCAACTGTACAACGTTGTTGTAAAACAGCAAACGAAACACCAAGCTATCTTCTAACAACCGCATTTTTTTTCTCTCCCTCTCTCTCTCTCAATTTCTCTCACGTTCTCTCTCGCGCTCTCTCGCTCTCTTTCTCACTAACGGTGAAAGAAAAAAATGAAAGAATACTCGTATGAGACAACTAATAGTCATACAAACTGTGTGTTAATTCATCGTGTGTTGTTCAGTGTGTCTGTCTGTCTGTTTGTATGTGTGGATCCGTTTCCTTGTGTGGCAATAGTATTGTTTACTTCAATAGTATTTGTGTTTTTTTTTCTTCTCACTAGACACGATTCAACATATAGAAAGTTTATCGTTATTATTCAATAATTATTATTCATCATTTATCAATATTATCTTAAAGCTGTCTAAGAACTCGCTGCGTGGCAGGAGCGTCGTGTATTTTTTTTTGTTATTTTTTTTTCTTTCTTTATTTTACATTAGTTTTGCTTAATTTTTACGCGTCAAACGTGTATCCTCCGCCTCTTCTCCTGTTTTTTTTTTTCTCTTTTGTATAATATGTCTCTCTCTGTGTCACTCGGTAAGGTACGTTTGTAGTCGTTCAGACTTCGATCGTGTACAACGCATCTGCACTCTCGAAGTGTCGTCATGATGTGTGTGTGTGTGTGTGTGTGTGTGAGTGTTGTGTGTGATTTTTGCTGTGTATCTGTCTCGTGAGTGAAATATGATCGAGGGGATCTCCAGATCCCACGCGTGTCCGTGTGTGTTTAGTCGTGTAATATGTAACATACCTTAAATATTTACTACTTGTTGATGCTTTGTAATTTGTAATTTGTATAGATCACAATGTGTCATACCACCTGCGCCAGTGAACAATTTTCTATGCCTTTTCGTTTCCATCTGAACGTCCGATACGCGCCCATCTTTATTATGCGCAAACCTGGTGGGGCCGCGCGGGTTTGCTCGACCCTCTCGTGTGTCGCTCGCGCGACGTCGACGCGCGGGGAACAAAAAAGAGACGAGCCCTCTCGCGCCACGAGCAGAGCCGTCAAATTGGATTTTCCAAAATAATTGATTCGTCGCCGCCGACGTAGCCGAGCTGCACTCGAGAGCAACGAGAAACAGATTGGCCCGTGCACCCCGCGTCAGGTGCCAAACCTACGTCGTCGCTTTCTCGAAATTCCTATTGTGATTTATATTGCGTTACATCGTCGAACCCTACATTCTAGGTAAATTCAGACCAGCCGAAATTGTTGATTTAGAGAAAGACAAAAAAAAAAAAAAATTAAAAAATTAAAACGAAAGTAATATGCGAAACAGATCGAATATCTAATTGGAATAGATAATAATTGAAACATCGCTAAAATATAAATAAAATTTCATTTCATCTCTGGAGGGCGTTTCGGAGCCTGAGAGTTGTTTTCTTTTTCGTTTTTTTTTTTTCGTCGCAGAGCACGCACGCGGACACACTCACTCCGAAATACACGCACGCACACGCACGTGGAGACACTCTCGCTCTCTCTCACACACACGCACACACACACGCGAAGCTCCGAAAACGCCGCGCTCCCTCTTTAAATAGCACTTTGTCTGTTTATGCATATTTATAATATACCCTCGCATACTAATCGATAATCGTCATTCCGCACCAGTGCGAAATTCTTGAAGTGTGTGTGTGTGTCTTCCCGTTCCATTCTGAATACAAAGAACGCAAATAGAACGAAATTACACAGTTTTTTTTTCTTTTTTTCAATATATTGTTGATATTAGCACAGCGTTGCAGAATGAAAGCGTATTAAGATTCTCGTTTTGGGAAATAACTCGAACGTGTACCATCTTCGACTCGGTCTTTGTTGTCACTTATGATTATTTTTTTCGTTTTTTTGTTTTTTTTTTTCCTTTTCTTCTTCTTGTTCTTGTTCGTCTGTTTATAATATGTGAATTTTGTTGTTGTAGTTGCTGTTGTTTGCTTTTTTTCACGAATAACTCGCCCCATCCTTGCCGTTACTTTTTTTTCCCACTTTGCTTCCTGCGCCCGGGATAGGACCTAACCGGTTGCAGTGCCCGAAACACCTCGCCGAATCGGCGCGACTTGCGGCGTTCCGGGTGAACACAGTCGGTTGGGTCCACGGACATTGGCATTTCGTTACAATTATACAGTTATATAGATTCTATATAAATACCTAATATGCATTCGTATATTACATACCTAATATGCAATTGTGTTTGAAGTCGGTCGTCGCTCTATCGTTATGTAAATTAGATACGCGTCGACACCGTCTCGGGTTTTGTCATTTTCTCAATTTTTTCCTCTTTTCTCATTTTTTATACTCTTTTCCTCTGCCTCGCCCTCCCTCTCTCTCGCTCTCTCTCTCTCTCTCTCTATTTCCCGTCCATGGGTCGCGCACGCGTTTGCTATGCAAGCGCGCGCGAGATCTGTAGTCATTATAGTGTTTCTCGTATATGTCGCGTGTCCATCTCGTTTTCTCGTGTGTGTCGCGTGTCCATCTCGTTTTCTCGTGTGTGTCACGTGTCCATCTCGTTTTCTCGTTAATGTTTATTCTTTGTTTTTTTTGTTCTTTTTAATCATTTTCCGTTTTTTTTTCTCTCCATTACGGTGTTTTGTATAAAAGTGTGTTCATGCGCGGGCGCACCTTTCGTACGTTTTGTTTAAACGAAAAAATTCAACATAATTAACGCTGTTTTATAATGTACATATTATATAGATTTGTATCCGGCTAGCATTTCATCTCCTATGTTTATATATTATTTCAATATTTTTTGTTTTATCTTTTTTCCCTTTTTTTCTTCTTTAATAGAGACCATCGTTCAGTTTGCAAACGATTGTACGGGCGTCGCGGTTCGCGGGCCATGGTGGGGAGGGGAAGGGCACGCGCGATCAATGTTGACGCGGTAATAAGCGACAGCCACTCGGGTCGGTTGGCAATTTATCGGCTGGAATTAACTGACACTTCAGGGACGATTGTCCGGGCTCCGCCGCGGTCGCTTTGCTCGCCAGGGGGGCGAAGCTTATCCGCTATGATCGTGCGTTTCCCGAGAAGAAGATCAACGAAAGACCGGCCGATCATCCCCTTGGCGCGTCAGAAATCGCGTTTAACCTCCCTCGACGACGCGAGTTCGCGTCCTCGAGCCTGGCTCGAGGACTCGGAACGAGGCGTTTCCGCGTTCCCATTCCCCGCGATGATCGAGCACGAGTTCACGATAGCTGCTCGCGTTGCCATTGCCGACTCGGGGTCGCGCGCGTTCGTCACAAACCCGCGACATAATCGTTAATATAACAACTATCTTCTTTTTTTCTCTTTCTCTCTCACTCTCTTTATCCATAAAATCTGAACGATCAAATTCAATTGTAACGTAACCCTTTTTTCATTTCTCGTATTTCCTTTTTGTCTCTCTTACTACAGTCCATTTCCCGCGAGGCATAATATACATATACCTTCGTTTATCTTGGACGTGTGTGCGAGAGCGAGCGAGTCAAAATGCGCGCACACTTTTCGAACGATAATTGGATCCGCGAACGTTCGGAGACACGGCAGATGAAACATGGACTCATATTACCGAGAGATAGATCAGGAAATGAACGGTAGTGCCTGCAACGCGCGTTTGATCGGTGGGGACACGCGTTTTTTTCTTTCTTTCGCCTAGAACACCGCGCACCCGTATAAAAAAAAAACAAAGAGGTGGTCGTCGTGTCGTTGCGTCTCGCGCTTTCGTTATTTTCCGTTGCTATTACATTTTTTTTCTCTTTTTCAATTTCTTGTTTTTCCGTCGTTCTGTCGTTCTCGTGTCTGTTCTCTGTTTGTTTTTTTTTTCTTTTTCTGTTTTAACTCTTTTCTCACTCTATCTACTGCGATTAGTCGAGGGTGCGAGTTGAGCTGCGACCCTCATTCGTTCATCATCTCATCACCTCGCTGATATTGTCCCGAGGGAACGTGCGCCAGCCGACGAGCGATGATGACCGCGTCGCAGCAATTCGCGTCAGCCCGGGCGCCACGCGATCGATCTTAATCGCACGGTAATAGTAATTGAAAAACGGACTACTACGGCAAACGATATTGTATCGTATAAACGAATTGATGTTTTTGTTGCTGTTGTTGTTGTTGTTGTCGTCGTCGTGGCATTTGTTGGTCTCGCACGACTCGCGACTGTCGCGATGATGATGACGATGCTGATGATGATGAGGACTACGAATACGACGATAGCGATGGCGATGAGGATGACGGTGACGATGACATAGACTCTGACAAGTTCCTTTAGTTCGCTTAACGACTTGAAAACGAGTTACGGTTATAATTCCAATGTTCGAGTTAAGTTAAAGCCTTTTTCACTTGAGTAAGGTGGAGTCTAGATTCGTATTGGGATTAGGCTGCTGCGTGATGGAAGGTGGTGATGGTACCTGCGCCACCACCGAGCCTCCCTTTCCCTCGTTCAGAACGCTACTGCCGCCGGCGCCAACGCCGCCCATGCTCACTCCCGTCCCGCCTTCCTTCATCTTGTCGCAGTAATCCGCGAATATGTCGCGGAATCGCGCCCATGACTTTTCCGGTATTGTGATGGCTGTTCGGAAGTTTGTTTTCACCTGAAATTACAACGAGTACTGGTTAGTGTCAACTCCGAGAAGATTCATTAAAGAGACTACGTGCTCAACGGAACTTAAGCTCAATTTCTTGTATATTCGCCTAATAAATTCACCTGATCTTATATGGACATATAACATTTTCTGAATAAATAATGATTTACTTAAATTGTGTATTTAGTATCTCAATAAACTTACAGTTTTTAATAGAGCAAACCTCTTTTTTACACTGGATTAAAGATTATCGTAATTGAAATGGAAAACGCCGGCACGGCGCGAGACCCGTTGGGGCATCGTTAAAAATTCAGAATAACTTCCACCGTCCAACTTTCGCTAAAGGCCGTGAATTAAATATTTCACACGCAAGCTAAATATAGCTATCATTGAATATCCACCAGACTCGCTTGCAGACGGCCACGTCAGCTGACTGACTTCTGAGGCGGTCTTGTATCAAAATTGCGCTACATTATTATTACAAAAAAATAATTCTTTGATTTGACTTTCTAACCGCCTGCATTAGCCCCTTTTTACAAGGCTTTTTAGTAAAAAAATCTTTAAAATCGGCATCAACGCCTCGACCCAATTTCATCAAAATATCCCGATGAATATATACAAAAAAAAAACTCCACAAAGCCAGTCCACGTACCTCGGAAATTCTCATGTAGATTCCGCGATTGTTCTGACCGATGTCGAAGTAGTAATTCTTGTTATCGACGCGCATGTAGCGGCCCTCGGGTAAATCGCCCTTGAAGCCGCCGTCGTCCGTTCCGAATTCCTCGAGTAAATCCGTGAGCGCGTCCCGGAACTCGATCATTCCTTGCGCCGGTATCGCTATCTGCGTCCTCGGTCCGCCCCGCGTTACCGTTTGCGATACCTGCACCAACCGCAAAAAGCAAACAAGCGCAGAGTTATTTTCAGTTCTCGCGTCGCTCTCGACGCAATGCGACTTCTCTGGTCTATGAGAAAAGTACGCCCCCACCGCGAGTACCGCATGTACGGGCATGATCTAGGAGACCTCGTCTATGATTTTACAGTATATAAAAAATATGTGATACTTGAGTGTTTGGTACATACAGGGAGACTCACCCGCAGGAATCGGCCGCGGGAGTTCTCCTTGAGGTCGAGATAGTACCGCCTATTGTCCTTGACCATCATTTCTGACTTGAGCTTCCCATCATCCGGCAGATTATCTGGATTAGGTGGACCTGCACGGAAAAATCAATTAACTATCGCACAAAATTCAAAAGCAAAAATTAATGCCACTAATATCTTACCGAGAGAAGCATAGTAATCGCTAAACGTCGAGAGGTGATCACGAAACTCCGACGCCGTACTCAACGCCAGGAATATTTGACTTCTCCTGCCATCTGCTCCGATCTAGAAAAATAATTAAAACGACGAATGAGCTCTAATTGCAGTGACAAATATCGTATCATCTTTCCGCGGGAGTCCATGTTTCACTGTACCTCGGCTACTTTGATGAATTTTCCCCGCCTGTTCTGTTTCACGTCGAGGTAGAATCGCTTGCTCTGAATTTGCAGCATCTTCGTCGCCAATTCCTGCTCCCCCTGCTGGCCCTGCTGACCTGCGAAATCGAAAGACAAAAATAAATAATCTTATCGCTGTGTCACGAACATCCTATCGGTGAATGCCACATTTGTCAATAACAACGAAGACGTCTCTTTTTACGCCCTCGAAAAATAAACCGATGTTCCTAAAGGTCGACGGGTATCGTGCGCCATTTATTGACGAGCGTTTTCGCCGCCCGCTCGCCCGAAGGAAATCGAAGGTAGGGCCTAGAGAAAGGTCGGCAAAAGGGTTTCCTCCGGGCGTCATATATGCATTCTCGGCTCACTGGGTCACCCCGTTCGAGCCTCGGTAAGTTGGTCACCGCGCGTCGGTGCTGCTGCTGCTGCTGCTGCTGCTGCTGCTGCTGCTGCTGCTGCTGCTGCTGCTGCTGCTGCTGCTGCTGCTGCTGCTGCCGCTACTACTACGCGGTGCTGCGAGTCGTTAATGCCCGGCAATAACGATCAAATTTCATCGCCGCGTTTCCGTGACACGGCCTGAGAATTAAAGTAGACGGACAAGGGGGATCGAGCGAAGGGGAAAACACAAGGAGAACGAAACGGAGAGAAGATCCTTTGGGGTAGGCCAGGCAACTCAGCGTAAGGACCGAGAGCCCATGTTGCTAGTCCTGCTCTCGTCGATCAATAACAGCTGCGACAAGGGTCAACGACCCGTTCACTCGGCACCCTCGACTCCCACCCACGACGCTCGGTGGATTCCCCACCATCCTGGGGCACCTAGTTTTTCGTTTTCTTCCCCCCCACCACCGTCGTCATCGTCGACGTCCCACCCCATCGGCCACAGGACAGGCTCTCCCTTCGTTTCTCGGCATCGCCTACACACCCTGCCCTAGCCTAATGTCAAATACGTGCCTCAATGTCCCGCCCCTCCCTCCCTCTCTCTCTCTCTCTCTTTCTCTCTTCAGCTCTCTTCCTCTCTCTCTCTCTCTCTCTCGTCATCCGCAGATGCTCCAGTTATCTCGTAGCTGCACAGTTTTCCCCCTAGACACGTCGCCGCGATTAGTCGGGAAACTTTTAAATACCTCTCGACGCGAGATTTCCAGGTGGTCCGAGTTTTGACGAAATCAATTGGAAATTAGCGGAGACGAAATTCATAAGCAAAGTTGAGAGCAATTGAATTCGCGACACCAAAGTATCGAACGATTGGTATTTAACGAGAAGTGGATTCACGCAAAGTTCTCTCGAATCGATCGAAACGAAGTTACTAATTATCGGAGCAGACAGAGGGAAGACATCCTATTCTCGTATTTACTTTTAAAAACCTCAGCCCCTTGCTATATTTAGAGACTCCAGAAAAAAAATGAAGCCAGCTAGAAAAAATAAGACTCAAGTGTCTCGCTTCAGTGTGAAGCGAGAACACTTCACTTCTAATGTCCCCGCAGACCCACTTTTTTCATGCACGCTTTTTCTCGCTGACCGCGGCAACCTGTGCAGTGGACTACAGAAAAAAATCTACGTGTAAAAAATGCCAGCTTCAAATAAATCGTGTCAACGGTCTCAAAGAAGACTCGAGTGGCTTTCCGTATGACTTCACTGCGGATCCACTTTTTCCAGGCCCGCCGTTGTTCCTCTTCGGGCCCGTCGGTCTGAACAAACGAAGCAGGCTTAAAAATCTACATCGAGAGCCTTGAACGAATACTACAAAGAAATGATCTGTCGTCGCGTCTCTTTTTTTTTTCCCCACTGTCCATTGGCGGCGGCTGCATGGGAGGGCTTCCCTCTCATCGGGCTTCAACTTCACAGATATACCAGAGACTGGCGGCCGACGTACGTACTCGAGGTTTGCTGAAGGCTTCCCGCAATGGGAACGGGACTGAGGTCACCCTGGAAAATCCTGCTTTTGAACATCCTGTCGATGCTTCGATGATCAGTGTATCTGTACATTATCCTCGCGGATCTCCGCTATCGAAAGTCTTCCTCTCGCCTGACCGTTATCTCGTTTCCTCGATATCCTCGAGGCAGACCCCGGTGCGGTCTGTCTCTCTCTCTCTCTCTCTCACTCTCTATCCGTTTCACTCGCGTCGGAGTCTCGGTTCCTCGCTCGGAGCACCACCGACCCTCGGTGCTATCTTTAGCGTCCGAGCTTCTCGTCGCAACCGCCGCACGAGCCTTGGCTACGAAATCTTCCAGACATCCCAGTTCTCCCCTTTACCGACTTCGTCGCGGTCACATCTTTTTCGCATTTTCTCGCGTCTATCGCGTTTCTCCCACGTCTCTCGGCAATTTTTTTTCCGCCTTCCTCGCTCCTCAGTCCAACAATCGTCAACCACAACGGCACACTTCGTCACTGTATCATTCTCGTCAACGTCCTCCCAGTCTTTTTTTTACATCACATTCCTCTTTTTTTTTTCGTTAGTTATCAGCATGAAACCTGGTGGCAACTTTTCGCTGAGCTACACATCGAGGTCCCTCGAAACTTCAGCAGCGTCCAGTGGCAGTTCCACTTCCTCATCGGCGATATCAACGACGTCGTCACGTCGCTCCAAACGACGTCGCATTTTTCCTCCGCGTCGTCGACGCGCCTCGTCGTCCCCGAGCTCCGGGCGATTTCCTGCTGACAACGCTGCTGCTGCTCCTGCTGCTGCTTCGAGTTCCTTGCCATTCCGTTAATTCCGTTAATCCTGGAGTCCCATTCCTGCTGCATCGCCGTCTTCGTTATCGGACACTCCGTCTGGCCTGTTACGCGCGCCGAACGACAAGCAAAATCTCCATCCAAGTTTGGACTCTGATCCTGCTCAGCTCTGGCTTATTTTTCGCGACGAAAAAAATCCTCCGCCTGTTTCGCCTATAGTTTTTCCGTGCGAAAAAAATTCTCCATCCGCTTCAGCATCAGGTGCTCGGCTCCGATTTTTTTTTTCGGATTTCGGTGTTTCTACACGGAAAAAAATCCGTCTCAGCTGTGGCCTATTTTCCGCACCAAGGAAAACGACCTCCTTCTCCGTCTGAGCCCCGATGACGTAGAGCCTCGCAATCGACTCTGTCCCTGAAAGCAAAGCTTCTCACAACGCTCGATAAGTTATCGCTCTTCGTTGGAAAGCACTGACGCAGTTTTCTCTCATCCGCGCGCGCGCTCAACACACACACCGCGAGTCAGCACATACTTTGTATTATCATTACGGAGTGCGAGAAGAAAAAAAAAAGCATCCAAATCCCGTCCGGCGACACCGATTCGCGTGCTGCTCTCATTCACTCGCCGAATTTCCGACGCGACATCGTTTTCGCCTCCTCTTCTCTCCTCACTCACGACGGAAGCTCTGGCTGACGATTTTTGTTCTCTACTCTCTCTGGCGACTCCTCGACGCTCGAAGCTGGATTTTCGTAGGAACCACTGAAACTGATCTTCCAGAAAATATTAGATGTCTTCATCATTATTTTTTCAATTTTACAATCAATTTGTTTCTCGGCCACGAAAATGTCTGACACATTTTAAGCGTTTGTATTTATTTATTTATTTATTTATCTATTTATTTTTATTTTTTGCTTATCGTTTAATTTTCCGAGTGCGTCGCATCTTCGGTCTGACAAACGTCTCGCGATTGTCGCGGACGAGAATTATCATTACTCGTCGAGGGGCTACGAAGGGCTTCTCGCGAACTAGCGGCTTAAGGTGCGAATTGCTCGGCGGTGCATTGATCCTCGGTGATCGAGAGCGCGATGACGTAGACGAGAGAGGCGACGAATCGCGACCGCCGCACCGCAACCTGCCTCAATGCGAACTGCATTCTCTTGCACGTATTCCCGTGCTCGGGAGTTGCTCGCGGTGCGCCGAAGAGGCTTCATGTACCAGCACCACCAGCACCGCCGGCAGCGGCAGCGGCAGCGGCAGCAGCAGCAGCGACGGCGCCGACGACGTCGCGTTGCGTCGACGCGCCAGTGCTCTGCGTCGCCCGAGGAGAGAATCGAACTCTACATGCTTTGCACTTCTATCGCTCTAGCCGGAGGGGAGAGGGGGGGAGGGGGTGAAGAACAAAAGCAGGAAGATTGCAGCCTCTTTTCGGTCGACGCTCGCCACTCCACCGGCGAAATTTCGAATTCTGAATTTTTAGCAAACTTCACTAGAACCCCCGGATTCAGATTAAATTTCAGTCTGCGATGTTTAAAGCAGTGATTTATGCTGATTGGCGAGCGGTGAGAGCTGTGATTTAAGGGTACGGAGTCGCAGGGGGGAATGTTTTGCATTTTGCTCTGGAAATAGTTGCAGTAGAGTTTTATAAAATTCAGATCAAGCACCGGACATTTGCAACTATAAATTTGTACGATGCGAAAAGGAATTTTGCGACCAAGTTTTCGTGCACAGGCGAATTTTAGATGTGCATTTTTTGACGAGTTGCATCAATGAGAAAAAAAAGCTGTCTTCGGTTCATTTATTGTTGATTCAGCCCCCTTCGATCATATTATTATGATAATAAAATAAATTGACAATTAATCCAGAACATATATTAAAATTAATAAAATTATTAATTTCATAATTTGCATTCGACTTTTAAAAAAGGTGTGGCCATAATTTTTAATGCGTGTTTAAACTGCAGAGCGAAAAAAAAATGTGACTCAACACCCTTAAATCGCGATCGCTCGTAATGCGTCAGAAGAAAGTGGAAAGATCGCAGGAAGCGGGTGAATTCGAAAATAGAGGAGTCGGAGAGGCGAGGCAAGGCAAGAGGAGAGGGAGAAAAAGGTAAAAAGCGTCGGGAGCGGCGCAGTCAGCGCCAACCGGAAATTCCACGATAGACCGGAGAAAACTCGCGATATACGTGTACTATATACGCGCGAGCGTCTCGCGGGATATTCGAGCGCGAGCAGCGGCAGTCAGACTTGTTTCTCGGTACAGCATCCGGCCCCTATACCTATGTAATGAATGACTTCTTCGGCCGCGAGTTACGCCGCCGCCGGCCGGGAGAGATCTGAGCACTCGCTTATCCGGCCGGCTTTTCCCGTGAGTATAGTAAACGTCCGGTCAATGGTCATACGACGAGACTCCCTTTCTTTGCCCCGCGCGATTTCAATCACCACAGTTACTCCTACTGAATAATTTATAGACAGACGAAGGAAAAAATGGCAAAATAAAATATTTACTAATACAATTTAATGTATTTTATAAAAATAATCATAACTAGTTATTAGAGGAAACGGAGAATCTCAAAAAATAAATCTAAACAAAAATCTTTTTCAAGAATTAAATAAAACATTTTTAATCAATTGAAAACTTAAGTTCAATTTCTATTCACTTATACACTCGGAATTCACGTTATTCCACGCAAAGATTAAATTCACCGAGACCGAACAATCGCGTTTGCTGAAAAGCAAACGGCACAACCGGACGTGTATTTGTGTGTACGCGAAAGCCGCGAAAATTTTACGCGCGCGTCCGACGCGACAACGAACTTTCGACAGATGCGATAATTAATCCGATCGTTCGCCGAACCGTTCGAGCGTATATCGATTAATTATTATTCCCGCGAAGCACGTGCGTCGGGTTATGTGTTAGTTAAAATCTGCCGAACAACGTGCCGGACTCTCTCCCCTCGTGATTTTCGCTAATGCAGTCACGAATAATAAATTCGTGAAAATTAGGAAAATTTAACATTTAAAAATTAACAATACAAGAAAAAAAAACCGTTAATTATCTTCCACCTCAAACCCACGTCTCGCGGTCCTAGAAACACGTTTGTACAATTCACCTTCCGGATGCCAGTACTGAATAGTTTCCATCGTGTCGACCCATCCGTTAGTGAGCGGCGCTGGTCCCTGTTGCTTCTCGCCGGAAACGTCACCACCCCCGACCGGTTCACCGATATCCATAGTATCCGACCTTCGCGTCACAATGAAATACCCACGAAAAAAATGGTAACTTCACCACCAAAAGAAAAAAAATGGTCACTAGCACAAAAAAATGGTACCGCAAAACCAACAGAACGAGGGCAGGCCTCTCGAAAAAACGACGGAAGGAAAAACGAAGAGAGGTACCGTCACTCGCGCGAAAACGCGGGCGAACGAAAAGCCGCGCGCAGGAGTCTAAGTGACTAACCGACTAACTGAGAAGCGATAGCCGCTAGTCGCGCGCGCGGACCCTGAGAGCACGGGAGAGCAGCGGCAGCAGCAGCAATGCCGGCGTCGAATAGCTCGCATAGTCACCGCGCGATGACACATCGCGTTTGCGGGTACACACGACGACGACGACGACGACGACGGGCACCGAGTGTGGTGACTCCGCCGCTTGTGATGCTCTTCGGGGCATCGTGCGGCCGTTCGTAAACGCCGCGTACGGCGAGTCCGTGTAGCGGCCGAGAGAGCGTGCACGCGCGCGGCGCTGCGGTGTGTCGTCAAACGCGAAATCGCACCGATGACGTGCCGGTCATTCATGGAGCCGCTCGTCATGCCGCAGGAATGCGCGCATTATGGCGAGAGACCGCGACTCGCGCGCGCTGCTCTCGCTCTCTCCGCTCGGCCGCCGCACACGCTCGCGCGATATCTTTGCGCGCGAACGCAAGTGTTCACTGATAACACCAAAGGATCCATTTGTGAACATTTAATGCACTAAAGTCCCCTACTTAGGTTTCCATTTTCACGCTCAGTTGTAAAAAAACCCCCCAATCGTTATTAAATGCTTAGAATTACGCCTGTGAACATTAGATTGGTAATTAAAGTCTCATATGGGAACTACGCATGACCTTCCATTCGATGTTATCAGGGGTTTCTGCCTCCCCACGCCGATTCCAGGAACACTCGAGAAACGTCATTTATAACGGATCAATTGTAATTTGAGGAAATTGAAGGGGAAAAAAAAGAAAAAATATATGCGGCATGAAAAATGAATGATTGCCCAGGAGGAGGAAAATAGTTGCGCGGAATCGATCATAGGAATTTGACGATAAGTGCGATAAGATATGGAGCGTCTTTTTCGGCGTGGAAAATGTAAATAAAATACGAGGAGTTGGCTGCGAGGATGCAAGTTGTAAGTGTCGAAGCGCGAAGAGTGAAGAACGACAGCAGCAGCAGCAGCAGCAGCCTCGGCGATTCTCGCGACTCTCAACGACGTCGTCGCGCCTCGCCACGTGACACCGCCGGCTCCCACGTGACGAGCCCCCACCCGGCGTCCGCAGCGACGAGCGTGACGTCACGGACAGCTGACTATCTGCGCGCGGTCTGTCGGTCGCGAGCGAGCGCGCGCGCGCGCACCTCTCTGCTGCTGCTGCTGCTGCTCCGTAGCAGCCGCCGTCGCTACCGTCGCTGCCGCCGCCGCCGACGCCACAGCCGCCTTTTCCACTGGCCAGCTAGCCAGGCATATAAGCCACCCACCCTCGAGAGAACGCGAGAGCCGCGCGGCGGTAGCAGCGGCGAGACTCGGCCCCGCTCGCCCTTGATGCCACGCGGCAAGCACTACCGAGGATACGAGAAGTCCGACCCGTACCAGCCAACCAGCGACGGCGCTGTGCCGATCCGGCGGCCGCTTTTGCTCTAGTGGATAAAATACGCCTCGGCGTTTAGGTCATTCGCGAATTTTGTCGATTTGACCTCGTGACGCGGTACATTTTTTATTTTAAGGCGAGGTAAAACGTCCACGAGTGCGAGTAAGATTAGCAAATGATTTTCGGGTCAATAATTCGAGGAAACTGGAGGCGCGTCAGGAAAAATAAAAGTTTTATATCGATCAGAATTGAAAGAGGAATGATGTGAAACTTTTATTTTTCTAGATATGTCTAGTTTTCGTGAATTGTTGTTTACAGTTTTTATTACCGACTCAGCTGGCTTCACCTCGCGTTAATGTCACTTGACGCGTAGAGTGGTGGACAAACAATGTAGAAATTCTTGAATTGAGCTGATTATTTTTTTACTTTAATAGTTTTGGATCATTTGTTTGTAAATTCTCGATTTCATCTCGGAAAATAACGTTTTTTATTAGACTAAAAATGTTTTAGTTTTTTAATTAGGGAAATTTGGGAACTTGAGAATGATAGTGTGAACCAAAAGTCGATATATCGGAAAGAAAAAAATAAGAGATTAGATCCAGTTGGTTCGTAAATTAAGAGGAAATTTATTTAAGGGCTGCACCGTGTTTTCATGAATAGAATAATCACAAAATCTCAAGCTGTTCGGCTGTGATACGTGATACTGCCATTCTTTCGAGTGACAATTCAACGATCAAACGAACGTGATACGCTCGTATGCTATACAGGCGCAATGAACCACCGTTTAGTTGGTTCAAGGTCACGCACATAACAAGCTGTGTCAACTACTGAACCTGCGATAATTGAAAACTGCCGGCGACCGAATCATTTTTATTTCGCGAATTCGATGAATATTGACAAACGTTATGAGCATCGGATGTCGTGTCTAATGTCAATTAGTGAAAGAAAAAAAGTCTACGAATGAAATTCGCACATCGTTCTTTTCATTAATATCCATGCTTCATGAATTCTCCATGGGAAACTTTGAAGACATTGGAAAATAATGAGCAAACTTTTCCTGTCTTCACATTTAATTGTCGTGCAAAAAAGGACGTCGTATAGTTAATTTATAATTGATCAATCTGTGAAACTTGCATAACATTTTTTGTCTTAATTACGGAAAAATGAATGCCCGAAAATTGGGGTAGACAAATTGACTGGAACTGTCGGTCGAAGTAGGGTTAGTCTGACAATCCTGAATTCCTTTATGTCTATAAATGCACTAAAGCGTTTATGTACACGAATACCGTGTCAAGCAGAGACTTGGACTGGTTTCTAAGTCGTAACGTTTAGACCGCGAGACGCTCAGGTTGTCCTGCAGCAAGAGTATATCTTTTTTCAAAACTTATCCCATTTTCTTCTTTTATTAAATTTTTTTCTATAATCTATAATCGTCCGTATCGATTATTATACGTTGCAAGCTTAAGTTTCACTGAGAAAGAAACGTCGTTGGTTTAAATTTGCGATTTTTTTGTCAATCCACAGAAATATTGCTCCAAATATATTCAATATCCATCAATATTAATTATATATATCAATTATTGCGAATTATTGTGGACATTTTTTCTCTACTCCAAGAAGCATTCATTCGATCGAACAATACGTCAACCAAACAACATGTTTTTTTTCCTAAGCCACAGAGAGCGACGGCTACTCCGAAGACTAACGGAGTTGCCTGGCCGTTCATCATTTTCTCTGGCTCCTCCTCTCAGCGGGGGATTGAGTTTCTATTTCAGAACGTCGCGAGAGCGAGCTAGCACAGTTGGTCTAGCGCAGGTCCGCGGTCGATGCGCGCACTCGTGCACCAATAACATCGCGGGAAGCCGTCAGCGCGCGAAATTTTAACTGCTGCTTATCGCGACTCCGAAATCGCACATTCCTCGACGCCGTCTGAAATCCCTTTTGACAATGTGGCATTCGTTGCGGAAAGTAGCAAGTTTTTTTTTTAATTCTCGACAGCTCACCGGAATCGAAGTCAGCTCCGCCGGCATCCATTCCGCCAGGGTTTCCATACTCTGAAAAACAAATGGATCAATGTAAGTAAAATTAAATTACGACAAATCGGATTTATTTAAAAGTGATTTTTCGTAATTGTCAAAGAGGAGTCTTATCTTCTACAATCTTCGCGTCTATAAAATACAAAAATAATGAGCAGCCATGCGGAAATCATTTATTTATTTATTTTTTTTTTTTTTTTTTTTTTTTTTACTAGAGTCGAACAAATATTTTGAATCACACTTTACCAAGAATATTAAGTAATAAAAAAAACTCTAAACCCTTATTTAAAAAAGTGGATCTTGTAGTTAAACCATTCCCTTTGTTCCTCTCCCCGCGCCGCGATGGCCATTCATTCCAATACGCTCGCCCCGATACCTGTTTCACCGTCGCCCGCGGCAACATTGTAACCAGTTAAGGTAGTCGCCTCGCTAGGGCATCTATTAGATAAATGTGAACATTTTAATTTTTCTACTAAAGTATGATGTCAGATGTGCATCAGATTTTTTATGCGGCTTCTTACCGACTCTTTTCGCTAGAAGTTTAATTCCGAAAATTGCTAATTTTGTACACTTTATATGCAATTCAGGGTGAAATCATCTCAATCGCAGTTTCAATCACATAATTTTCATACTTTTCGATTAGGTGACGAGAAAAAAACATCGCTTTTTGTAGAGTAAAATCCACCGAATCCAATGGAAGCATAATATATATACTTTATATATTATGTGATACTTTTATGATTTACTTATTATGATATATACTTTACCGGCGATTTCATCGTGAATTTATCAGTTTTTTCGTGAAAATGTAGTAGCCGAGCAGACACTTTTATTGCAGGAGTGGGGTTAGTTAGACTCGGCAATGATGCTGGTTAATGACTATTCTTGCAATGCGTTTTTTTTTTAGCGATTGAAGAAAGTAGTTGACAGTTCTGCATTTCGGAACTTTGTGAAATATTTAGTTGAAAAAGAAATCGAAATTGAAAATGTGGGTGAGGGTTATGAGCTCGAATGACAGCAGATCGAAAATGAGTTAAATGAAAAATATAAACGGATTTTTTTTACGATATCAAGTAAAATGTTTCTTTTGCCCTTAAGAACAACATACCTAAATTAATAAAAGAATTTCCCAAATAGCTAAAATTCGGCCAAACATCTGTCTGTGGGTTACAGTGTCTAAGCATTCATTTGACTAGTACGTAGCGAGGCGACTACCTTAATCGAGCAGAGAGCCACCGAGTTATTCCCAACCCAATCACGCAGCGTTAAATCTATCAGCCTTGTCGTTATCCAAAATTATCGCAAACAGACCAGCGCGTTCGATTAGCCGGCAATTCGTCTGTGCGAATAAATTACGTTCGTTACTGAAAAAGTGCAGGACAACGGGAAGGGCAGAGATCGGTTGGAGAAATCTTTATCCCGGCGACAATCGCGAGCGTTGCTATCCGACCGAATAAAGGGATCGAGCGAAAAATGTTCGCGCTCTCCGAAGTTACTCAGCGTCGCAGCCACGAGGGGTAGTTGCAGATCCGAGCCGGCGAGAGTAAAAACGAGTTTGCGCGGTACATCTGGCGGATGCATAATCACGCGAAACGGATGGACCACGGCGAAAGCCCGGTACGGCCCAAGATGGTTTCCAGCGGTGGACGGCGGCGAGGACGCGTGTCGCGTGCTCTCCAGCCGGTCTCGCGGAGACGGTTACGAAGTCGGGGTCGCGCGTGTACGTGGCGGGTTGCCGAGGAAGGGAGGGAGACGACCCGAAGAGATAGAACAGCGCGAGACAGACAGAGAAAGACCTCTCGTCTCGTTCTCCTCTCTTTCTCTTTCTTCGACAGGGAAAGAGAGAGGACGAGTAAGAGAGGAAGAGCAAAAGAGAATAAGAGTGAGAGAGATGAAGAAAAAGAGAGACGACGATGTGAGCAAGAGAGAGAAAGAGGGAGAGAGAGAGAGATAAAGGGAAAGAGAGCGAGAGCGCGAAAGAGAGACAAAGAAGGAACGACCGGCGTGAGTGCGTGTTACGTCATACGAGGACTCTCCCCGGCGACGAGAAGGAAGCAGCCGCGCGCGCCTTGCCGCCGCCGCCGCCGCCGCACAGCCGTTCTCGCGGGCTGCTCGCTCTCTCTCGAGGCCGCGCGTGTCATCGACTAGCGGCCAAATTCAACCTTGGCGCGTCGTACGCGCGCTCGTAGCTCGTACCAGCAGCGGCCGCGCCGAGATTCTCATACATCCTTCGATCGCCTTGGCTCTCAAAGTTTTTTTCCTCGCACACATACATCTAGGTGTATGTGTGTGCGTGTGCGTGGGGGGAGGGGGGGACCCGCGAAACGCGCGATATTCGCACGGCCGATAGAACGTACGAGCGAGCGGAAAGCGAAAAGCAGCGAGAGAATCAGAAGCGGCGGCAGAAGCAGCACCAGCGGTAGCAGCAGCACCGACCGCCCAACCAACCGACCGACCGACCAGGCCAGCCAGCCTTCACACGGCAACGTCGGAAGTTGCGAATATTCGACACGGGCGGCGTGGCAGGGGGGTTTTTCGTCGGGGCAGGGGATGCGCGCGCGCGCGCGGGCCGGGGGGGGGGGGGGGGGGGTAGGCGACGTGGAGTAGGGAGCGTGAGGAGGGAGGGAGGGGGGGAGGGGGCAGGGAAGAGCGAGCGAGTCGGGTGCGCACGCGAGAGAGGGAGAGACTCACGCGGGCCAAAGGTAGAGGGGGCTGTCTCTCTCTCTCCGGCGATGTGCGACCGGCCATCTTGGATCCTGGGGGCCGTTGAAAAATAGCGATTTTTTTCGGCGTCTGACAGAACGCCACGAGGGCCGAAAGGGACTTAGGGGCGTCGCGCGCGTGTGGGGCACGCGGGCTCGTAGCGCGGCCCGCTGCTCGTTGCACAGCGCGCCCGAGCGTGCGAAAAAACGACGACGACGACGACGATGGCAACGCGGAACGGGCACGGAAAAACGCGACACCGCGGATTCGCGGACTGTTGTGCTGTGCTGCCAGAGGCAGCTCGGTAATAACGTCTGTCTCTCTCTCTCTCTCGTGCTTATTGCAGGCATATATATGTGCGTGTAGACGGAGCCCCCGCGGACGAACACGAAAAAGATGTCGCGGCGCTCTTTTCCGAGCTTGCGAATTGCGTTCTCTCTCTCTCTCTCACACACACACACACACACACACACACACACACACACACACACACACGCACTCTATCACTCTCGCGCACACTTTTTCTCTCGCTCCAGGCACCGCTAATTGTGCATAATACATGTATGTAATCGCGTTGTGTCCGCGGCGAGGCGCGGGGCTGGTAGGACGAGCAGAAAAAGCTCACATTCTCTCTCACTTTCTCTCACTCTCTCAATCGTTCTTACTTTGCGGCTGATCGTCCAGGCTCTCCCGGTCGGACATAGTTCCACACGGCGGTTTTCCTCGCTCCTCTCCGTTTCCCTCGACTCGCGGCGCGCGTCCTCCTCCCTCGACGTCACCGACAGCGGGCCCGTGTCGTTCAGACCAAAGAGCCCCGGCACTGTCCCTCACGACGAGAGCCAACGGACACCCAGCGCACCAACCCGACACACCACTCTCTCTCTTCGCGAATTTTTCACTTCACTCTCGCACGGTCCGAGACCCGGTCCGACCGTCCACCGCACCAGTCGTCGCCACCTCCACCACCGCACCAGCACACCGCACCACCTCCGCTTCTGCTGCTGCCGCGGCCGCCGCTGCTGCTGCTGCTGCTGCTGCTGCTGCTGCTCCTCCGCTGCCGCTGCTCACACACACACACACACACCTCTCTGTCTCTCTCCCTCGCTCCGCCAACTCCACGCAGCACAGTCCACGCTCGCTTGTCCGCTTCGTCTCGGCTATTCTTCCGCGACTCCGAGCTTCGCTCGCTCTCGCGGCAATTCGCTAGCTGCCTTTCTCGCCGCTAGCTCGCTCGCGCTCGCTCGGGTCTCCCGCTCTCGCACCGCGATCCTCGCGCTCCGACCGATCCCTCCCCGCGCGGATCGTGCCACACTACACGTCCCCCGGCTCGCTCGTTTCTCTCCGCGATCTCTTCCTCGCGCTCCTCGGCTCTTTTTCCCCCTTCGACAGTTCGCTCTTTTTCTTCTCTCGTCGCTTCTTTTATCTACGGGAGCCTCTGCAATCCTCCGCCGTGCGCGCACACACACACACACACATGCACTCTGTCTCTTCTCTCTCTCTCTCTCTCTCTCTCTCTCTCTCTCTCTCTCTCTCTCTCTCACTCGGCACCACTCGCTCTCGACGACTCGTACGTCCGCTCGTTCGCTCTTTCGTTCCTGCCTTCGGTCACTCGGCCGCGCTCGGTCTTTCTCGCACGCGCGCACACGACAGCAGCAGCTCGCTCTACGTGCCCTGTCTGTCCGTCTCTCTCGCTCGCTCTCCGCTACGTGGGGAACTCGCGCGTGTCCATCTATCTATGCACGTATTGTAACCCGCGTATACGCCTTGGCACACACTGTTCCCGACGGTCGGTCTCTGTCTGTCCGTCTGTCTGTCCGACACGCACCGTATCCCCTTTCAGCCGAATGGCCGATTCCTACTCCGGGTTACTGGCGGCACTGCGGTTATGTGTATATCGTATCGCTCAGTATCGTATCATATCGCGAGCAATATCGTATATCGCGCCTTGCAACTTATCGAATCGAAATACAGTCGACGTCGTCGTCGTCGTCGTCGTCGGTAGTTGTCGTCGTCGTCGTCGCGGCCGCCGCCGTCGTGCGCTGCTGCTGCTGCCGTTGCTGCCGCTGCCGCCGCTCGGCGCTCCCGTCGCCCAACGAGTCGAATTTACACGGCACCGCACTGCGCACGCCCGACCTTGAGGCTTTTTTTTTTTGGCGCGACGAGTTCGATTATTCAAATTTCATTTTTCGGGCAGGTGCGCGAGAACGTACTGACGGTGATGGGAGACGGAAGGACGTTTGGTCGGAGGGAAGTCGACGAAATGAAACTTTTAAATCGAACCTATTTTTATTTCTTATTTCTTAAGCAATTACACGACAAAATTGAAGTAGATTTACTTCTTACACATTTGTACCAATACAACTAAAGTATAATTGTACAGTAACGTGACTCGAGTTGGATGTATTAGTATGTCTTTGTTTTCACTTTTTTTCAACGTTTTTCCCTCGTTTAATCCTCATTTTTTCCTCGTTAATGTAGTTAATGTAACTTCGTTTACAAGTAATAACGCGTGATGGTGGACATGGTTGTTTTTTTTTTGTTTTTTTTTCTCGTTTTTGGTACAATGTTAATTATACGAAAGGAACAATATAAGTGATATATATTTCGATCGAAGTATGCATGCCCGGATAATTAATAATTATCTTGTAGATCCGCGGATCTCCGCAAAACGATAAAGTATATAGTCCGCCGTCTGTGTGTCTTTTGCTCCTTGAAATGTTTCTGTCCCTCACTTCCCATGGTCGCAGTGTGTTGTATTCTTCTTCGCCTCCATTTGTTGTCTCCCCAATTACGACAAGGAGCTCGCTCTGAAAGGGTTACGAAAATGGCCGCCACAGAATAAGGCACACAATTGATGCAACGCACATTTAGTATAGCGATATATTGTACATATATTTTAAACATAGTGTTCTCTTCTTCCTCCTCTTTATTTTTGTTTGTTTGTTTATTTTCTTTTTTTTTTTCATCATCGTCGCCGATGATTCATAGTGCGCACGGTTTTCGGTTGTTTTTTTTAAGTTGAATTAATGAACTTCTCTCATTCACTCTTTCTTTCTCAGTTACACGCGTACATCTCGTGCGAATCTACTGCAATTTCTTCGGAAACGAAAAGCTTCTTGCAGACGCGCGACTCACTCCCGCATCTGCCGTGTCTTTTATTATTATTATCATAGTCATTCTTCTTTTCTTCTGTTTTGTTGTTATTGCTGTTGTTGTTGGTAAATTCATTGCAATTTTTCTTCAGTCTCCGCACAATTTTAAATTTCTGTTACCTTACCGAACATGATGTGCACCGAGCGCCCGGTAGATCGCGGCTGCTTATTTACATATTTTCTATGAGGTATGTCTTGCATATTACGATATGGGATTACGTGTCAACTTCATATAACGTGCTCGCGCTTTTCCTCTTCTCTTCTTTTCTTCTTCTTCTACCTCGTCCCGTGTCGCCCATTATTTTCAATTCAAGCCAAGATGGTTCTTACGATCGGTTGCCCGGCAACGAACTACGCAAATTAATTTTAAGGACTACCAAGTAACCGTGTGTACATCAGTGTGTGAGTGTGTGTGTGTGTGTGTACGCAAATACACACGCGACACGGAATATTTTCTTCTTGAGTGCGACGTAACATCGCCTAAGTAACGAATCTCGCATCATTTCTCACTCCCTAAGCTTTTTATAACGAGTTTTTCCCCTCTGTTTTATGTCTTTCTTTACCAAGCTCTGCCTGTAGATACACCATACGTTATCGAGTAACGGCTATTCTGAAAACTACGTAGCTCGCGGACTTTTTTTGCTTATTAATTTTTTTTTGTCTTGTCTTCACGTATTTTTCTTTTTCTTCTCTTTTCTCGTTTTAACTCTCTGTTAACACTACGTCTGTAACTCGGTTAGCGGTTACTCAATGTCTACATCAACTCGATACTTTTTTATTCTCTTATTTTTTTTTGCTTTTACTTACTGGTGAAACCTGTGTATAAATGACGTCATGCGTTCTACCAATCTACGTTTTAACGTGTTCGCTATTATCGTTTCAACGGTTCAATATCGCAACGTGTACCCATGCGACCGCCAGCCACCACTGTGAATTCCCAACTTGTGTCAGCACAACCGCATTTCTATTTAGGAGCTTCGGACAGCGCTGCTTCTTCTTTTTTTTGCGATTCATAAAATCCATCTAACATACAGATTAATCTCCGTGTGAGCTTCACGCTAATTCTCATCGGAGGTGCGTAGTTATTATTTCCTGAGCAAAGGCCATCACTACCTCCGGTAACGATTACGATAAAACGATTATTATCTCTTGTCAATAAAACGTTCAACTTCAACTTCTCCTCCTCCTCCTTCTCCGCCTCCTTCTACTCCTCCACCATTTTTTCCTCCGCAATTCTTTCCCCCGAAAGTTTCAAGTATATAGGACCCATACAAAATATGCCTCAATCATGTTTCAACGCAGCCACTTTTTTCCGCTTCTCTCATTTTCTCCCTTCGCCGCTAATCCTTATCGCTTATACAGAACAATAATAATAATCATAATAATAATAATAAGAACCATCGTAATAACAACGTGATACTCTCGACGCCACCCACAACATCGTAAAACTAAGCTCACTTTGGCTCTTTTTTCTTTTCCATTTTTTTTTCTTTTTTCTCTTTAGCACTTGATCATATTTAACTCTCGTCTCGGCTTAAACGCAGCTTCTTCTTGAAAGGCTATTTACAAAGATGAATAGCAATGTTTGAAAGCTCAACTCGTGTAGTAAACACTGCTCGTTCGTGGTTAATCACGAGCGTGTGTTTCGTGTGTCTGTGTGTGTGTATGTGTGTGACGTGTATCGGTGGATACACTGTGTGTAACGTGAATATGTTCTCTTCGTCTTCTTCGATGAATGAGTGTATAATAATGACGATGTCGATTTGTCGAGGCGACGCTACTGATCCTCCATCGATCTCTAGGACTTTGCAATTTTTTTTCTCTTCCTTTTCCACATTTTCTCGTTTTTTTATAATTTGTTTGTTTGTTTGGCAGAAACGTTAAAGGGCCTCACGCGCACTTTGGTGCAACTTAGGATGAGAGACGAAGCACCTGAATGCGCTTAACGACAAATCGTCGTAAAATCATCGAGACGACTGAGGCGTTGTGCATCGTGGAGGTTGGGGGACGGCCTGATGGGTCGCTCCCTGCTCGCGGCAGCACTCGAGCGCTTTTTTCCCATTATTTCCTTCTCACTCTCTCAATAGCATTATAATAGTATGGTAAATAACATAACAATACGCGACGCCGAGAAGGACAACTCGGTATTCGTTAACATTTTTCTCCTTCGTCGTCGGCTCGTCGCATCGAGATCTCATTGAATATTGCAACAAGCCGCCTTGCATGGCACAACGCCGTCTCTCTCGGGATCCCGACCAAAGAGCGTTCCGTGCCTGCGAAACTTGGCGTCGAAGCCGAGCAGATAGTTCGGAGGTTTCCCATTGTAGCAGCTCTCGTAGACCTCAACGGCCTCGTCGACCTGTACACCCGAATCGTTGAGCATTCTCTCCACAATTTTGCTCATCCGCTCGCCAATCACGGGAATCTCCTCGCTGCAGAGACTCTCGATCATGCGCTCGGGGCTGTTCGGCAGTGAATCTCGCCTCGTTCTCGCGTCCTCGTCACTGCGTTCCTCCTCCTCGACGCTCGTCACGCTCGCCCCGCTGTCCCGCATCGCCTCGAGCCTGTAGTACTTCCTCACGATCTCGACAGCCGCAGGATCAACCGCGGCCGCCCCCACGTCATCCTCGGCGGCTTCTCCCTCCTGGGAAGTGCCGCGCGCCTGTCTCTTCGGCGTTATGATCGGCTCGACGGTCTCGACTTCCCAGCACTCGAGCACATCGGGTTCCTCGATGCTACCCAAGGAATTTCTCTTACTGACGCTCTTATCCGACGCCGTGCTCGTCTCGTCGTCGCATCGGCTCTTCTCGCACGTAATTTTGCTGAACAGCGGCTTCCCGCACTCGTCTTCGTGGCAGCTGCTCTTCGTCTCCTCCTCGAACCGCTGATGTTGCAGAAGGATCGGCTCGTACGCGGCGACCGGCAGAACTTTGCCCTCGATCGACACGACGATCTGTCCCTTCTCGAAGGTCCTCACGCTCACCTCCTCGTCCTCGACTATGCCCTCGTCGTTGTCCTCGTTCAGTCGTCTCACCTTCACCTCGACGTTCTCCACCGGCGTCTCACGACTAGATAACATAATCACCGTCGACTTGTCGCGCGCCCTCGTGCCGCGCGTCTTGTCGACCCGACTCTCCCGCGAGTCCGTCATCATCATCTTTGTCCGAGTGCTTTTGGCAACCCTCATACCCGCATCGCTATCCTTCTCAGTAAATTCGCAAACGTCATCACGTTTCACCACGACCCGCGCGTCTTTTTGGCTTTCGACTCTCCGTCTCGCTTCCTCAGCGTCGACCTCGCTCGTTGTTGTTTTTCTCTCGGTTTGCTGTTCGCCCGAGATCGCCGAATCGAGGTTCTTCTCCGTCGCAGCCTTCTTCGATCTTCTGCGCGTCGCCAGCCCGAGTCTCTTCTTCTTCGACCTGAGAATCCTCGGCGCGTGACTCGGCGAGACGCTTCTTTTGCTCTCGCTCTCGTTGTTTTCGTCGTCGTCGTCGTCGACGTCGTTGTCGTTGCTCGATCTCTCGTTCCTCGTGTCAACGGGACCGTCGATGACCTTTGCGAATTCGCCGCAGCTAGCCAAACGTGACGACACAATGTCGCTCACGCTGCTATTAGCAGATAGTGCAGGCATGGGGTTGCCTTGCAAGTTTTTTGACGGCTCTCTGTCATCCAGTTCATCGTCCTCGGGCTCGCTCTCCGAGACCATTGTCGATGTGACGAAGAGCTCCGGCGAATTTGCCCGTTGAAGCCACTCGTTCACGGCATCGGTTATCGGATGCTCCGACGAGAAACGCGTCTGACTCTCGACCCCGGAGTCGTCGTTCGAGACGTCGGCATTGCCGTCTATCTTGATCGCGCCGTTGATGTCGGTGTAGCAGCTGCCGCTCGTCGACAGACTGTACCGCTGCACCTCGGCCTCGATCGCCTCGACACCCGTGGCAATCGCCTCGTTGTCGAAAGTTCCGCGTGTCGCAGCCTCCGCGCTGCTCACGACTATCGGCTCGCTGTTCGTGCCGTTATCAGTCTTGACGCTTCGGATCCGCGAGAGATCCTCGAGCTCCATGTGCTGCTGCTGTTGCGACGGCTGCTGCTGCTGCTGCTGTTGCTGCTGCTGGACAGCGTCGAGATCGGGACCGGGGGTTGCTTCCCGCACGAATTTCGGCCCCTTGGCACTGTACTTTCGATTGCGCGCCGTCTGCGACGCCGAAGCTGACGACGAGGAAGACGCGGTCGAGCCTCGGGTCACCAGGGACTCGTAGCTCTCCGGTAGTCGCTGGGTCATCGCGTTTATTGGCGTTGTCGTGCGATTTATCATTCCCGGACTCGCAGATCGCGAGCCTCTCTGATCGTTCATTCCCGTGCTTCGTTGACGTTTACCGGTGATCTTCTCACCGGCGTCGGGCAACACTTCCGCGGCGCCGTCGGTGGAATTCTCGTCTTCCATGGTCGCCTGTCCGTTTGGCACAATGTCCCGCTCGACGCTGCCGATCCTTCGTGTGCTACGCGTGCTTTCCTCGCGCTGTTGAGGCGCCTCGTTGAGGTTCTCGACAATCTCCTTGAAATCCACGGACGTAACGTCGAGACCGATTTCCGTTTCCATGGGAGTACCCTCGACCACGCTGCGCGGCGCAAGCGCTCGTCCAGCGATGTTCGTCACGTTGGCGAATACCTCGGCGGCGAATTCGACCGGAGCCGCTTCGACCTCCTCGTCGGATCTCGACCCGTGTAGCTTCTCCGTGATTTCTACGTTCGTCGAGACGGCCTCTGCCTCGGGGATTCTCGAAATCGTCGCGTCCTGGTGATTATTGACTTCGATCGAGCTGCGAGAAGGCTGTAGAGGCGATTTTTCCGACGTTATCGCGGCTGGGTCTCGTTGACAATGATTGTCCGAGGAGTTCGCGCTGCTGGACGTGGAATCGCATTTCGGCTGATCGCCCGCGGCTTCGACGGACTTCTCGACTACGCTCGGGGTTGTTATTCGCGACTCATGCACCGGTCGGAACTCTTGGCAATCCGGGTTCAACGGGCGATGAGGGCTCGCCGTGACGACGTGATTCTCGACTACGGCTACTGTCCCGGCGACGACTCCCGCCGTTGCCACAACCTCGGCCACGCCGGCTACCTGCGAGAGTCCCGCAGCGTTTTCGGCCTCCGAACTGTAGTCCTCCTCCTCCTGTTCCTCGTCCTCCGCGTTACCCTGCGCAGCACAAATCGACAAGGTTAATTAATCAGAACTCACTGATGAATTGAACTGCTTTGGCGCCTCCCCGGGAAAAGAAATGTATGCGCAATTTACCCAAAGATATTGTTATTATCTAAGCAATTTTTTTTTCTGGGTGCTAAAAGTATTTGAGTAGATGAGAGTAAATATTGTTTCAATATTTCTTTCGCCAACACTTTTTCATGTAATTTCAAGGGTATATAAATAAATAAAAAAAAAATATGTATGTGCGCAGTGTCGAACAATTATTTTTACGCCAATTCATGTAACATCATGGACAAAGCATACTTTCCGCATACAATTTCATCCCCGATGAAAAGAAATTCCACATTGGATTGCATTCGAGGCGGCAAAGAGCTCGTCAATGTAATGCAAAGGAAAAGAAAAGAAAAAAAAAGAAGTCTCAAAATACTCACCGCACCAAGAGAGCGCCTCGATTTTCTCTTACTCAACTTTTTCTTCCTTCTCCGTTTGGCACAGGCTCCGCTGTTCGTCGGACCCCCGGTTACGCCGGTGTTCCGCACCATCGGTGCGCACTGTATCGTAACGCCTTGAATAACAAGAACAAAACGTGCGAACTGGTGTTATTCGTGTGATGCGTGGAACTCCGATTGCGGTGGATGGCAAACGAATGGCAAAAAGAACATGACAGAGAAGATCAAATAAAATTACAAGAAAAAAAAAAACAAAACAAGTGGGCAGAGGATGTGAGAAAAAAAGATCGAAAGAAAAAAAAATCGAAAAAGATAAAGAACAAAGTGGTGCACCGGCGAGAAGGGGAGGCCAGCGGCAGTCGTTGCCCGATTCTCTAATAGCCCTCGCAACGATTCCGAGGATTCAACGACGCCGATTCGAATGCTGCGTAGTGCGCGGCGTGCGTGCTGCGTCCCGCGACTGAACGCGCGATGCCCCGACGAGAATGAGTCGGCCAGCGAGTGCGCGAACGAGAATATAATAGTCACCGACGTTCTGTGGACCGTCGCGAGTGCGCGCGAATGCTCGCGTCCGACGCGGGCTGCTCGCGGGGCGGTCGGACACCTCTCGCTCTCGCCAGCACCACAGACGCAACCCGATGAAGAAGCCCGCGGAGCCGGGACGGACGTGAGTACGCTTCGCGCGCGGCATCTCCTGCGAGCCAAGCTTCGCGAAATCCGCTCCAGGTTATTTTTACCGTTTCGCTATTTCGAGGCGGACTGTAGCTGCTGCGTTGCTGCTGCGGCTGCTGCAATGCAAGTCCTTTGCCAAAAGCTCGCGCGCACCGTACACTCTCAATCGGGTGGTGCTCTCGTCTCGCGGGCAGCGCGGCATATTTCGCACGTTGAATGCCAGGGCGTAACGATCTCACGAACGTGTATATAGCGGATGAGCCGCGTAGCGCGTAGTAAACCTCTACTCGTGCGAGTGCAGCGGTTCTTACTGCGACGTGAGTCAATGGACTCGCGGCGGAGAAATCTCTTGCTAGCTCTCTCTCGCCGTTCCTCTCTATCTCGGCCCAAGCATTTGCGTTTGTGCGATTGTCGAAGATACATGCGCCAGCCTGGGGTGAAGGATTTACGGAGTGATGGCCGTGCGCGCGCCGGGCGTGATCGGGGAATGCACGTCGAGAGCAGAACGTGCAAACGAGGCGACCAGAGCGGAGATTGATCGGGGAGGCGGTCACGCGACTTGTACACGTTGCGCTTTGTCAAGGCGTGTTTCGGTGCCGTGTCGTGCGGAGAAGATTGAGATGATCATTTAGGGTCTATTTATCTCTCATTGATTCTGTCTTTGTCTGACAATGATTTGATTGGTCGAATATTTTCTGGTTATTATTTGACATTTTTTTTTTTTCGGAGGATAAGATTGAATGTTGGTTGAAACGAGGGAAATTTGATGAGGTACCGATAGTGTATTAGTTGCGAGATAGATAAACGAAAAATGTTGCACTTTTTGTGAGCTTTCTTTGCGAATTCGTGGTCGTGTTCATAGCGTGTGCGAAGATTTGTAGTTTGAGACTAAGAGGGTCTTCAGGTACGACCGTTGAGCGTAGATGCAAGATTTTGGTTCGCTGTGTTCAGGTCAATTCGCCCTCTGAACGCTGAGCTTTTTTGTTGCCGAAACAGTTGGCCTTTTTGGTAAAGAAATCGATGGAGCCCATGACTAATGACGCAGACGTCATTCGTGGGTTGAGGGATTAATGCGAGCATGTGAGGGTTACTTTGACTCGGTCGTGTCTGAAGGATGATATTCATATGTACAATATGCATATCGTGCGTAACTTATTCTCATCTCATTTTAGCGTTGCGTTTTACCTTGATCGAGGCAGAGGCACCGTGGCTAGAAAACAGCAGTGATGCCGATGGACGGGACAGCATTCGTGAATGTGGGCAAAGCCTTTTCCCGCGGCGCGTCCGCCGATCGACACTGCTCACGTTTAACATTGGAAAGATAGTAGGTGACAATACAGCGGGTTTATCCGATTCTACTACACCTCCTGTTTCTTTTTTTTTTTTGCTGCTTTTCTAGATTTGATTCTAGCCGCCACTTTCAACGGGGTGAAGAAGAAGGAGCGATCGAAGCGAATTCAGTTTCGTGTACGGTATTTGCTAAAACGTGTGTCACGATATGGTGATTACGTTTATCGATTAGTCACGTAAAGGTTGAGAGTTCGTTCAATTTAAGAACATCAAGTCCAAAAGAGAAAAAATAAATACTGTTCGCAGTAAAAACTAAACTGTCATTTTCGTAATTAAAAAAAACTGTTGTACATTACTATTTTTATTTAAAAAATTCGGGGAATTCGGTAATATTATTGTCATATTGACCAGGTTCACTTATGAAAACCGGGTCGCAAAGTTTGCAAAAAAATTGTATACGTTTTATATTTGGCCTTTGTGTTTTTAAATCGAACGGACCTGGAAATACGTCTCAGATAAATAGCCGCTTGAATAACGCGAAATTCCCGGTGGTTTCCTACGGTGGCTCGTGTGAAAACTATCGCGGTGACCCCGATTGAAATTCAATTAATAGAAATTACCAGGAGATGCAATTGCAACGCGAAAACCGGCGAATTACTTCACGAATACAGTCGACTCTGCGAGCCGCTCAGCCATTTATGCTTGTTTCCATGATACTGGTACTCAACTCCAGTACTTAAGGGGCGTTGCGCAACGTTGCGAAAGCATCGAGTACGCGGGCGCGTCTCCAGAACGGACACTCCCTCTTTTACGAAGAACGAAAATCGAAAAAGGAAAAAGAAAAGGACATTCGATCTAATTTTTTACAGATCATTTGTTTGATCGGCACAGCCGCTTCACCCCTTGAAATCACAACTACTCTATTTGTTTGCCAAATCTAACATTTTCTCTATTTTCCATTTAATTTTTACGCTTTAGCTCGACAAAATTCTCGCGGTTGTTTCAGGATTATTTTTTTTAAGTAACTGAGGAAGGAAAGATAAAATAAAAATTAATTTTTTAATCTTCCATAAATTCGACAAACGAAACTATCGAAAGTTAATAAAATTAGTACTGAACAGATCGTTGAAATTTTCTTTTAACTGCAATATTTTTTTTATGAGACTTAAATGAAATAAGCCCCCTCAAAATTAAGCTAATTATTCGCGATCTCCTACAATTCGAAATAAACATATTTCCTGCTTCATGTGCGACACTCTCATATCTTTTGGATCAATAATTTCACCGGCAAGCGGATGCTCTCGAGAGTCCAACATCGTGGTAAACCGTCGCGAAAACTCCATCACTCGTCTGTTGTTCCGTCCATCAAAGCTCAAACTTCAGCAAGCTCAATTCGCGGTTATCTGGCGTGGCAGGGCGGGGGTTTTCGGGGCTGGGATGAGGTAAGCTATACAGTCGATCTTTACAGATATCGGGCATAGGCTGACGATGTGAAACGAACCGTTAACGTTGACCAACGACGGGCCGAACATGTAGTGACCAGGATACATGTAGGGCTGAGGCACGGGCGGCACAGCCACGTGAAGCTGCTGCGCGAGAGCAATTTCCAAGTAATTCTCAGGATTGACCGGCGCCTCGGTGGATTCCTCTTCCGCCGCCGGCGCCAAAGATTCCTCGGTGGTTCCGTTCTGTGTTTCGGTGGTGGTGGTGGTCGGCGTCGTCGCCGTCGCGGTCGTTGTTGCCGTCGTCGTCATCGTCGTTGTCGTCGACGCGACTGGTTCTTGCTCGTCGACGAAGTCGGCCCAACTGGTCGTAGCGTCGCCGCCTTCGGGCCAACTGGCCGCACTGTCGACTCCGTTCTCGTGACACGCTTCCTCACTTCCGTTCGTGTTTTCCGCTGGTACAGACAACGGCACGCCATTCGCATCTACCAGCGTGGGATATTGCGCTAGGTGCGCCGTCTGAGAGACAAAAAATAAAAATGTACGTTATTTATTTTCATCCATCAATGGAATCAGCACTGTGAAAAATGTTTGCGTAATAATTGATGCACCGCTGCATGAAGTTATTAGGCAGAATTGCAGTATGTTGCTTCATGTACCGGACAGAATTTTTGTAACATTTTTAACAGTGAATGTCCTGCGAGGTCAAAAAAATGCATACGGATGTCGCAGAGAAGGAGGAAGTAGAAGAAGAAGAAGAAGAAGATAAAGACGACGTAGTATCGTGTAAGGACTCGTAGCATCGGCCGTACTTCACCTGATAATCCATGACGCAGTACTGTTGACTGCCGGGTTTCGGCATAAAAGCGGGATTGACCCACTCGATTGGACGGAGTGGCACTGGTCCGCATGGTACGGCGGCCAGTACGTTGTGCATCGCTGGTCCCGGCATTCCACCGCCCGGACCCACCAGCATCAGCGGATACTCATAGTAGTAGCCGCTCGCGTGATCGTAGAACGTCCCGTAGGCGACGTGGGCGCCGGGTTCGCCCATCGCTGGATATTCCTCGGCGCCGTTTTCCTTGCAGTCCAGCAGTTGTTGGTCCTCGGTTGTTTCGCTGCCATCTGCGAATGGGACAGGATTATTTAAGATGTGTAATAAAATTCAAAATAAAAGGGCATCATTTACATGTAACGTACATTTTAATAAAATTTATGCTTCGTACATTTCACTAAAATGTTCGTATATTTTCGTACATTGTGCGCGAGCACGCGACAGTTTTTATAGTTTTAAGAAAATGTACGTTTCTAGCTCTGAAAAAATAATGAAGAAATTTTATTAAGACTGTTTTCAGGAAAAACTCAAATTTTATGAAACTTCGCGTTACCTGCAGTTGAATGCGAAGCCGACTGGCTCTCGGTGGTGGATGGTGTCGCGCTGGTGCTCGCGGTGCTGGCGCAAACCTTTTTGCGCGACAGATATCCCTTCTTGAAGAGAACATCCTGTCGCGGCGTCGTGATTCTCGTGTACTCGTTTTCGTTGAATATGACCTTAGGCTGGGACGGCGAACCCCCGGAATCGTCTCGCCTCGATCTCGACGCGGCGCTCGTGTAGTCGCTCGCATAGTCGCTCGTCGTGCTGCCGGCCGAGTCTGTGCGACCGGACTTGTGAACGGTCTTCTGGCCGTTCCTCGAGCTCAAGCCTTTCTCCACTACCTTCGCGTAGTTGATTCCGTCCTCCTCGTCCTCCTCGCCCGGTGGAGCTGTAGGGACAATAAAGACAATACTCATTATTCGTCACGTCAACGACAAAATTCCTGAATTCATTTTTATCGAGTAAATTCAACAAAATCTCTTTTAATGTGAGCAAAAAAAAATCAAGAAGCATCGCAATCGACGATATTTTTTATGCGAATAAAAATACGTATACATGGCATATATTTTTATAAAAATGTATGCGATGTACAAGTTTTGTATAAATAAATAAGAAATGTAGAAATGTTGCCTTAATTAATTAATATTGCACGGTGAAAAAAAATGCAGTGAGGTATCGCGTCACTTGAGATAAAAACCCGAGGAAGGGGAATGCGCTTAATGACCCGGGTGGCCGGGGCCACCCGTGCGATTGCCGCGCTGCCGCGAACACAGGTGCGTGCGTGCGATTCGCGAGACGATAGGACGGGCGTAGCGCAGTGTAACGCGCGAGTATCTGTGCCGCGAGGCTCCCGCGCGTGCGATTGGGACACACCGGTCGAGCGCATCGCGACGCGCGTGCATACGCACGGAGAGAAGAATTGAACGGCACGCACGAGGTTCGCGGGCCATCGCAGGCGCAACCCAGTGACACCGCGCGTTGGTTCACAACGCATTGACGCTAACGCACGACTTACGATTGCGCCAGAATCGCGCGACCGGCTCAGCGATGCCAGAGAAGCCACGAGCTCTCATTAATCACCCCGGGCAACCTCGAAGCCTTTTCTTTATTTTTTTTTTTTTTTTTTTATTAAAAATAATTGTTCTCTTCCCTATAACCGAAAATAACGAAAAGACTACTAATAAAAGAACATTCGCAAAGTGGATTAATCAGCCCGTCAACTTTCTATCTCGAAGCAAGATTCCTTATCTAAACAAAGATAAAAAAAATTACGCGCTGGAATAAAAAAAATAATTACGATAATTGTGATAATAATTCATGCGATAATGTAGGAAAATGTATAGTTTTTGTTGCTCTTTGATAAAAGTACTTCATTGTCTTCAATTATATTATCGGACTTTGCGAGAGAATTAAATTTCGAGGATAGTTCGCAGACGAAGTTGGCGGCCAATTGCATAAGTACAGTTATTTAATTATTCGCAGTGGAGGGGCAAAGGTTTCACCGTGCAGCACCTCGCCCGGCCTCTCAATTGGGTCATAGTTCACGCGGCGAGAGCGTGCGCCGTGGGTGCGGATCGCTCTCTCGCACACGCTCCCGGTGCTTACTGACTATGCGTACTCAATACATTGTCTATCTCCGTCGGACGCGTTTGTGCTCGTACCGTCTTGGTACCTCGCTAATAGCAGAACGTGATTAGACGAGCCGATCACGTGGGTGATCTTGCGTTGTCGGCGCCACTGCATCTCTCACTTTGTCTCTCTCCCTTCCCCTCTTCGCGAGTCTCTTCTTCCTCTCCCCTCGGCCGGTCTACTTCCGCTTCCACGCTTTGGACCCCGGGACACCTTGGATATTATTATTATTTTTATTATTTTAATATTTTTTAATTTTATTTTTTTTTTTCGTTAGCAATTTTGTAACATATTATTCTGAGTTAGCAATTTTGTAATATTATTTTTTTATCACCGAGACGACTGATTTTTTTTTCGTTGTTTTTGGAGACGAGTGCGGCGAGTCGATCACTTTACAGTTGCGCAAAATGTTTTTCGTGTATTTTCTGCGACGATCGAAACGGCGATTTTCCGTGAATGAACGATACCGATGAAAATAGGAGAAACAACCGGGTAAAACGTGGAAAACGCCGATTGATATCTGTCGCAGCCAGTGCACGAAACGAGACTGCGGCTGAACGGAGAACGAGCGGGAGGGGCGTAGCGCGGAGCGGAGCAGAGGAGAGGCTGCTGCTCTGCCGATCACCGGGGCGCGCTCGCACCTTGGCTTCTTCGCCGAGCGACCGAGACTAGAATAGTTCTCGAATTAGAATAGCACGCCGAGTACCCGCGATGCGTTGGACGATATAACTTCTACTTCGTGCGTGAACGAGCGAGGAGGAACCTCATCACCGGCGAGGCAATACTACGTGGAAAATACCGCAGAATTCTTTTTTCGTTTTCTTTTCTCGAATTTCATGCCTCGGAAAGAATAAAAACGTGGTATTTACGATTGTAGCCGAACTTCACTTGTATCCAAAAATACAATTTTTTGTGTCAGTTTCGAAGGAAAAGAAAAAAAAACAATCTGGAAGGTGAGAAAAAAGTGTCTCGTCTTGATAAAAAAAAAACACGAATTTCCAGTCGACACAATTTTAATAATTTTCGTGTATTTGCATATTAAAAAAATCATGACGAAAAATTTAATGAATTTGAATAATGCTTTCTTTAAATACAATTAAATTAAGTCAATTTTCAAAGTAAATCATCACAGCTGCGCAGCCAAAATCAATTGTTGCGCCGCCAGCACAGCATCTCAACCGACCGGGGTCCGAATTTCAACTCGGTGGAAACGTTTGCGTTTCAAACTTCCCAAAACCAATAAACGTCGCTGAAGAGTCGAAAAGCTGCGCAGCGGATGAACTGGCCAAAGCTCTCCGAAAATTTTCGTGCGAGCCGTGTGTAAGCTCGCCTCGAGTGGGCAACAAAGCGAAGTGATTAGCTGGAGCTAACTGACTGCAGCCAGTTCTTCCCGACGTCTATATGCGCACGTGCGACGTTTCTCGTCTGGCCGAGCGGTCGCCCCATCCTGTGAAAATCCGCAGGAAGAGGTCGACGACCCTGGCCGCTGGTCCGGCCGCCTCCGCCGTCAAGAATCTCCGCTGCTCCAGCCGACGTCTGACCCCCCCCCCCCCCCCCCTCCCCTCCCCCCGGCGGTTCTTCCTGGCACCGGTGCACTAATCACCGCGCTAATTCCGCGACCCAAGCACTCGGACATGCTTATAACACGATCCCGACCATCGTCGTCCGTGTCTAACGACTCGGGTATAACTTACCACTCTCCTCCTCCTCCCCCCGCACCACCCCTCCCCCTACCCCTCTAGGTCCTCGAAATATTGTACTCGAGAGAAAATTTACGACCGACCAAGTTCGTTGCCAACTCCACGTGAATGATTAAAACGATTTGCTGCTCCCCATACCGAAGATTCGTTAATTCGCCCGGTGCAAGAAGCTACGCACCGAATCGGAGCAGGGAATTAGAGGGCATTTTCAATGAAAATATTTTCGGCGTTCATTCAACGACGATGCATCTGAAAAGCATTCGCGACTGAACGATGCTTGTGAATTAATTATTTAATTTATTATAACCCTGGACAAACGTGAATATTTTGAGTTTACAGCAATTTCGTAACGATTTTTTTTCACCAAGTAGAATTTCAAAATTCGTTGACTGAAAATTTGTACAAAGTATTTGGGTCATTGATTTTCATCGATTATTGCGCTTGAGTATCGGAATTAATTGTGAAAATACGTGTCACCGAAGTTTACTGACCGGTTGATAAATGCGAATAATTCGAGTAACACTGCATAACGATTAATCACTGTTATCTGTGTGGCGAAATATTTCAAGTACATGTTTATTTAATAAAATTCCAGGTCTGGTATGGAGATACGATAGTCGCGTGACGCGTACAGATCGTAATTGGTGCAATTGCCTTTACGAGAAGATTGATCGATGGAAACTGCTACGTGTATTAGTCTCTATTTGTGTGTGTGGGTGAGTGTGAGTGTGGGTGATTCGGTGGAATCGATCTCGTCGTCCTCCCGGACTAGAGGGAGGAATATAGTCGCGTTGGTGAGCGCGTGTCGCGCGGGCGGCTCGCAGTCACGTACCACGACGTGCGGCATTTGGAACCGAGCCCAATCTCTGTATCCCACTGTCTTTCTCTCTCTCTCCCTCTGTCTGTGCATTTTTCAACCCTCACCCCCTTCGAACAGTCCGGCCGAAAACCTCGACGTTTGTATTCGCCAGTCTCAACGTGACGACCCTCGCACTGTCTCCAAAAACTCCGTCGAATGTTTTCTGGCATTTTATTCGATGTTTGCTTTCTCCGGATTAAATTTTTGTTACACAGTTCTTGCAAGAATTTTTACGTGCTGGAGTGACTTCGTATTTTTTATTTATAGTACATGAAGAAAAGAGATAGTATTTTATTTGGGTAAATTTATTCGTGAATTTGGATTGAATAATAATTATAATGCAAATTATGATAATGATAAATAAACAGTTTGAAAGATATGGTAATTTTCATTTCTCTAGGAACTTTAATTTGGACCCCACGTGGCTAGTTGTACAGTCACTTTGACTGATTATGGGGGATTCTATCAATCCTAAATAAAAATGACCTCCACAATTTTATCAATACTGTAAACATTCTCTTGATGCGTATTTAAAAGCATTTACTTTATTTATATCCAACTAGATTTTTTGAAGCAACATAAACCGAACATGTGTGCGAACACTAAGATAACGTTATCTCGCGAGATCATTAAAATCAGCCACCTCTCCAAGCCTCTCATCAGCGAATCGACTTAATGTTTCAAAATGTTCACATACCAAAGTCGACAAATTTCGATCAAAACGTTACATATCTCCCGTCGCTCCAGCCTCTCAAAAAATCTGCATAAAAAATCGCCACGAAAAATCCGCAACAAATTTACAACCATATAAACCCGTTCGTTATTTATTCACGGTGCTCCACAACTCGCGGCCCGATCGAAAAACCGCATCCGCGAAATTCGTGGGATCTTTCTCGCCGCTTCCGTCGGAGCCGCCGCCATTGTGTTGTCGCCGGTTGGTACCACTTCCGGTTGGGTCAGCCGTCGGTCAGTCCACGCGGGATCGGAGTGCCCGGGTGTCCGGCTCCGAGTTTCAGACACTCCGACGGAGTCTCGACTTTTTCAATTTGATAAATTACAATTCGTGATAACGCAGATTGAGTATATTTCTCTCGCGAGAGAAGCGACGATGTCGCGTGGGCGGCGAACGTGATATTTCGCTCGGCGAGCGTGCACCATGCGTCCGGCTCTTCCGCCACCTCCCTTCGTCGACTGCGCGACGACGGGGGTGGTTTCGACGTGGAAACGCGCGCGCGCGCGCTGATCCGCCGAGCGGTGGGGGGTGAGAGAGGGTGACGATTCTGCGCGGAGCGCGCGACGATCGGTGGTAGCTGCTGGTAGCAGCAGCCGCGCCGCCTTCGTCGCCTCTCCGACTCTGCCGAGTCGTTCGTACCGCCGCGCTGGAAATGTTGCCGAGAGCAACCGGGATGCACTTCGCTCTCTCCGATCGCTCTTTCTCTCTCTCTTTCCATCCCTCCCTCTCCGTCTCTCTACTCTCGACTATAGCACATGCCTCGCAGCACCTCGAATCCCACCCGGCTCGCCGTAGAGATGTATACATCATACCTGGCTACCTACTTCGTGACGTAACTCGGCGCTCGCGAAACGCCAATAATTTCGGTTTGTATGACCCGAACCTGTACGAACTGCACAACGCGGACGAGACGATATATGGTATATATATATATATAGATCTATATTGACTTTTATCGCGGAAAAAAATTTTATCGAAGAATGATGACGGATTATGAATGAGCGGTGGAAATAAATGTGGTTTTTATTTGAGGTCGCATTTTTGGATGGTACAGTTGGTTCCGTTTTTATCGAAATTGTGTTCAATGATTTATTTATTTATTTAGGTATTGTTTACGTACGGTTTATGTTATAGTTTCGGAGATAATTTTGGGAGTGCAGTGATGCAATTTTTTAAATCTCTTGTTTGCTGTCGAATTGGATGGTATTTTAGTCCGCAGAATTGGAATTTCAATCAGGGCAACGATCCTTTTTCAGTCTTTTTCTGGCGTTGCAATTAAGGACAGGCTCTCCGTACACCGAGAAAAAGTATTTCAAAATACTACGCTGAATTCTAGTGGTAAAACTTTCTCCCTTTGTAGCCCCCACGTACGCGGCAAATGCGATAAAGACTTAGGTGTCTCGAATTGTATTACTTCACCCTCTGTGTAGCCAACGTGCGCTTTGACCAACCCCGACAACTCTGTCTGCACTTTGAATACCAGAAACAAAAGTTTCACGCGTGTGTGTTCTATTACAGGGACATTTTTAACTTTCGAAAATATCGCGTGACGTTAAAAATATAATTTTCCTCCGGAATTAAATCGATTCGCGAATATATTTAGCAACTGAATATAAACGATCGCACGGAAACGCAGCGTAGGATCCAATGATGAATTTTCACGTGTAGGACACTAAACTTGGTTCATTCTCCCGCTAAAACGATTTTTCTAACCTTCATAAGAATCTACCTCATCGGATGCCCATCACAAACGACCAAATTAAAAAAAAATATCGTATAAATCCCCAGCCCTGCAAAATGAACCTAGTTCACTATATCAAACGTGGCAATCATTGCATTATTGTTACTTGAACATTTTTTTGCCCCGTAAGAAAAGCGGACAGATCGAACACGTAAAATATCGACTGATACGCGACGGATGAAAAACGCATATAAAATTCATACAACTCGCATCCAACGCTAACCACGCGACTTCACCCCGACGTATTACGTTCTTCCGATTCTGCGCATTAGACGCTGCAGCGTAGACGCGTAGAAGGCGACGGCGGTTATCGCGGTGGCTGACGCCGGGTCTAACGCTATTGGAAACTTTAGTTACGGCGCGCGCGGAGTTGGAGCGCACCTAGTCTCACATTATAACTACCCCCTGGCCACAGTCGACTCGCTTTGTGTCGCTACCGGGATAAAGTATGCCGAGGTATATAGAGTCTCTTCTTTACTCTCATCCACTTTTATTTATTTTTATCTCTCTCTTTCTCTGAGGTCTAGTTGAGGTATATTTTTTAAATTGAATTATGTATTTCATATTTATGTTATTTTTTATTTATTTATAGTCTATCTTGTTTTTTTTTTGTTTATTGCCACGCGAGTTATTATTTTATTTAATTTTGTTTTATATTCTTTTTTTCTACTGTTTACTTTGTATTTAGATTTAAGTTTATGATTGTTATGGTGGAAGTGCCGGGATGTGGCCCGCGAAGTCGGTTGTTTTTCACTGGAAACATGGCTGTCTAAAGGATCTGCTGGTCCTAGCGCAATAAATTAATTTCTCTATCTATCTGTATCTCTTACTCACCCTGTATATTTTTTTTACGAGTAAATCATCTCTCACCCTCACCACACGTCGTGACGCGACGTGTGGATGCGGATAGCAATGTGCTTCGCGGAAAGGGTGAGACAGGGAGACGGACAAGAGAGAGAGAGAGAGAGAAAGGGAGGCAGAGAAGGGAGGGAGGGAGAGAATACACGACTCAGCCGGTGAACACGACTAACTCGCGAGTTAGAGCGCGCGGAGTAGGAAGTGAACGGTAACTGGGGCAATGCAATCGTACACGATGGGGGCGGCAGCAGCGGCAGCGCGAGCTGCCGGTGTAACTCGTATCTATAGAAGATACCTCACGGTGGAAAGGGCATCGCTGTAGGAGAAATAAGTGACGTCTGTAATGCCAACCCCCCTCCCCCGCCCCCTCCCACTGCCCCTCGCGCTGGGTACCTGTGCACCACCTATATGTCTCGTTCATGCTAACCCGCCCTTTTTTTCGCTGGCAGGACGAAAGTTTAAAGTTCACTGCCGCGCCGACGCTTTTTCTCCCTCAGCGGCGACGCTGAGCGCTTTTTTTTACGACTTTCTCCTGCGTTTCTCGCGGGAAAACAGAGGGAAGATTATCCGACGCGGAGAAGACTGTGACATTAAGAGCGAGGGACGTGTCGGACGTGAAAGGACAAACGCTGGTATTTCTACCGATGTTTCGGCTTTTATGTTATTTTTTGTAGTTCAGGTTCGTTGGCTTTGGAATTTTTTGTTACTCGTTGGTTGCAATTGGTTGGTGAATTTTTTTGTTGATTTTTTTATGGGGAACCTTAAAAATAGTTTTTTTTTCGTTGCCGAAGTTGAAAAAGTCGAGAACGGTACAAATATTTGTATCCCCCAAAGCTAATGTTATTACTCGTCAGTCCACCCTGTAATTTTTTGGCAAGTGAACTGAATTTTAGTATCAAACGATACTTTTTTCTTTTTCTTAGTTAAAACAAAAAGTGCTTGTACTTTTACTAATGAAAGTTTTGTACTCGGACGCGTTATTTCATTTTGTCCGAAAAGTCCGAGAATTTCCACGAATATTCGGAGCGTGTATATCGCCCTGCAGAGGGATGCCGTTACTTTCGGCTCTTCTGCACTAATTATACCATCCATTATCTTCGTTTTACCGTCCTCGTCTAGTTTCTCGTTTTTTTTTTCTTTCCAGTTCTCTTTCGACCGCGTCGAGCTCGAGGACCTATAGATGCCCGAGAGGCTTGAGGCCACCGAGGTTGACGACACCCACTATATATGCGAGGCGCGAGCGCGGCGACACGAGGGTGCTGGACGTTATTATTTCTGGATGACGAGCTGGTCGAGCATGCGTCGCACTGACTTGCTCGTTATCTTCCTTTTTCTTCCTACGTTTCTCGGTGCCGCGACCGGGCGTCACAGTGATTGACACGTCAGGATAATACGCAACCGAATATCTAGTTATTGGCACAACTTTTGAGGAGAGAAAAAAGGGAGGCGATCAGTTTCGGTCCCTGACTTCAAGTCCCAAACAGGTTGGACTCACAATTTCGAACGCGCAGGCACGAAAGTTCGGACAATTCCGGTATTGATCGAGGGGGGAGTTCAGGCCCGTCGGTTGGATTCCTAAATAGCTTTTTTTTATCGTTTCACGTTGACCTGAGCCGCTTTGACAGGGGCTGAATAATCCACGACTATTGGGATTAACAATTCAACCCTCGCCCACTTTAATGTATCCGGTAATTATGATTCTCCGAACTAAGGGACGAAAAAACGCACTCAGTTTAGTTTTCACTGACAGTCAATGTACAATTTTTTTTGTTATTAATAAAAAGTGGTGACAACATTTCTAGATAAATTTAAAAAGTAAAGAGAAAATTCATAAATATCAATTTAGTCGCAGATGAATACCAACTCCGTTTCTACTTTCCGGCCAACGACTGTGCCGACCCGACGGCGAGTTAGCCCGAGCTCGCGGTCTCAACGCAGGACAGAAGCGACACCGCGCAGCCGAGCCGCATCGGGCGACGAGGATGAGGCACGTAGGCGCTTGCGTCTCGTAGTGCAAAGAGACAGAAGAAGCGACAACGTCGAAGGGGTGACGCGAGGGGCGACGAAATGAAGAATAGACATGGCGAGAGGCGTCGGACCTCCCCGCGCGCGTTCCTTCCTCTCCTGCGTCCCTCGCGCTCTTCCTTCTTATTATTCTTATTATTCGCTCGCGCTCTACTCTTGGTCGTCGTCCTCGCGCGGTTCGAGCAAGCGTCACGCGCGAGGTGAGCAGCGGCAGCAGCAGCAGCAGCAGCAGCAGCAGCGACGGCGAAGACGAGTCGAGAAGCGCGAGGCTGAGAGGCAAAGGCATCACGATGGCCGAGAGGCAACAACTGATTTGGAGCGTTGGACGCTTATAGAACGACCTAGGAACATTGTCGAAAACATTCGACCGGCCTCACCGCCGTCGTCGTCGTCCACGAGAGAACCTTCGGGTCCCCCGAAGAGCTCGGCGACGTTGAGTCCCGCACGACCGAGACGACGCGAGATGCGCTGCTCTTTTCTCTCTGCTTCGGAGCTTTCTCGAAGTCCAACACCCGCGCGCGCGTGCAGCACGACTCGTCCCGTGCGTGGCAGCTGAAAGCGCCGCGCACGAGGAGCCGGAGAGGAGCCTAATGCTTCTTCGTGATCTTTGATGTCGAGTGGACAGCTTCCTCTCGCTGGATTACTCGGGGTATTAACGTTTGACGACCCGGAAGACTTTTCGCTGCCGTCAAGTTTTCGTGGAGTTCGACTGTCGTCACCGAGGTGGCGGTGGTATATCGATGGATAAAGATAGGTTGTTGGCACTTTCACCGGTAACCATGAATTTTGGCATGTTGGTTTTTTAATTGAGTAATCGAGGGGGGAGGAAGGGAGAGCTAGATAATGCGACTTGGGTAAAATACTTCACAAGTCGATTTTTAGATTTTTGGGGTGGAAGCTGGTTTCATATTTCAATTTAAATATAACGTTTTGGTCAATTTTAGATTATAGATTCCTCAATTTTCCTTTGAAATACTCAATAGAAAAAAATAAAAACCAACGATTAAAATTTTTCCAGAAAAGAAGAAAATTCTGGAAAAAAATGCAACTATTGTATCCAGTATCCAACGTTCACTGCGCTGTAAGCCTCTTACACTCCGATAGCCATCGGCCGGGCACTTAAATTGCGGGTAACCGTGACACGACCGCGAAACGTTACCGCGTTCCATATAAAGTTTTGGTCAACTTTAGATTACTCAATTCTCCTTTGAAATACACAATACAAAAAAATTAAAACCAACGATTAAAATTTTTCCAGAAAAGAAGAATATTCGGAAAAAATCCAACTAGTGTATCCAGTATCCAAAGTCCATTCGCGCTGTAAGCCTCTTACACTCCGATAGCCATCGGCCGGGCATTTAAATTGCGAGTAACCGCGGCGTGACCATGAAACGTTACCGCGATGTGTGTGCTCGAAGTTCCCTGGTAGTTTACTCCTCGCTCCGATGTAACCGCCGGTGGCACTGTCTCCCTCGCACTCACGACGGCTCGGTCGGCATCAATGCGATCGCCTTAACAGTAGTGTTCAACATGTTATAAACGCTCATAATCGAAGAACCCGCCAGGAGCGGAGTATACACACCGGCTTCGCGGCGATTAGCGATCGCTGAACATGGAGCGCAGACCCCGCTCGAGTTGCCATCGGCGACGGTGTAAGCAAAGCCTCCTCCTCATTGTTCTAATTCTCGTGCGAGCTACACAGACGGCCTCGTAAATCCATCAACCTTAGAAAGCTTCTGCCTCGACGTTGTTCGTATATATATTTCTGTGTGCAACACAAAAGCGCTGTTATATCGATTTGACGCACCTCCTGAACAGTCATCAAGGCACTCGCTGCCGTCTTTTTACTATTATACCAGATATTAATCGCTAAAAATGAATATAAAAAAAGCGTATATAAAAATCCAATATTATATCAAAAATATAATAAACATAATAATAATAAATTTGTTCCCCACGTTTCGAGAGAACATAATGCAAAGTAACTTCAAAGCAAATGACTTTGCCGCTGCAAAAGTATCTGACAGAGAGATCATCGTCATTCGCGACGTTCCGATGCCACTGAGAATGAATAAAGACACGAGGGAACGGAAAAAAGAAGCAAATAAAAAGTTATGAAGATTTGGGATCGCTCCAATAAAGTGGGTAATGGCCCATTCATAGTCTCGGCAAACGTTCGCTCGGAGCTTGGCTATCGAGTCTCGTTAATGCGAAACCTCGCTCCGCATTTCAGCTGCATTTCAACTGTATCTCACCTGCCGAGAATTATTCTCAATAATTGGATTTTCCGCGAACATGCATAAGCATCGCTCCAGCTACGCCAGCGTCGCGTTATTTATCCCACGTGACGCCCCTCTCCCCCAGCGATATTGGTTCGTCTGTGAGCGATAACAGCTGCGCTGGGTACACAGATTTTTTTTTCACCGGACTCAGCGAACTGTGCGTTATCGCATACGGTAAAACTACTCTCTTAAAAAAAAACCACACAATGAAAAAAATTGTGGTGTCTGGTGTACCGATAAAATTAATTACGTGCAATAATTCCAAAAATGGGAAAAAAAAAAATCACCCGGATTCAAGAATTTCGTTATCATTTTATTTTATTTTTTATTCAAGACCAAAGTGCTGCATATTTGTGTAAAAAATGATTATGCACACGTAACGATTCATTGGACTTTGGCTCTCCGACCGAAACGCGCAGTTTTGCTCGGCGCGAGAGATAAGATTTTCGGTTCATCGTCCCTCGGACTCGTCGAAAAGTTACCCCCCCCCCTCCTTCTGTCGCCGTTCTAATTGTCGTAATGTCAGAAATGAAAACTGTCCACGTCGGGTATGGAAGAACGCGCGAAGGGACTGGAGTGAGCACGGTAGACTAAGCGAAACAGTAATCCAGAGCTGATTGGGAAGCCAGTCCAAGTCTCAAGCATGCTCCCGTGACACCATTGGGATCCCCGAGCGCAACGCGCACACTGCATACCAGACAGGTAGCCGGGTAGTCCCCGTGCAGTGCTACCCGAGACATTGCATATCGTGTTGGCATATCACACTTTGCCGGCTCGAGCTGATTGATAAAGAAAATATGCGCCTGCGACTGAAGACTAATATTTTATTTAATATCTTACATAAAAAAATAAAATAAAATAAACGTCACTGACAAAAAGAACCATGACAACAAAGCTTAAAAAAATGGCAGAAAATGGAAAATAAAAAATGATCACTTCAGAGATAATTGAAATTTGTGACAACTTATTTTGGTTGCTCTTAAATCGTAACAAGCAATAATTATCAGTCAGCTGATATACGCGCAGCCTTAAAAAAAAAGAGAGAGAAAATGACCGTTGTCCTTCGACTGTCTAGCCGAGCGAACGAACTGATTCCGCGAAGCGCGCCTATCTCGAGAATCTCAGTTGCGAGCATTTTTACGTAACTCCCTCTCGACGACGGCGACAACGACGACGACCATGACCATGCGCGAAGCCGGCAAAAAGTCTGAGAAGACGAGCCAAATAAAAATAGAAATATATACAAAGGGTGCGCTGGATGTGTACGCGGTTGCGGAAAGTGCAAGCGAGGCATAAAGTTCGTGGGGGTTGGTGGCGCGCGCGATAGTCGGGTGGGGTGTCTAGACGTGGCATTACGCGTAAAACACGTGCAAGTGTGGTAAGGCGTGTACGTCGTTACCCGGAGAAATCGCCTAGTGAGCCTGGCAACTACGAAGTCACAACTATTGTTGTTTTTCAGTTCGCGTGACTATTTTTACTTTAACGCCGTCTTGTTTATTCTTCCTGTTGTGTAATATCGTTTTGGGAACATCAATACACACAACTTGTTTGAATATTAATTACTATTATCAACCGATTTTTTTTCTTTTTTTTTTCAAATTGGGATATATGGATACCATTGAATTGAAGAATAAATAAATAACTATTATTTTTATTACAATTTTAACCATTCATCTGCAAACCTTGGTTATTTGTGTCTGAGCCAAAACTGTTTCGCCCAATAACTTCCGAAGAAGCGGAGGGGCGCTGGCCTTATCCTCACCTAAAAAAAGTTGTGTTGGAAAGGGATCCGACACCCAAATTTGAAGATCCCAGTCGGTTTTTGACAGTTGCATGAGTGACCGCCCGAATTTCGGTGTGGATACCAATGACCCGTGTTTGCAGACGCCGGGTACCAAAGTCGTAAATATTTTTATTTCTCTCTAGGTATTTTTAGGTTTTTGTTTTACATCAGTAAACCTGTAGAAAAAGGAAAAAACCCTTTTTGAATTAAAAAAAAAAAAATTCAGCGCGAAAACGTCCAGAACGTGTGCCCGCATACAACGCGATGCGACAGCATCACGTTGTATGTTGTACATATTGCATTAATAACAATAGGCATGCGTTGCAATTAAACAAAAACATTTTTTTTATGATAAAATGGGTAAAACGTAAGGGTTAATTTTCATTATCATCATTATCATATTAACATTTTTTGTGGGAAGGAGTAATCAAGTCACGTTAACGGTAACCGTAGAAATTTAGCTCCCACCCGAGGCGAACCACAGTCGATTACCGGCAAACTGGACTGTGACATCCACTTTACTGCTGGTCTGGCAACTACCCTTGAGATTCTCCACAGCCTCTGCCGCCACACCGGAGGGCCACATTGTGCCGTATACGCATTATACCGCGAGCCGGTACATAAGTATATACATAGACGTACAGCTTCGGCAGACTGGCCGTAATGTATAGATGTATATACGCGCGGATACATATAACAGCGTCTGGGTGGTGTACAGCACACATTCGGATCGATCAACTACCTAGCAACGCGCGCGCGACCGACTAGTGTCCTCCGATAACGTGGCCCGAAGGCGAAGAATCTGCCGAGCGCTGCTCGGTTAGTCGTCGCCCACCGGTCTGTCTGATGTGCCCTTCCGTCTCCTTTTCCCAGACCCCCCCCCCCCCCCTGGACGCTTCCGCCGGAGACAACACGACGATGCCCCACCCCCCACCCCTTGCCAGCCGCATTGAACAAAGGGGGAAGGAGGGAGGAGAACAGACTGAAGGAGCCCGGGGAGAGTGAAGGATGCGCACGTGAGCCGACTGCCGAGAGAGCGTAGACCCCGTCGCACCGCGAGACTGACGTAGTACAACACGCACACACGCTTATCAATTTTTCCGCGACGCTCTCGCTGATTATCATTACGCAACGTCTGCCGCCGACGTCGCCGCCGCAGTGACGTCCGGTCTGGCCGCGCGGTGATTGGCCGCACCGGCGGATCGGCGGTTCAGTCGTTGGCACGGTTATGTATTTGTGGGAATATTTTTAGATACATTGTAATCTTTTTTTTCGGTGAAGTAGAATCGTTTTGATCGTTGATATCCATTTGCGCCGAGAGGAACGACGTGTGGTTGAATTAATTAATGGATTAATAAATAAATAAATATTCCATTCGGTGAATTTAATGCTCGATTTACATTGTTATTATGTTTTTTTTTATGTTATTGTGTTTGCCGGTTACGCAACAGCGTCTATCAGCGCGGTAACATGACGCGGTAAATGCGGCAACATAACGGGAGATTTACGAGGGTCCGATATGAGGAGTGACGATAATTGATGCGGAGAAGCCGATGGACGAGCGATGTATTTGGGTGCGGGACGATCGCCGAGAGAATGTCGTCGAGATATACACGACGTGGTCGCCTGGACGCGCGTGGCGCTAATTTTCGCGTTACGTGTTCGCCGCCCGCGAGCGAAGACTCGCGAAGCACCGGCAGCAGTGCAACATCAAAAGCCTGAACGCCAGGAGCCAGAGCGACGGTGTGCACGGCTCCGTCTTCTCTAGCGCGACGCCAGAATATTGCGCGCTCGCACGCACGCACGTAACGTGTACGTAGTTATGAATAGCACGTGAGCGTGAGGCAGGCGGCGAACGCGGCGACCACGAGGCTGGTCACATGCGCCTCGTCAACCCCCGAGACTTTTGGATGTCACGAGACGGGCGAGCGCGAACGAGCGCCCGCGCCTCGTCCACACGCGTCCCACCGATTATGCTGTGTGTCTAGCGCTTTCCCTCTCGCTCACTCGCTCGCTCAGTTCGGATGCTATAGACGTGACGATCTCGGCGTAAAGTCAGAGAGATCTTCTAGCGGATTCGCCGTGCCAGCTAAGTGCACGTTGAAGATAGTCACTCTTTCGTGAGATTAAGTTAACTAACTTTTTTGACGTATTTTTTTTTAAGAACTAGGAACAATGACGTGCGCTCGGACTGAGGTTAGTTAGTGTAGGAGGTTACCACTTGCTTTTTTTGCAAAAAAAAAAAAAATTGAGGGAAAAAACGCAAAAATCGATAATTTTTAACTGCGACTTTTAATGCCAAATTTCGCGATGTTAAAAAACGAACTGCCGGTTCCCCAACGACCAATCAGAGGTCGAATAAATCGACAACAATGATTGCTCAAGAATTTTTTAATAGAGGTCTTGTTTTTTATTATCCGTTTTTTCAAAACTGTATTTAAAGAAGAATAGGACAATATCGTAATTTTTGTGATTATCGATAATGTGACATTGTATTTCGAAGCGAATAATCAAAATTGCACAACTAATATTTTGAGACCTTTGTGGCCGAAAAAAAATTCAAAGACCTCCTGTGGCTGTCAAACGAGTTCAAATTCGCTAATTGGACGATCGGTCCGAGAAATGTAAGGCTTGTTATTATTGTTGTTATTGCGCATTTTATTAGCGTGGCGAATTTGGCTGTACGTCACTGGGAGTCGGTAACCGAAAGAAAGAAATGCCGGGCTGAATGAAAATGTTTTCGTGCCGGCCGTTGTTTCAGTCCGGTAGGAACCGGCCAGTTCGAGATGAGTGTAGTACGCGCTCGGGCCGCCTTCTCCGCCGCTCATGTATCGCTCTCTGTGTCGCTCATTACACAATTACACGAGACTGTGCGTATAATCTACACTTGATCACTGCCTCTCTGACTCCATTTCCACTCCTCGCGATCGTCGTGACACACTCGTACACAAACGAAACAGACGAGAGTGTCGTGTGTACATGGCTTACGCGTATTGAGAGTAACGAGTGACGAGAATCTTCTTCACACGCCTTGAGATGATTTTTTTTTCCAACTCGTGTTTCATTTTATTTTTTTTTTTTATACATATTTTTTTCATTTGATTTCGCATGAATGGAATTTTTAGTGTCGAAGGTCAGAATTTCGTTCCTAGGTGGATTCTTCCCCGGGTCAAGAACTTGAAGTTTATTTTGTGTATTCTCAAACCATGTGAAACTCCGTCCACTCGTCACGTCGGCAGCAAAAACCTGTGTGATCCAATTTTTATTTCAAGGGTGCGGAAACTTTTGGGACGAAGGCGAATTCGTTTAAACGAATGGAGCTGGAAACGGGCTGGCAACTATCGCCCGGTCGACGCCGCTCGGCCAAACTTCGGCCCCAGTAGCCATCGCTATGCTGACGAATTTATACATCAAAACTTCGGCTTCGTTCGTCGGATCCGCTGCGAAAGCGAAATTGTTTTTTCGGCACCTTCGACACTAACAAAATTGAATTCAATTTAATAATAATATAAAAAAAAAAATAACAAAATTGAATTCAATTTTTTTCCGTGCGATTTGAATTTTTTGTTATTCATTTTTCTCACATTAATAAAAATTTGCAATGAGATAGTTCAATAGATTTATTATCGAAGTGACGTTGGAAAATTGTGTTAAATTACGCAATGAAGAGGCGCTGATGCGAGACATGTGTCGTCTTCATCATTGGTCGCTCTTGGAATAACTAATATTAGTTTCATTCAACAGTTTCACGAGCTCGGCTGGGTTCTCGACTCGCGAGTCTCTTTACCGAACCCAACGATGTGAGGAAATAATTATAGCGGTCTATCAGTACACGGGCAATAATTTATCGTTACCCAGCGCTAAGTCCCGAGCTATTTTTATTGCGCCGTACGAATATACACACGAGCGAAGGGAAGAAGACAATGCGTATGAATCAGTGCAACTTACTTCGGATTCCACAGTGGAAATCCCGCTTTATTTATACTTTTTAGCTTTTACCTCTCGACATCATTATTCCCGCATTGTGGATTGCTGTGAACGCTGAACTTGGCACATAACACGACAAGTGGTATGTGTTTCGGTAAATCATCGCAAACACGATTCAAATCCGGCGCTAAGTCTCGACTAGATCGGTACTCTCGTGTTTATCGCGGAGTAAAGCCAAAGTAAACTTATATTTAACTCGATTACGGTGAAATTGATACTCCACAAAATTTACAGCGGGGCAAACAAAAAAATGGGGTCAACAAAAAAAAAGTATTTATTTCAATCAATTTAAATCAAATAAAATTCAAATAGAATTGAATTTTATTGCATATCAATAAAATAAAATGAAAAATCGATTGTAATAACCGTCGGTCACTTTGAAAAAAATATGTTGTCTAATGAAATAAACAAATTTCTCAACACGTCCTCCAAATCCAAAATACAATGTATACCTCGTAAAGCCCCAAAAAAACCATAAACCTACTTGGACTTTACTACTCGTCAAATATCCTCGGATCCAAATAAAACGTTGCGTAACGCGTCGTCGGTTCGGCTGCGTGCGTCGGAGGATGCGAGGCGCTCGGTCACCGGGCGAATGACGATCCACGTGTCCTCGTAACGCGCACGCATATTTCGCTCCCCCGAATTCTCGCTTCGCAGCTCCGGTGCGAGCCTCCCACGCCCAACACATTTGCCCCGCGTTTAGCTCCCTAAACTTAGAGGCCGAACGACGCGAGAGCCACGCACGAATTGAACCGTGCGGCGCGAAAGCCGGATCGTTATTTATCGTCGAGTCGCTGCCAGGACGAGAGACGTCAGTCCGGCTGTCTCGAAACCCGAGCGATAAACTGTGAAAACGTTGCGCGACGCCTCGAGAGTGTTGCGCGGGGGATAAGCGGGGAAAGGAGAGAGGAGGAAGGGGGAAGGGGGAGGGGGAGAACAAAAGTTGCTAACGACGAATAACTTTGCTCGGCGCGAACTTACGGCAAGAGCGGGGGATGCATCGTGATGTGTATAATACACAGAATGCGACTGCGATGCTTCAGAGAGGGTAGGAAGTTGCGACGAGAGACGTCGATTTCATTTCCGCGACTTCCCGTTCGCAGGTGCGCGTTACCCTCAACGCAATGTACCATATAAATGCATTATTACGGCGGTTACTATAGTATCTGGAATCTGAACCCGAGGGCAGCCTCGATCGAGACCACTATACTCGGGCGTATCGATTGATGCCGCTGCCTCTCTCCTATCTCTTTCTGTCTGTCTGTCTCGGTCTCTCTCTGTGAGTCGCCGGCCCGGCGAGCACCGCAACCGGCTTTATTCCTCGCATCGCGAGCGTGCAAACGCTCACTTACCGTTGGGTATCTAATTTTCTCATTTAGTCTTATTGACATGTCCATTTCGAGATTCTAGTTGATTTTTTAACGGATCAGCATTTTTTTATCGGCATTTTTTTAATTTTTTCAGAAAAATAATCAGAGTTGTAACATTTTTCTTTTCAAAATATCGAATTTTACCATCGACTTTTTTAGATAATTTTTTTTTAAGGGCCGCCCATCTTCTTATGTCAAATTTGACACCAAACTGACCTTGTTTACCACGGACTTTCCTGGCAACCAATCACAGCACGAATAAAATTATGACAACGCCTCCGTTACTCATACATTTTTTAAAAAGGAGAAGATTTTTTATACAAATGAATTTTAAGTCACAAATAGCACATTTATCCCATTTCTAATATATATTTATAGTTTGCCATTTGCAGCCTTGCGTTGAGTCGATTGAAGTGCAACTTTCTCATCTCACTGGGAACGCAGCAATAGGTTTTTTTCGAAAGATATACATTAACCAGGGAATGCAAAGCGTCGTCGTGACTGCGAAGCGATGACAAAGTCGCAATTTGCCTATCTCCCATCGTTCATGCGTCTTACACCGGCCCGCCCGACTCTCCTGGTGATAGCGTCGGACGCCTCGACCTTCGGCGGTTCGAATTCGCCACGGTTATGTAATCGCAACACCCGGCTCGAGTGGCCGATTGTGCCGAAGACGTTTCGTACGACTTTTCTCGCACTTTTCGACGGCGGAAAATGCGAGCAAATCCGGAGACGCGGACGAGTGAGTGTTTCGCGCGAGGCGGCGAGACGAAAAAGGTGCAGGAAGAATTCCTCGGAGAATTCCGTTGTTGTTGATTCACCGGGCGCGACGAGCGCCGCTCGCAGTGGAACGAGGCGACTTCGGACCGGGTCCCTCGGCCGAAGACCGTTAGCGCTACTACTTATTGTCCGAGCCGCTCGGCGCTTCCACGGGATCCCGATGATATTGCTCGCGAAAGAACTCGGACAAGAAACGACGACGTCGGTCTCGGCCGATAAGTATACAGGTGTGGTGTACACAGCGCGGATTCCGATGCACCGCGGACGCTGGTGCAACTCACTGCAACTCGCTGTAAGACGCGGGTAATTGCACGACGGACGAGACACGGAGCAAAATCAGCAACGCACCGACAAGGAGAACAAAATATCGAAGAATCAACAGGTTCGTAAGATCCTAGCAACTTAAAGTGATTTAAGTTGCGTTGAATTGAAATATTTTTTGCCATCAATCAATTAAAAATGTTTCACTGAGCATGTGAATAAAAATAATAATATTATCGTATATATACTGGAATTTATCGTAACCATTGGTGTAGCAAACAATACAAATAACTCGGATATTTGTTACAAAAGAAGGAGACTTCGTTGCGCCATAATCTGAGGAAATTGCGTGGAAAAGTAGTTTGTATCTCAGCTGTGACGTCAAATGCTTCGGCGAAAAATTAATACGCGACGCATTCTCCTCGGCGAAGGTCTACATCATTATTTATTGTCACGGCTTGATGAAAAGTATTCTGAAAAAAGTCCACTGCGATTCGGGCAGCGAACGCGCTCTTATAAAGCTCTGAAAGGCTAAATCGTAATGATAAAAAAATATAGATTTTTAACCTATCATGGTTCTCAAGTCGCATATTCTTCCCTCGAAAACAATGGTTTCAATCCTTTTTTTAGTTGATTAAAAGAAAAAGATATTTGCCAGAACTGTCAAAGCTACCAAAAGGACTAATAAACTCGGTCTCGGTGTGAGAGTCTCGGCCAATCGCGGCACGAACAAAACAATGACAATGCCGACATTACACATGAATTTTTTAGAGAAGAGATATAGACTAAATATTGAATATCACGTTAGAAAGGTCCGAAGCCTTCTGTCCGGCCGTACGATCGAATTGAAATAAAATTTCGCCCGACGCCCACCAATAGAATCCAAACAGTGCCATCGACTGATTGCAGATATCGTAGTGGCAATAATACGATTCTATTCCTGCTTCAATTTACCCTCTCCCGAAGCACAGATACCGCTTCTCGGCTGACTAATTGGCAAGTACACGAGACGCGTACATTGTCGTCACGCAGAGCATCGCGACGGCGTCGTGTTACCGAGCGATTCCGTCATCGCTCCGTAATTGTGAGTGCACAATGAAGCCCGCCGGCTCGCCGCGTCGTCTCGCCGAACACAGTGGAAACCTTCGAAAATTCCGGCAGCGGCATTATCTGCCCCGATAAGAGCGGACTCGGCTGATGAAAACGGCCGCGAGATTGATAAGCATACAGAGTCGAAGGAGAATCCGACGGACCTCGGGGTTCGCGTGATGCAAAATATAACAAGCAAACAAAAAAAAAACGCCTGACAAGAGAAACCAACTATTATGCAGTACAACAAAAATAATAATTGGCCGAAGAAAAAAAAAAAAAACACGAAAATATGAAATCGCCCGCGCGAGGAGCTTGGCTGGCGTCTCAGGCGTTACAGAGAGTAAGAGAGATAGAGAGATGAGAGATAGAAGCCGAGAAATCGTCGGGCACGTTGGCCTCAACGGTCGCTTCGCGAGCGCCAAGGTTTTTCAATTATCTGCGAGAAATTGCGCAATTCGCGGCAATATCCACGAGTGTCGTGCGGGCGCATTTGCGAAGTCTACAGCGCTGCACAGGCGCAGCAGAAGTCCGCGAGAGTCCGAGACTTCTCGGACTTTGTACGCAGTTCCAGCGTCTCTGCGGTTAACGCGCGCTGGACTTGGAAGGGTAAACAAACGCTCGCGAAATCGGCGATCAAAACAAAGGCGGGCACGAGGGACAGGAAGCCCATTCGTCCCCGACGATGACCTCTCCCCCTCTCCTTCCATCTCCCCCCCCCCCCCCCCCCCCCCCAATCATTCGCCCAGTCCCGTTCGCTCTTTCTCGCTTATTCGCTCGTTCGCTGTCTCGCTTCCTCCGGGCCGGCTTTGCAGGCCGCTTCGCAACTCGCTTCTTCGTCGAACGCGCCGCGCGCGACTCGTCCCGCACACGACGCACATGTCACAGCCGCACAGAGCGATAGACACATAACGCCCGCAGAATAGTCGAATAGATGGATCGAGGCTCCCCAGCTGCTCGACCGGGCAGCGGGCGGGACGAGCGCGGGCGGACGAGCGTAATACGTATTATGAAACGCGAGCGATGCATTTGGCAATTGTGCGTGAGAGAGAGACCGGGGCTAAATGGATTTATTTTGAATCCCCCGATGTTTTGTTTTTCGTCGACTGATACACAGCACCGATCGGCCGAGCGAGCCTCATTTATCTTGAATCCGTTTATTAATTCGAATCTAGACAGTCGCGCGTGGATCGAGAGATATTTGTAATCATTTGTTTAACGAGCTTACAACAGCGACTGCGCGTCAACGGCGTTCACGTTAATTTGGACTATAAAAAATAATTCCGCAATTTTATACCGTGATATTTTTTTACGATTATTTTTATTATTTTTTTTACCAGCGTATTTGGATTTTGGATTGGTGTTTTTTTTCTTTGGATTTTCTTTTCGGTTCAATTTGGATCACCGAGGTCCGGTTTCTTAGACTTCCCGGAATCCAAGTGGCCCCACGGGAATTAATCACAGTCCTCGCATTTTATTTTTCACGTACGACCCCCGGTCATAAGGTAACCCTAGAGTCGAGTGTAGAGTCACGCGTTGAAAACCACCAGAAGAATCGTCCACATTGCGGTACGTGCAATTGAAACAATTATCCGGTCGCGGGGTCGCTGAAACGGCGACGCAAAGCTGTCGCGGCAAAAAGCGCGAGATACATATTGTCGCTCTCTCTCTCTCTCTTTCTCACTCTCTTCTCGTGTCAGCGGCAAAAACGAAAATGTGCATCCGTAACAGCTGCGAGAGAAAAATAAAAAAAAACCTGTCCGGCGGCGCACGGCGATAAACTCGTCGTCGTCGTCGTCGATGAACCTCGATAGCCAACGCGGGTGAGGTCACTCGAGATTCGACGAGGCCCGCGCGAAACGGACACGAAAAAGCGAGATAGAGATGAGAGAGAGAGATGGAGAGAGGGACGGAGCGAACGAGAGAGACGGAGGTAGAGCGAGGAGGCGACCGTCCCGCGAGGTCGCATTATTTACTATCTAGGCGAGTCGACGACGACGAAGCGCGCAGGTGTATAAGTCGAGAGGCACCTATAACACGGTCCGCCACACCGAGAAGGGCCATCCGCGTATACGTGCGGAGCGACAGAGACGAGAGACGAGCACTGTGCGCGTCTGTGTGTAGCGGCGGTATATATACGTTGCGCGAGTATAGAACGCGCGAGGCGGAAAAGTCGCGGAGGGCGTGCGGATCGATGCTTCGGCCGAGGCAGCAGACCCGGCCGAAGGCAACCGCCTGCCTCTCTGATTCCCGGCAAGAGGGAAAGAGAGAGAGAGAGAGAGAGGGCAAGAGAAACCTCTGGATTCATCGTGCCTCGAGATTTAACGACAATCACGAACTACCGTGCAAAGGGCGCTTCTTCCGTGTATACAAAAAAAAAGGTGAAAAAAAAAGCATTCAGTTTAGTCTCGACATTCTTGTCGGAGCGGTCTCAGCCTTACGATTTCCGCTATGTTCACAAAACGGCAACAATATGAAAACCACAAAAAATAATAATAATAAAAAAAGCATTCGTCAAGAGTCGCCATACGGGGCGAGCGCTTCGCGTGCGGACCTTCGCGAGCGGGTAATTAGAGGGCGAGACATGCTCGTCGCGAGAGAGGATTTACGACACCGCAAAGAGAGGGAGAGAGAACTTTTTTTTTCGGCCATGTTTATTCAAGCCAAGGGTAGACGAGTCGAGAGAGGCGACGAGCATTGTGCTCGGTGTTGTTAAAACGAGTGCGGGACATCTAGACGAGCTGGTGAGAAGCGGGAGAAGGGAGGAGAGAAAATGGAGAAAGAAAATCGTTGGCGACAGCCGGAATCGTCGATAATTCTTTCGGTGCGTCAAATGGGCTGCCGATTAGAGGAGCCCGAAGGTCAACCTCCCTGGAATCTCTCGTGATGGGGGCAGTGGGAGTGGGACGAACATTCGAATGGTCAGCGATCTACATAACGATCTTTCTGTCCTCTCCCATCACGCTCCGTTCCGTCTCTCTCGCTCGCTCGTTCCTTCCATCTATATTTTTGTCCTTCTCTCCCCAGACGACGGACCCAGCGACTATCTGTGGAAATGCGGGTGGATAGGAGTGGTGGTGGATGGCTTGCATCGTTGGAGAAAAATCCGAATTCCTCCGACTCACCCCGAGGCTCTCGAGAACACTCGGCACGCTCGCTGCTCGCACGGTGATTCTCTTCTCCTCCTCCTCCTCCTCCTCCTCCTCCTTCGTCGCCACCCAGTGCGATGGATTCGCTTGGCACGAGTCTATGGTTCGGCGAGACGCGAGAATAATAATAACTACAAATAAAAAATAAAAAAAAAAATATTCGCCTGCCTCGATAACGCACGTTCCCGACACTAGACAAGCCTCGTATCTGTCTCTGCGTAAATGTGCGACGACGTTGAGCATTAGCAGCGCCGACTAATACGATTCCATCGTGACGGTAACGAGACGGGGACTCCCGTCGTCGCGATAACCAATACGGCTTTATCGCCGACGATAAGTATAGTCGATACCAAAACTCATGTCGTCCAATAAGCCACTGGGCATCGATTGCGGAATATATACATATATATATATAACTGCATATACAGATATACACGAGGTACAACCGCGTTCCGAATTCGCCGCTCGGAGGCTGCGTGTGACACAGTGACGTAATTTTTACTTTTCTTTCTTTCTTTTTCTCTCTCACTCTTTCTCTCTCTCTCTCTCCCGCTCTCTCTCTCTCTCTCGCGCGCGAGTCGAAAAACGTGCGAGAGAACGAGGACGGTTGCGCGCGACTATTTCGCGAAAATCGCACACGGTCCGAACAGCGAGCGAGCCGAACGCGCAGAAAAGCCAAGCGCGACGATCGGAGCTGCACACGGGGCGACCGATCGGCAATTGTTACGTCTTCGTGACTCTTATTATCCTAACAAGCGCAGGCGAAACGCAGAGAGGATCACACGGTCAATCACACACTCACCGCCGATGTTCAGGGTTCTCCATCGGGTTTTCCGTTTGTAACCCTTGCCCATAACTCGGAGGAGACCGGCCTGGTCTCGCTCCTTCTCGCTCTAGCTCTCGTCTCGTAGCCGATCCGAGAACTCGGCTGATTTTTCAGCAGCAGCAGCGGTGGTAGCAGCAGCAGCAGCAGCAACGGCGCGGCGGTCCTTCGTTTCCGTACGACATCGCAAACGGCCGCGCACTACCTTCGCGCTTGCATTTTTTTCGTAGCACAGTTCGTCCTCGTCGACGTACTCGTCGTCGTCGTGTTCGTCTTCGTCTTCGTCTTCGTCTTCGTCTTCGTCTTCAACGTTCCTCGTCGACGCAACGATGATGACAGAAAAACTCAAAATCAAAAGTCCCTACGACGACGAACGACCCGCTGTCCCGTGTGTCCCTTTGGTTATTTCTCCCGATCGCCCCGTGTCCACGTCCGTCTGGCTAAAAAGCTCCGTCCGTCCGAGAGCGCCTATTGTGTCTATCTCTATCTATCGCCGCGGCGAGCAGGAGACGAGCTTTGAGCTGCACCCGAGTCGGCCGAGTTGCGACCGCACACTGCGGTCCCCACCCCACCCCTCCCGCGAACAGACTTCCCCACCTAGAGAGCTTCCTCTTCCACCGCCGCGGCCCCCGCCGTCACCGCCGCCGCCGCCGCCGCCGCCCCCCCAGACTCTAGTGTAGCGCGCTGTGGCTCTTCTCCTGCTATCGCCGGAAGTGTGGACTCTGCTCGATGTGCGCGCTTTCGCCGACCGCCGACACGCCAAGCTCTCCGTGTCTATGTGTGTCTGCTGTGTGTGTGTGTGTGTGCGAGAAACAGGCATGCGATAATCCTCTGATCCCGACTCGTGGGTCCCGCGAGTTCCTGCGTGAAACGCGCGACCCCGCGGGGTCGCCTCTCGCGAAACCGAAACGTAACGCAAAAACCAGTCGATTGGTTACTCGTTGCCGTGAGCCGGGCGGCGACGATACCGCCGCCACGATCGCCGCGCGATCTTCTCCACGGGGAAGCCTCACGCGAAAACGACCGAGTGAATTTCGAGCATCTCGCGCGGGTGCCATGAGCGAGCATGCGCCCTCGGTTCACAGCTGATTTCCCGCAGACGCTCCGCGGCGTTGCCATGGCAACCGGATCTCGTTCGGCGAAGATTCGAACGTGCGCGCCGCGCGCCCGCCGCGACGAACAGCGGCCGCACGAGGCGCCCCTGTCGCTCCACGATCCGCGAGGTATACTATGGATTATTTGTGAATGCATTATTAGCTGATATTGTGGGATATTTTGCGAGGTGCTGGGAACGTTTGTCGTTGTTAGGCATTATTAGTCGATAATTTCGCCACTTGGATTTGTACATCGTCGGGCGTTTGAGCGAAGCGGCCGCTTACATAACCTCGAAGTGTTGTCGGCGAGTCAAAATGGCTGTGTAACCGGCCGCCTGTTTTAGCGAAGGACATACGAAACGTCAACGAGAATGCTGAAGCTCGCGTCTCTCGAGGACTTCGAGGGTCCTCGCTTCGGGGATGAAGCCACCGTCGGCTTCATCGCCGGAGCGCCGGCTTACTGCGACAAGAATCACCTGCACGAGGAGACCCAGCCGTTCGCGATGTACGTGCGCGACTATCCGGACGTAAACGTCACGACCGACATGCTCGCTACCCGGGAGTCGTCGCGAGCGATCGGAGCCGGCGATCTCTTTATCGCCGTGGAGGACAGCGTGTTCAAAAAAATTGCTAGTACCTGGAGGGAAAAGGGGTTCGTCGAGGCCTGCAGAACTGCAGCGGCGGAGGATCCGCAGCAGGTCACAAAGATAGTTCATTGGGTGGCGACAAGGTAGCTCTTGGAATATCATTTTTCTCCTATTCAGAAAGAAAGATGAATTAAAAACATACCTCTAACGCTTTTGCAACATTTTATTGCAGAATTACTTGGATGCTGGATCTAGTCGAAAGGAGAACTTCACTCTACGAAGCGTTGCCGCTCTTGGGATCCGGTTCGGTAGCTGACGTCGCAGCCACCAGGGATTGGGCGACTGCTCTGGTACAGTTGTTTAGATTCTCTATGGAAAAAAATAATAATTCATTGAAGTCAAACTAATTTCAATTGGTTATTTCAGGTCCGCTGCTTAGCTTGGCATCCGCACTGCACAAGACTCGCAGTATCAACGCGAGACGATCGTATTCGCATATTTTCAAAAGGCATACAGGGTATAGCGGTGCTGCGACACAGCGCCCAGAAATCCGTGTGCGCGATGAGTTGGCGACCGAACGCGGGTCGCGAACTCGCAGCCGCTTGCCACGGGGGTGTTTTGGTGTGGAACATAGAATTGGGAGCTGCCAGCAATTCGCTCAGTCACGCTTGCCTCCTGAGACACAGCAATCACGCGCCGGTAACCGCTGTCGCTTGGCATCCTCAGGGCGACATTCTCGTGTCCTGCTCGCCGTCCGATCTCAATATGATCGTCTGGGACGTTGCTAAGGAAATTGGGGTTCCCTTGAAACGCGTGGGTGGCGGCGGTCTGTGCTTTGCGCGCTGGTCGCCCTGCGGGTCGAAATTACTCGCCGCTACCTGCCGCACGGTCTTCCGGTGAGTATTTAATCTATTGCACGTTGCATCGCGATTCGCTAGGACGAAATCTTAAATTAACCAATAGCCTTTAGAGACTATAATCGATAAGTTAAATAGACCGAAACAAATGTTATGTTTGATTTATGTTTGATTGATTTTGCAGCGTGTGGAACACAGGAACTGGCACTCCGTGGACTCCGGACAGGTGGACCGTGCCGAACGGCCGTGTCGCTGCCGCGTGTTTCGGCCCAAATCAAACGTTGGTCTTTGTGTCCACCGAGGATCCGGCGACAATGTTTTCGCTTCCATTGCAGGATGCAATATTTGACACTAAAACGTCGGCCTCCTCAGACGGTGCGAGAACCGCGATACCTCTGATCGATTTAGCCAGAGTGAGCTTTCCATCCGACTCGAGCGACGAAGAAGTCACCGTCGGCGGTCGTGTCGTATCAATGGATTGGGATCCTTCAGGAAAATATTTGGCTGTTCTCTTTCAGGTAGGTCGATTAGCGAGACGACGTAGAACATCGTCAATTCGATTATGAGTTGAATCGAATTTCTTATTAACCGAAATTAAAAAAGAAATACATTAACGACATACTTTCTTTTTATAGTAGTAAATTCGATGACGAAATTTTTATAAAATTTCTATCGATTTTCAGGACTGTCCAGTGGTAGCGATTTTCACGACGAACGTCGGTGCATTATCCCGCGTGACGGAAGTAAATCCGGGCTGTCTGGTCAAAGGTTTCCCCGGCGAAGTCCCGAACTGCATGCAATTCTACCAGAACTACGACTCGCACCTTTCAACGACCTGTCTGACAATAGCGTGGAGCAGCGGTCGCGTTCAGCAGTTCCCAATAGTCGGCAAGGGAGAGATGGCGGTCGATTACTCGAGAAGTTCGGGAACAATCGCGAGTCCGTTCCGGAGAAACGATCTTCACAACACCAGTGTCAGTAACTATCGCTCGTATCGATGAACAGTATACATTAAAATATAAAATTACACACCTTCTCGGTGGTTGCCATTTCGACGATATTTTTTTTATGCAATTTACAATTTAATTTTTCTACCTTAATCGATCTGTATTTTTTCGACGTCATTTATTCAACTACTCACTACACAACCGCAAACAAATATATATATGTTTATTAACAAGCAACTCGAAGCTTTATTGGATTTTCTAGTGAGGAATTTTCCGAGCCACATTCCATTCCCATTAATATCGCCCGAGCTCCTAGCTTTGTAAATAGAGAAAAGAAGCTGCGAAAAAAAAAAAGAGAAATCCATAAATTTGGAAAATAAAAGGTCGTCGATCGTCGTAGTTTTGAAAGCTTTACACGCCTCTAACGCGGAGAAAGGGGGAGGAGTGAGAGCGAGAACGAGCAAGCGAGGACTCGTCTTCTCGGGTTCGGTACCTAATTATACGAAGTCACATGCAGAGCTCTCGGCTTTCTATTTTTACGCCACTTGACCGAACGCTAAACGTCGTCGCGACAAGTGTGCGACGCGCGTGTGTGCCTGTACGCATTTTATTTTTATTATTTTCGAAAAAGAGCGCGCGTTATTATATTATCTTCTTCTCTCGCGGAGACGAGGAGCCCGGACACGCGAGAGTGAATTACGCGCGCACGATAAAGAGAGACAGAGACACGCGTCTCGTGTTTTAAATTCGCGCACTTGGCCGATATACACTGCTCAGCAGTGACACAATTTTATCGCCTCGGAAACGTCAAAGGCGACTTATCTTCCGCGCGCTGTTTGCTTCTGTCGTCTCGGTACAGCGGAAAACAGTTGAGAAAGAGTGAGGCAAACAAAAAAAGATACAGACCAAACACAAAAAAAAAACACATTGATAATGCAAATTCTTCTTTTTTCTTCTTTCAGTCTCTTGATCCGCACACTTTCGACACAGCCGCAGCCGCACATTAGTCGCCTTCGTTCTTCGAAGCCTTTTTTTTGTTTTTTTTGCACTCGCTACTGCTTTTTTACATCGTCATTCTCACCCGTATGCATAACACGATCGGAATCAGTATATTATTTTAGAGACGGTCGTACACACATGCGGAGACTATGGGCATATGAACGAGGTTGACAGGTGCCTCGACAAAAAAGCAGGGGCGACCGAGCGTAGCACGTATAATGTAAGCACAGAGGGCTGGCAGACCACATGTGCCACTCTATCACTTATCTACCCGTAATATGACGTATAAACCGGACCGTCGAGTGCGCTTGTATGCGTTGATGCATCGGCACGCTGCGCTCGAGTCTGCGACGCTGCCTCCGGGGCCCGCGCGCATATGCGGCTCAAGGGGTGAACGCGCAAGTGCGGGCCCCTAATGTCTCGTACCCGAATGACTCGGCCTCTACGTACAAACATTGCGGGACAACACAGATTTCTTGCGCGTCTCACTCGACAACCCTTTTGAGGTGCTTCTGTCGCCGGAACTGCTCCACGATCCGGATCTGTGATGCAGGTGTTAATCTCTGCACACGTGAAAATAAAAATGTTTTCAGAGGTTGTTACCTAAAAAATAATAAAAATTTCTGCGTAGCGCGAAGAAAACAATTTTGAGGTTCTTTTTATTCGCTGTAGAAGTGGATTAAATTTTTATTGGATTTTTCGTACATTCCACAGACTATACGCACAGGAATTCATTTTTACTTGTTGAAAATAGTATTCAATAGTGAGGTCTGCGTAAATAGAAAAATATTTTGAAGATTTAAAAAAGACAAACATTTATTATTATAAACGAAATATTTTAATCGTCAAGTCCCGTGCTGTTGATTCGCTGGCGAGACGATTGTGACGCCGAATACGTTCAATTACTAAACATGCGTTTCACTAACAGTTTTATTTAGAATAGATTGATATATTACAAACATTCCCTGAGCTCATTTTCCATCTCGTGGAAAAGGGTGAAAGGGACGCACGAGACGCGACGGCGGGAGGGGAACGGGGGAGGGGGGGGGGGGCACGGAGAGAAAAGTATAGAAGTACAAAAACAGGGTGCATCGGAGTGAGGGAGGGTCGAGTCTTGCTCGCGCGGGTGAAGAAACTGTTGTTAATAAGTGACGCGTGTGCGGCAGCTGGTTTCACTTTTTTTTCTCATCTGTCTCTCTGTCTTTCTCGCTCGTACTCGATGGGGCTCTTTCTCTCTCTCTCTCTCTCTCTTACTCGGTTTCTCGAGGACCCGAGCGACGAAAAGTCGAGAGCCTCGGTCGTTCTCTCTCCCTCTTTCTCTCTCTCTCTCTTTCTCTCACTCCGGGGACCCACAAGCGAACCCCACGTCAACTAGCGGGACTCGAACTACTCCAAAAATGCCACCCTGACATAGTGCCCAAAAAAAAGGGATGGTGTTTTTTTTTCGGTGACAGCGCACCTTATACCCAAAAATGAGAAAGAAACAAAAGGGTCGGTGGACCCATCGAATGTTAAGAGCGTTTTGGATTCCAGCATATGTTCTCGGATCATTAATAAAAATAGTCGAGCCGTATAATTCGATGTGTATAGTTATGGCCCCGAGGGGACGACAGAAGCAGATTAGCGTCGCGAGTTAAATTAGCGAAATGCTGGATCGGCCTCGTCCGTCAGTATCGGGAAATACCTCCTTAACTAAAAATAAAATTTCGCGTTTGCAATCTTATCTCTCGGCGATGATAAATCGTAATGAACAATATTCGAAAATCCACCACACACATTTTCAATTTCGAATGCTGTGAACATTCCGTGATCCCTGTTTCTTTGTAGCTGTAGTATATCGTCAAACCGCTGTCAATTGTATTTCGCCAGTTCAATATTATTTATCATCATTTTATCACATTGCTTCAATTTGATCAAAAAACCAGACAAATTTCCAAACATTCAAAAATCAAAGCCTGTGAAAATCCTCGACATTTCTCAACAAACCCCGAAAACAAATGATTTTGCTGTAATTTAATTTTCTATCAAAACCGCAAAGAAAATAATTTCCGAAATTCGCTCAACCTGTCACCGGTCAACATTTTCGCAAACTATATCGAGCCTCTTTACTGTTGCAGGGCGTAGACTTCGAGAAGCGACTCGGTACGAGAATCCAGCCGTAAAGCGAATGAAACAGCGCGAGAGCGAGCGAGAAAGGCCGCGTGACAAAAAACGTTCGTGGATTCAAATGCGAGGAAGACGAAGAAGAAGGAGAAGAAGTAGAAGAAGAAGAACGAGAGATGACGGACGGGTGCACAGATGTGCGGTAGTATAACGGCCCAGCGCCACCCTACACGCTACCCTTTTCGCCGATGGTGTTGCTGCTGCTGCTGCTGCTGCTGCTGCGCGGCTGCCTCGAGGCCTCGGACCCCCGTGTAGCAAGTGCAACCGGAGGCTGCAGCCGCAGCCCGACGGGGAGGACACGCAGTGACACGGGAGCCACGCGAGTGGGCGGCGCGTAGAAAACTGGGCCCCCTACTCCATCCCCACTCTCCCCGCGGTCTTCATCTTCATCGCTTTCCCTGACCCTCCCTCCCCTTGCTCCCTCGGGGCCTCTTTTCCTTCTTCTTCTTCTTTCCCATCTTCTTCATCGCCATCATCATCCTCCACTTCTTCTTCTTCTGCCGCTGCCGCCGTCTTCCTCCAGAGGGTAAAAGAGGGGACTCCCGTCGTTCCCTTCCAAAGCCCGCTCGGCTCGTCTTCTTCCAACGCAACCGGCTTATCTCGGGTCAGTACGGTCGGACCACTCGTCTACCCCCGATCGCTCTCTCTCTGTGTTCATCCGTCACCGAGAGCGCGGAGAAGTGAGGAGAGACTCGTCTGACGAAACTTTTTCGGTCTACGCGCGTCGTTACACAAGACACCGTGGGGAATTATTATCTCTAAGGTCAGCGTACAGTAGCGCGCGTCAAACGGAGCGGTCGCGTGTAGTAGTTTCAATTGAAGATTTTAATCGCGGCGCCGGGGAGATTAGAACATTTTCCCCCAGCGCGTCTGACTTGTGAGACCAGCGGCTCTTCGGCTCTTTCCGCATGGATTCCGCCGAAGGACTTTGAGGAAGAGCTGCGAGGAATAAGAAAAAAAACAACACTGCTGTGAAGAAAAAGGAGTCACATCGTTCAAAGATGCATCTCGAGGATTATCACGGCGGAAGACAGCGCGAGACGATGCGTCAGATACTGCCGATAATGCGGCCGGAAGATCACGAGGACTTCGGAACGTCGAGTGTATCGGCTGATCTGGTGCCAACGACGCCAACGGCCACGAGCGCACAGCAGTTCTGTTGGGACAATACCGGCAGCCTGTCGCCGCTTCTGCTCAGTCCGAGCCCCCGCGACACGGAATGGGAGAATCTCACGACGGTGTTTCAGTATCCCGGTACCGCGTGCCCGTCGGCGTTGACCAATGGCGAACGTTCGCCAGGTAGCACCGGCAGCGAGGCAGTGACGCCGAATTCGTGGGGCGGCGGTGTCTTCACCGGCAGCGAGTACGGCGAGTACAGCAACGACGAGATATCCGATGGAAATTCGCGACAGCGTCTGCCGTCCGTTGGCTCGGCTTTCTCGTTCTCCAGGACTTTCTGCAACACCGCGACGACCTATCCGGATTACTCGGAATACGTGAACTATCCGGAATACAATCAGGACTGCCGGGACTATCAGGAGTGCGGTGACTACTGCGAGGATCTACAGCTGGCTCTTCCCCTTGCGCCCGTGCAGAATCAGAACCAGGAGACCAGCGCGCAGAACATCAACGCCTCGCTGCAGGTAGTCGACGAGTTTGATCTGAGTTTGATTCGCGGCGATCCGACGATGCTGCTCGCCAACGTCGGCTCCTCGCCCTCGTCGCTCTCGTCGGCCTACATCGACGAGCTTCAGGATCCTTTCGCGAATTTCGAGGGACCTTGCTATGCCGTCGGTCATCTCGTGTCCACGCAGAGCTCCGCTGCGCCTTTGATGAGCTACAGAAACAACAATCAGTCGACCGCCACGCTGGGCAGTAACAATCAGGTCGTGTTGCCGAGAAACGAGGGACTGTTGCTCACCGAGAAACGCAAGAAAAACTCGACGACCAGTGCGAGCACTGACAACGGACACGACGAATCGTTTGGTAAGTTTGTCAATTTTTTAAGTGTCTCGGCAGGATTTTTTTGGGTTTTGTTACTTTTACAAAAATGTATATTTCGATATTAATTTGTCGATTATTTTGTCGCAGGCTGCAATATATCGTCTGAGGATGGATATCCGTCGTCTTATCAGTGTCGGTGGCGAGACTGCGGCTGCGTTTTCGACGAGCAGGAGGGACTGGTTCGTCACATCGAGAAGCGACACATCGAGTCTTCGTCGTCGAACGCCCACGGTCCGGGGCGAAGATCCCACAGAGAGCGCGAGAAGGACAAGGATAAGGAGAAGGACGTTATTGGCTCTGGAAATAAGAATTTGTCGCCGGTCAATCAGGACGAGTTCGCCTGTCTCTGGCAAGGCTGCCCTCGCGCCAGGCCCTTCAACGCGAGATACAAATTGCTCATTCATATGCGCGTGCACAGCGGCGAAAAGCCCAACAAGTGCCCGGTAAATAATTAATTCGTGCACTTAAAGTAGCAAGATAATATAACTTTAAGTAGCAAGATAATTGTTAGATAAATTGCAATTATCGAACGGATTGATCATGGTCTTTATTTTCCAGTTTACAGGATGCAAAAAGGCTTTCTCGCGGCTGGAAAATCTGAAGATCCACCAAAGGTCGCACACGGGCGAGCGACCCTACGCCTGCCAGCACAGAGGCTGCTCCAAAGCGTTTAGTAATAGCAGCGACCGCGCGAAACACCAGAGAACCCATTACGATACGGTAAGACAACAACAAAAATTAACAGAAATCTTGTAAATTTTGTTCTGTGGAATATTTCTATAATTTATTTAACTTTTGTGTCATTTGTCTCTTACAGAAACCTTACGCGTGTCAGGTGCTCGGCTGTGGTAAACGATACACTGACCCCTCGAGTCTTCGTAAGCATGTGAAAAATCACGCAGAGCCGACTCTCACGTCGACGGTGAACAGCCGAACGTCGATGGACGTTTCTGCGAAACAACCCTGCAAGGAGGAAGTCAACAACCTCAATTGCAACCAGCGAGACCAGGAAACTTCATCGGTGTCCATGAATTATCGGCTGTTCAAAAACGCTGATTTCATGAGCGACATCAAAGGAACGAATATTCTGGACGACGTTCGAAGACCCGACAGACTTTCCTCGAGCCTGGACGATAGTCAACCGGAGTACGTGCCTTTCGAGACCGTGCAACGTTTCCTCATCGACGACGAAACGTACTCGGCGATCGACACTGGAGGTAAGAAAAGCACAGTTTTATTTTTTAATACTAGGGAATAATGTGATACGCAAAACCTAAACGCCCGGTTACTTTCCACTTTAGAAAAAAAAAATCTGTTTTGATCATTGGGACAAAATGCTGTATTTATCACAAATTAATCGACAACAATTCAAGTTGTGCAACGTTTGTTGTCTCATTATACATTAATTCAAATGTCCAAACGGAGAAAAAAAAACAGAGGTTAAAAATACTCATTAAGCGACAGTTGACGTTCGACGATCGTCGAATCGCGCATTGCAAGAACGAGTTTTATACCTTGGTCGTTCTGTTATGAATTACAAATGTTTAATCAACCGAGCAAAGATCTATCATCGGCTGCCAATCGAAATCCTCTTATCTCGAAAAATCTTCAAGTATCGCACGCGATGATCGCGAGCAACATCTGTGACAATACTGCGGAATAGAGAGAGCTAATCGGCGAAGGAGTTCACGTGGGGTAGCGAGAAGAAAAAATCGTTTCCCCGTGGCGGACGCCTCGTCGAGATATCCAGATAACGCACATGTTCGATACGAGCTCGTTTGAAAAAGCAAAAGGAATTTTTTTTTCTTCTCCTTCAACGTCTCGCGCGCGCAGCACAATGCTATATATATAAAGACGAGAGGAGGACAGAATGTGGCGTAGAGATTTTCGTGCAAGGCGTCGAATATCAACGGTGCATAGAGCGAGAGAGAGAGAGAGAGGGAAAGGCGCGTGCTCGCTTCTGTTTCTGTTTTCTCCGTAATAATAATAATGACGATGACAGTATACGCCACGCTCGAGCGTCCATACTTAATCTCAGAGGAGGTTCGGGCCGCTCTTTACGCCGCTACCCCACACCGAGGCTTAAAATAATATTCGTTACTTTTTTGGCCGGGTCACGCAAGCGAGAATGCAAGCACGCACGCGCCACGAACCCGTTGACGCTGCCACGTGCGTAGCACGCGTGTTCGTTGCTCTCCCCCTCCCTGTCCCTCTCTCTCTCTCTTGCCCTCTTCTCATACTCGATTCAAGCGGACTTATTAATGGCGAGACGAGAGTACACCGACCGAATCAACGTTGCGCTCGACTCGCACCGTTGTCTTCTTCACTCGCACGTTTTAACGGAATTTCTCAATTGTCCTTCAGGTTTCTGCGGCGGCGACGATGACGTCACGGACTTTCAGGAGTTGGGCTCCGACATCGAGCAGCAGTTTCTCGATCTCAGCAATCTCGACGACACGGAATTCATCGGTGGATAAAATTCTTCGATTATTGAGAAAAAATAAAACCGAAGAAGTCGACGTGAAAAAAACAAAACGTGATTCCAGGAAAAATAACTTTGTATCGTGATCTCAACCGCGGCGTCTCTCGTCGTCTCTCGGTCGTCGTGGATGACACTCGAGAGACAAGCGAGACGCGCGCTCGCGCTTTTATATCCAAAGATTAGTGTTAAGAATTTGTTTCTTTTTTTTCTTTTATTTTACTGAAACTTGATGTAATCGACGAGTCGTAAATATTTTTGTACATAGAAAAATGTGGAAAGAAAAAAAATTGTATATATTATAAGTTACGCTCGACATATACGCTGGGCCGTGTTTCACCGAGTCCAATCGATGTCTTATTTCTTCCTTCGCGTTTTTATCTTTATCTTCTTTTTATCTTATTTTTACGAACTCGGGCAAGCGGCCGGCTTCTGATTTTGAGGTATCAGGCCGCAAATCAGTCTTTGGAAGTTCGACAGCGCTGCGTTTTGATTTTCCTCCGAGTAGACCTGAAGAATTTGCAGACAGAACGAGTATTAGACACTTCTTGACTGTCGATACGACAATATTTTTATATTAATTATTTTTTATCCGAAAATATATGCAATATATTTCGTTTCGACGAAAAATATTTTCTATAATATTTTTTAACGATTTTTTTTTCTTTTCTTTTTTTTTTCACTCACCCCGCCAATAACCACGGTGGGCACGAACGCCAACGCGGGTTCCAGGCTGTAAGTTTTATCGCCGTACGCGGCGAGCAGATCGTCGGCCGCTGTGGTCTCCTCGCAGTCGGTAATGCTGCGTCTCGTCACCGCGTTCAAGCCGACTGTCTCGCCACACTGAAAAAACACGAGTATTTTGTTTACTTTGTCTGTGACGAAGATACCAGCGACGTTCAGCAGGCAGCGACGACAATACGTACTCGTGGAACAGCGGTGGACGGATTGGTGCTGGACATGACGCAACCGACGAGATTCACCGAGAGACGTTGCTGATCCTGAGCCTTCTCGTTCTTGGCGATTGCGTCTAGGGCGCAGGCCTGCGCCCGGTTACCTCTGCATTCGGCCGGTCCGTGCTGACACATGAAAGTCCATCGACCGGTCGTCTCGTCCCGTCGGTGCTGCTCATACGGTAATTTCGGGATTACAACCGGCGCGGAGACCTCGCCGCGGGCTTACAACAACATAGTCTAAATATACGTTCCACGCGTTGATTAGGCCGCAGGGCATTTAGCATTCCGTCAAGTCGCTCGGTGTGCGCATGTACCGTTACTTTCCGCGTGGTGTTATCGTCAGTTCGATTAGCGGTTCCGAGAGCTTGACGATTCGAGTGAAAAACGAGATTCTGCTACGACGCGAGATTATCGAGCCAATATACGGGATTTTTTTCCACCGGAGGAATGTTCCGATGTTTACGACGCGAATCATTTAATTGTGCAGCGATTTGGTCGACGTTACGTTTTTTTTTTTGCTTTTTACAGAGAATCAAAATTACGTATTTCATTATTTGAAAATTTTCCGTGGTCTAGTAGACTATGTAGGCTACGCTGTTATCGTTGGAAATGCTTGTGACCCCGGATAATCAGAGATAGAGAGAGAAAGAGAGAGCGCGAAAAAAATGCTCTGCACCTAATCTCTGGCTGATACAAAGCTCACGACTTCAGCGTAACTTCCGAGCTCGCGGATTCAGCGAATTGCGAACTCCCGCGAAGTGAGTGGAGTAAATATTTTGAAACGAGTCAAAGTCGTCGACAGAGACAGCGAGAGGGTGGGAGGAAGAGAGGGAGAGAACGCTTTGTTTACTGACCGTCGCTTTGCCGTAGGGCACGAAATTGATGTGGAGATGATCCTGAAGAGCGGGATAGGACGGCACCAGTTGATTCTTCACGAATCTCACGCTGTCGCCGCACAGAGCCTCGTAATAGAGGTCCACGTTTATGACGGCATTTCCGTTATCGATGGCCTGAAATAAATAAAAACAAAACACTTATTCAATACAGATAAGCCGGTATGTGGCTTCGGCAGTCTCTCAGATTAAGCAGCTTGACTCCCGGTCAGTATTTGGACGTGTGACAGCTATGCACTAATTCGCGCGTTAACTATTGAACGGGAGGCAGTTTTTCTGATTTTCTGATGTATTCTCATATAACAAAAAGTCAGTAAAATATAGCCGCTTGTATAGACACAGGTTTTCCGCAGTTTCCCTGTGTCCCAGAGTGCAAATACGATACAGTAGTGCATTAGGATGAGTGGCTGCGGACGACACTCTGAGGCGAGGGAAGATTCGCGGAACAAAGTGTGGAAATTGTTATAAAGAGAGTAGAGAGAAGATGAGAAACGTAAAAGCCTAAAGACCGCATACGTGTAGATATTAAATAATATATACAGATACATCAATTAACGGTTCGCGAGACGCGAGCGGACGATTATATATCGGTCACTGAATTGATCGTGTGTGCAACTCTCGCTCGATCTTGTAACGCCCGACAAGTCTGATCCACTTTGATAGAAGGCCGTGGTTTGAGATAGAAATAAAGCGCGACGTTCGACTTACCAGAGCCCCGTGAGTCAGAAACAGCACAAAGGCTGCGGCGGCCAAGGTGGACATCATCCTCGTGCTCCGTTGGTCGCTGTTACCGCGTCGCCGTTGTGATCCAGGATCACAGTGATCGGCTCGCGGAACCTGCTTCGGCTGAATATACCAGCGACGGGAGGCGCGACGCCGGCCGCCGCGGTTATTTGCATGGAGAGGGAAAGAGCCGAAACCCACGGGGAGGGGGATATAAAGAAACACGAGATAATCAGCACCGCGTACGTGTGTTTGAGACTATCTCAAATGCTGCGAGCGCCTCTCCATCCGTGTGTACTCGAATAATCGTCCCACACCGAGGGGACAGTCCGAGGTCTTTGCACGCTACAAGCGCGACCACTCTCATGTTGACCCTCGTCGTCTGTTTCGACTTACATATATTTATATAATCGAGATTGGGGACGCTTCGAATTTGCTCGGTAAGACCGGACATTGATTAGGATGTATTATCTACTTTACGTAATTAGCTTGTGAAGCTCGTTGACAAAAAATGAATGACCGGGCTTGGGAAGTGTAAGTTTGTTAAAAACGTAAAAGTGCCGCCAATTTTAAGCGATATTTCATATAATTGGTGGGGATGGGCGCAGACAATTCTATATTTAAGTTTAAGAAAAACGATTGGACTTTTAAGACGTGACAATATTGTTGAAGTTTTAGTAAATACCGCGATTGCTATTTATATTTTCGTCCTCTTAAAAAATAGACTTATTGATAAAAAGAAAACAGCAGAGGCTTAATGATATTTTTTTTACATTCACTTTGTAGTCTAGAGACGCAAACAAAGGTCACGATAGTAATTCAATAAACAAGTCATTAGCGAGACGCAGATATCTCGTCGGAATGGCTTTTCCAGAACTACACGAAGCCCGAAAAGCCCCCAATCGAAGACACTCGCGGACGACTGTCGAAAAAAAAGTAGAAAAAAAAAGAAAACACGAGAAAATAACACGAAATATATACCGGTTGAGGAATCAGGTTTTAAGAGGCGGAGGACTAGTGGTTTGTTGGGCTCAGCCGGACACGAGCGAAACGATCCTATCTAAACCCAAAGTCACAGCACGACGGTGCGTAAATCACCGAATTTGAAACCGCTGTACGGGTCCACAGGCCACCCCGTGAGTCAGCTACCGCCGCTGTGTATACAGTAGACGACGACGAAAAGAAAAAAAAAGACACATGCAGTAGGAGCAAAATGAGACGGACGAACGGCCGAGAATCCGTTGTCAACATTTTTCCCTATCCAACAGAAACTTTGCGCTACCCGACATGACGACAATCTCGTTTCCCAGTCGAAAGATTTCGTCCCGTCGCGCACGCAATTAGCACGGAGAGCAAGAAAGTGACTGCCGGGTCGCGGTGAAATAGTCAACGAACGAGAGACATAGGCGTCGATGTGGAGGGCTCGAAAAATGAATACACAAGTGTGATGCAAAACTAAAATCACAAAAAAAAAAAAACATTACGATTATCGTATTTTCCGTAAAAAGTGTTTTGATCTCACATCAAACTTGTGTATCGAACTCAACAAACCGTTTTATACAACAATGAAATAAACTTGCGAAACTTGCGAACATAAGTCAGAAAATCCGCGTACGCCATCCGTTCGCTATCTACGCGGAAAATCTGCGTCATCAGCGTAACCGCCGTCCGGCGGGAGATAAATATCGGAGAAACCTATATACATGTTTCCATTGAAAGAATTTCCACGCCGCTCAAGGACAAATGTGAAACGTATGTATTTCCATCGAAGCATCAGGAAATTTAATAACAGGAAATCGAAAATAACAGTCCGCGCGATAGTCGTTGTTCTATACGTTTTGCATTTGCGTTCTATTGTAGTATCGCGCGTCGTCTAAGGTGGAACACGGCGTCTTTCTCGCTGCGCGAGATGTACGACGACTCGTGATTACGACTGTGGCCGCGCGCGACACGCACGTTAGAAAGTCGGTTCGCCGTGGAAAGGGGTGACGGTCAACCGTTGATGCCCTGGTGAAACTCGAGTTGCCTGCGGTGCTGGGTTAGTTCCCGGTGCAGCTCGAGCGCCCGCGCCTTGAACGTCTCGGCGAGATTGGGGTTCTTCTCGACGCCCTCGCCGCGCGCGTGCATCTGCGACACGTTTGCGCACGCGTAGGGATTTCCCGCCTCGCACGCCTTCAACGAGACTTTGTAGGCCTCGAGCAAATTTTTCTCTAAGTGGCCCTCGATGCCGGACAAATAGACGCCCGAAAGATAGAAGCAACCCTTCTCTAATTTGTGCTCCCAGCAAGACTTCTTCAGCATCTCGACGCCCCTCGTTATTTGCATCGCCCGATCCTTCTCGACTTCGTGTTCCGACGTGGCGATCACGCCTGAGTGAAAACAGCCGTAGGCGTCGCCGAGCTCGCAGCCCAATTTCGTGTACTTGTAGGCTTCATTCATATCTTCCTTACAGCCTTTGCCTGAAATTTGGAAAAAACGCGTTAGCTCAAGTGATTAATTTTCCAGTGAATATCGTGAAAAAAATCGTATTATATAATAGAGAGTTAAAAAATATATTCGTAGGACTCCCGTTATCAATAACTATAAAAATTAAGTAAAGTATATCGAGACGCTACCGCGTCTCTTGAAAATTGAATATTTATGCAGTGATTCCTGGGAACATTTAAATTCCAGCTACAATCCGGCGCGCTCGACACTGGCGCCGTTCGGGTGGCAATTTTTACAAGTTACTAGCAAAATGTTTTTACCTATCATAGCGAAGCTGCCGTATTTTGAGCAGCTTCTTCCATGCTTCCTCTCGTCGCAATTTTCCTTGTATATCTTCGCGGCTTTCTCGAACTCCCTCTTGATGCTTTCCTCGTAGTCCCCCAGCAGATGACAAACTACGGGGACAAGTAATTACATGACTCATGAGCGAATGGAACTGAGAAGGTTATGTGACTATTCGCAATGATTTGACTCACCCTCGGGCCTCTTTTCGCTCTGACAACCGAATTTGTACTCGATGTAGAGGTTCTTCAAGTATTCCTTGACTTCCTCCTCGTTTTTCAAATTGAGTGCCATGTTTCGTTCTCGTTTGACCAATTTCTCTCCTGCGAACTGTCCGATGCCGGACACACAGCTTCAACGCGCTAGCAGACGTTTTTGTCGCCACCTTCGCTGTCCGGCGTTATCGACTGCGAGACACGAATGACGATAAGAGTCATTCGAATTTATATATCTCCAAAAATTCCGCGGAGCGATAATCACGGTTCCTAACTTGCCGACCGCGATACGCGAGGTCACGTCGCGGTCTTACGCAGGCGCAGAGATCAAATCGCGCGGCCGTCACGCGGGTAGCATACCCCGAGGCGCAAGTCACAGTTTCTACGGGCACCAAGCTGTCCCTGGACAAGCAAAACCCGCGCCAGTCCTTCGCGATCCTTTGCCCGAACGCGCTGCGCACGATGCCGCAGTCGCTCCGCATTACGATTAACGGATAACCTGACCACTTATATCCCCCCATGACGAATAATCAAGTTTCACCGATGTCAAGGTACAAAACCCGTTGAACAAAAAACACACACGTTTTAATGCACATTTTCAGGCACAAAATAAAATAAAAACGCACAGCACGCCGCTAAAAATATTTTCACCTGCAATTCGCAACTTATTTATAGTTTGCATAGTCGTCGCCGTCTCGCGACGAGAAATCTTCCAACTCGAAACTCCTGTTTTTCCCTGCGCGTTCGCGTATCGCGGGTGGCTTTGCACTTTATCGCTGAATATACCAGCGAAATTATTCACGAATCAGACTGACCAGTCGAACGTCTCTTTTTTGTTGTTCTTGCCTGGTGAATGTTAGAACAGAAAAAAAAGCATGTAGAGTGGCGCCCATGAGAATACTAAAAGTAGGGAGACGCCGTTAATTATTTTTCGGTGTGCCGAGTGTATATATAGGCACACGGAGCGGCTAGCGACCGGGCGACTGGGTCAAACTCTGAGGGACACTCGGTCACCCGGTCACCTCTCAATCTACCCCTCCAATCTCACCTCGGCCTGGCCACTCGCGCGTCTTTCGCGTCGCGCGCAGAGTCGCGATGATTTTTTTTTCTCTTTCTCTGTGTATGGCGTGGGCGTGTCGAGGAATTATAGAGTATAAAGTCGCGTACAGCGCGAGGGGGAAAATTACAGACGTTCTCGCGGGCAACAGACGATGCCGCGAGGCGAATGTCGCGCGCGCGCGCTCGAGGAAACTACAAGGGGAGGTTCAATGTCCCGTGTGCTAAGGTTCAAGGGCAAAACCACGACGAGTTTCGTCGACGAGGGAAAAGGCCGTCCGCGCCGTGACACGCCACTCGGTCAATCGAACGACACGGGGACGTTTCTTTAGTTGCTCTCTCTCTCTTTCTGTCTCACTCTCTCGATTACAATCGCGTTCTTACTCGGCTCGAGTCTCGCGCCGCGCGCAACCCGCTCGCCTTTCAGGTTTGTTCTCAAGGATCTCAGCTCCCGCTGCCATCCCCGCTCGTCAATATATTTTTAACGCCTGCGGTACGAAGATTCGACGCTCGAGTTGGCGTCAATGTATTCGTCGTTTGCTGTGTGTAGGGTAGACGTACCGTTTTTGGCCCCTTTAGGCCCGATTGTGGCCACCAGATTCAAAGGAATAAAACAAAAGATTTAATGATACTAGGCTAATCAGTAGTGCCCGAGATACCTTTGCGCTGCTGCGCTCTTAAAAAGCTTTAAAAGGGTAAATCGCAACTAAAAAACCCTTGTTTGGTTGAATTAAAAAAAAACAAAAAAATTTGTAGAACAGTTTGTGAGAAATCGTAGATCTGGCCGCCAGTCCGAAAACCGCCCAAATCGGGGTCACGAAATTTATTTTTTCAAAATATCGACTTTTAACCTATACCATCGTTCTTAAGTCGTATATTCTACCCCTGAAAACACTGCTTACAACCCTTTTTTAGTTGATTTTGAAAAAAAAAAAATGTTGGCCGAACAGTTTGTCAGAAATCGTAGATCTGGCCGCCAGTCCGAAAACCGCGCAAATCGGGGTCACGAAATTTATTTTTTCAAAATATCGACTTTTAACCTATACCATCGTTCTCAAGTCGTATATTCTAGCCCTGAAAACACAGGTTACAACCCTTTTTTAGTTGATTTTGAAAAAAAAAAAATTTTGGCCGAACAGTTTGTCAGAAATCGTAGATCTGGCCGCCAGTCCGAAAACCGCCCAAATCGGGGTCACGAAATTTATTTTTTCAAAATATCGACTTTTAACCTATACCATCGTTCTCAAGTCGCATATTCTACCCCTGAAAACACTGGTTACAACCCCTTTTTAGTTGATTTTGAAAAAAACAATTTTTGGCCCAACAGTTCGCCAGAAATCGTAGATCCGGCCGCCAGGCCGAAAACCGCCCAAACCGGGGTCACGAAATTTATTTTTTCAAAATATCGACTTCTAACCTATACCATCGTTCTCAAGTCGCATATTCTACCCCTGAAAACACTGGTTACAACCCTTTTTTAGATGATTTTGAAAAAAAAAAATTTTGGCCGAACAGTTTGTCAGAAATCGTAGATGTGGCCACCGGGCCGAAAACCGCCCAAATCGGGGTCACGAAATTTATTTTTTCAAAATATCGACTTTTAACCTATACCATCGTTCTCAAGTCGCATATTCTACCCCTGAAAACACTGGTTACAACCCCTTTTTAGTTGATTTTGAAAAAAACAATTTTTGGCCCAACAGTTCGCCAGAAATCGTAGATCCGGCCGCCAGGCCGAAAACCGCCCAAATTGGGGTCACCGTAGGTTAAACAGTGCTGCAGCGCTCATTACGACAAACTGTCAAATCTCGCGCTGTTAAACAAAAACTGTCGGTCGTCACGGCGCTCGACCAATCAGAGGCCGAGTTATATCGACAACAATGGTGGCCCATGCACTTTTTAATAGAGGATAAAAAAACAGTCGGTTAGGTCACTTAGTGAATTTATATGAACTCGTTAAATAAAAACAACGTGCAGTTATGGCGAAAAAATAATTTAAAAAATAAGATAATAAAAATGGCACATCTACCCTACGTGACCTCGGAGTAACGAAAACAAACCTAACCTACAATGTAAACCTAACCGATAAGTGAGAAAAATGAACTGAAGGTTTTTATTTCTTTTACAAACTAGATGTATACGTTACTGAGATTAATTTGTGGTTGTCGCTTTGAGGTTATGTAAATGCAAAAATGGTTTTCGCACATTTTTGTGCTTTTGCACGCGTCGCTGTGACGACCAAGGCACGGCTGTTCATAACGCAGCAAACGTTGTTATAATGATAATTAACACAAATTTGACAAAAATATTTGCTCTCGTAATCTTTATTTCCACTTTATCGTTACAGATGAGCGAGTCCGTGAAAGTGGCCGTGAGATGCAGGCCGCTAGCCCCGAGGGAACGTCAGCAAGGATGCCGGGTAAGTGCGGCGAGAAAAGTGCACACGACGGCGCAGGACCTTTCGAAGGAGGGCAACGAGGATCGTGTTGGCTCTCGTGCGACTCTTAAACCTCCTTCCTTCGGGGTCGCACTCACCTCGTTCGACTCGAACTTTCCGCCACTCGCGCGAAAGTCAGCGCAGCCGCGACCGAGCCGGTCGTTTCTCGTACCGCGAAATTTTTTCCGTAGCTTTCACGAGCTTTCGGGGAACTCGGAAAAATCGTCATTGTAATAGCATATTGCGTCCCGGAGGCATCGAGCGCCCTGTGGACACCCCGGGGGGTAGCCTAGGCGACCCGCGGCAAAACACCTGCGACTGTCCGACATTCACCCCCTCCCCTCACCACCCCACACACCCCCCCGTCGCAGTCTCTCGGCGCGTTGCATTTTCATCGAGGCGAAACTATTAACTACGTTTGCCACACTGTAGTCGCGTCGCGGCCGTGTGCGACAGGTGTCCCTTGCGGGGGTCGCGCCGCGAGTCGCTCGCGGCGCAGGGCGCGCATGACCGACAGCCGAGCTTCGCTCGAGCCTCGCCGGGGCCAATTGACCCACTGCGAAAAACCGATGATGCAATCCTTTTTTTTCGAACCAGCTGAAATATATGGACGATCACTTGACATTTACGAAAGAAACTCGAGATCGTCGCGACATTCATTATCGCTGGTGATTTAAAAGACGCGAAAGATAAATTCGCGAAATAAATTCTGAACATTTGAAAAAAAAAAAAAAAAAAAAATCGCTTTTTTTTTGGAATTTGGTGTTAAAGCTTGAATTAAAAAAAAAAATGTCTGTCCTTTCTTGAACACCTATTTTTAAGGTCAAACTTCTTGATCGATTATTTGTCAATATTTATTTATAAGGTTGCGAGAAAAAAATACAACGCTCGTTCCTGGACGAATAAAAATGCACTGGAAAATGACTAAGTCGCCCTAAAAACACCCTCGGCGCCGGACTATTTCACTTATACCGCATGCGGTGTCAGAGCGGCGCGAGCAACCCACGCGTTACACGCACTTCAACCCTAATCACGCGGCGCCGCCTGCCGAAGCCGCGTTTACCTCGAGCTTTTCCGCGCGTGTGACTCATAATTTACGATCGTCTCTCCCGCCGTCAATCTGCAAATGTTTTGCCGTCCCACCGAGCGACCGTGTCATTTGCGAAACCCGCCGCTTAACGCTCACGCGCTCCCCCCGACGCGACGGACTGAAAGCCCGTTAAGATTCCCCGCCAGACAGAGTTTATCGATTCGGCACATATTCCACCGTCGTTCCATCGATAATACACCTCATCGTGTATAAACTCTTCGGGTCTCCGCGCTCGCCCCCTGGACTAATCTATATATATATATACACACACACGATGTCCACGTACATAGGCACTGACACATATGTAACGTGCAATTGCATACACTGTACGTGCGGCACGGGAGTTTGTACATCGTGTGTACAGCTCGCATATTTTATGCAAAGCTCTCCTAAATGCGATACCGGGAGGGGAACGCGAGAAAAGAGAAACGAGCTTTCCGACTATTTGTGCATCTAATATGAATAAAAGAGCTCCACGAGCTCCTCACGTGGAGCTCGTAGCAATTTTTTCCTTCACATTTTATTTTTTCATTGATGTTAAACGGTTTATTGTTACGTGTGTAAAATCACAGAGTCGAGTGACTCGACTCGAATCGCGCTTTCTGGCAATTCTTGCATCTCGTATGAACGAACGAGCATTTAACGTGAAATTGCATACACTGTACGTGCGGCACGGGAGTTTGTACATCGTGTGTACAGCTCGCGTATTTTATGCAAAGCTCTTCTAAATGCAATACCGGGAGGGGAACGCGAGAAAAGAGAAACGAGCTTTCCGACTATTTGTGCATCTAATATAAACGAAAGAGCTCCACGTGCTTCTCACGTGGAGCTCGTGGCAATTTTTTCCCTTTAATTTTATTATTTTATTGATGTTAAACGGTTTATTATTACGTGTGTAAAATCACATAGTCGAGTGACTCGACTCGAATCGCGGTTTCCGGCAATTCTTGCATCTCGTATGAACGAACGAGCATTTAACGTGAAATTGCATACACTGTACGTGCGGCACGGGAGTTTGTACATCGTGTGTACAGCTCGCGTATTTTATGCAAAGCTCTTCTAAATGCGATACCGGGAGGGGACCGCGAGGAAAGAGAAACAAGCTTTCCAACTATTTGTGCATCTAATATGAATGAAAGAGCTCCACGAGCTGCTCACGTGGAGCTCGTGGCAATTTTCCCTGCACATTTTATCTTTTTATTGATGTTAAACGGTTTATTGTTACGTGTGTAAAATCACAGCGTCGAGTGACTCGACTCGAATCGCGGTTTCCAGCAATTCTTACATCTCGAATGAACGAACGAAGATCTGGCTCTGCACGTGGAGTTCGTCGATAAGTTTTCATTTTTTATAAATATTTTTTTATCGACGTCAAACGATTTATTATACGCGTATAAAGTCGCAGTGTCGAGTGACTCGACTTGTGAGGTTTCAGCGAGCTCTTTTTGTATACGTTAAAGACGTCAACGCTAACCGGCTATGTATTATGGACTTTGTGTTGGTCAGATGGTCAGACGTACATGACATTCCTACGACGTTGTCTAGAACTCTTCGAGGACGCTCGACCTCGTCTTTCTCTCTCGCTTCGTAGCGAGCATCGATTCCGTATCCTGCGATGTCAGGACGGCTGTTTAAAGATTTTTCTAGGGAGATAGTCGGCGCCCTCGCGACTCGCGCGTTGATCGATATTGACTCGGAAAAATAGACACGTTGCATGCGCTTATGCAACGCCAAACGGGGGGCTGTTGTACCGCGACTCGAGTTTCGTGGAATATTTGTTTTTTTTAAATTCCGTTTCGATTATCACGACTGTCACTTGTTTTTGTTGCGCGCCGTGATTGCAACGTCTGTGGACTCGGATAGAAATCTGTTTTCATCATACGAACGACAGTACGGCCAGAAACGCGATTGATTGTCGTAGAACTTTAACTTCCCTCGTTTGTTACAGACATTTTTTTAATTCCCAGCTCTAATTATTAAAAAACAGAACACCTCGATTATTTAAAAATAATTATTTTCGAGATACCAAATTTTCCTCTTCATATTTACCCCAAAAAAAGAACAAATGCCAGTCGTACAATTATTTTTCCCACGATTTAAAATGAAAATTATTTCTCGTTTCGACATTGCCCGAAATATCTCTTATCGAACGCCAATCTCTTTATCGCTTCATCCAATCAATCTGCTCCATTCGCTTGATTGTCGTAGAATTTTTGTTTTCGTCGTTTGCCAGAGACAATTTTTTCATTTCCAGCTCTAATTATTAAAAAACAGAACACCTCGATTATTTAAAAAAAATGATTTTCGAGTTACTAAATTTTCCTGTTTATATTTACCCAAAAAAAAACAAACCTTAGTCGTACAGTTATCATTTTTACCACAATTTACAATGAAAATTATTTCTCGTTTCGACATTGCCCCAAATATCTCTTATCGAACGCCAATCTCTTTATCGCCTCGTCCAATCAATCCGCTCCATTCCACCTCGTATCGGTCTCACGTTCCAAAATAACCGTTTCTTATATTCTGTTAACAGAACGTCGTAAGCATCGACCCGCTGGCCAAAAGTTGCACCCTGGAGGGAGCCGGCGGTGCCGGCAAGATTTATCAGTTCGATGCGGCGTTCGGGCCGACGTCATCAACGGAGAATCTCTACGACGACGTGGGCTCGGTGATCGTCGAGGCGGTCCTCGAGGGTTACAACGGCACCGTGTTCGCTTACGGACAAACTGGTTGCGGAAAATCGCACACGATGCGCGGCTTCATCGATCGCACCTTGGAGCATCTCTTCGAGGCGACGTCGACCTCGAGCACCGACACCCGTTATCTCGCGCTGCTCAGCTATCTCGAGATCTACAACGAGCGTCTGCGCGATCTTCTGCAGGACGGCAACACCGAGAATCTTCTGCAGCTCAAGGAGGACCCGTCGAAAGGCGTCTACGTGGCCGGCGGGCTGCGCGAGGTCACCGTAAAAAATGTCGCGGAATGCGCGAAACTCGTCGACGAGGGCGACAAGCGACGAGTCGCCGCGGCGACGAAGATGAACGCCGCAAGTTCCCGTAGTCACGCGGTTCTGACACTCTCGTTGGAGGCTCTGGCGATCGACGAGGACGACAAACGCGGCGGCGCCGTCAGGAGAGGCCGATTGCACCTCGTGGATCTCGCCGGATCGGAGCGTCAGGCGAGAACCGGCGCAACCGGCGATCGGTTGAAGGAAGCCGCGAGCATAAATCTCAGCCTCTCCGCGCTCGGCAATGTAATAAGCGCTCTGGCCGCTGGTAACGGTAGACACGTTCCCTACAGGGACAGCAAACTCACGAGACTGCTCAGGGACAGTCTTGGCGGCAACGCCAGGACCCTGATGATCGCGTGCGTCAGCCCTTGCGACCTCGATGCCGAAGAGACGCTCAGCACACTTAGGTACGGGGCCGCTCGAGATTTTTATGCCTTTCGTTGGTGGATAGCGGTGGAGCTATTTTTATTTTTTTTTATTTGATTCCTACACGGATGCCGCCGGGGCTCTTATGTATCTCCTCTCCTGTCTACTCACACAAATTCCGCACTTAATTCCACGAGCACAGATGTCAGTTGGTCGTTACTTTTAAACACACACATTTTTTTATTTATCATATAAGTTGCTTATTATTATAAGTATAGTAAAGGTGGCCTATATGTTATGTGACTCAATGTTTTAACTTCACATAAAACCCTTAAAACCCATTTTGGTCTTGAATTTAATGAAAAAATGTGTAAAAAGTAAATGTGACGAGTAACGATGAAAGTAGCGATCGTTACTTTTGATCGTTACGTATACTTTTTATAATTTTTTTCTTGAAATTTATTGCCAAAAACGTCTTTTAAGAATTTTATATGAAGTTAAAACATTGAGTTGTATAAAGTATATGCCACCTTTACTAAACTTTTAATAATAAGCAAATTACAGGATAAATTTGAAAAAGAATGTTTTTAAAAGAAACGAACGGCTGATACCACTCGCCCCGGAGTGTTGTCCGCAGCCACTCATCCTAATGCACTACTGTATCGCATTTGCACTCCGAGCACAGAGAAACTGCAGCAAACCTGGGCCGATACAGGCGGCTATATTTTATTGACTTTTTGCTGTATGAGAATACATCAGAAAGTCTGAAAAACTGCCTCCCGCTCAACAGTTAACACACAAATTATTGCATGACTAAACGGTCCCGTATTCGAGTACCGACCGTGAGTCAAGCTGCTTAACCTGGGAGACGATTTTCCGGTTTTCGCTGAAGGCTTTAGATTTATTTTGGGACCCGAGAAAGTAAATTAGCCGGGTGTCCTTGTTACGCATATGAGTCGACTGCGTCATTGGCGTAAACCGAGGCATCCGCGATGATCTGCCTCTTAAATTTAGATTGAATGTAGATTTTTTTGAATGTCGATTGACCGTGACTTATTAACTTCGATGTCTGTTGCAGATACGCGGCGAGAGCTCGTTGCATTAAGAACAAGCCCGTCGTGAACGAGGACCCGAAGGACGCCCTTCTCAGGCAATACCAGCTGGAGTTGCAGCGATTGCGGAAGATGCTGGAGACCGGCGACGGTCCCCGAGTCGTCGATTGGTCGCCAGGCCAAACCGCGGAAAAGCAGCTGGAGCCCGAAGAGGCGAGAAGACTCGAGTACAACAGCGAAGTCGAGAAATTGCGAAAGGAGTGCGAGGACTCGAATCTCTCGGCTCAGCGATTGCGCGACGAGCTCGAGTCGCTGAGGTCGCGATTCGAAGGCGGCAAAAGTTTGTCCCTCGACGCTGGCATCGAGGGAAATTCCGTTGATATGAAAAGCGAAAGTAAAGTAGCGGCCACGATGCGACACGAGCTCGACGAGAGACGACGAAAAAAACGCGAGGCGGCCAAGAGAGAAGTGATGAAGAGATTGGAGCGCCTGACGATCGGCGGTGAAGCGAGAGGCGACAGCGAAGTTCGGAAACGAAGAGAAAGGAGAAGAAAGAGATTGGAAGTCTTGGCCGAAGCCCTGGAAAAAAGTTCCCAGGACGGAAACGGAAGCGCCTTCGAGGTCTACGGGCAACTGAGGTCGACGGAGGACGCGTTGAAACGAATGGCGAAAAAGGCTAAGCAGTTGGAAGCCGAAGTCGCGGATCTTCAGGTATTTATTTAAAAAATGTATAGAACAATTAAATTCGCTTTTAATTAAACTAGAAACAATGACGCGCCCTCGCGTTTTGCACGAAACAAAAAAAAATCGATTTCGGAAAGTTTGAAACGATATTAAATGACGAACAGCCGGTTTCCCAACTCCCAATCAGAGGCCGAATAAATCGATAACAATGGTTGCTCACGAACTTTTTAAAGAGAAGACGAGGCTAATCACACGCGCTGGCACGCGTGCCCGAGATACTTTTGCGCCGCTGCGCTCTTACAACGCTTTAAAAGGGTAAATCGCAACTAAAAAACCCTTGTTCAGTTACTTTTGAACAAAAAAAAAGGAAATTTGTTGTTTTGCTTGTCAGAAATCGTAGGTCTGGCCGCCGGGCCGAAAACCGCCCAAATCGGGGTCACGACATTTATTTTTTCAAAATATCGACTTCTAACCTATACCATCGTTCTCAAGTCGCATATTCTACCCCTGAAAACACTGGTTACAACCCTTTTTTAGTTGATTAAAAAAAAATACGATATTTGACAGAACCGTCGAAGTTATCAAGGACAAATGAACTTGGACTCGGTCTGAGAGTTCCAGCCAATCACAGCTCGAGTAGTTTGCTAACAATGCTTTCCGTTACTCATGAACTTTTTAAAAGAGGTATAAACAGGAGACTAAACCAAGGCATTTTTTAGTACCGAAATCAGACTGTACCTACTTTTCCTGTATTTCCCGGTGAAAATATTTGCAATGCTCTATTTATCAGCATCTCCCATTGCCTTCCGTAACGTTCAACGTTCTCGCGTTGCCCCAGCGCCAACTTTCCTCGATACTCGTTTCACGCGCGCACGCAAACGTGTTTGCTCCGTGTTCTTCTTTTGCCTCCGCGCGGTCGGCGGTGCATAGCCTCGTATATCTAGCGTTACATCCCGTTACATTGAATTTTCCTCGTGATCGAACAGGCATCCTGGGACGAGGAACGTCGCGACCTGCTTCGTCGTGAGCTCCTGGCAACTCAGCTTTGCGACGCGATGATTCCGCATCTCCGGCCGGGCTGTCCGTTCCGGAACGTGGCATCGATCCGCGCTTCGGCAACGTGGTGCGACGAGCTCGGGCGCTGGAGGCTGCTCGACGGCTCGTCGAGGATCCCTCTGCCTCCGCCGCTTCCCCGTGAGGCGTCGTTGCGAAAAGACGGAGCTATGAGAAAGACCGATCACAACAATAACGGAAGCGCCAGCAGGAGTGACGACAACGACGACGAGGATCGTCGAAGCAGCGACGAGGACGCGGATTCCCGCGACAGCAGCGAAAACGGCCTCAGGGGAGCAGCCAAATGGCGCGACATAGCCGGCACTTACTTTCGCAGGAATCGAATCGACGAGCTTCTCGCTCACGCCCGAGAGGCCAAGACTTTCGGTGAGTGCGACTGATCTTGTTTCATCTCATCGTCGACCTCGGCGCTGGCCCGTGGAATTTTTGGCCGACGATTGACGGCGGTCGCGGTCATTGACCAGTATGCTAATTCGACGACGCAACGATGAGACGAACGAGATCTTTATACCGCGCGATGACCGTAGTACAACGGTATAGAGGCGATTTTGTGCAGGGCCGACAGAGCTCCGCGGACAGTTCGTCTTAATTATGCAAAATTACGTCACGATTTTTCTCTCCGTTGCCCGATGATTTTTGAATATTTAGACTCTGATTAAACGAGTTTTCGACGGTCTTCGCATGATCCCTAGACGTTTGAAACGTCTGTATGTCAGCCGGCGTAGTTAAAATGTGTATTAAAGACTTCCTCAACCTCGGATTTCAATCATCTCACGACGGCGACCGTGAAAAATTCATATTACGCTAAATATATATTACATCAGCTTTTATATTAGTTATTAATAACTGATCATGACGCTGATATTGCGAAACGGAGGCATACAAGTCGGCTGCTTATCGCGTGTATCCCAAAATGCCGCAACCCGGTGAATATTAAGGCAGTCCTTGCCGGCCAAACTCGTCAACTGACGAACTGAATCAAAAGTTTCGTAGTCAATTGAAAAGTAATAACTTTATTTGCGGTAAAAAATAATGAGTTTCCTATGTCATCCGTTTAATAATCTTCAGCAGACATTGTAAAGCGCATTATCATATTTGTCGTGAAAAACCCGGTATGCAACAATCACGTGATCGTGTCCGTCTGTTTATCTGTCCATCCTATCGCTCCCTCCAACTGGGTCAGACGCGTCAGTGCGCGCGGCGGGCGAAGTACTTCGCGTTAGTGACAGCGACGTCGCGCGTTACCATAACACGGGACAGCCAGAGCAAAACGAGCGTCAGTCATGAAACGTATAGGCAATCGATTTTTGCAATTACTCCGTTTTTTTTTCTTTTCTTCTTCCTGGCTGACACCAATGGAATTTTTAATTCTCTAAATATCAGGCCTTACTTTGATTGGTGCGATTTGGATAGTGTACCACTTAGCCGTGCATTAGCTGACGCATCATATCACTGGAAAAAGGAGGTCCTTTCATAAATCGCTCTGGTGTCCGTGCTTGAGCTTGCTCATATTAACACCGGGGAACTTATTGAAGCAAGGCTGCATTGGCATAGGCTTTCCGCAGATTCCCTGTGCCTTCGATATAAATGTAATGCAGCGGGGATGAGTCGGCTGCGGTCGCATGAGGTGGGGATTTGCCGGTATAGGTTTAAGGAGGGATGTCTAAAAGACAATTTTCATGCGCTAGAAAATACCTAGCCTAACCCTCTTTTCTTTTTCCAGAAACGAGCGGGCGGCTGAGCAAGTCCGGCGGCTCGGAGGATCTGCCGTCCGGCGCGAACGGTTATCTGCAGTTGAGCGCACTGAATCTACAGAGCAGCGCGTCTACAATCAGCGAGATAATGAGCGGCAATCCGATGACGAGACAGACGACCGGACGACCGATAAATCGCGGCATCGGCGCGTGGATAAGCGACGACAGCAACTCGCAGCCAAAATCCGGCTCCTACGGCGGCCTGACGACGGTGAAAAAAATTCCACCGAGGATCCTCGAGGCTCTGCCCTCGTATCCCATCGGCGCGTCCGCGCGAATGACCTCCTGACACAGCGACGACTACGACTCGCCCTAGAACGAGAAGTGGAAAAACTTCGTTAGTCTCCTGAACGTCATCAATCGCAAGTATCACGGCAGCGATTGCGATAAATGGCCCGCGGATCGGACGACACCGAGATTAATATCAGACACGTCGCGAGATGATACCGGACGCTGGGGAGAAGAATAACAAGATCTTGAGGCGCGCCGAGGGACACAGAAAGATTCAGCGAGATATTTCGAAAGTCCGGTCCAACGAGTCGCGACCGCTACTACTAACCTGCAGGCTCGGTGGGGAAAAAAAGCGTAACGAGTTCCCGCGACGTGGCTGTTGCGTCGTTTGCCAATGCGCCAAGTCGCCCGAGTCGCGACCTGTGAACTCGGCTACGGCCTCGCGCGTTTTTCTTGCGATTCAGCGACGAGAGGAGAAACACAGCGAAGTTTATCAAATGTTCTCGCCGGCAAATCTGCGCGTGCAGGACTTTTCGCTTCCTGTACTGCATCCCGGTCGAGCGGCGGCGGCGGCGGCGGCCAAAGAGAAAGCACACGGTGAGCGTCGAGGAAGCAAAGTTTCCAGTTTACCCGTGTCGGGTGCAATTGGGCTCACTCGCTCGCCTCTCGTCGTCGTCGATGTGGGCGTCTCTCGCGTATACGACACGCCGGTCAAACGGGTTCGGAAATGAAGATTGGTCGTGCCTGATGATGAGGTTGCTGCGCGATCTGCCCGTCCAGACGCTGATTAATGCGTCGGTTGTTGTACGAACTTGTCGAATTCACGCGGGCGATCGAGGAAGGCAGTCGAGTCTTTGGGGCTCGGGAATCCGTGCGAACGGACGAGCTGGTTCGGCGCCTGGCGGTGAGCGACCTTCGCTCGAGACGGCAAAACATCTCGCTGCCTCTGCGATCTGCAATGACAAATGCAAATATCAACATTTTGTCGGATCATCGGCTTCGACTGATAGGGAACATTCAATAATCGTTAGAGAATTAATGCGACTCGAACGAGAGGATAGATACATGCTTTATGAAAATCATAACGAATTTCCGCGTAACTGTCGTGTGTTCTCCGCAGGCTGCTGGGATTTTGACACGTAAAGTGTACAGATATCGACTAAGAGACTTGTATATAGAGTGTTTATAGTTTGTGAAACGCGGGACGCTGGGACGACTGTAAATCATTGGCAACTTTTTATTTGCACGAGACTTTTTTTATCGTTACGAAGCAACGAGATAATCTCGCGCGTGTCCGTGTGTGTCTGTTTGCGTGTTTGCGACGACGACGACGACGCGTGAATCGATTTTAACGGCATTGAGAGCGCGAGAGCGCGAAGCCGATTGCGATTGGAGTCTACGACAATGGGGGAACTAATTTTTGTAATGTCTCGTGAACTCGGCGCCTCGATTATTGTACATATCATTATGGAGAGCGTTATAGGAGAGTTCGATTGGCCTGTGTCGTCCCGGGAAAAAAATAATACCTCGCTAATGCGTCGATGGCTCGAGGTGATATGTTTACGTGATAAGGTTGAAGTTGTGAGAAAATATATATATTATGTGATAATTGGTTTGTCATTTTCTCGGATGACTCTGCTTTAATCCTACCTTTGCACGCACTTTTAAATGTTTGTATCACGACACAAAACTGACAGATTGCTGCTTTTTTTCAATGAAGCAATCACTCGATATACGAAAATGGAAATACTTATCCTAACAAAATTATAAATTTTACGTTTATATCTGCATTTCGCACGGTGACTTTCCGGACACTCGACCCTGAAATTGCCGAACGTTAAAACGACGCACAGCTCGTCGTAAACGAGTTTTTTGTATAATGAAAAATATTTGCCTCGGTTATTATATACGTGTTTCGAGCGAATGCTAATCGCCCTGGGCATGCAGTGAATCAGCACTACCTCCACCATTGACCATTCTCTCCGTTGTCAATGAGACGGAGAAGCAGCCCTGATCCGGGCTCGTAAAAATATTTAATTATAAAAGAAAACGAAAAGTCGATCGCTCTGACCGTGAATCGCTTCAACAATTTTCTTCGACATCCAATAATCACTCGGCGTGCGCGATAATTTTTTTCCCCCGTGTTTGCTTAACTTTTTTCCAATCATCCAATGCAAAAAAGTATCGGGATTTATTTAAATATGCAGTGTGTGTCTCGGTCGTAGAATTACGTCGCGATAATCGTCGCTCGCGGCTTGTTATTCATTGACGAATAACAAAAACAAACTTTCCGCAAATGCGAGGATACAAAAAAATGATGTCGTGACCCGAGGTAGGACGTAGGTTTACACGACACGCGAGAGAGAGAGACACTCGAGCGGCCTTACACTTCGGTCTCGCGGGCGCAAAGTTTGTCGGCGGAGTTTCCGCGACACAGTCGCCCCCTTTGCGGTCGCGATTCCACACTGCTATTACAGACGGTGCTCTCGGGTGCTCGCGTGTCTCTCAATGACTCCGCCGACTTCCTGATACGTGTGTGCTCTCTCCCTCTCTCTCTCTCATAGAACGAGCGGGTAGAGCTCGCTGTGCGCGAAAAATTCCCAGAAACTAGCGGTTGCACGCGCTGCTCGAGACGCGCACGTGCAGAAAAGTATAATCGCGCCCGAGTGAAGAATACAGCGCGGCCACATGCCTCGCAAATCCGCTTTTAGAAACCCATCCACTCACCCAACGGGCAACGGATGTCCCAGTGAACGACCGTGCACCAGTAGTCATCCGTTTGTAGCAAAATCTACAGAGTAATATTCTACCGCCAAAGACGGTAGCGAAATTTACGGCAACCGCAGCAATCGCGATAACTTTCATTTCTTCAAATGATACACAGACATTTTTTTTTACCTCGTTCATGATTATCATATCCAGCATAGTGAACTCAGTTTGTATTCTTCAATCCTGTCGATCAAGAGACGCGGCAGCCAGGCAGCCGAATTTTTCCAGGAGTATCCGGAGAAAAATCGCCAGACCAGCAGGTTGACCCGGAGTCTACCGTACCGACTGTGGTAATAGTTAACAGAAAATTTGTTCCCGTGACGAATGCTCGAAATACTGACGATAACTTAAACGGACCGTCACTGGTACACGACGCAACGATCGGGACGTTCGTCTCGCCGAGAGAATGGAAATACTTCACGGTCTCGTGCTGATATCTCGGAATTGTCCCGAAAGTGACTCAACCGAACACGAGTCGCGGCTGCGCCCGAGGAGAAGGAAAAAAGAGCCCGCGATGAAAGTGACTCGAAGATTACAAAGAAAGAACCCATTGGCGGTCGCGCGTGTGGATGAGCTGCGCGCGCGCGCAACTTTTACTTTCTCTCTCGCCCCCGAGCGCACCGACGGCTCTCTATATACACTAAGTACGAAACGGTCTTGAGGAGAGCACCAAAAGGGGAACACTTTCCCTGTAAGCTAACGCGGCATCGCGCGCGCCGGACTGTTCGTAGCAACAGCGCCGCCGCCGCCGCCTCTCCGTGTGTATCCCGATCTGCTCCCCGCGCGCCGCGCGTTCGCAATATACACAACACGCGGTGACTCGCACGATGCGTATGAATAATAATATTCCGCGCTACGGTCATCACCGTGCGAAAGTACCCGGCGCTTTCGAACGTACCGCGACGACAAACACAGCGCGAAAAGTCGCATCTGCCGAGCAACAGCAACAAAAACGAAAGTTATTCGCGTTGCATTTATTAGCAATTCCTTCAGACTCTCGAGGTCGTAATTTCTTCTCCTTCGCCGTGACACTCGAGTTCGCTTAGACGAACAAAGTAACGAAACAACATGAATAATTCAGCGCAGTGGAAAACCGTTCAACCAGACGTCAGTAGCCGCGAAGTCAATGGACGCGCTTATCGAGACTCCGGTTATCGCGATATCGCGACTTTTGCTCGACGTAAACACGAGGCAAAAGTGGCGTCCGATTGGCTTTCGAACAATTCGCCCACACGAAATATCCGCACCGCGCCGGACGCGAGACAGCGGCGAAGAGTGAATACGACGATTCAGCCAAAAATATCCGCGACGCTCCGAAGGAAGGCAGAAAGACCGAACGTATGTCCACGGTTGAGCGGAAAGCGAGCGCGCGGTGCGCGCGACTTCCGTCGTCCATGTTGGCCGCACACACGGAGTCCCGGCGAGTATCCGCGGGGACGACTCGTGTATGCGGCGGCAAACGTCGACGGGACTCGCTGGGAGGGCAACAAAAGCGCTCTCCGCATACTACGAGCCTCGGCGACACGGTAGCGCGAAGCGTTTGGCGTGTGCGTGAGCGACCGCGAGATAAGTGTGCGCGATTCCGAGTACGTCAAAACAGAGAGCGAGAGAGAGAGGGAAAGAGAGAAAGAGAAAGAAACACGGCAGAAACGGTGAGACGGAGAACAAGAGGAGAGGGGGAAACAAGGAGAAGAAACAAGTATATCGCTATTAGCTGCGTACAGCCGTCGGTGGCGGCGGCGGCGGCGATGCGCCTGGGTCCAAGTCCGAGCTATAGGCACACAACAGCGGCAACAGCGACGGCAACCAGTTGCGTGCGAGTTCTGCCAAGTTCGCTCGTGAGAGCGAGAGAGATAGCGGCGAGAGGGAGAACGAGACAGACTGAGAATGGCTCACAGCTCCGCGCGCTACGAGCCGCGGCGCGGCGGCTCGCGACTCTCGAGAGAGGATGGAATTGTTGCCTATCGTTACTCGGTCAGCCGAGCTGAGCTAGCAGTTGCCAGCTGGTGGCCGGCGTACGAGTATCGCGGAGCGCGTATCGCAGCCCCCTGCGTCGTGCGTGTACACACACGTTATATATATATAAACACACACATATATATACACAAAAAAATACACGTCGCTCAAACGGTGCACAGACGCGCGCTCGTATCTATACACACGAAATACATGACATAAACGCGAACACACGCGCTGCGACGTTTCATCATCTCGTTGCGCCTCAACGAGAGCGACGGGTTACGCGCCGAGCGGGGATAATAAGCGTCGCGAATAGAGACGGAAACATCGTCAGTGAAACTTCTAGCTACTGTGCCGCGCGACGGAGATGCCAGCGACCGGGCGATGTAATTGGCAATAATAATAATAATAAGAAGAAGAATAATTTATCAACGGTGGAAGACAAAGGTGCGGGAGACAAAGGGATTAAACAGTGTCGATCGGTGGTACCGATGAGATCGGTTGACGCCCGGGAATGTCGGTGTTTTCGAAGATAATAGACAGGACCTCGGCCAAGTACGGGATACGACAGGAGCAGCTGACCCGCGGCGTCGTCGGCGTCGCGACGACTCTGTATCTCCTGAAGCTCGGCTATCCGCACATCGTCGCGAGTGTCAGACGGCGGCGCGAACGCGCGGCCGAGCGCGAGAAAGCCGCGAACCGGGTTGCCGGCGGTGGTGACTGCAATGACAACGAGTGCGACGATGTCGTCGAGGACGGCGAGGCGGACGACGCGGTCGTCGGTAAGCGCGCGAGGAATAAGAAGACGAAGGCGAAAGACGCGATAGCGACGAAGCTTCAGGCGGGCGGCGAGGTCGCGCTCATGAATCTCGGCCTCGACAAAGCTTTTCTCAAGCAACTGCTGACGCTGCTGAGGATCATGGTGCCCGGGTGGCGTACCCGCGAGGCCGGTCTCCTCGCGTGCGCGACTTTCACGCTGCTCACGCGCACCTTCCTGTCCGTGTACGTGGCGACCCTCGAGGGGCAGATCGTCAAGCGGATCGTCCTCAAAGACGTGCGCGGCTTCTTTCACATGCTCGGCCGGTGGTTCGCTATCGCGCTGCCCGCGACCTTCGTCAACTCGGCCATTAGGTATCTCGAGGGAAGGCTCGCGCTTAGCTTTAGGTGGGTAACCGATTTCGTCGGAGTGAAAGTATTGGGTATTCCTTTTTTTTCGATCACGACAGGAATTATCGGGCCAATTACTTGATTATACGATTGAATTGCACGAGCGAAAAGTTGCCGATCAAAGACCTGGAGAAAAGTCGCGATTGGAATGATCAATTTTTGCCGTTCGATTTTTTTTCAGGGAGAGACTAGTTAAATACGCCTACAAGATGTATCTGAGTCAGCAGACGTACTACAGAGTCTCCGCGCTGGACACGAGACTCGGCGGAGCCGAACAAAGACTGACCGACGATCTCGCGGAATTGGCGAGTTCCGTGGCCCATTTGTATTCCAGCCTCACGAAACCCCTGCTGGATTGCGCGCTCGTGGGAATTGCTCTCGTCTCGTTTTCGTCCAGCATGGGAGCCAGGACTATACCAGGTATCATTTTTGAGAATTGGAAATATTGATAAAAAAATAATGAAAGTAATCACAGCTGACTCAATTTTCCATCAGGGCAACTTGACTCATCGCTTTGTTGCATCGCGTTCGCGCGACCAGCTTTATGATCGCACTTGTCGAGTCCGGAATAATATCTTTATCTAATCTCCCGAGTGAGCAAGCGGGTCAAACACAAACCGATTGGTTCGATGTTTTAGGCATTAGCGACCGTGCCAAAGGTCCCTGCAGTCTCATCGGCGCGCTATCTCCGGCTGCACGCCGTGATAAGAAAATTTACTGCAAACCTTGTACATTGCTTTCTGCGAAGTACGCATCGCGGATAATTTCCTCGTGTACGCTATGAATGGCTTGGAGCGGCCGAGGAGAGGGGGCCTAACGACGTAACATTATGCAATTGCCCTTGTCGTGAATTCAAAGTAGACAATGATAACGATCCCGCGTGGTTTGCCAAACATGCCCTGTGCTCGGATTCAATCTAACATATCGACAATTCGATCGACGAAACAAAACTTTTCAGAATTTTTCCACTTGATTCGTTTTTTTTTCCTTCAATTCTCGTTGAATTATAACAGCTAATGAGAACACAAGGAAAGCGATAAACGGAAACCGTTCCTTTATTCGTTTTTTTACTCAAGCCTCGCGGCATAACAGGAAACTTCGGTACTTTCGGTTCTCCGAGTGCATCGAACGGTGATTCTCCGACTTTCACGCAAAACGAGCAATTGAATCCGCGCGCGGTAATCGACTTTCGCTCCGTTCAATGCCAAAGATGCGAAATCACCTTCGTTATGACGTTAAAAAATATGCATGAATGTCTCGATACGGAGACAATGAGAAAAAAGGCAATCCAATGATTCACGAGCTTCATTTGCAGTTGCAACGTGACTTGACGTATGTTATCGTTACCTTTTTCAGGTCCTCTGCTCGCGGCCGTCGTGATCGCGGTGACGGGTCAAGTATTGCGGCTAGCATCGCCGCGATTTGGTCAGCTGGTTGCGGAAGAGGCTTCGCGACGGGGTCGTTTGCGAGAGGCTCACGCGCGCATAAGTGCGCACGCCGAGGAGATAGCGTTCTACGGCGGTCATAAGGCCGAGCACCGTTACCTCAGCACGGCCTACTGGTCCCTCGTCGTGCATTTGCGCAAAGTCCTCGCCCTCAAGCTGTGGTACGTCATGCTGGAGCAACTTCTCATGAAGTACGTGTGGTCGGGCACGGGACTTCTCGTTATCGCAATGCCGCTCCTCTACAACAACTCCGAGAGCCTCACGTCGAAGGCCCGGAACAGCGACGGAGACGGTTAGTCCTATCCGCTTTATCGGTTCACGAGACTTTTACACCGCACAACCGGACAATCGTCTAACAAGGAAAAAATATTTTTCACCGCAGGCGGAGTCAGCGAACGCACGAGATACCTGACGACCTCGAAGAATCTTTTGAGCTCCGGCGCTGACGCCGTGGAAAGATTGATGTCTTCGTACAAGGTACAAAAACGGTGGAATAAATTTCCACAGTTTATAAAAAAAAAGTATCATAGATACGAGCCGAAAGATTGATCGAGTGATTTTAAAAAGAAAAGAAAAAAACATGATTTACGAGCTTCGATGCGATACTGAGACTATTCCAAGCGTTTTGTCAGTAGTACTTGTATTAATATTATTGATTAGCTTGCAACTGAATAACAGCTGCGTTTTGCTTTGCTATCCGCACTGTGTATCGCCAGCGGTAAACCGAGAATTGAGATAAAAAATGTCCTCATTACCATTCGCAGGAACTGGTCGCACTGGCGGGCTACGCGAATCGCGTCAGCGAAATGCTCGACGTGTTCAAAGACGCGGCGCTGTGCAAATATCGACGAGCCGTCGTATCGAGTCATCAGACGCGCGGCGCTAATGGCGCGATACCGGGTTCGCGCGAAAGCGTGATAGAATTCCGGGACGGCGCGCCTGTGATAAAAGGCATCGTGCGCGAAAGCCTCGACGGTAGCATCAGCCTCGCTGATGTCCCGATAGTTACGCCTAATTGCGAAGTTATTGTCCCCAGCCTGACTCTCGACGTGAGTACGCTAATCGGTGTAATGCCTCGATGATTGATGCTATATCACTTCTTGATAGATGCATTATTCACGCCTATTATTATTCTCTCCTTCGTAATTTGTTTACTATTTTTTTTCTCGTATTTCAGATAAAACCCGGCGATCATCTGTTGATAACCGGCGCAAATGGATGCGGAAAGAGCTCGCTTTTCCGTATTATCTCGGGACTGTGGCCGGTCTACGGTGGTACTCTGACGCGTCCGGCGGAAACCTACGCGATGCGAAGCGGAAGACCAGCCATGTTCTACATACCACAGAAGCCTTACATGACGATCGGCTGTCTGCGAGATCAAATTACTTATCCGGCCGAGTGCAAGAACGGCGAATGCTCGGACGAGGAACTCCTCGGGCTTTTGGGTCTCGTCGATCTCAGAGGCCTCGCCGAGCGCGAGCCCAACGGTCTCGACACCGAGGGCGACTGGGATTCCACTCTGTCCGGCGGCGAGAAACAGAGACTCGCGATGACGCGGCTTTACTATCATGCGCCGCAGTACGCGCTTCTCGACGAGTGCACCAGCGCCGTGAGCCTCGAGGCCGAGGGCGCGATGTACGAGACCGCGAAACAGCGGGGAATCACTCTGCTCACGATAACTCATCGGGTGTCCTCGCTCGCCAAGTTTCACAAGTATTTGTTGAGGTTCGACGGCGAAGGTGGTTGGCACTTTGGATTATTGAGTCCCGAGGATTTGCCGAGGACGAATGCTGTGGAGGCCGGTCAGGAAATCGCGGGAAAGGAACGACGCTACAGGCTACAGGTCCGTTGTTGCTTTGCCGGATTAAGGAAGCCATTTGTTAAATTAATTTTATGGATTTCTCCATTGATTTTTTTTTACTGGCTCATAAGCGCGCTCCTCGCGTTGATGTTACATTGGCCTTATGTATAAAAAACTTATATCGAAAACGCGAGATACTTTACCCACTGGTTTTTTAATGAAAGGAAATTTACATGTTTCAGGAATTTCACGATATGCGTAACGAAGACACGCACATAGGAATCAGTTGAAGAAAACGTCTCGTCCGTGATTTTCGAGGATCGTCGCGAGCCAATCGCGTCCTTGTTATTTTGCGAAGTGCCTTCATGTAAATATACATAGATTTCGATAATAGTTCGCTCGCAATCGCACGCGCGACATTAAACTATAGTCAGCGAGAGAGAGAGATTAACTATCCCGACGCTCGAGAGCTGTATTTTTGTACGAGATACTTTTGTAGAAGTGAGCGAAAAAATGTCTCGCGAATACCGGGCGTTAATCGCCAGTGTCGAAAAGTTGAAGATTAATTTACACAAAAGGGGGAAGAGTGCAAACGCGTGGAGATGCAGAAAGATCGAATTCGTATTTTCGTAATTTTTCCGTCTCGCCACCGGACGGTAAAGCCGCATCGCAATAAGATACGCAACGAGCTACTGCGCTTTATACACCAATAAATAATACAAACTATTCTTATACACGTGACTGCGTCTCATGTAATTTCTTCCTTACAGCAAATCCTATTTTGACTCACGAAAAAAAAAAAAAAAATTCCTCAAAGCCAACAAAATTCTGACTAGAAGCTTCGACGACCCGGAAATAGATAACGATATATCGCGCGCCAGGAATCGCAGATGCGCATCGTCCACTCGCCGAGCACAGCACAAACGCTCGACTGTCGTTTTTTGCTCGGGCGGTATATTGATTTCGCGGCGGGAGCCCACGTGATAATGCAGCGCCAGCGCGCAAGTTACGTAAAAGCCGGTGCGCATCACGTCCTCGGACAAAGATAGAAGAGTACGATCTCCCCACGAGCCGCCTAACCCACGACTCCAATAACAATAACCCCAACGTTCTGCGTGTCAATTATTGCAGTGTCCGAGAGGCTAGATTAGCAGGACATTTCGGCATCGGGTTCCAGGTGCTCGTGGAACCGCGAATTTTCCCGTCGAGATGACAGATCGCCGTGACGGCCACGTGACTACAAAATTCCCGTATTGTCCCCAATAAACAAAAACATCGGCGGTCGCTCTCGGCGCTTCGCTCTCGACGACGATCCGACTACGATTTTTCACCGCCGCGATGGAATTCACGCGAGGATTTCTCAGCACCAACTTTCGCAACTCGTTGCTCGTAGTGACGAAAAAATTCTTCAGTGTCCAGAATGCGAAATGCGTGAGGTGCGAGCTGTTATTACGTAAATTTACGCGGGTCTAACCTAACTTCGACGTTGATGTTATGATGCGTTAATTTTGCGGCGGTGAATTGCAGATTGGCGGAGGTCGGAAAATTGGAGACACCGAAGTTGCAAGGAAAATACGACACAGGTCAACTCATACTTCACAGGGTCTTTGGGTATCGAGGGGTCATTCTGTTTCCGTGGCTGGCCAGAGTTTACGACAGAGATGTGCCAAGCAAGAAGGCAGGGTACGTCTTTCAAGAATGTCTTCTAACTTTTTATTCGACGCAATAAAGCCCAACCGCGCCAATAATAAAAAGTTAAAAATAACATTTATGTAGAAATCATTTAGATTTTCAAAGTGCAGTAAAGATTTAGGTACTGGATTTCCGCTGACTTAGATCTGAGCAAAGTAGCTTTGCCGCTAAGGTTTTGTACTGACTTTCAGTGCTTTTATTGCCACAAATTAATAATCATATTTTATTCTTTCATGTTTGTGTAAAGAACATGAAGTACCTGAAATTTACAGATTTTTTTAAGCTATTTTCATTTGCAGTGACGAGAACGTCAACTACAACAGCGTCGGAAAGGAAGTCAAAGGGAGACATCACACATTCTATCAGGTTTTGATTGACCAGAGAGACTGTCCCTTCATAGTAAGACAATTTTAATTGGATGCTGCATGATTGGTTAATTATAAGACAAAATTCTAATACATATTTGCGTTAAACCTCAGAGAGCTCAGACCGAAGCTGTGACCTTCCTGGGCAACCATGAAAGCAGCAGAAGTTTGTACGCGATACCGGGACTGGACTACGTGGCGCACGAAGATATATTGCCTTATTCGACGAACGAAAAATCGGCCGTCCAACACGAACTGTTCGACAAATTTTTGTCCTTTCATCCGGAGCGCGATCCGCCGTTCGTCGCGCAGGAAACGCTCAGAGCTTGGCAACAGAAGAATCATCCGTGGCTCGAACTCTCGGACGTTCACAAAGAAACGACGGAGAATATTCGCGTGACAGTTATACCTTTTTACATGGGATGCAGAGAGAGTCAGACCACGTCTGTCTACTGGGTTTGTACATTGCTAATTTATACGGAAATTCGAATTTTTCGTCGGCTGTTTCTTTCTCAAGTTAACAACGAACAATGTATCGCAGTGGCGCTATTGCATACGACTGGAAAATATGGGCGACCTGAGTGTGCAACTGCGGGAGAGGCACTGGAGAATATTTAGTCTATCGGGCACTCTGGAAACAGTCAGAGGTCGTGGAGTCGTTGGCCAGGAACCGGTACTGTCGAAAACTCTGCCGGCTTTTCAGTACAGCAGTCACGTCAGTTTGCAGGCCCCGAGCGGTCACATGTGGTGCGTAAAACATTATTACTCATTCTTTTTCGTTCATGCAACTGACTCAACACTACAGCCCGCATCGATATCGTTTCAGGGGTACATTCAGAATGGAACGAGAGGACGGTTACACCTTCGACTGCAGAATACCACCCTTCTCGCTCGAGTCGAAAGTCGAGGAGGGCTCGACACCGAACGTGGAAACGTAATAGCAAATTATCTGCAACGATGACGAAAAAAAAGACCCGCTCCTCCATCCTCAGTAATTATACGACAATTTTTAAGAAAAAAAAAAAAAACGCCCCCGAAGTTACCCCGATCGCCGCGAGACAGATGGCAAAAATCGCGCGGGTTTCCCTAAAAAAAAATAAAGATCCTCGCAATCTCGTGCCCTAAATGTACATATTTATTGCTAGCTCGTAGATAGTAGTGTCTAAGATATGTATGTACAACTCGTAGTGAAGTAATAAATATTCATACAAGCGACATTGTACCCTCGCGAATTTTTCGCCAACTTACCTCGACGTACGCGAATTATTCGCGGCAATGAAATACCGTATTTCGCGCCGAACGAATCGACCTCCCGCCCCTAATTGGTCCGTCTCCGTGAGCCCGGAGTCAATGCGTGGATTCGTCGAATAAAAATGAATAATGTAGAATTTCCTGGTGAATGAGATGGACCGAATACCGCGGGACGGAGTGACCCGCGAGCGAAAGCCGTTTCAAATGACCGGAAACGACCGTGCCGCCTCTCGGAGCCGGCGTTGAAATTGCGAAATTTCGCCGGCGCCGCCTGTGACGTGTAGCTACGTGTAGCGTCCGCAGAAACCATAGTCGCAGCAGAACCAGCAGCAGCAGCAACAGCAACAGCAGCAGCATCATCGGCTACGCAGTCGTTCAACAAAGCGAATAGCAAATCTTAGCGGCCCGCCAGCGACGAGCATTCTCGTACACACTCCCAAGCTAACAGGACGTCTCTCCCGACCCACGATCAACAATGGCTACGAGTGAGTATGCATAAACACAAATCGCTGGTGTTCGGCTTTGTTTTTTCGCGACGCTCCGGCCCGCGCGTATACTCGGCGAAATCGCAGGACCCGCGACACCATTGCCAAACGCGGAGCTCGCAGTATCTGCGAATACGTCGCGCGGAAAAATTTCGGCCGCGAATCTCGCGCAGCCCTCGGGCTTTCCATTGTGTGCAAAATACGCGGCTGATTATGCCGCGCCATTACCGCTACGACACTATCAACCGGCTCCGCCCATGGAGTTCCGAGAATTAATTTCGTTGCTCGTAAGAATAAAAGAATCTGGGGAGAGAAAAAAACGGAGAGAGAGGAAACATTATTTTGGAGTAATGCCTGTGCCGCGTCTACGCAGCCATGACTCGCCGAGAGTCGAAGTCGGTTCTATGTGAATAGGTCAGGGAACAAACACGGGACGCCGCGCGAAAGGGAAAGTGATACAGCAGCGGCAGCTGGACTTTTTTTCGGTCTGTTTTCGCCCGGCTGAATCGATGCCTTTGCGCGCTACGTATTAAGGATGTTATACAGCTTCACACTAGTCAAATCAGTGCTGACTTTTGAAAATAATTTATGCATAGTTTTAAGTATTTGTTGATTATTTTGAATGGTGATTTGTATTACCAGGTATGTTCTTGATCTGGGAAAAAATTAATTGCAATGGATTTGCAAAAATAATAACCGATTTACGGAAACTTTTGAAAAGGTCATTTTCATTCGGTTTTTTTTTTTTCAAAGAATGAAGCGTGTTCTTTGTTCGATTTGGATGTTTCAGGGCTCATTGTCTTTTTTGAAAGATGCTTTATGAATTTGCCTCACAAATAATTTATAACATTCTCGGTTATAAAATGACAACCTTTTGTGTACCTCTCTACAAAAATCTAGGTAAACAAACAGCTTTAATTTATCAATGGAAATTGTTACAAATTATTCATGAGGCAAATTCGTAAAGTATCTTCTAAGGAAGACAATGAGCCATGAAACATCCAAATCGAACAAAAAACACGCTTTATTAAAAAAAAAAAGGAACAAAAAGTACTTTTTCGAAAGTTTGCGTAAATCGGTTAATATTTTTGCAATTCGATTGCAATTAAATTTTTCCTAGGTCAAGAACATACCTGACAATACAAATCGCTATAAAAAATAATCAATAGATGCTTAAAACTATGTCTGAATTATTTTTTAAAAATCAGCACTCACTTGACTAGTGTGGAGCTGTATAACATCCTTAACCGCGTCTAGCGCACCGGTGGACCCTGCGTCTGTGTTCAATTTCTGAACAATCAGTAAAAACCGATAAGCGGAGAAATTGACACTGCAGCGAGCCGGTCGTCTTATCGCCAAATGCTCGGCTTTCGCCGATAGGAGTTTAATGGCGGTGGCGCATGAGTCAGTCGACTACAAGACGTTTCAGGCGCCGCTTATTTTGTATTGTATTGACATTGTCGAGCTGTACCCGTTGATCAATCATTTCGCAACTCTGCGTACGAAAAGGAGGAAATAATTTTCCGCAGTTTTCATTCGGTTTTGCCCGACGTGAATCCGAACTGAACGTTGCAGGCTATCAAATAACCGAGTGCCGGTTTATTTTTACATTCGACGAATTCTGCGATTTTTTAGCCGCGTTCGCTCCATTTTCGATTCGAGCAATACAATCCGAGGAAACTTGAGATTCAGACAGAATGGAAGAAAAATCTGGAAAAAATCAAGCATATGAAAGGTGTTTGAAAGATTAATGTTGCGTAATGACAATTTTAATAAGAAGTTATAAAATTGATGAAACAAAAACTTGCTTAACAAATTACCCGACAACCTAACTTTTTTTTTCAGATGATAATGATTTTCTAATTTTTCTCAAAATCGACGTCGGACAGACAATGAAAATTGCGAAGGATATCGAAATTTATTTTTATCCGACAAACAGACTTTGCATTCTGTGAGACTTTTGTATACGATATGAAGGTTGGCTGACGAACGGACGAATATTGACACGCGTGTTATCACGCCGAAAGAGAGAGAGAAGCGTCGCAAGTATGCTTCATGCGAAGCAGTTCGTTGCGGGATCCCGTGTTGTATCGACCAGAGTGCGCCGAGAAAAACAAGCATTTGTCTAATACGCTAAACCTGACTCTTCACGTTTAATTTAACCCTTACAATTCGGAGTTTGGATCATTTCCAGACTAATTTCCAGAGTTAGGATAATTTTCAGAAGATAAGATAAACTGGAATTTTTTTTCTGCACATAAATAGAAGGACGATTTTTAAAAGATGTTTTTAATGTTTCCTAACATTTTAAATCGCTATATTTTTCCGCGCATTTTTATTTATTTTTTTTATATATTGTCTTTCAACGTCGACTCCGAGCGATCTGTCTCATCAAACGATTGACCCTGTATATGAGAGAGCAAATCAGCGAAACAGGCGTCGATAGCATTCATTTACAATGCCTCAATTCATCTCGGTATTTTCGCTCGACCGATAGTCGCAAACGTATGTACTACGTGAAAAATAAGATACTTTTATCTTACCCATTATTATTATCATTATTGTTATTGTTATTGTTTTTGTTATTATTAAGATTATTAAGAGTATTATTATTATTATTATTAGTCCACTTTACTTTGCCCACCGGCTTTTCGATAAGTCCTCTAAATCCATCGATCGTCGCGTTATCCGCTCAGATCCCGAATCTCCGAGTTATCCTGTATTTTCATCACACGAAAGGATAACGAATGTGTCTTTGTTCCACAGCCGCGGGTGCCCTGACCACGGAGATTACGGATGAGATGCGCGCCAAGTTTTACGCCGACCCCAAAAACGTTCAGGCCCAGAACATATGCGCGAAAGCAGATCCCTTCGAGTCGTGCGTAAGCCGAAGAAAATTTCAACAGTCGAATTATGTTTTCGAGAAGAAAATCGAGCAGGAGGGCAAACCGATCACCAATCAGAAGAACTCCGGGCGCTGCTGGATCTTCGCGGCTCTCAACGTCATCAGAATTCCGTTCATGAAGAGACACCAGCTGGAAGAATTTGAATTCAGTCAAACGTATTTGTTCTTCTGGGACAAGGTCAGTGGAACATAGTCGAGAATTTTGCAGAATTACCGTTAAAAATTCATTGATTAAAATAGTTGCGAATATTTACGATGGGTTTTTTTAAATAATTATAATTAATCCAAGTGATTCTAAGTACTTTTATACCTATTGAAATTATTCGAGTACTCTTAATTGATATCGAGTTGATTTTCATTCGTTTGTGTGTAATTTATTCGTAGTACAAGTTGAATAACTTTAATACTGTACATGGTAAACGTATTTTCATGAAACATCGATTTTGCAGATCGAAAGAACCAACTTCTTCCTGAACACCGTCCTCAAAACGGCGCGCAAAGGTGAAGCCGTGGAGGATCGCTTGATCTCGTTTCTTCTGACCGACCCCACCTGCGACGGTGGCCAGTGGGACATGATTGTCAACTTGATAAATCGTTACGGTCTTGTGCCGAAATCCAGCTTCCCGGATACGTGGACCAGCGAGTCGAGCTCGCGCATGAATCTGGTGTTGAAATCGAAATTGCGTGAATTCACGAAGAGCATCCGTGACGCGGTCGACAAGGGAGCGACGGACGAACAGGTTCACGCGCAAATACTGGAACAAATGACCGTGGTATTCAGAATCGTCGGGGTCTGTCTGGGAATTCCATCTGAGAAGATCACGTGGGAATACTACGACAAATCCAAGGAGTATCACAGGGTCGGACCGATAACCGGTCTGGAGTTTTACGAACAATACGTGAAGCCGTGTTACAACGTCGACGATAAAGTCTGCCTCGTCTCGGATCCCCGACCGACGAATCCCTTCGGCAAGCTCTACGAGCTCGAGTATCTTGGCAACGTGGTAGGCGGTCGCAAAGTCCTGTACAACAATCAGCCCCCGGAGACGCTGATGACGCTCTGCGCGGAGAGTATAAAGCAGAGCGAGGCCGTGTGGTTTGGTTGCGAAGTCTCGAAGAGGCTCGCCTCGAAGCCCGGAATTCTGGACCTCGAAATTCACGACTTCAAGGCGCTCTTCGACACCGACGTGTTCCTCGGATTGTCGAAAGCCGACAGACTGAAGTACGGCGATTCTATGATGACTCACGCGATGGTCTTCACAGCCTACTCCACAGATGTGAGTTCGTTTTGCGTAAAGTTTCTTCATTCAATGTCTGCCTCTTCGAGATAAAATGATAGATTCGAAAATTATCCTCATTATGCGTATCTAGCTAATCGTTCGATTTTTCTCCGTTTCAGGGCGACTCAAAGATAACGAAGTTCCGCGTCGAAAATTCCTGGGGCGACGATCGCGGTGAGAAAGGATACTATATTTTGACCGCCGACTGGTTCAAAGAATTCGTTTTCGAAGTTGTGGTCGACAAGAAATACGTGCCTGCTGACATACTGGCGGTTTACGAACAAGAGCCGGTTCTCTTGCCCGCGTGGGATCCCATGGGAACATTAGCCCAGTAATGACTCCACGCTGAGAGCAGTTGGATCGTCTTGTAATCGTTGCTGGGTACATTCGCGCGAAAAGAAAACATAGTGCCGATCATCGTGTACTCATAGAAACTATCGTGTCTCCGCGGACATCTCGTTAGTGATCTAGCATTAAGAAAATCACGTTCTTATCTAACAAATCATACTCTTATCCCATTCGCTCGCCGACGAGCATAAGATTTAATATACCCACTGTATCTAATAACTCATCTTCGTATAGAATGAGCAGACTAATACAAAGAAATGAAATAATACCAGAGTGTTTGTATACCTCACACAAAGACTTGAGAATAATGTTTTATAATTTCTTAAAGTAAAACACGCCTGATACTACCCCCACGATTAACGCGTATAATTATCGGTAAAATCTGCCGCGCAGGGTTTACTCGAAACTCGGTATGTAATGTGTTTGGAATAACTGAAATTACGACAACACATGCTAGAAATTTCGGAGAGCTTAGTCTTATAGAAGCATTTTTGTATGATTAAATGGTTAGCGTTTAAGCTGTTTTGTAGTGCTGTGCGAATAAAGTTCGTCGAAAATGCATGTGTTTCAAATTCAATTGTATTTTAATCCTTTGATCGTGCATTCGTGTACAAAAATCTCTCTCCCCAAGGGGAATCCGATAGTTCAGTATTTCATATGTTAAGTTTTGGTACTTTTATTTACAAATGTACAAATTTCTCTCTTTTCTGACTATTCTATTTAAAAGTATTTTAGTTTCTTAGCATTTTCTTTTGTTGCCTTCTTAGTTCGTAGCAATATTTTAGTTTAGCCCATACACCCTGACACATCCTCTGCAGATGAGCATCTCTCTGCCTGACTGCAAACTTAAAAATATCTTGAATCATGAGTCTTGGAATTCTGAGATTACCCTGTTGAATTATACTGAGAGCGGCATAGAGCTTGCATCTGGCCTCCAAAAGAGGATCACCCAATCTAAGTGCCAGCTTGAATTGATGAATTGAAATTTTTCCAGCCATTTGAGCCTGTATAAATATATTCAAGTGAATTAACACATAATCCCATTTTAATTCAGCTGAACTTGCAAACGTTTAATGCCAAACTTACACAGTGCTGGAAATGTTCCCCAAGAGCAGAAAAAGCTCCACCCAGCGTAGACAACCAGGACATTGCGTGATCAAGTTCGCATCTCTCTAGTGCCATGTGGGCCACTCTTTCACCCCTAAAGTAACCAATTTCAATTTAAACACATCAAAGATCCTAAAAGTTTCATATATCTTCTATATTTACCATTTGTAATCAAGAAACTCTTTGGGCGGAGCTCGCAACTTGATCAAAATCACTGGAAATTTTCCCACAACTGCTCTGCGTTGCGAGTGATAAGTCAGGGGCCTTAGCGCGCATCGTCGATAAAAGTTAGAGTGCTTCAAGGCGTAAACATAGGCAGAGACGGCGTAGGAATGAATTCCCTTGTTGTTCAGGTGAGACGGAGCAAGAATCACGAATTCTTTGGACTTATCGCAGAAACTGTTCTTGCGAGATTCCGCGCCGGAATCGACGCGGTGCTTCTCGTGCTCCTTCACACTCAGAGACGACACGAGCAGATCATCGTAAATCGATTTTCTCCAATGAACCACCAAACGCAGTTGCGTCTCCATTTCCGAAAATCATGCGTTTCTGCAATAATTGCGTAACATAACGGCAGACGTTCCACTGGTCGACACACGATTACCGACGATTTCTGTACAAATTAATCTCAGCCCTTCGTCACTGAGCCTAGAATCAGTAACGAGGGTTAACAAGTGCTGGGAAGTTCGAATTGTCACTCGGTGCACGAAACCGGCGACGGGAATGAATTTTGAGGTTAGATTCGTGAAACGCGTCACGCGTTACGCTCGGCGGCGATTGGTCGTCGATACAATTGCTGCGACGCAAAGTCGTCTCGAAGGTCTCTCGAACGAGTTGAATCTCGAACATAAACTTGGAAAAACGATCGAAAAAGGAGTAGAGAGCGAACTCGGTCTACCGATGCAAGATATTCCGTCGCACGGATCATGACCAGCTTGCAACGCGCGCGAGATCACCATTCATCGAGATAAAGAACGCACGATGATAGCAATGGATTGAAAATCATCGTACAAACGGGATGATCGCGATATCGTGTGATGGTCGGCAAACAGAGTCGCCTTTGTATCGATCAGTCTCACTCCCACCGCGAAGTACGCAGTGTCAGCCGTCGAATGCTACGAAATAAATCCAGAAAAATATCTACCGGATTTCGAAAAAGGAAACTATCTAATTGTAAATAAATTGCGAAAATCACGCCCTAACTTGCACACGACGCACTTCGAGTGGACCGCGAGCCGGTTCCGTGTTCCCCCGTTTACCGGCCGCAGCAGACGATCCAACGGTCCAATGGGATCGCGCGTCGAGTCCAGCCCATCTCCATCGTCCAATGAGATCGTTCGCCGCCGGGGATAGCAACGGCATAGTAATAATAATAATAATCCAACAACGTGCAACGTGCGACAATTGAATCTCGCGTTGTCGCATTGCCGCGCGATAAAACACGCGACCAATTATTTCCCCGTGTCAATAATCCCGCGAAGTAAATGTAAAAACGTCAGCGACGCGCGACGTCGCCGACGACGACGCGAATCGTTGAGGATCCGTTGACGGCGAGAGGCGAGCGCTTGACTCGTCGCGTCGCGCCGGCGAGCAGCGCCGCTTACCCCACCTCGCGTGCCGGCACCGCGGTCTTTCGTACGTCGGAGGTGCAAGCCGAAGCCAAGCTCTATTGGGGCCTCCGACGTCGGCCGTGACAGGTTGGAATAACCCCGTTCGTTCTCTCCTCGGAGTGCGTCGTCGCCGCCGCCGTCGCCGTCGTCGTCGCCGTGCCGCGTTTCGTCAAGATCCTCGAGGAATAAACCAGCCAATTACACAACAATCCAAAAACAATCGATACAACCGACCGTCGGGCTGAAAAATCCTTCGAAAACGAGACGACGACCCCACGAAGAAGAAAAAGAAGAACGAAAAAAAGAAACCCAAAGGCGGAGAGCAAATCCTCGTGCAACGCGACACAGACGACCACTGATTTAACCAAAGCGTCCGTCACAATCGAAAATCACTAGTCGTGAAAATCCGAACGAAAAAAAAAAGACAGAGAAAAATCTCGCTCGTACTCGGTCCGCGATCTCGTGCCGTCTCCCCTCTCTTCCCGCCGCGCCACCCTACCCCCTCCCCCGTCGTCTCGTGTCTCTCGCGCTCTCTCTCGAGGAATTCGGGGCTAGGATCGCGTCTCTCTCTCGCGCGCGCTGTACTTCAATCCACCGGTCATGGCGTTTTTGCGAACGGTACCGCGTTGCTGCGCCGGCAGTAAAAAGCTCGGCAAGTGTCTGCCGTTGCCAGCGAGTTTCGTCGACAATGCCGCTGCCTCGGCGAGGCCCTCGGTGCAGCTGGCGCAGGTGTTGGCACGAGGATACGCGAGTTCGTCGGCGACGAATCCACCGGCGGCCCCGCCGCGACAGATCGATCCTCTCGATCTCAAGTTTAACGACCCCGTGGCATCGTTCAAAAGTAAAACCATGACCGAGCTGCTGCGGGCCTACCTCGTCTATCAGATATGCTCGATCGAGTACATCGTCGAGAACAACATGAAGGTGAGTTTTGTGTGTTATAATTTACGCGATATACTTCCCACCGGGTGTATTTGCTGGTCGACCAATGACGAGCCTGCGTCTCGGTGTGTGTGTGTGTGTCTATGTGTCCGAGTGAGTGAGTGAGCGAGTGAGTGAAAACGAATGTGCGAGCCGCGCCGGCTCGTCTCTTTTTCACCCAAGCATACGTGTCCTGTCCTGCCCCTCCCCTCATTCACTCCCCCTCCCGGCTTCCTACGAATTTTCGTTCTACCTCCTTTTCGGTCTGACTCGTGATCGGCGAGCGCCGCGAGCGGCTATTACGTATCTAAACGCGCGTAGCGCTAGCCGCCGCGTCCAGCAAACGAGGCGGCTCGCTACGCTGTTCGCGTATGTATAGCTGATACGCCTCTCGCGTTCGCACTACCGATAGTACAACTTCCAAGTGCCCCGGTCACCGCGGAGCTTCCGGCACTCGAACGTCGGGAGAGCGAGCGAGACACACAGAGACAGACAGAGAGAGAGAGGAATGTATATGATAGCGTAACGCGGTGTTTCGCACGCTGGTCGCCAGGATACTGCGACTCAATGGACTCACGAATTCTCCGGGGGACAAGGTCAAAGCCTGTTTTTTTATTCGCGTTTACGACGGTTTCCACCGGCGTAGGATTTTGAGAAACTGGTTTTTTTCGCGACATTCCGCTTGGTGCGATTCGATTCATCGATCGATGGCACAGTCGCCGCTTCCCAGCGGCTGTCATGGCGGACTCGGGTTAGCAGTGAGGAGAGGAAGAGGGGGAGGGGCAGGGAGGAGCGAGGAAGATAAATTTTTAACCGCCGTAGTTTTTGGATTTTGTTTGACGAGGATTAACGAGCGCGGACGAAAAACTTGTGCAAACCGTCGGCTGTTGGTACTGCGATTAAATGTTACTCGACGTCTGTGCGATTTCAGCGCGTTACAAGTGCGCCCGGTGCTAATGTAAAGCAGCTCGCGGGTTATTTAGTGACGAGGCGACGATAATTGGCTGTGGTAATGATAAACGAGACGAGCGCGATCGGCACCGGCGCGCGGGATCGGGTGAAAAGAAGGCGGCTGGTCGACGTTAACGGTGATTCATTAGTATGTGACGCTTTTGCATAAATCGCAAACCGCGCGCGAGACACACGCTGCTGCGAGCTCGTCTCGTACAATGTAAGCACGTGGCGGTCGCGGATGTTTAATTACACCGCTGATAAAAACGACTTCACGCACGCTGTGCATGCGCACTGCGCGAAGATTAGAAAAAGATACTTTGCGAAATAATTGTCATCGCCGTTCGAGGCTTTTGGAGAAAAAAAAAAAAGTTCCACTTGTTCGTCACGAACAGCGTAATTCGCGAACGTCAGTGTTCGCCGGGCGAACAATTCGCAAGGTCACCGATGACGATTGAGTCTTGGCGCTCGTCGGCCCAGACGCAGGTCAAACAGCTGGTGATTTCGAGTCATAAATTTTGTCTTACGCACTTGTCGCACCGGCATTTAGTGACTTAATAGTTGGCGGAATTAAATGTCACGTGACGTCCGCAGAATAAAATTTTATCTTGCAATAAAATTCGGAATTTTGCTTGAAGAAACTGATTTAAATTTCGTGAATGTTATCATTCATATTTGCATAGTTATCGAGGTTGAAAAAATTCAGTGCACTATTCGGAGCTTGTACGCAGCCCAAAAAGCTGTTGGGGCGAGGCCACGCTCGCCCACCAATCAGCGAGCGCCTCTCACTCGCTGGAAATTAATGAATATCAAACTTTTTTAATATCTTCAATTCCGTCGCAACTGTCACGATCAACATCGACGAAATTTAATTTTGCAGAAATATCAGGTGGACTTTTATGCTCTCGTGACTGTTGCGCACCTAAAATTGGACAGATTATGCGGCATTAGTCTCGGCTAATGACAGATGGTCCAAATGCGAGAGGCTTTAGTGCCATGACACAGTAGAACGGCGGCCTGATGGCGAGACACAGAAAAATAAAAAGAAACTGGAACACATTTCAATCTTTATTGATCTATTTTACATCGCTAAAGCGAAGCCTCAAATATTACGCTTCATTACGAGAGACCAATGACTCGAAATTATTTATAATCAACGAAAGCGTGAATATTTCCATTCAAATAATATACGTAATTAAGACGTACAGAAGAATTACCCGTAATTTGTAAATAACTGATATTTGTATAATAATAGTGTTTATTCTTGTAATTCTCGCTTTCAATTGCAGTTGAAATTACGAACATGCAAATTACTGGGTGTTCCAGTAGAGATGACTGGTTCGCCGGCAATATATACATTTCACATAAAATACCGTGCGCTCTTATTACTTTGCTCCACTCGGTGCGGCAAATCGGCGCTACGTGTATCACGTTTTAAAATGTTGAATGTTTCAGTTCTTTATTCACTAAATGGCCAAAAACGAACTTCTGTGATCGCATCTCTTATTGCAATATCAGTTGATATAGTAGCATACAAGTACTGCAAATATTCAAAATTTCCAATCTTTTTCCTTGGAATCTACGCAGCAAATACTCGATCGAAACTGGTTATCACGTGGCGCCCCGCAGTCTCGTGACGTCTTCAAGGCAAAAGTCATTATCGCTAGCGTCGACCAGTCCCGTCGACAATCCGACAATTGGCCAACGGACGAGATCGGCCGATCTGCCAAATTATGAAGATGCTTTTATTACGTCCCTCGCGGTGACCGGAAGAGACCTGTACTCCCCCCTTCCCCCCGCGATGCCTCTCCCCCCTCCACAGGGACATTGAACTCGAAGGAAAGGAGGCTGGCTCAGGTTGGCGTACGAGAATCGAGCTGGCACCGCGCGGCGCTCGCGCGATATTGATTTCAGCCGGCGGTGCAGGCTACGTCGTCGTCGACGTCGACGTCGACGCCGTTGCCGCCGCCGCCGGCGCCGGCGTAGCCGCCGCGGCGACACCGGCCGCCCACCGCCGAGTCTCTCCGATCTACCCTTGGAATTTCACTCGGCTGCGATATACGTACGACCCGCTGAAACTGTAGCCGTAGCCGTACTCCGTGCTGTCTCGGTTACGTAACGATGCAGCGTTCAACGGCACAACCAGCCCACTGAGCGGTGTCGATGCCTCATTTCCCAACGTCTCGCGAGCTTTTCTCCTCCCTCTCTTGCCGTCTCTTCCTCTGTATCCACTCCTTGTCCCCCCCCCCCCCCCCCCCGCCCCCTACCGCCCCTCTCTCTCCGGTCTCTCTATTCTCCTGACCTGCCGACACTAGTTATAATTTCTCCTCGTGTCTCTCGTGTCTCTCGACTTTGCCTCCCTCTCTCCCTCTCTATTTCCTCGAGCCGCTTTTTCACCACTTGGCAGACACCCCGCCGCCATTTCGTGAGTCATGCCACATCTCTGCATCGGGCCTGCACCCGCGACGCCCGATTGGTCGGAAAAGTACCGCGAACAATGACGTCAGGGACTGTGCATGTTATTTCGTGAATACATAAACGGCGATAGTATCACGAGGCAATTTCGTAACACACTTTTCGTGCAGTTTGTTGGCAATCCTTGATATCGATTTTCAGGGGGGTTGGTTCAACAGCCCAGACTGCTGTTTGCGCCGGGCGGGCGTGCGGCAGAGAGACGGTAAAGCAGAGCGCAAGCGCACTGGCTGGGTCATTGTAGTTCGTTGGTGTATCAGCGGACAGAGCTTTTTCGACGAAAATAGAACCGTGCGATTTGGGATTGGACAGCAAGAGAAGGTCGAGGGCGGAGTGGCACTGAGATAAGGATATTCGTTGGGCTGATAAAAAAAGATGCAATACACATGACTATTTTTTAGATTAGAATATTTTTCGCTGCAAATATTTTTGGCTAAACCATCAAAATTATTTTGGTAACAGAAAAAAAAAATCTGACTCAACGAAATATTTTGCTACTTTGACAAAATATTTTCCTGAACTGAAATATTCGATTAACCCAACGAATAATTGCGTTGGTCAGTCATTTTTTTGCTCGTCCAAGAAAATGAAAAAAATTACTCCCGTCCATTGCTGCACTCATTCGCAGTGCGGTGTACGTAAACCAGAGCGCAAGCGCGTTTGCCGGGTCCTCGTAATTTGTCGTTGGCTACTGTGTGGCCAACGTTTTTCGCCGAAAATACTCGATGCTGCGCTTTGGGATTGGAAAGAGAGAGAGAGACAGAAGGTCGAGGACAAAGTCGTTACTACGGGGCTGCCCACATGCTGAACCGCTTGACTTTCCGTTGGTCGAATTTGTTGCGGATTCCTTTCTGCCGGATTCATGCGGACCATTCGGATACCGACGAGGAAGGGGCGGAGAGGGGGCAAAGGAGGGGAGAGGAAGTCAGTAGTTTCAGTTGCTATGCTATAGTATATTTCGGTCCGCGCGGTGGGGAATTCTAGGAAGAAGCGTCTCGCTCGCGCGCTCGTCCGTCTATCGCAGTCTCGCTTGTTGGAAGGGTCAAGTCTCGCTGATCGATCTTTTCCTCAGCGGCGCATCGTCCATTTTGAGAAGGGACGAGCCCCTCAAGGGCTCCGACAACCGGACGGGTGCATCGACGGATCCCGCGAAGAGTTACCATAAATCCGCCGAAAATTCCTGCGAGGATTTTATGGTGGTAATTTTTTTTTCTAGATTCACGTGTAAACCGATGAACATTCGAAAGTAATTTTACTTCATTGCAATTGCATTTTATTTCAGTTCAGATACCGGAACAAAAAATTGTAAGCAATATTTATTATCCCGGGTAAAAAAAAAATGTTGACTCAGACCAGAGAAATCCATAAGTTTACGTAACCGAGACAAAACAGCGAGAAAACAACGTTCGTCCTTCGAAACTTTCCTCCGGATTTCCCGATCCGTAGAATCGCCGGAGCCATCGCGATTCGTCGAGTTATCCGTGGTATGCCGAGAGAGATACGTACACAGATTGACGGTTATAGCGCGTCTGAACCGGCGCCGCCATGGAAAATACGCCGCGGCTACTGTACCACTGGGGCCTTGGAAAATCAATATTAAGTTCAACCTACGTCACAGAGCAAGCAACCGGCGTTCGTCTGTAATGACTATTATTATCCCCTCTCCAGCCCCGTCGACGATCCTGCTGCTCCTGGCCGAATCGTCGGCGTGTTTACCACATATACCGATCATTTTTTTTCAAGTGCGCACACAACATCGATTTCCGCTCGGGTCAGTGTCGAGAATGAGGAGCACTGACGATGAGAATGGACCGGACGATCCTGCTCGCTCCTGTGACCGAACCGTTGGCCCGTTCACCACGCCGCAGGTACCGATCATTAGCCAAAAGTTCAGTTGATGCATGCATCAACTGCAGATGCCCGCTCGGGAGAACCTGAAGAATGAGGACCACTGACGATGAGAATAGACCAAATGATCCTGCTTCTCCTGATGCGACCGAATCGTTGGCCCATTTACCTTGCCGCACATACCGATCGGTAGTTGGAAGAAGTGCACTCAATGCCGATTTCCGTACGGGGCAGCCTCGAGAATGAGGAGCACTGACGATGAGAATGGATCGAACGATCCGGCTTCCCCTGTGGTCGAATCGTTGGCCCATTTAACTCGCCGCACATACCGATCGATCGTTGGAAAAAGTGCACTCAATGCTGATTTCCGATCGGGGCAGCCTCGAGAATGAGGAGCACTGACGATGAGAATGGACCGAACGATCCTGCTTGCTTCTGCTGTCGAATCGTTGGCCCATTTACCTCGCCGCACATACCGATCGATCGTGCCGATCTCCGATCGGGTCAGTTTCGGGAATGAGAAGCATTGACCATGCTGGCCATGCGCCCGAATTGTTGGCCCATTTACCTCGTCGCAGATACCGGCCATTGGCTAAAAGTTACTCAGGGTGAAAGTTTTCCTCAGCCCTGTTAAAAACTCTCTTGTGTTGCATTCCAACTGGTTAGTCCTTCACTCGCCTGAATGCAACGTTATCAGATTTTCCACCAGATTCCCCGAGGTTCGACAATGAGGAGCACCGAGGGTGGATCAGCCGAGCTCCTCGCAATGGCGTCAATCGCTCCTGATGGCAAACGCGATCTGCTCCGAGCAAATATGTCGCCTGCCGCGAAACAAAAAATCGAGGAAAAATAGCGACACGACTCTCCATGCCGATTTATCGACCCTTGGAAAGAAACTTCGTATTCCGCCAGATGAATAATTAATCGAGACTTCTGGCGCATTGAAAAATACCGCCCCGAGTACGTTTCGCGATTTTTCACTCGATGCGACGGCGTTGAAATGCAGGTCTCGGCGCATGTCCTCTGTGCGGTTCTGGCCCGACGCCGCCGAAGCCGCCGCCGCCGCCGACGCTGGGGAGGTAACGACTGGTAGGGCGGAATCGATCGAAGCGGAGATCCGAATACTCGAGCCGAGCGAGACTCGACGACAGCCACTCTGGAACTGTTACGCGCCACGTTGCTTGCGTAACACTCGGCGCTCTCCAGACATTTTTCGCATTTTCCAAAATTTGCGCAGGATCAATGGTGACGCACTCGCGGAATATTCGCCTGAAACAATTCGTCTGAACTAACAATTTGTCCTGCGACGAATTTTACTTAACTTTACTTAACTTTATTTTACTGTAACTTAGTTTATTTCAACGAGACATAAAAAGCCGCATATTAATGAATGGTCCGAACGTAGAAAATCGCAGCGATCGGTTATGGAGCTTCGAGAGAAGACATAAAAAAATGCGAGCCAGCCAGAAATAAAGAAGCGTCTGCGTATAAGCGCACAGCTGGCTCGCAGTTGTAACAGCAAAGGTGGAATAGCAGTAGCAGTAAAAGTAGCGGGAGAGCGCCTACCGGTTATATGGGACAGCTGGTACCGCTGCGGTGGTCACTGGCTGAACGTAATTAGGACGTAAAGTGGCGGTAGTCGAGTCGAGGGGGTAATCGCTGGCTTACAGTGTATCTGCGCTATTATTTCTGCTGGCGGCAAAGTGGGTGCGGGGGTGGGGGGGATCGAGCCGCTGTGACATAAGCAATACATATTTTTTCCATGACTCAATGACGATCGTAAGTCAAGATCGCGGTCGTCGTTATTATGGAATTTGAAAAATTGCCGTTGGGACAGTGACGTTCTCGTTTCTCGTCGCTGTAAGTAATTCCTTTGGTTATAGTTGGACAAACTATCTGTCTTATTACGGTAACTAATAGATTGTTGCAGTAACCAAACTGCAGTGATAATAACTGTTGGAGGGAGATGGGGGGGGGGGGGGGAATATCGGCGGGCGCAATTTGTTACCCGCAGCGAAGTGTCAGCTGTAGTGAACAATTTGTGTCCCGCCAGCGAAAAAATTGCTTCTGGGAAGCGATATTTTTTGCCGCTGGAGAGATAATGATTTTTTGTTGTCGCGAGAATCAGGTCAGTAGCAGGAAGCCACGTTTTAATAGTGCGTCGAAACCATTTTTCTTAAATCTCATGTTTGTTGTCTAGTTTTTTGTTATCAGCAAATTGTATTCGATTCAGATACATTTTATTTGAACCGGAAGACTTCATTCGATCCAAATAAATTGTATTCAAACCAGAAAATTTAATTAGATTTGCCAAAATGTTATTTGAGGCTGGAAATTTGATTTAATTGGCGTAAAATTGAATTTGATTGAAACAGGTTCCATGCGCTTCAATTCTATTTTCTGAATTCAGCGACGCAGGGCGATTGTTTGGTTGATTATTCGCGTTGCGACGATTGACGCAACATGGTGTATTGATCCGGAGGCCAGACGCGCGGGGAAAGATTAAAGTCGTCGACTCGACGTTCGGCGGCCGGTGATTGAGTACATTGAAAAGAAGCGATGCGAACAAATTGAGGAAAAACACGGGAAACGAGATTTACACACACCGAACGAATAATCGATTTTTTTAAATACTAATGCGAGGCAAAAATATATCCAGACGAGTCGTGAACTTCGATCACGGTGACTCTGACGATTGTTGGGCCGATTGAACCAACGACATCAGACATTCGACTTCCGATCGTCCATTTCACACATGACGCAGCGTTCGGAATTCTAGATCATCGGTCTACAGTAAACAGTAATCCTTATCTGTCGTAGACATTTGGGCGCTTATGCGGAAATTTAATCGGGACCCGAGAACAGTCCAGTTGTTATTTGGCGCCGTATCGGAGACCGAATTATTCCTACGCTGATAACGGAACAGGAAGAACTGACGATACATTTCGGCGACACATTTTTCAGTCGATCCTAATCTGGTTATAACTCAATTATTTGATATGCTTCGTTGTTTATTTTTTTTTTTTATTTCAAGGACTAACATTCAATATCGCGAAATTTAGCAGTATGTCGGAAAAATATTATTCTTGCGTTTTTATCATCGATTTTTCTATTTTTCGGGCAAACAACGGTGCTTTTCGAAAGGCGCCTGTTTTTCTGGAACTAAATACATATTTTTCACACCGTCGCCACATTGGCCATCGTCTGTTCATTTCGTGACATTCTTTCCGCATACTTTTCGCCTACTCGCGGAAATTGATAAAAGGAGATGGAAATATACAGACTCGACGAGAGCGACAATAAAAAAGGGTCTTCTCCGAGTGGCCGAAGGGAAAGTAGTCGCCCACGCTCCCCTCGCACGCTCGTCATGACTCGACGTTATTTTCCAAGGCGAGAGACTAGAAGCAGCGAGTATAAAGGCAGGAAGAGAGCGAGTGGAGCTTTTTCTGCTCCGATTCTGAGCGAAACAATGCGACGAGTCCGCGTCCTCTTAGCTCGTCATCGTCGGCGACAAACGCTGAGGGCTTCGTGTTCGTGTCCTTATTTCGCTTTATATTCATCGGAACTTGCGATATGGGCCAATACATTTTTAACCTTTGATCACAATTTGTTGCAATAATCTGTATTCATCCTTCTTAAGCCAATACTCATGAGTCTAGAGAATAACACGTAATACGCATGTGAGATTGATAAAAAAAAAGAGAAAAATTAGTGTGTCCTCATTTCATTGTATATTCGTCAAAATATGCAAACGGGCGAATTAATTTTTTTTATCTCGAAAGAATTATGATATCTGGGTCATTAATAATTTTTTGAATAGAAACATGTGAGCCCATACCGGGAAAAAAATGAATTGACAGCACCACAAGTGACGAATAATTTTCGTTTGGCTGTGTCGAAAAAGCACGTGCTTTTTTTTTTCCTTGCGGACGCGGTTGAGTCAAATTTTTTTTCTCATTATTTGCATGCGTTTACGTCACAAGCGGGACGACGTCACGGACGGAGAGAAAAACGCTCACGGTTTTTTCGAGAACTCGTGACTCGATACTCATTCTGCGACGACGAGTGTAAAAATACAATCGCCCGGCGCGCGCGGGGAACGACGGCGTTTCGGAGCAGAAAGATCGCGCGACCGAGGAATCTTCGAGGGCGGGACGAAAAAGAATTGAGACGGTACTGCGTCTTGATAGCGTGACTCATTTGGCACATATCATATTTTACATGTGCGGAAACAGACTCAGTATCATGAAAATGATAATTTCAATACAACATCCATTCACAATATTAATCAGATATTTCAACTACAAAATAGACACCTAATTTTATCGAATTACTTGGATTCTAATATATCTATCAAATAAAATAAATAACCCCCTTTTTAAAAAGTAACTAAACAAATGATTATTTTTAAACTTCAAAAAGCCACGAAAACGCTTGAACCACTTTCGTTAAATGATAGCGCGGCGCTCGTGCGGTCGGCCGAGCCGGGGCGATAACCCAGCGAGGCTTTCACGACTAACTCAACAATTTCAGGGTCGACCGAGTCTCCCGCAATGTGGTTCAAGTGCGCCCGAGAGAGTAGCCGGAGTTGCGCCGCCGGTAACGCGTGTAGTACAAACACACAGAGAGCGAGAGAGAGAGAGAGAGAGAGAGAGACACAGAGCGAGTTCGCGCGTTGCAGCGGAAGCGAGGAACTCGTTTTACGAGATCTCGCGCGGGTGAGCGACGATTGCCTGGAGGAATGACTCGAGATCTCGTCGGCCGTTACTGCAGCGCGGCGAGACCGCGCCGCGCGCGCCCAGAGCCACCAGACAGTCCACAGACGCGCGGATAACACGCGCGCGCGGCTTCTCGCTTCCCTTAGTCACACGCGTCGTCGTTCGCTACGCTCGGGACTGTGTAACCCGGCGGCCGTCGACGCCGCCGCCGCTGCGAACCTCGTGATAATACCGAGACACCCGAGGTACACACGCCGGGCGCGAATCCGGCCGCGTCTTATCGCCGATACTCGCGCGAGCACAAACAATCCACCGTCGAAGCCCCCCGCGCGCTCTCAGTTTTATCTGCGCGTGCGTCTGCTGTGTTTTTTTTTATCTCGTTAATTTCCACCGTAACGCGTTTATCCGGTGTCCGATGAAATCACGGACCTGTCAAACTGTTTCAAACAGTGTCAAACTGTTTGTTCCGAAAACAAAAACAATTTGGCGAGCCATTTTTTGAAGGTTTTACAATTTTTTATATTATTTTTTTGAACTTATCGTATAAATGGAATTTAATTTGGGTGCAGTGACAAAAATGAATACGTATTTTTTTCTTATACGTCGATGAGACCGTGAGACGTCGCAGGTAGACGAGAAGAATGCAGCTCGGGTCACACTCGACTATTCCCACCTTTCGCGACCATGAGCGTCTGCTCGGCGCAGACCGGCGATAAAATAATGACAAAGTGAAAAAAGCGTCTGGCGCGAGTTTTAGATCTTCGTTTATTGCGAATGAATAAACGCGAAATAGAATTGCGGTTCCGTTGAAGCGAAATAGGCGATAATTTTCCTCCCGAGAATTTGACCCAGTCACATATGTTACGGGTTGACAAAAAAAGGAAATTCGCTTTGATTGCATTTTGACGGCATTGACCCCCCCCTTCCCCCGTGCGTCCTTTATGAATTCTTTATTAAATGTTTTTCAGAATTACGGCCCATTGCGGAAACCCATTAAAGTTCACTATCACGGAAAGACAAATGACGAAATGGAACGACGAATGGGTGCAAATTCCATTTTTTTGTATCCTTGATATTTTTGTTCATTTTTTTTTCATTGCCGGGTCTCTTCGAGTGGAATCAGTCACGAGATTGTCTCGTCTTCTGGATGGATGGACAACAGACTTTCGTTTATGCTCGGCCGCCTGTTTCCTCTCGCCATGCAACCGATACTCGCGGCGGCGGCAACGTACATCGGGGTCGTCGAAACGTCGGCGCGGCAAACGTGATCGGATTTGCCGGGGCAGACACGTGCTAAGTAATCCGCCCAAGGCCGTCCGGTTGGGTCTGGCGGCGCCCGACATTGCCACCGACGCCGCCGCGTTCGTAGCGTACAGCGCGAGCCGCCGCGCCACAAGGCGTTTAACATTTTTCGCAAAGTGACGTTGGCATTGCCCCCGAGGGACGAGTTTCGCGTGCCGAAGAATGTCGAACCAGTGGGAACGACCGGTTTCTTCTTACTTGCTTTTTTTTTTCTCTCTTTTAATTCACTTTTTTCACGAGCGTCACAATGCGCGGACTACCACGAGACATATACGGAATGTTTATCGCTCGCTGTACGAGTTCGACAAACCGATGGAACTGGGGAGATTCTCGTTCGCGATTCCTTCGTCTCGTGAATCTGTAACGAGTATCATACTTCAGTGCATATTAGTAGTTTTTACTGCTCCATCGAATATGGCCAGTTATTTATTTATTTATTTATTTCAACGGAAAGATCATTTTTACAAAAGATGATGGAGGTATAAAAGTGTGTCAATCAATAACTTGATACATAGCAATCTTATAATAAAAAGTGTAAGTACAAAAAGAAAGAAAGATAAAAAGAAAAAGAAGCTCCGAAGAATAGCTGAAAACGTTGCACCGTATCTCACGTTGATGAGGCTTCCCTGTGCCTGGCGAAGTTTATCCATAATAAAGTTTATTTCTAATCGACTCTTGGAAGATCCTTTTTTGAAGACCAAAATATCGTTGGAGGTGTTATTCTGATTTTACTTAAAGAAACAAATTGACGTCTTTTTTTAGTGGGAATAAGAAAAGCAGTAGATAATGATAATTTATTCAGTTAATTACACGTTGATAGTTCATTTTACGAAACATTCATATCGTGGAGTGTGTAATAAATGCAAAAATGTCCAGACCAATTTAGCCGCCTCTTATCGCAGGCTCGCAGGACATTCGATTAGCATGAATGAATTTCTGATACACGTGGATCATATTACAGTTAATTAAATATTTTCATCGTCATCGAGTTGTCTAGTTACTCGAGTAGTCGTGGTGGAAAATCGCCGGTGCGGATGATCGGTCAGCCGACCGGCGCGGTGCGACGCAGAATCCGCGGGTCGCGAGGTGATCGAGAAACACCTCGAGTGAACCTGGCTAGGCCCAGCCGGGATCTCAAAATAGAGCCCGCATTATATTAGCGTAGTGCGAAACGCGAAAACGCCGTCGCCGAGATGGATAATCGGGCTCTTCGACTCTCGGCACACGCGACGTTCGTATGCAAACGCGTTACGACGGACTTTGATAATTGAAAATGTATTCTCGCATTATGCAGATCGTGCGTTACCGATCAAACGATCGAAGGCGACATCAGTTCCCTCGCGGTCATCCGCCGTCGCCGAGTTAGATTTTTCCATGTTCAAGGTTGTGATCATTTTTTGACATTGACGTTTTGGCATTTGACATTTTTTTTAACCATTAACGAATCAAAATTTACTAATTTTTCAAAATCTGTCGTCCTGTCAAATCAATCCGCTTCTCCCGCATTTCCGGAGTTCTTAGGATTAAAAATTCTTTTGTGCAATCGGTGAATGGGCTGAGATTCTATACACTTTGGAATTATCACTACCGACTGCAATGCAGACCGTTTTATCAGGTACCGCTTAGCTCGCTCCAAGCTCATTTCCAATTAAAACCCTGTCGTTCGGTTGGGCAAAGAATTTCCGGGGGAACGACCCAAAGCCAACCGGAGTTTGTCTGCAACCGCCATATCCCATTTCGCGTCGCCGCGCGACCGCCGAACGTTTCTGAAACTCACATTGTTGCAGCCTGTGCACGTCTCAAGTTTTCCAGTTTGCTTGTCCGCCGCCCACGAGAATAACGCAATTAATTGTCGTTAGTTTCGCTTAAACGTTTTCGTTCTGCAGTCGAGTGCGACGAAATTGAAATGTTACTATTACCATTATTTAAAAAAAAGAACAGTATTAAAAATAACATTTTCGCTACGCTACCGGTTATGAAAGAATGACCGCCGTGTAGAATCTGGCAAGTGTCGGATTCGTGGGATTTTCGCAATTTCAGTAATAAAAGGCATTTATGTCATCACTCGCGCCTGATGAGGTTTTTTAAATCCATGCATCTCGTTAGCCGGTTATTCGCCGGTCGCGCGCGCTTCGCGTGTCGTCCGCGTATACAGCGTTGATTGCGTTAAATTTGCGTCGAGAGTAACTGAAACCGCGACGCACACCACGTGGAAATATAACCCTCGCAATTATAATTGAATATAGAACGATCTTCATTCAGTGTCATCACGCAGCGACTATGCGTACACTGTTATTATTGTATATCATGCGTCTGATCGTATTTCTTGATTAAATTGTTGGCGACTGCCGTGTGGGGCGTTTTTGTAACACTTTTTTTATTGTATAGAACGTGGGGACTGAATGGACTGAATCTTTGAATTTGCAATTTTCATCCGTATTACTACCATCAAGAATATTGTACTGTTACGATATTATGAATATTCATTTAGCTTCGTTTTTTATTTTAAAAAAATTATATTAACATATTAATCGTGCATGTCGGTCGCTATCATTGAAGTGACTTGAAATACTGGCTGAGCTGCTCGGACGGTAACAAAGTTGCAATCGAAAGTTGTATCAAGACTCTTTACACTTTTTGATACAGGCCGAGCGACTTATAGGCGATATTTAAAAAAATTCAACTATTTTTTTACATTCGTGTGTTAGCCATAAAATATTTCATGTCCTTAAACGAGGCTCGATGGACGCTACACATTTTTTTTCGTTGTTGACTCGTTGACTTATTGACTATTTATCGAGCAATATTTGTACCCCAAGATTGTCCACAATATTTGCACTCTGAGTGTGCCCTAAGCAAATTCGGTGGCTTTTGTGGCGATTGTACAGGGGTATCGTTTCGTGTATATGCGCTCGGTTTATCGAGCGCATATATGAACTTGTTGGGCTAAACACCCGAGACTGTTTACATGCTTATCTGCCGACCCGAAGTGGCATCCACCGTCGGACCAAGAACGATGCTCCCTGTTATTTCAATAAGGGGGAAATAGAGTCGCTTGGCATGTGTGTATTTATGTGAATACATATCGTACGGTGTGAGTAAGCGATATGGAGCTCTAACATTATCTCGCTGGCTGGCGTACTCGTAAACCATGAATGACCGAATCGAAGAGAATTTCCGAGGCTCCGTCATCCTTCCTCTCTCATTGCTCTCGTCACTTATCGGACGCCGGAGAAACGCGAAGTCTGTTATGTGACATTCAACTTGAGACACGTTTGCTTTGCCGAGTAAAAAATGAATAAAAAAAATAAGAACCGTCCCTGACTTCACTTTGTGGCTTGCACGAAAATTATAAAAAAATGATGTTAAAATTAGATAAGTTGACAGTCTTGCTTATTCATTTCTTATCACCGGGAAACTGATAATCGTGAACTTTAGCAAGGAAAGAGGGGAATCCTTTTATTTCTCACTGATGACGAACTGTCAAGATTCTACGACAAATTGACGGCGATAAGTTCTATGAATGAGATTTATCGTGTAGTATTTCGCGATAATACAATTTGTTATTGATAACGAGAGAGTTGCGATAACAAGTATGGTTCAAGGCTGAACGAAGATTCCCGTGGAATTGTTGCGAAATAAGTTCAACTGACTTTTTAGGTCAAAAACTGATCGATCACTTTTTTTTTCACCACAAAAAGACTGACCTTAAACTTATTGAAGTCCTTTTTTTCTAGCATCTTTCGAAAAACTGATAAAAAATCGATTCCGGCGTATTTCGCGAGAAACAGATGTGGTGAAGATAAACCCTATCGTTGTTGATTATATCAGAGTCGCGACGAGATTCCACTGGTATTAAATTTACGACGTATGAGAGGTGGTGGCTCATTGTACCGAGAAGGATTATCTCGAAGAGGCGCGGAAACCGAGACCGGGAGTTTTATCGACGTCGTTCGCGGGGGGCCCCGTCGGACGAGGGGCTACAATTCTAGCGTGCGACAGCGTTTTCTTATCGATCGAGCGCATCGTAGTCTCGCACTCTCGAAGAAGAGTCATGTGGTTGTACATTTTATCCAATGGCAAGCTATTTGCTCGTAGACAACGAAACTGCGGATTTCCGCAATGAGTATTTATTTTTTTTCCATATTTATTATTTACTCTAAATGTTTTATTTCATATACTAGGCTAATCACACGCGTTAGCGCGCGTGTCCGAGATACCTTTGCATTGCTGCGCTCTTATAAAGCTTTAATAGGGTAAATCGCAACTAAAAAACCCTTGTTTAGTTGATGAAAAAAAATAAATAAATTTGTCGTTTTGCTTGTCAGAAATCGTAGATCCGGCCGCCCGGCCGAAAACCGCCCAAATCGGGGTCACCGTAGGTTAAACAGTGCTGCAGCGCTCATTACGACAAACTGTCAAATCTCGCGCTGTTAAACAACGAACGGCCGATCTCACGGTCCACGACCAATCAGAGGCCGAGTTATATTGACAACAATGGTTGCTCATGCACTTTTTAATAGAGGAATTTAATTTTATGAAAAAGTAATTTAAAAGGTGTCATTTTTTATGATAAAAAAAGTATTTTTTTTTATCTAATTATGTTCAACAATATTCTTGACAAAAATGTATTGCATATTTTTTACGTTCTATTTGAATGAATTTTCATGGAGTCTACGAGAAACCATGAGTAGACCTTTTTTCGCAATCCGCGCGTCTCGATGGCAATTCGAAGTGGCCGAAGCGCGACGTGTCGAAGTCGTCGCGGGACGCGGTGTCTATTTTTGGATTTAATCAGGCCGGGACAAGCACTTCAAGTAGCGGGAGAAGTGGGTGTCGAAGTAGACGCGCGCTTGGCGCGGGTCTTCCCTTCGGGCTTGATAAGGCAATCAAATTGAGACGCGACGATATCCGTGGAAAATACGAGTGATCTCGTCCTCCCGACGCTTCGCGTCCTCGCTCTTTCGCAAAATGATTTCCTCGGGTTTTTCGTCGTTCGCTCCTTCGAGCGTAATTTACGCGCGCAAAGTGGAGCAGCGACGGAAACGCTCGGCTTTGGCACGAGATGCGAGGAAAAAATAAATACGCAAGAACAGTCGGCGAGAAAGTGAGACAGACGAAATTCGAGAATCGAGCTACTAGGACGAGCGACCGGTGTTCACCTTGCAGTTCCACAGGCTCCACTTCGGTATTACGCAAAAGTCCGGAGTCCAACTATTTTTACGAACGCCGAAATCCGCGCCTTTGGCATTGGCGAGTTGTTGCATTTTCGACTTGTTATCGGATTGTCGTGACGTGCCGCCGAAGTGCGACACGACGAACATTTGTCATCGTCCTGCAGCGTGAAAAGATAACAAATGATGAGCTGATTCTGTATTTTCGTCGTGGCTTTTGTGACGTTGATTTGATCGCATCGAACATTATAAAAAAAATTGAAAATATATTTTTCAAATGAATAAATGCAAGTTATTTTTTATATTATTATTTAAGTCATTCTGGTAAAAAATTGTACAATAATAATAATAACAATAGTAATGATAATACTCTGTTGTTCGCCCGGAAGATGCCGTCACACACGTAGAACAACAGCTCGTTCCTAATCACCCGGATGATTTTGAAATAGAACTGAATGTTCTAGAATTCGAGGATGCTCAGCCGCCTGACACTGGTCCGCGGCACCGAGTTTCTCACTCGAGAATCGCCTTCAACGTGACCGTTGGAACAGCATGAAACGCACTTGCGCATAAAAATTATTTATCTCGCGACCTCGTCCCCGTTGATTTTTGCGATATCTGACTCGCATCGATATACAACGCGCCTAGCCGATATATGTACGCGACATTAGCCCGAGCCCGTCAATCGCGTATCCAAACTTGCTCTTGGCACTCGAACACGTGGATTCGATGCTGCTCTCTGATAGACGTCTATTAGTGGCGCATTATCAATACAAACTGGGCAGTGATACATCAGTTTTGTTCTGACTCAGTTAATTTATACAATACATGAGAAAAAAAATACTATAAAAATTGACCGCAGTTAAAAAATAAACATACATTTATGTTAATTTATTTCAGTCACGATGTTTTTTTTTGTTATTCTTATTTCAACGCTTTTGTCTACGTGTAAGCAATTGGGTATTCGCATTTCTGTCTGGGAACTACGCCAAACATGCTATATCACGTTTCCGACCTCCCTAATAGTCGTCCTGCGTTTGTTGCCTTCAAATGCTCACGATGCATTTTATTATGAATTACATGAAAAGGTCAAACAAGTATTTTATAAAATAAATTTTCATCGAGTAACGGTCGAGAAGTTCGAGAATTTTTTTCAACCACACTGCACTGTCCAATCCGGTCGTAATCCGAGTAGGGCGAATATACATGTATATGTACACCGAGTGCTAATGAAAAGGCATTCGAGCAGTGCACTTCATTCGCTCAATATCGATCTGATAATGGAAACTACGAGTGCGCTGTCATAACTGAGCGATCATTGTCCTTTCGACCATCGCTCGTCTCCCTGGCGCTCTCGCGGGTAATTTTAGTCGGTAATAATAACTGTATATTAATAAACGATGACACGAAGTCCCGAAGCATAGAACGACTCCGTGTGTCGACCTTCGTGAGGATGAAACCGCGAGGCCTCGTCTTTTCGTGGCGCGCAGAGGCCACCTAATCGCTTGGATATTTCATTCATTCTTTTTAAACTGTTCGATCCAGACGTATATTAATTTTAGACACGTCTGGAACTCGTCTGCAGTTGAAAACAATACATTCTTTATTTATCATGGATACCTCAGGATTTTATGGAAATATCCGTAATAGATAAACGAAAATTAATCTGTGATGTGAAAGACAACAATGTATGCAACAAATGTATGTTTATAAGTCTCCTACGTAAAAATAAATACCGATCTCTGTAACTCACTCGTCTGCTCAACGAGAATCTATTTTCGTTTCCTATTTCCATCCACACCTTAAACCGGGCCCATGCATCTTGCTCAGGCGATAAATCAATCTAAAGCTAATTACGCTGATTTACGAGCATTGCAGACGCAACGAATGTTGAAAACGTATATAAATTGAAAAATTCTTCCGATTGATTTCAGTTCATGAAGTTCGCGAAGGCTGTGCTCGGCGAAAAGCTGTTCACGCTGATGATGAAAGGCACTTTCTACGGTCACTTCGTCGCTGGAGAGGATGAGATAAAAATCAGGCCGACCCTCGACAGATTACGACAATTTGGTGTCAAACCGATTCTCGATTACTCGGTGGAGGAGGATATCACACAGGAGGAGGCTGAACGTCGTGAAGTATCGTAAGTGTTATTGTTGCTTAAAAAAAGTTACAGCTTGGCAGTGGAAAGACTAATGAGATATTAATGAATTTTATATCATTACAGGGCTTCCGTTTCCGAAGCCGGAGACGAGAAAAAGGAGGGCACCATTAAGAAGTACCACGTCGAGAAGTCATTCGCTGATCGGCGTTACAAAGTCGCATCGGCGAGAACGTATTTCTACCTGAACGAGGCCTCGTGCGAGCGCAACATGGACATCTTTATCAGGTGCCTGGAGACCGTAGCGGGTAAGACGGAAAAGACCCTTTGGAGATAAATGCAAATGCTTCCTTTACGCGTCCAAAGAATCCATCGACCTTACCTCGCAATTTCTGGCAAGCAGCGTTTCGACGATGTACGCGACGTTGCCGCTATGCCTATAAATATCCGAATTTAACTGGGTCTTTAAGTCCTCACTTCTCGGCTAACAACTGTGACATAATAGCATCGCGGCAAAATTATCACGTTTGAGTTGAAATAATTCACGAAATTTGCGCGATTTTTTCAGAGGACGAATTAAAAACCTTACGACTGAAATTCCCGTCCCACGCAATCACCGTTAATTCCCAAGTCGATCCTGATCCTGGTAAGAATTCCTCACTCCGCCGCCTCCTACACTTTTTCCTCTGTCTTCCTGTGTGTTTACGATCTATCGGTACGTTCTCGCAGCAATAATGAAAGAAACGTATGAAATATATCAAATAAATTCAAAATAGCTGTGAATATTAATTAAATACGATAAAAATCATGAGTTCGTTGTATAATTGTTTAACAGGAATGTTAGTATTGCATAATTAATATTTCTGCGCAGGTGCTTCGATGGGAGTCGGTATAACTGCCGTCAAATTAACTGCTCTCGGACGACCGCAGCTTCTGGTTGGTAACAATGGTTTCCCAAGAAGAAGATAAATAAAAACGCCGCGACCATGAAATCCTAATCGTCGATTCTCTGCTCGCAGCTTCAATTATCCGAGGTGATCATGCGAGCTCGTCAATACATGTCAGACGTAGTGGGCGGCGAGGGCGCAGTCCTGGCCCACCACGCGAAACCCGACGACTTCAAGAAGAAGTTCGAGGAGGCTCATATCACGGACGCCGCGCCAGTACAGAAGTTCCTCGATAAAATTCAGTCCGACAAAGAGGGGTACGTTTGATTTTCTCATTATCGAAACCTGTTACGAGCAGACGATGGGGCGCGGGAGAAAAAGAGAGAGGGACGGAAAAAAATCGACCGGATCGTCGCGCTTTGACGACGTTACCACCCGCAACGCGGACGCACTCCAATTGGCATATCTTACGATACGAGGCCGTCATCAATTGAGTACATCGACACGAATTATCAATCATCCCGACGATCATTTTTATGCCATTAAATACTCAATCGTAACCTTTTTCCATTTCATGATAACGTCCGTTCACTGTGCGCGTTCTTGGATACGCAGAAAGTAAGATAATCATCACAAGGTTTTGCGAAATACGTAGTGCTTGATGCGACGACCGAGCATGCCGCAACTGGTATTAGTCGCGTTTCTTTTGTCTAATATATTATGCTCACTGTTTTCATGTGAAAACACCGGTAGTGGCATTTTTACCGACGAAATGTGTGTCTCTGACGCACAGTTGTTTTCACATAAAAGAGTGAGCACACAAGAAGTTTATTCGTTACATTTTCGTTTTCTCATTTTTTAGATACTTTTCTTCTTTTGGTGTCTTCGTTGCCGTTGATTCCTCCTCAAGCTTCTGTAGATTAGCGTAAACTGATCGACGCACACGAGTCGACAGTATTGTAATACATCCCCGTTCGCACATCATCCCAATTAGACGCGAAAACGATGCGCGCGCGGAGAAACATCGTTAACCGTGGTCTCGTTCGTTTTTCCTCAGCGTGATCCATTTGTTCCCGTGGAGCGGAATTCTCGACGAGAACTACGAACTCAGCGAGACCTTCCAAGTGCCCGACATTAAGACTGGAAAGATGGTTAGATTGATGACACAGCTCACACCGAAGGAGGAGGAGATGTTCAGAAATATGATCAGGCGACTGAACAACATCGTTTCCGTAAGTGTTGCGTCTCTTGTATCTTTCTTTCACAATTGTTTTCTTTGTACCCCAAAAATGTCAAATACTTTACGTTTATTTCTCGTTACATAGGTGGCCGAGAAGCTGGACGTTCGTATTATGGTCGACGCGGAGCAAACCTACTTCCAGCCAGCCATCTCACGACTAACGTTAGAGATGATGCGCAAGTACAATACCAAGAAGGTAATCATAATGTCGACGACTAGCATTGCTTTCACGTATCTATCATTGCAGAGTTTAAAGCGGTGAGGAAGCTCTCAGAGGCTGTACGTGGTCTATTTTATTCCTAGGCTGTGGTGTTCAATACCTACCAGACGTACCTTCAGGAAGCTTTCAACGAAGTCAAGACCGACCTCGAGCAGGCCGAGCGTCAGAACTTTTACTTTGGCGCTAAGATCGTTCGCGGTGCTTATATCGAGCAGGTTCGACCGTCGCACTTATGAAAAATTAACGCGAAAAAAAGAGAGTGTGTTACATTATTGCATTTATTTCAGGAGCGTGCACGAGCTGCCGCTATGGGTTACGCCGATCCGACGAATCCTACGTATGAGGCAACCACCGAATCCTATCACAAAACTCTCATGGAATGTCTGCGTAGAATGAAACAGTACAAAGATAAGGGAGAGGATCCGAAGAAAATTGGAATTATGGTTGCCTCCCACAACGAGGACACCGTTCGCTTCGCGATCGAGAAGTACGTTAATGACTTTATCGTTGAGCGATTTGACATGCGCGGCCTCGGAGCTGCGCGTGCCAACGGAGAACGTTGTTGGATAAGAACGTTTTTCTTTTTTGTTTTCTAAGGATGAAGGAAATTGGTATCTCGCCGGAAGACAAGGTCATATGCTTCGGTCAGCTACTGGGAATGTGCGACTATTTGACTTTCCCTCTCGGTAAACATTTTTTTTTAAATAAATTAATATTTCAAGCGAACGAAAAAAAAAAGTTGTTCTATATTCTATAGTATTTTTACACCGTGAATGTTGTTTAATCAGGTCAATCAGGTTACTCGGCCTACAAGTACATCCCCTATGGCCCGGTGAAAGAGGTGTTGCCGTACCTGTCGCGGCGAGCCCAAGAGAACCGGGGTATCCTCACGAAGATCAAGAAGGAAAAGAGTCTCCTGTTGTCGGAAATCACGAGGCGCATTCGACGGGGCCAGCTGTTCTACACCCCAAAAGGCAACTACACCCCCGTCTGAGGTGGCGGAGCTCAACGTGTGAATCGCCTAGAGAGAAAGAACGAGCCGAGTATGAAAAAATTTAAGTAGTGGTTGTAAATTATTGAAACTTTAAAACCCTAACGCGAGGAAAAGGCGTCGTATTCGAATGATGAATGAAAGATAGAGAACAAACACGATAAAAAAAAACACAAAAATAACGAAGAATCAGCGTGAAATTAGCGAACGCGAGTGCGCGACGTTGCGACGACGATAAAAAATGTAAAGAAAATGCAAAAAAAATAGAGAAGAATAACGGCGCGACATCGCCGCTCGCTAATGTGACGCGCATCGCCCGGCAAAGCGACGGCAACCGCCAACGTCGTCAGGGCTCGTCGCCTCGCTGCCCGACAGCGCAGCGACCGACGGAACGATTTCACGTTCGTGCGGTCTCCCCGCCCGTTGCGGTCGCGAACTATCAGTTACTGTGTTGGTCTGTGCCCACTCCGCGTATCGTCGAAGAAAAGAAATGAAAAAGCCAAAAAAAAAAAAGCAAAAAAATAACCAAAAGAGAAAAGAACAGACACATGGTACTGCGTGCTAATATACATATTCTAATGATATGCAAAATCCTAAGGATAGTATTATTTTCCGCGAATTCGCGTAGTTCTGTAGCGCAGCTTTGGCTCCCTTACCCTCACGCTTGATTATCATTTTTGAGCCTCTTATCCCCCCCGATGACCCACCGTATACGAGTCCTTATCGATAGAAGATTTATCCAATGATCTCATACTCAGTGTCGATTGTATAAAAAAAAGCAAGCGAGAAACAGCAAAGCGATGATCAATGTTCGTCTAGTTCCGTGGTGATAATGTACCGGTGGTCTGTTCGTCATATCTGACTTTTCCTAGTTGTCGTTCGTCAAGTCGTGTATATCAGAAAAAAAAACCTAAAGCAAAGAAGAGAAAACGTATATTTATTCGCGGGCGTTCCGATCCGCTCGACACTACAACCGAAATACGGACGCGTTGAGCGCGCGGGTATCATGAATCTCGTCGAGCGGAAACGTCGCGAACGTCCGCGCGCGCACGGGACGATGAAACGTCAAATGGCAAAGAAAAAAAAAAGCGCGTCGGACTCTAATAATCGTCAGTACTTACGTAAATGTGTGTGTCTGTACATACTGTAGTACTGTAGCTGATAGTTACGTGGCCCGCGACGGGTCGCGCTCGCCGTCGAGGAATTTCGCAGTGTCGAAAAAGCGCCGCGTTCGACCTCTCGCCAACCGCGGGGAACCCTAACCGTGGGTTGCTCACCGCGAGTCGCGAAAACAGGGCGAGCCCGTCAATCCGGTCAATCATGATTTTCAGAGACGTCCTTTTAGAAATTGATATGTATGAGAAACTAAATATCCGTTGATGCGCGAGCGAGTTTTAAGGAGAGGCGCGGGAATGTCACGCAGGATACGAGAGATGGAAACGCTGCGCGAATTTCGGATTTCGTTTCGATCGAGGCTGCGGGACGCGAAGATGTCTCAAGCCTCGATCGATGATCCACGCGGTGGTTAAACGCTCGGTAGTATTTACATTTCTTTCGGCAAATGTAATGAATTGTTTTGCGCAAATTTTTTCTCGAATTTCTGTAAATCTTGCGGGAATTCTTGCGAAAATTGCGACGAATCGCGTGACTCGCGTTATCACCGAGAGAAATGTACGTTTCGCCGAGGATCGTTTGGGCGAATCTAGAGTACCGAAGAGCCGAGTCGCGCAACCGAGTGTAAAAGTACGAATTTTTCATATCGGTAGTGACCAGGAAAACAAAAATAGTTTATCGCGCTTCAATTATTCCAAGCGTTGGCCGTAGAGCTCGGTAGTTGCGAGAAGTATAAAAGAGCGTCGAGGAAGAGCTACATGAAGAGAAGAAATTATAGATGAAGTGAGATTAGAGATCATAACGCATCTTGTAGTTTCAGCCTCGTCCACCACCCTTCGTGCCCTGCCTCGAGTTGAATTCCCAAGCCCTTCCTCACCCCCATCCACCCCCCCCCTCCCTTACTCTTGGTTGTCGAGAATAACGTATGCTAATTTTTAATTTGCGCGTAATAACGTATTTGATGTGTGCGTATATTTATCGATGATACATGTTTACTCAGGATTCCTTTTTAATTTCTTGAGCGCCCGAGGTACGCACGTTTTTGCGAATAAACCGCGAGAGAGAATACGATACAGAGCAAAATGCAGATCGCGACGTTCTCGTACTGTCTGAGCTTCTTTTTCTGTTCTGTTTCGACGGCACTAAGTGCGTATGGTTGTTACGTTGTGTGCATCGATATTGTGGTTTTATACGTTGAAGCGCGAAGATAAAAAAAAAAAGAAAAAAATTTAATCGCGTGCGGGACGGCCAAACTCGCATTCTGATATTTTTTTCACAGTATTCCTCTTGTCGTAAGCTTTGGTCATTGTATTTTTTTTGCGGAAGTTTACCTCCCAAGTATTCGTTGAGTCTTCGAGTTTCGAACGCGTGCGAAATCGTCGCAGACTCGCGCTCAACAACGAGATCTCGGTGGATTTGTACTAACGTGTACGCAGAGGCAGCGCCCCGATCTCTCGAAAATCTCGCGTTCAAAAGTCGCGCTTAGAAAGACAAAAAAAACGAGTACACTTCCCCCAGCGTATTTATATTAATTTCTAGCAGCGTGCATTGCGATATTTTAAATTGAGATTAATGGAAAGCGGAGAACGAGCAAGCGTGACAGCGAAGTGAGTGAGGAAGGAAAACGAGGAAAAAAAAAAAACGTAAAAGAAGAAAAAAATCTCTGTGAATCATGTTAAATGCTGCTGCAATCTGGAAGGAAAGCAACAACAAGCATCGACGAAAAATCTAATTGGTGAAATAAATAAAGGGGCATTGTTAAAGTTATAACAGGCTATACGGTCAAGTGTTTCCATGTGTCTGTTTGCGTGGGCCGAGGCGTGAGTGATATATTAGATATATATTATTCCATTTGTTATATTTATTGATTCGCCTGACAAATTCGGTGCGTAAAAGTTTACTATTGTGTCTCGACGTGTGATGATGACAATAACTTAGATAGACACGAGATGTTATCTACGCGTAGCGTGTGAGTTTACGTGGGAAATTTGCAGCGATTACACGCGCTTAAAAACCCGACGAGTACTACCACGACTTTTGTCTGATACTGGAAAGAGTACGAGACTGATTAAAACCGAGATACTGTCGAGAAGCAGCAAACCCTGAGCACCGTGAAAAACAAAATGTAACAATCTTGAACGTCAAACGAATTATCAATTTTTTTACAAAAAAAAAAATTAAAAAATTGAAAATAAATAAAATCACTCTAAATGCTAAATAAAACTCTCTCGCTCTTCACGCCAAAAATATCATTATACATTGCAGTCCAAAGCGAAAAAAACCATCCCGTTTGCTTCTTCTCGCTCAGTCCGCTTGGTAGAACGAAAATACGGAAATAATATCCACTTGACGTCAGAGGCAAAAACAATGAAAACAAAGAAAACAAATGAAAGTCGATTAAGAGGCCGATAGATATAAAATAAGTTAATATTTATTATTTCGTGAAATACAATTAATATATGCTCTTCCGATGCTATTTTACAATAATCCTTACATGCATGCCAGGACATGAACATTTAGCGTCTCTGTGTATCATGCCCTCCCGGTTATATGAGCCATTCATCGTGTTTCTTTTTGTTTGTTTTTTGTTCAAATATTCTTCACATTTTGTTTTGTCTCACTATGTGTTCCCCGGAAACGAAGAATGAGCAGTTTTATTGCTATACGATGAAGATTCTTCGCCGAAGATGTTCCTTGTCCCAGCGGAAGTGCCATGTTTTTTCTGTTTTTCTTTTTTTTTTTCGTTTATTAATTACATGTTTTGTTTCAACAGATTTACAACGGTCAATGCTCGACTGCGTTTTGGTTCATTGCAACATTTTATGCAACTCGCTAGATCTTGTGTTTTTTTTTCTTCATTTGATTCTCTAGAGCGATAAATCATATCACAGCGAGTAAGAAAAAAGCGGGAAATGAGATCTCGAAGAAACTCAGGAATACAACTCTGCTTCATATTTTCCCTCTTTTATCGTTATTCACGTCTTAAAATCGAACAGTCATTTTGATCATCTATCGTCTAGTTAAAACTCTTCGATTTACGTCCTTCTGCGAACTCGCGACTACTCGTGGACTACTTGAAGAATTCGAGGATTGGGACATCTAGGGAACCTCACGAACTGGATATGAGGAGAGAAGATCGGTTTGCGTGTGGGGGAGGGGTGTGCAGATTATACAGAGGTGCGAGAAACGTGCGGCGTACGCAAAGCACAGGTACACGACAGCATCCGCTGTTTAACAGTGAATCGAGATGACTTGTTTTCTCGCCTCGTTATCGTTCGCATTCCACAGTTTGGATATGACTAAACGTGTTTCGTATTTTTTTTAATCTGAAGATCGTTGATATGTGTCCAGCTTTCTATGTGTATTTGTTTTTAATTCAGTTTTCGGCGACTGATCGGTTAGTTGCCCGCTTTTTTGTCGTGTATATTTTTTCAACTTCCGTTTGTTCATTATTAAGGGAATATTTTTCGTTTTGCAACTGCTATGTAACTGTCTACGGAACGATATTAAGTATGAATCGCCTCAATTTTTCGGATGTGCGTGATCCAGTCGTACGTCGGACTCGGTCGATGCGGCAGAGTTCGCGCGCTTCGCTCTGTCGGTCACGAGCGCGCCCGATGTGTGCCAGTAAAATACCGATTTTTTCGGTGTGTGCGACAGAGTGGGCGTTTTAGCGTTCAGAACTCTGCAATGGGACGATAACAATTACAAACTCTCTCAGACTAAATACAAATATATCGCGAGTCTGTTTTTTTTTTACGAAGTTACAGTTTAATACTTTATACTAGGCAGTGCCCGAAGCTTATAGGGAAAAGATAATTTGGATGTTTTTGTCTTTTTGTTTCGTTTCTTTTTGTTTCAGTTGTTCTGGCCGCGTAGCACGTGAAACGTGCACAGTCTTTACGGATTTATACAAAATGAAAAAATGCATCAGAAAAAATTGGTAAAAAATGACTTTGTCCGAATACAAATTGTCGTTCTCTTCCCTCTCATCGTTTCATCTTTTCCTTTCCATCCTCCAGACACTCGACGTTCGGTCGGTGTGTTTGAGGTGACCAATACACGTTTGTTATCGTTTTCTATTTCATGCCCTTCGCGTTCTTCGAACCTCTCTCGTAGTCGGTCATAACTATCGTTATCGTAAAAAACATTTATGTCCGAAATAATTGTCTATCTTTAATATTAATAATATAAATATACTTCGTAACAACGATTAATCGGTCGAATTATATCTCGATAGATTACAACGAATCCAGGTGCGCCAGTCGTCGCACGCAGACACACACACATAATGCCAGGTACGTGTTCGACTCGATTATCTGGGCCTGGGGAAGTTATATATTTATGTATATACTTGTTAACTCTTATATCTTAACAAGTGACGTTACTATTTACAGTAACTTTATAGGTACTTTTAGAGACTCGTTATAACGTTGTTTTTCTTTTTCCATTCTCCGGGGCCTTAGCATTTTCAGACGTTTCATATGGGAACGAGAATAAGTAACGGAGAGTCATAGGGTTTTGTTTCTACGAAAATGTGTCCTGTCTTTCGCTGCTCACTTTATATAAACTATGCAGAAAAATGATAGCTCAGTGAGAACATTCGATAACCGAACTACACACTTTGTGCGAAAACAGGAAACAATTATGCTCTGATATTTAGTTAGACACGAAATTCTCCCATTGGCACGCGAAAAAATTATGTTCTCTTACCATATGTCGATAATAGCAGTGTGTACACATTCGTTCGAAACATACGAGATTATCCCATACGACCCAGCAAATATCGAGGCCCGCTCGTGTTTATTATATATATAATATCTTTACAATATCTGGGCAAACGCGTTTTTTTTTCGCACATTTATAGTGTTCGTTAATATACATTGATATCAAAAGGAAACCTGGTCGCGCATTGCGTTCGCTCTCGCTCACGTCACGCGTGTCGTTTTACGTGTCTACACGGGTTTGTCTTTGTTTCTTTGCTTTCTTCGCTAATAAAAAAAGTGTGATGCACCTTGTGGTCTCGGAGTGAGCGAATCGACGGTACATTCTCGACTGGTGTCGCGCGTCGCTTATCCGATCGTACAGCTATATGTAATACTTACAATTTAACGCTAACATTATTTTTCGTTAATTCTCAACGTGGAAAGACGGAGAATTCTCGCCTCGCGGGACGAGTTTCCTCGAGGATTAGACAAAATGTACAATCGAGAGGTGCCTGTGTGTTGCGTCGACTCGGGTCGACGCCGAACATCGTTCCATCCAGTTGCGGGAGACGCGGTTTTTCGATGATTCGGGGAAAAATTCGAGGAACCCAAAAGTACGTGACACCCTTTTCAGACCAAAAAAAGCTTTAAAACGATTCGAAGAAAATTAAACAACGCTGCTTGGCCTGAAACGCGTGTACCTCCCTTTGAGTAGGCATTGAAAAATCATACAGGATTTATGCGATGTATCGATTCGCGTGAATGTGTTACTGGATTTTGCGATTGGTGTCTCGTCAGCCGTGAGTTGGTGGGAAAGATCGGCACGAATGTTGTACATTCCTTCAATTACTCAAGAGCTATCGATCTTTTACGTGCGTTTGAGAAGATGTAGGTACACTACTTTGTCGAGGGTGATCGACGGTCGGTAGGACAGAGAGGAACGTCGCAGCGCACCGGGAAAACGATATGAATCGGGCTGACAAAAAAATCCACGCGTTCTCGTCCTTGGGTCAGCGAAGTATTTCGCCGACCCAACGAAGTAAACAAAATGTCCTGCCTAAAAAATAGGCGTCCGTCTTTAATCAGCCCGGTGAAACAATTTTTTCCCAGTGAAGCCGAACGGTGAGAGGTGAGGAAAGGTGATGCGCGATTGAGGAGCGAAGAAGCGGACTACAATGATCCTAATGTGCGTTTGTATTTTCTTATCGCATCGGCAGGTCGGGCGATCGAAAAGGAGCCGCGTGTGGGACGGCCGAGCACGAGCTCACGGACATTCGCTTCGGTTGCAGTTGCTGTTGGCTCTGCTGCTGATGACAAATGAAAACGTCGACGTTGCCGGTGCTCCTGCGCGGCCCGTAACGAGCCGTCGCCGTCGCCGCCGTCGCAGCCGCAGCCGCCGCGGCCGACGAGGGCCTCTGCTGTCTCGTACCGGATGGAACGAACCTCTCTCATTCGCCGTGCGTCATCTTGCCCTTGATCAGGCGATCGCTCGAGTCGCGGACCGGTCACAAGGGCGCGAGACACTTGCCGCGCCTTGCCAGGCGTATCTCGAGCCACGTGTACGGCACCACCGACAGCAGCAGCATTATCGCTAGTCCGAGAACTCGCACTCGAGTGCACACGAGACCGTGGAGACCCAGAGCCAGCGAGAGGCCTAGCCACTTCCAAAACAACGACGTCGACAGCGGACCCTGCCACGACGTCGGGTACAACCCCAGTATGAGGGCTGAAAACAAAATTTCATTATTTCAATTAAGTAGAAGAATTGATAGAGGTACAAAAAATTTCATACGAAACTTAAAAATTTTAAAGGTCGATTTCGGAGCCATGGAGTCGGCTAATTCGAGTGGCAAGGCTGAAAAAAATTGAATTATTGTAATTATACGAAAATTAGTTATTTTAAATCGAAAGATTTCACTGGGTGAATGTAATTAAGAAAATAATGATAAGTCAAATTGATAGGCACACGAAAAATTTAATTTATACATTTCAAAGGTCGATTTCGGAGCCATGGGGTCGGCTAATTCGGGTAGCAAGGCTGAAAAATTAAATTATTGTAATTATACGAAAATTAGTTATTTGTATTTTAAATCGAAAGATTTCACTCGGTGAATGTAATGAAGAAAATAATGCAAAGTCGTACGAGGAAGTGAACTACGAGGAAATGTCGGTATGCGCTGACCAACTTTAGATTTTTTTCTCGAGGAAACTGGGTGTGGACTATAATGATAATGAGGAAGTAATTTTTTGCAAGGTTTCGACTTTGTGGGTTTTGTCTCTGAATAGTAATTCGCTGACATTTTTTTTTAACTGCTCGATTTTTTTTAAACAAAGAATTTTCCGCGTGGAAATGATGATAAAATTAGTGCTGTTGTTGGAAATTCGAAAATTGATTGGACGAGATTGTTGATACGTACTGTATATCAGGGTCTCCCAGATGGCGTTGCAGACACCCCACGCGGCGGATATGACGTTGAAGAGGGCTGGATCGTCACCCGCCGGCCTCCAGGTGACCAGAGCGAGCAGCAGACAGGCGTGAAAGGCAAATCCGACCGCTGTGCGCGCGCGCATAAACGAGAGGCATAAAACTGTACGTTAAAAAACATTGTCACGCGGAGAGACAGTTGAACGAACGGTATCAAGGACTCTGCCAGGCGTGGCTTATGGGTGTAGCAGCGAGAGCTTGCGATATTATTCCAGCGTGATCTTATAAGATCCTTATTGCCTTCTCGCTGGGACACGTGTACGATTACATAGTATCTCTGTATCGCACGTACCGACGACAAAGTACCTCCTTATGTGCCTCAGCAGCATCGAGAGCGTCACCCCGGCCACTGCTTGGAGCAGAGCGAAGCTTAGAAAGCTTAGGGTCACCGTAACCGCACCGCCCAGAGCACATACTACGTATGCCTGAAAATTAAAAAGAAAAATTGCGATTGAAGACCGGGAAAAGTATTGTTGGAACGAATAACATTTTTCTTTGGGTTCTGCTTCATATTTCTTTCGTGTGAAGCCATAATTCATTTAAAAAAATACATTTTTATCGAAAAAACGTTTTTTTAGAAAGATTTTTCATTGAATTAAATTTCAAGATAATTTATAAATTAAATATCGAAAAAAATTTAATTAAATTGAAGATCCCAATAATAATAATGGAACGTTGTGTACCTCAGTAAAATCGCCGAATATGAATCCCTGCTCAAGGCCGATGAACAGGGTGAGCGGTGCGGCGAGTTGAAGTTTCGGATCCTGAAAGGCGTGTTTCACGGACTTGAGATGTGCGTCGACGGTGAAGCGATCGTTGACGCTGCGTGGCTCTTTCATCCTCGAGTCCAGCAGGGCGCAGGATATGCCGAAGGCGAGGACCGCCAGACCGAGAAGCACGCTCAGGAGCATTTTTGCCGTGCCGATCGGCAGGGTCGGGAGGAACAGCGTCTCGTTGTAGAAGTAGGTCTCCTGCGGACAGTACTCGGCGCCGCACGTGTCCTCGACGTCGCTCGACAGAAGATTCGGCGGCGGTGGATCTATCATCTTCACGATTATGGCAGCTATGAGGCAACCTACTCGTCGCAACGAGGGACACAAAAACGCGATTGTCATCTGAGTGACGAAACTGGACATGTAAAGCATTATCGTTCGGTTATAATACATTCGACCAACCATACAAATTATTTCTCAAGGCAAATTCATTCGATCGATGACCTTCCCGAACCCACATTCCATTTGCAATGTCATTCGAGTTCGAATACAATTACGTTCTGTATCCGTGTCTGAAGGATTTCTAATAAATTTATGAACAATTTATTGTAGGTTGACAAAAAAATCTCACACGGTTAAAAAATGCTTTTGACAAATTTCGTGTCGACTTTCGCAATGCATGTTCAATGATACAATCCGAAAAATCTTAGAATCCAAGTTTGATAGTCGACCGCGACGTGACAAAAGGTCAAGTGATGAAAAACAAAGGTTCAATCTTACTCAACGACGAAACGTTCTGCATTCGTGTCTCAAGGATTTTTAACAAATTTATGAAAAATTCATTATAGGTTAAAAAAAATCTCAAACGGTTAAAAAATGCTTTCGAGAAATTTCGTGTCGACTTTCGCAATATATGTTCAATGATACAACCCGAAAAATCTTAGAATCCAAATTTGATAGTCGACCTCAGCGTGACAAAAGGTCAAGAGAAGAAAAAAAAGGTTCAATCTTACTCTACGCGAGACGTACCAAAGGCGAGGCCCATGTCCTCGGCGAGTTTCATTCCCCTGTTGAGTCGCCTCAGCAGACAGTCTCGTCTCGTTTCGTCGGGGTCCTCGGGGTCGGCGCACACGAGGCTGAGATTCGTGGCACAGACGTTGACGTGAGAGGTCCTCGCGAGCGCGCACGGGGTCGTGCAGACCCCGAGGAGCGCGTAGCTTGGCACGAGGACGTACCACTTCGGATAGAGATGAGTGCCGACGAATATCGTCGTCACCAGGTGGCTCAGGCTTATCACGAGATTCGTGCCGAGTTTCTGCACGACTATCGGCGCGAAGCACGCCGACATCGTCGCGGTCGTGTAGAGCAGCGCCAGGAGAATTGGCCCCAAATGCGGATTGAAGGCACCGAGACCGGCCTGAAGCGGAAACATCGGCAGCGTCGCCGCCGAGATCATCACGTGGCCCAGCAGAAGCGCCGCGCAGTGTCTCAGCACCGCTTTTCTCGGCGGACGCGGAACCGACGGGGTTGTCCGCACAGCCGCGATGAGCCGACGTACCGACGACGTGCCTGCCGACGAACTCATCGACTCGCGACGTCGACAGCTCAGCGCCGACGTGCGTGCCGAGCGGCAGGAAATCGGCGAATAAGCTGTCATGTGCTGGATGATAAATGAGTATTTTCCGATTAGATAGACGAAGCAAGGTAGCATATATAATATAGTTTTTATTTTGGGATGCAATGTTGGGCAGTTTTTGACCCCGGGACCGTTTTGCCCTTATGCAGTTTGTCAGAAAAAAATGGATTTTTGCATTTTTCTCCTCGAATCTTCTATTTTTTGGACAAACAGCGGTGCTTATGGGAATCAGCGGAAAATTTGCCATTGGATAGGATTTTTTATTTGTTTGCTTTAATTTTTTTAACGCGCGCGCGTCATTTTTCCTAGAATGTGTACAATAGCCATATCGAGTTTTTTTTACGCGCGCGCGTCATTTTTCCTCGAATGTATAAAATAGCGATATCGAGTTTTTTTCTAGACGGAAAAATGTTTTTTTAATTATGCTTTAATTCGGTCATTTCACGATTTGTCGCAATGTCCGATGCAACCGTTGATCTTTAAAGCACTTTGTAACGGCGTATTAAAAAAACGTCCCTCAACTCGGAGGTCACTGCATGTTCAATTTAGCCAAAACTTCTTCGTGGAAAAGTCACTCTCAATTATTTCGCGTTCTCCATCGATCGCGCGACAAAATTAGTGAGAAGACAGATCTATGCATCGCGCAACGTCCCTCGAGTGTTGGTGCCGGAAAGCTGGTGACCCGATCGTATACGTGCGAGACCCGCGACCTTTAAACTGCGTGGAATCCGAGAATAGGATATTCCAGTGTTATCAAACGTATAGCGCCGAGGAAAATCATATTTTATCCGAGCATATGAATATCGCTGGCCCGAGCTCAATTTTCGGTTGGCTGAGACTCAGCGCTTCGTTGGCTCCAAAACAAAATAATTGTGTCTCCATGTCAGAAAAATCAATTTTTTCTGTTCTCTCAAAAAACAGAAGTTGCACTGTAAAAAGAAATCCAGCCACAATAAAAATTGCGGAAAACAAAAAATCCTACCTGCACCTAAACTTCCCACAATTATAAGATCAATGAAACGATGAAATACAAATTTAATTTTCCCTCAGCCGAAACGCGATTTTCCGTTCGTTGGAATGAAAACTTAATTTTCTGACAACAAAATTGTTTCAAGTTTCAGTTGGTCCGTCAAAGGATTAAAGTAAGGCGGATTGGGTTGTGGCTGAGGATGAGGCTCACCTCGAGCATCGCGTCGTTGTCCCATAGCGCGTTGTGGTGATGCCCGCTGCTCCGGGCGCGTCGGTGAGTGTGAGCCAAGGGCGGAGGCTGCGGCGGCAGTCTAATCGGCCCAAGGCCACCGATCGGCGCTGGCCTGTGCACCGGGCTGTTCAGCTTCTCTCTCGAGAGCTCGTGGAGATTCGGCAGGGAGCCCATTTCCGCACGTGTTTTGGCCGCGGCGCGAGCCGAGCCCCGCCGCTGACCTTCCCTCCTTCCTTCCTCCCTTTCCGCGCCCCCTCCTTATCTCCGCTGCGCCGCACTTGACTCTCAATCAGCGCCGATACGGATCCTCGCGATCGTTCGCATTGTGCCGGGATTCGCGATCTTGCTCAACGAACCTCACGACGCTTTTCGCGTTTATCACGCTGGGGTAGATCATGGCTTCCGGCTTTTCTAAAAAATAAATAGATTTTTCTTGTTAAATAGAAAAATGAAAGTATATTTTTTTTATATTTCGGATATTCATGAATGTCTATTTGTATCGTTGATTAAACAAAAAAACGGGCTTAAAATATGTGGAGTTTCATTTTTTATTGTAGGTTAGACGGCAAGTAATTTAAAAAAATGCAATGCCTACTTTAGATTAGGAGGAAATTTTTTCATTATAAATATTTTATTCTTATGAAGTGAAATAAAAATAAAAAAATGTTTGCTGACACTCGTTTGTTGAATTTAATACGTCAGGCCGCCTATAAAGTTTCCACTGACTCATATTCGCATACATTTTAAACAGCTCGGGAAAAAAGATTAAGAATTCCAGACAGGAAGAAGAACTTCTTTGTTCTGAAAAATAAATCCGCGTATCAATAAAAAGCTCTCGCTCATCCGAGCCAGATTTGCCGCAGTGCATATCGCAATGCAGGGCGTGTCACCGTTCTCGCTTAACGCGCCGACGAGTCACGATCGCCGAAGGATTCGCCGCACCGAGATTTACAACGGGCAATAAAATGAAAATAAAAAAAAAAACAGACAGCAACGTTGCGGACTGATCGCGATACAGTTTCGCGATGTGGGGGAAGACCTTGATAGAGAACTTGAGCTAAGGTCGCCTGGCGCAGCCTCATCGCCGCCTCATCGTCGCCTCGTGACGACGAAAAGCGTAGTATAACAAAATAACGCAATAGCGTCGTCCGCGCTCGGATTCTTATCCTCGTTTTTTTTCTTTTTTTTTCACTGCGTGTCCCGCGCGTCCACTGCGCACGCGCTCGAATAGCCGTAAAACAGGAAAATACGTCCTGATTACAATAGTCATCGCGATCCCGGAAGCCAATGCTAATGAAATGTAGCGAGAGAGATCTGCAAGTTGATATAAATATTCAAACGGGAAAAAGACACGGCTGCGTGTCGTGCACGAGGGAGGATTTTGATTCGTCGACGCGCCTTCGCGCGACATGTTCACGCCTATGTATAACATATATGTCTACAAAACGCATATACGTAGCTTATTCGTATCAGCGATTACCATTTCTGTAACAACGCGATCATTCCGCGTGTCGAGCCTCTGAAAATACCTAGCGACTGACAATCATGATGTTTATTCGAATAATTGAAATCGCGGTACAGTGGAATGCGCGTAATTGCGCGTGGATACGTTTCCGAAAGAATTAACCGTTTGTAGGGTGAAGCGCGGTAAGAATTCTAGTGACATTTTGGTTTCTAAACAAGTTTTTGTTTAGAAACATTTTTTTGGTAATGAAATTGAAAATAGCCATTTAAAAAATATATATTCTGTTCATCCTTAAGAAAAATCGTATATCTTACACAAACATTTTAAAATTTGTGGAAAATATAGAAACATTTTTCTTAATGTTGGAGCAAATTATTGGTAGTTTCTCTTTTGTAACATTTCTTTTATCCATCCTTACAACGAAAAATTGTCACTAGCATTTTTCAGGTTGAAGAGGTGTTTTTTTCATTTTCAAAGTTTGCAGTTATAGAGATGCGACTGTAGTCGTGCATAATAAAAAATATTGCTCGTGGCTTCATTAATTATCTTTTATGATATACGATACGCTATATCGCAGCCACAGCCGTTATTATACCGGTATACGCGCTGTATCCACGGTCCTCGATGTGTGTGCAGTTTGCAGTTTTACGTAATCTATTGGTATAATATATACCCACTCTAATCCTTACGGGTAGCTATCCGTCTCTCTTTCTCGGTTCCTCTCTCTCTATATCTTCACGCTAGACTGACGTGGTACGCGGTCCCCACGGGTCACATATACACAGGTATACGCGTCAGTCCCGTGGATTAATCTACCGACGATTGAGAAATCGAGCGAGCAAGAATCAGACGTCGATTCAGATCCGCTAGGAAAACCGTAACCAGCGGATAATTGAATCGCGCTGTAATCGGCGTAATACGCATCAATACATTAAAGAAATCTTCGCACCTTTTAGCTGTAACAAAAACGATGCACATTTTACTCATCGAGTCATTAAATCATTCATCATTTCTCAATAAATTACCTCCGATCAATTTTTTGTGTCAATTCAATTTTTCTTCAATTTTCATTTATCAAAAAATTAAATTTATGATGCATTTTTTAGTGAAAAAGCTATATTTATAGAAAAATGAAATTGTTGAATGTTGCATAATAAAATGCGTCTCCTAAATTGTGGTATCATTGATTATTTGCGTAGCACAATTCATGATATTCGTCATTCTATCCCACGAATTTTTCTCCTTCTTTCTCATTGTAATTCCGAGGCTGAAAAAAAAACCAAGAACAAAAAAATAAATTGCGCCTCGGGGTGTAGAAGTGGTGGGTCACGATTAGATCACGAATCTCGTCCCGAGTAAGCTGTCTAGTCGCACGAAATGGAAGCGGAACGTGTCCGGGCACTCTGCGACCTCGAACTCGGAGCCTGCGACCTTCGTCGTGGCACAATTGCTCTTTCCTCCTTTCCTTTCGTATTCTTTTCCCTTTTTTTCTTATACCTTTTTCTCCTTTTCTCTCGCCCGACACAACAGGTATATTTCTTCAGCGCGGGCTGTGTATATCGCGCTGATAAAAATGTGTCGAGTGAATGTTTCAGCCGCGAGCGGCCTAACGATCGGATTGACAGATAAAAAATAATAAAAAATGTACATCCGTCGCATTTTGCTTCCTTCGCCTCGGGACCGAAACGTGAGAGGCCGGGAATCCCGGGAATTTCGTGCAACGTGCTGTACAGCGACCCGCGTGAATTTTACAACTGCGAAGTGTCCCGAGGCCCGGGATTCGTTCGCCTTGACACCGGCCAACCGTTCGAGGTCTGACCAGACGCGTTCGTTTCTACTTTCAGCGGGCGCAGCGCAGCCGACGTTCCCGGCTACCAGAACGGCGGCCCTATCACCGTCTACCTCAAACCCTCTTGAAATTCGAGTCAAGTGAATTCGAGCATTTTACAAATGTACAATTTTTTTGTACTGGTTTTTATCAAACAAATACTAAAGGGTCACGAATTATTAATAAGTTTTTTCAATAGTTTATTTTGTGCTTCTCAAAAGTGACCAAAATGTATTTTTTTTTCTAACTGATCTCTCTGATTCGGTTTTTTTTATTTTTTTTATTTGTTCAGGATAACAGAGAGGGGATGATAGTTTAATTACTGCTGCGGAAAAGTCGGCTTGAATGAGCTGACGATATTTCTTTTGCATTTTAAATATTTATCTCTGGGTAAGCTCCCCGAAGGACTGAGGGGAGATCCAATTATTGAATTAAGTGTTATGTATATAGAAAGCCACGTTTACCCGCAGCCCTCAGCACCACCGCGCTGCCAAACTCGTTTGTCTGTCTCGGTTGGGGAGGCATTTACAGAATTAGAGCTGCAAACGCCTTCGGGTCTCAATTTATTAGATTAGAATGTTGTTCGCCGTTTATTAGCTCCAACAACAAAAATCTCAATTTCTGAAGCCACTGAAGGTGCTTGACAATTGTTTCTCTTCACGAACTGTTTGGATTACCCTTCGTAGCTGATTAGAAATATTATTTTTAATCTATAAAAAAATTCCTAATAAATACGATTGCAACATTATAAAAATTTTCTTTTCAGCAAATCATGATTCTAATTGATTAGAAATAACAAGAATGAGTTTTGACACCTTACAAATTGCCGTAGACTCGTTGTACCAGGTACCGGGAATTTTAGATATAGCCGGTATGCGAGGTACAAATGGACGGAAATAGAAGCACGGGCTGTAAGAGGCGGCGACCATTGGGCATTGTGTATACACGACACGGGTTTCGAATTCTTGTGCCGCTCCACGTCACTGACCATAGTCCACCTACTCCACCATTCTCTCCGACCGAGCTTTGCTGCTGATATAACACGGGTCGTTTTCACCATCGACAGCTTGTTTATTCACCGGCGTCTGACCATTGCAATTGTGTGAGTTCGAGAACGAAGGAGGGAAAGAGGGTCAGCGGATTTATATTATTCCTATTATTCCACAATTAATATGATACAATGTAATGAATAATAAAATAATTAAAAGAAAACAAGAATATAAAAAAAAATGTAATTTATCAGCTGGTGAATAAAATGTTTGAAAATGCATATTTGTAAATATTTTAATTACGTTAAATTGAAGCGAAATGTTTCAATTACGTAAATTTGAGGCGAAAGAAACGGAAAATGTTTCGTAACCGACACCGGACTCGTCTCGACGTGAGAAAAAGAGCCGGTTGGCTCGTTGGCTCGTGAATTTATCGCGAAGAAAACTCGAGGCATCGGGGAAGAGTGAATGAAGGACTAGACGGGGATCAACCGGGTGTCAGTCGGACGCGAGGTGATCCGTGGCCAGTGTGCTCGGTGGAAAAAGCGGCTCGCGAGAAAAGACTCGAGGATCGGGGGAAAATAGAGACGAGCGTCGCGCGCGCGCGCGCCCCAAGATCTCCGCACGATCGAGGTTTACTGTTACAGTCGCGACGATTGTTGGGGCGGTCTGGCGGGGAACTGGCGGAGGGTGTCCAGACCCGCGAATAAAAAGAACCCGAGGGTAGACTACTTTTGGTGATTTCGACGGAGCCAGTCAGCAATATCGTTTGTACCTCCCTTAAGCTCAATATCCCCTCGGACCTGAGCTGTCTAAATTGACAATATGACTGAGAGGATCTGGACCTCATTTTCCTCTCAATCTGCGGTCCACTTCTAGTTTCCACCATTTTTGGAAGACCAAAATGCGGCTCAAGTGGCAAAGCTAGTAAAATTTCGTTCGTTCGTTTTTATTCGTTTTTTTGAATGTTTCAAAAATTACTAAATCTTCCAAATCAAATTCACATCAACTTGATTGAAATTCGTCGTGATAAATGAACTTGAAATATTTACCGAAAGGTTGTTGACTTCCAATAAAATGTGATGCAATATAAAAATATTTTATTCACGTTCACCGGGAATATTTTTAACCTTTTAATTTTTTTAATTTTGTAGAAAATAAATAATTTCCAGCCACCGATCACGTGCCACATGTTTGCGGTTGCGTTAACTTGATCGACGTGAAATCGCACGGCCGATCGAATTGCGTAGCTGAAAAGTGCGCGATATATGTGCCTACGTGCGGACTCGTGTCCATCGAGACGTGTAACGTGGGTGCAGCCTTCGAAGGCGAGCGAGTCCGGTGCTCCGGCGGTGCGATACCATTCGACGCTTCGGTATAATACTATAACGTAATATTCGAACCGCAAATAGCGACGCTCGGTTCATCGAGGTGTAAAGAAAACTCGTGTGTGCGAATATCCTTCACCCGGTCAGACCGACGAGAGCGAGAGCTTTAATTTCTCGCCGCGTTGACAATATTTGATTTCTTCATCAACGGTAAATCAACGCAACGACTCTGCATTAATGCTAAGCGGCTTTGATGAATTATAGATAATATCGAGAATTCGATCGTAAAATTGCTTGGCAAAGAAAAAAAAAAACAAAAAAACACCCGGAGCATTTCAATGCACCGGATACTATTAAATTGGAAGTAAACGCGACGGGAAAAAACCACTATAACAATAAGCAACATTTGATTTTTTCATCAACTGTAAATCAACGCAACGACTCTGTATTAATGCCAGGCGGCTGTGATAAATTATCGATAAATTCGAGAATTCGATCGTAAAACAGCTTCGCGACCAAAAAAAAAGCCAAAAAAAACCCGGAGCATTTCGATGCACTGGATACTATTAAATCGGAAGTAACGCCACGGGAAAAACCACTATAACAATAAGCATTGGATACACCGGCGTCGAGTGCTCGATTCTCGGTTGGCACTCCAGTTACAGGAGGCATAAACGTTCAAGTGGGTAACTTTCGTGTCGTTACTTCCACGGAATCGCGACAGCAATAAAAATTGCTTCCCGCGAGGAAATCAACGTTAACGACGACCAAACCACTCCGAGCATTTCGTCGAATTCGCATTCATTCGATTTACATCAACGATACAAATAATAACAATACAAGCAACAATAACAACATCGACAATAATAATATTAGAGTTGTACAGATAATAAAAATAATAATATTATTGTAGTAATAAAAATAACATTTACAATAACTTTTTGTAAATTTACCCTGAGCGCTTCTGCATCTTAACGTTTCCAAATTCGCTTCCACCAGATATCTAAATATCTTTTTCGGCCCAGCGTTCGATCGTTGTACAGTTTTTCGAGTTGTACCAATGATTCACTTCACACCGACCAACAATTAATTTGAAATTAATACGAATGTATTCTTTTTTTGTTTTCGAAATTATGTTTAAACGAAAAAAATTAAATAAAATAACGTGAATCAAGCGCACAATCACTCGTGTAACGTGTACCGCGTATTCACGAACACCTGATGAACTCGACGCGGTCGAACTATCCTTGAAAACTGCGTTGTCTTGTTTACATTGGTCGACTACGCCGAGGACGGAGTCTCGAGCGATTCGGCCCCGACGATTCCGTCACTTTTGCGGCGAGATCGTTCGGAAAATCGCGAACATCTTTTTTCGCCACCCCCGAGTCTCAGGTTGTTGGATTTTTCGTTTCGCGGAGAAAGGAGATTCGGGGCGATTTTTCGTGGTCGCAGACGACGCGAAGCGCGAACTCGTCGACGGCTCGCCACGAGACGAATCGTGGAGCGAAATAAACGGAGAGGCTGAGGGGTGACAATTTTTTTTCTCTGCTTTAATTTTGTGTTATATTGTCTGTTCTCACGCGAGACGCGCGACTTTCGGGGCGAACGGTGAGAGACGTTCGACGAGCGAGACGGAAAACACCGAGAAATGGAGATTCTTTTCGAATCGGGGGTTCGCATCCATCTGGGACGAAGGAGCAAACTCTTCGGCGGCGGTGGCAATGGTGGTGGTGGTGGTGGTGGTTCTGGCGCGCGCGGAACCGACTGCTGCTCCTCGTCGCCGCGCACCAACCGGGTCGATAGCTGCGGAGAGTGCGTACAACTCGCCCCCACCCCCCGGTGCCGTCCTAGGAAATTCTAAGGCTTCGTTCACAATTTTCGAAAAAAAATTTCCTTATTGCGATGGCTGAAAAATTCGAAAATTTTCGTGATCAAAGTGACGAGAAGATTTTGGGGATGCCGAAATCTGTGCAATTGATAAAGATTTTTGGAAGATATAAAATTGGTTAAGAGACACATTTAGAGAGATGAAAGTAGTACATATTTTGCAGCCGATATCATTTTGGTTCGTGAATTTTTTTTGGTATATCAGTATCTCTCAAAGGGTTTGTAATATCGCAGAAATAAGCATTATTTTAGGGGTGAATAATGTCTGCGCGATAACAGGACGATTATGGCTACGAATAATTTACGTAACTGGTTGAGAATAAAGTAGACGAGGAAATGTCCAATTTACATTTTCACCTTGAAATATGTTTGTATTTTTCAAGCACATCCTGAATCATGGAAAGTGAAAGTGGCTGTACGTACGGTATTTCCTCGCATACAGCATCTCCGATTTATATTTGCGATTATTCGCGTTGCGAGCATTTCCCAAAATACATCTCCGTATTTTCCAAGACGTACGTGCATCACGCAGTTTTTCGGCTGAGAAAATGTGCAATATGCAAATTTCCGCACCGATCGTCTTACCTCGGGCCCGAGAGTGAAATGAATTTTTCATGAGGCGCCCGCAGCGGCGCCGAATTCAACCGAAGTGTATAAAGTGTGCGCTATACAAGTCAAATTAATTAAGAGCTGCGCCTAGAGTGCCGGGAAAGTTATCAAATACTTCTCAAGAGCTTCGGAATATTTTCTCGGCTAGACCGACGGGCGAATTTCCAGTCGCCGGTTCCATCGAGATTAAACTTAATCTCGAGATGGAACTCGCTACCGGAAATTAGACGCTAGTTAAGACGAAACTCAAGATCGAACTTGGGATCAACAAACGCGACAGCGCGGTGACGTTACCGACTTGGGAAAAAGCAGTTTGGATAATATCCGAAAATTCGTCGCAAAAATGTCCTTGCAAAAAAATAGCCACACTAATAGTTCGTTTACAGCGACATTTAATAGTTAATCAAAAATTATCTAGGCTCTAATTTTCGTTTCGAGTTTTTCCTATATTTTTAATGTACTTTATTTTGTCGTGGGTTCTATTTATTTATTTATTTATTTATTTAACAGTGGACGGGACATGCCCTTGAAAACACGTAAAAAATTGTAGTGAAAGATAAGGCCGCAATAAATCAAACCGCGATAAATATGACTAATTCTAAACATGACATACGAACTCCTTACACTCTATCCGGAATCCATAAGTGCAACGTACTCATTGGTCGAGCGCCAAAAAACAAAAAAGCAGAAAAAGGCTGATGGAAAAAGTCTCCAAACGCAGATGCCACATTGTCATTCTGGAAAATCCTCCTAAATAAAAAAAAAAGTGTAATTGCGACTCCAAGCTTAGCTCAGGGTTAATTCAAGTTCATGTCAGAGATTCAGATTAATTGTTCACCGAAGATGAAACGAACATTGCCATCGACCGAAGGAACAACCCGGAAGTCGTTCCACTCGGTGACCATCCCCACAGTCGCGGTTTTCCACGAGGCTCGCGCAGCTGGACCCTGGGCGTCCCCTCTGGGTTTAACCGCAGCGCGCGACCACCGTTGCGACGTAATTTACGCTCGCCGGTCCGACGCGCCGGGCCAAAATTCGCGCCGACTCAATTTACGTAAGTCGGAAGGTGGAGGCCTCAAGGCTTCATCGCCGTCGACGACGCGAGAGGATCGTGGGCAACGCACCGCGCGCGCCTTGTTTTCCGCAGTCGCGGCGCGCGGTACACACAATCCGTGCGACTAATTGCTTCCTTAATCGGATCCACCGCGGTTATACGCGAAGCGCAGAAACCGGCTCCCGATACGGCTCGGTACCTTCGCCGCATTTTAATTCGATCGTTTATTATTTACCCACTGCGACCTCGAACAACGAGAGAATAAAAAAAAACAAACGTATATCTGGAGTAAGATGAAGCATTTTTCATTATATCTTCCCGGACGTCTCGACCGATGATATTGTCATCGGTTATTCAGTCTTAACCTCCTTTCGACGGGTCCCGAAGCCGATGGAGCATCGACGACACTCGATTCCCTTGATCGGTCGATCTTGCGACAATGTAAATCGATATCGGGAATGGCACCCATGAAATCGTATCCGCGTGTATAGAGTTCATTAGACGTATTTTTTTATCTGGAGGAAAAAAAATCGTGCAGGAATTTTAGGTCGATCTTTACATTTGTATGGATGACAGGTTTATTTGAGTACTTAATAATATGAATTTGTGTTATTAATACATTTTTCGTGCAAATTCGTCGAACGACAGAGTGACGCAATTTTTTAAAGTCACGAAACGTTGCGCGCGACTCTTTTTTATCATTTTTTTTTTTTGAGATTAGCCTGATAAAAGATAATTAAAATTTGATGAACATTCATTTTTCATCGGATTGATCCAACAAAACGCGACGAAAGTAATAAAAGCCACAAACACTGCGAGTCGAAACGTTTAATCCCGCCGGGCGAAAAATTATCCGCGAACGCGGTATAATTACTCCGAAAAATCCGCGCCATCAATAATTCCCGGGCGAAATGTGCTCGCTGCATTACTCAAACCACCGCGCGACATGCAACATCGCATCTCTTTTTCCCGTGATACCCCGGGAGGCGCGAATCGTCGAACTTTTCATGCACGAAAAATCGTTTTGGAAATTTTTCTCACCTTCTTTGAATCCCCCCCCCCCCCCCCCCCCCCTTCCTCGCACGTACGGTAAAGATTCTTAGGCGAACGCGCCGCGAAAAATCCACCGGGGAAAAAGTTGTTCGAGGGAAATTTTTCAATTGTGCGAGGACGAAAATTCCGCGAAACTTTTCGTGGCTGCGCGAGACCGTCTCGCAGGTTTCGCAAGCAATACGAATAAGATGCTCGCGGCACGGCGAAGCGACGACGGCGCGGTAGCGGAGATTCCGGTGACAAAAAAAATAGCCACAATAATAGTTCGTTTACAGCGACATTTCATTAATTTAATAGGACATTTTTCTAACCTTCCTCAAATCCTTCCCCTCCCTTCCCTTCCCTCCCCTTCCCCTCATTCGTACGGCACAGAACTCGCTGCGACTAATCCACCGGGGGAAAAGTTGTTCAGAGAAATTTTTTTCAATTGTTCGAGGTTGAAAATTCCGTGAAACTTTTCGTGGCTGCGCGAGATCGTCTCGCGGGTTTCGCGAGCGATACGACGATGTCGCGGTGAAGCGACGACGACGGAGTTCCCGGTGGCAAACACATCGTCCGCGCGGCGACCCTGAAACTCGAGGATCGAGAGTATCTGGCGGCTCCCACCACGATTCGCCGCTGCAGCGGCGGGAACGATCGACGAGACGCGAGTTTATCCGCGAGCCACGCACCGCTCAGTGGATAACGCTGTACAGATGCAGACGTCTGTATATATATATATATATATTTGACTATACCATATCTGTATCTATATACATATACACACGGCCGTTCGTACACATATATACATAATATACAATACAGCCGCGCCGGTTGCCCCTTCCTTCCCACGAGTTGGGTACGGGACCGCGGAAGGTCTGAGATCCTTGGAACTTTCTTATAAATGAAGGTTCGACGCGGTCTCGAGTTTCATTTTATTCTCCATCCCTCGGCAACGGAGGGTTACACGCGCTGCTGCTGCTGCGGCCCCCGGTTTTCGCGCGGCTACCGACACGCAACGTTGTGTGTGGGTTTTTTTTTCGCTCTTTTTCGCGAGACCGAGCGAATATTCTCAGTAACGGCTGCGGCAGCGTTGAAAATTTCACGATTTTACCCAGTGTGTGTTACCGCGTAGATTTTACCCTGTGGATTTTTCGGGTTTTTTTTTCGCCGAGCCCCTCGGCCCCACCGAGTCGTATCGCACGTAAGGACGTATACATATGTACAGAGTGCTCGCGAATAATCCAGGCGAGGCCGCTCGCGGTTCGCCGAGATTGGGCGCCGATAGATAATTAATTCGACGAAAATAAGCGACGCAAGGATTTTTCGACCGGAGGACTGCGGAGACGATTTTTTTTTTTTCACGACGATCTGGAACGAAAAAAAGAGTGAGTAGGTTTTTCACGTGCAAAACGTTATTGTTTTTGCGACGGAAATATCGCGGTTTACCGGCGACGGTGAGACACGGGTACATTTTTTTACAAGTGGCGGTCGTCGAGTGCGGGAGAAAAAGTAGTTAAAAGCTTTTTTTTTCCGTATCGCCGAGCCGCGGTTTATGTGGTGCACGAGCGAGGAAAATAGTCGCCGAGCCGGCGGAGATCGAAGGCGGGAAAAAAAGGGAAAATCTTGTTTGCAGTTTATGAGCGCTTTTTGTCAAGGTGCGCAAACTGTTCGGCGGAGAAAAATGTTTATCGCGAGTGGTGATTTGTTTTTTTTTTTTCGCTGCCGAAGCGAAGTTTCAACTGAAAAAAAATTTGCGATTATTCGGAGGTTAAATTGGAGACGCAATTTTTGTTTTTGTTTTTATGATGTTCAAGATATAAATCTGTATATTTTTGAGGTAAAAAAAGAGTTAATTTACTCAAAACAAAATGTCGAAAGCAAGTGCTAAGCTGGAACCGTCCGCCTTCAATTTGTTTTTTGATCAAACAACAACGATGGAAAATAATGGAAGCTTGTTCCACCCTCCTGCCCCTTTCAAGAAAATGGAGATAATAATATTCACCGAGCATCTGATAAGCATAATTACTGGAATCGGAACTTAAATTGCAAAGTCCCGATTTCCGTGGGCGTTCTAACTAAATGTCAAGGGTGAACGGGGTTGGTCACCGGAACAGCCTGTCTTAATTTAATTCTTGTTTACCCGCGCTACAACCTACGTTCGCCCTCGGGTCTCCGGCTTCGTGAAAGTGGTATTTGCCGCGCGACGCCGGCTAAATAATTGCGGCAACGCACTGCACACGAGTGCGGCGAAACAATTGCATTCTTGTCTTGCTATGCCGTGTTACTGTACACAAAGTATGACGCGACACACAGAGTAACCGCCGTGCACCGAGCTGTGCGCAACGTTTAACAGTCCAGAATATGCACCGCGTCTATTTGCAACCGGAATTCGCGTCCCCCACATTTGTATCCTGGTACATGAACCGGTACTTGACTCATACGCGTAAAATTGGCAATACAACAAATTGGCAATTTTATAAAAATCATCGCGCCGCATATTTCAGTGGAAACTCATTTTCCACAGCGATTTAAATAACCGTACATATTTCAATTTTTAATAAATCTTACATTTAAATTTAAATCAATCGCGCGACAGATGAATATTTATTTTTTCATTGTTCATCGAAGACATTAGAAATTAATTTTGCCGCGAGTTTTTCCGAGAATCACTCTTCCCATCCGCGACCTTCGAGAAATCATAATATCGAAGACGATTTTTATAATAAAAATCCTCAACCTCATAATTAAAGTCGCATCTGCGTGGCGTCCGTTATTTATCTCGCGTGTATCACTTTCATTTTATTAATCGCGTTCCGTCTGGCCGCCGCAGAAATAAGCATAGAAATTGTTGGGAAACGGTCGAGCCGCGAGGCAATCCGGAACCTTGATCGGCGAATGGACTTTCAGCGTGGAACAAAAGATCAATCGTCTCTAATCGATCAATGTCAATCTTTTTGCATGGCTTTTTAGTGTTGTTTGGTTTACGTATAACTAAAAAGAATTGCGTTGAGCCCATGAAATAAAAGAATTAGACGACAACGAATTTTTAAATTATTCAACGCGATTAATTCATTCATTATTCCATTGGCCATTTCGCCTCGCAGACCCCGAACAGACGAGTCTTCAATTAGTCCCTAATCAATGCAAAGGGAGAAAAAAAATGCTATGCAAAAAATCGGCACTCGACACACGAGACATTTCGCGGCAATTAATTAACGTCGCTTCGTACGCAGCGAGCTTAAAATTCCCCGAGGTCGATTTTTCACAGTCTCCTGTTTTCCCAATGTTCATCAATTATGTGCGACGAAAGAACGAGCGCTCTTATTCCGCGGAAGACATAAAAAGAAGAACGAGATCGCAAGAAAAGCCATAAAAACGTAATTTCTATTCTCATCGAACGCGTAATCAAGAGACGCCGCGGCGTCTCGATGCCTTACAAATGACTCGGAAGATTCTTGTCGGCAATTCCATCGCGGGAGATCTTCCACTCTTGATTGCTGTAAATTGACCTCTTAGATGCAACTGTAATATTGCCTCTGGCGGTCTTTTTACTATTCGTATTTTTTAACCTGTTAGAAATAGTTTAAAAAAACTATCAAATCATCTCAAGGTTTTACGACTTTAACAGTAAAGAATAACAAAAAAAGCACTTTAAAAAATATAAAAAATACAAATGAAAGGAATTCTGTCGATATTAATTTTACGACCAAAACGTCAAGGCAAAAGTGGAATTAAGGCACACGCGACGATTGTCCCAGGTCAGTTCGACCGATGCGGCGCTTTTGAACAATGAGGCAGGCAATTAAATTGCGCGTGCGCCTTTTTGTTCGGATTCGTCATTGCACGCTAAAGTCACGAGTGAATCTCGTAGTTTGTCATATAATTTTCCAGCGACTCGTCCGTCGCGACACGACGGATCGAGGCTGTCATTGTGGCTAAGTGTAATCACGTCGCGAGATCCTTCGAGATCTGCGTTACGATCCTCCAATTATGCCCTTTCTGGTTTAATTGCATAATTGCACTCATCCCGCTGCGCGATTAGTCGCTTTGTACACTTTTTTTTATTACGTGCAAATTTGTTTGCATTTTTTTTTGTTCAGTTTGTTTGTCAATTACGCGGAAACGGAGATTTTACGCCGCAGTTAAATGCGGAATAATGTAGGAAACGAATTCCAACGCGCCCGCCCGAGGGCAGAGTCGAAAGATATACCGACGGAAATACATACGTCGGCGACCTTTAATTAGTAATAACCGCGGGCACATTCGTGATTTTTCATACCTTCACCTTCGGCGCAACGTATCGCGCGCGCCTTTAATAGCCGCCTCGTGCGGCCGGCTCGACGGTATCGCCAAGGACTTCCGAGGCACCGCAAACACGCACCTTTCTTCTACCCGCTCTTAGAGTGTTTTACCTACTCGACGCGGAATTTCGTTTTTGGGCCGAAACAATAATTTAATAACACAGAATTCATGTTTTTAACCATTTTATATTTCTTAATTTCGTAATATTTTTCATAAAAAAAATAATGATATATTTATAATTTTATTTGCAATGATTCTTTATTTGGTTAATTACATAACAATTTAGAAGCAAATCAGAAGAAATCAATTTCTCTTTCAAAATGTTGGATTCCAAGTCCAATCGAAACCAGTGTAATCCGCCTATGCGCAGAAAAAAAGATTGTGCCACTCGCATTAGCTAATGCAGCGTTTCGATTGCGTTATAATTTTGCATAAATCGGCAAAAGCTGTTGCTCTTGGGCTACACCGACACTAGCAACTGAAAATCAAATGGGCGTGATTCGCTTTGATTAATGTCTGCGCGCTGTGTCGCGTGGGTTATGCCCTTCTGATTTCAATTCCGTGTCGCCCGTTTGCCGTGTTCCAATCGACGACATTTTTCGGGCTCGTTTCGGGACCGCGAGCGTGCATTGCTGCAGAGCTGCAATCTAACGAAACCCGCATCAGCGATTGATCTCGCGAATCAGCGATTAATTAACGGATGGGCGGTAATCAACTCGGTGTTGGCTTCAGTGGTCGGATTTTAATGAGGCTGAGAGTGAAGTTTCGTCACCGTAAATCAATCAGTGAACTGAAAAAAAAAAGAAAATCGAAAAAACAAGGTTTTATCTTATCAAATATTATCACAGCAAATTTTGCTAGGTCCTCAAAATTATTCTTTATTCCATATCAGAATGATGTTATTTTATAATTTATCGTCCGCGAAAAAAGTATTATATTTTTTTTTTTTTTTTATTTATTTATTTCCGTTTCCGAGGTACACCCGTGAGGGTTTTACCTTGCTCCCCCCCTAGTTGAAAAAAGTATTATAATTTTTTGTATTTCAATTTTTTTATAAAACGATTTTATTCTAAATTCCACGATAGTTTATTTTAACCAGAAAAAAATGTCAATTTCGCTGAAGATATTTTTACTCGCTCGCCTTGTTCGCCGAAACTATTTTCATCGAACGTCACAATCCGTAAAGTCGCGAATGGGTTGAATCAACTCTAGCGTATGACGCGAAAAGTAATCCCCGGGATGGACGGGCGACGATAGCTCGCAGATGCGCCGGGAGTAATGAAATTAACGTTATTATAATAATTCTCGTTCCGTCTCAACGATTCTGGCTCAAGGTAGCCGCGAGAGTGCATAGGGGACTCGAGTACCTATGCGCGTATGACAGGTCGGCTCTTTCCCTCGGAATTGCTTTTGCCGCGCTTGTCTCTTCCATCTATATATGCGAATTCACGCGGGGATTGAGAGTGACGCGCGGATTACAATGACTGCTTTTAAAATCTCTGCGTATGCACTCGTGGGTGAACGTTACGCGCGTACGCGGATCGTGACGCACGCCAACGGTGCGCGCAAGCACACAGCGGGGGAAACACGACAATGGCACGAATATGGATATCTTAAAAGGTCTGTGCAATGCAGACGGATATGATGATCCGGGAATTATTGTCAATAACAACAACAAAAAAAAGAAAGAAAAAAAGTAATTGAATTGTATGTTCTTCAAAAAAGATAAGTGAGAAATGTGCTGAAACCAAGCAAATCTAAAATAAATAATGAAAAAAGTCTGAAGCAAAAAATCAAAAAAAGAAAGAAAATAATATTTCGGATTCGAGGTACTAAATTTCGCGAACACTCGACTCATCTAGCACTGACCTTCTCAAGGCCTCCCGACCTCGAGAAAATCTGTCAGAAGCATCGCGCCGCAAAAAAAAAGAAAAAAAACTCGCCAGTCACTTGTCGCGTAATCAGCGTGTGACAAATGCAGGTTCAACGAACGGCGTTCAAGCACCCACGTTATTAATGATCGCCATCGATTTGTGATTAATGGCATCGAGAGCCCCTCCAAACGCGCCCTCCGTTGTTAATTGATACATAGAGGAAGACGGAAGTTTAGCCCAAAGCCAGACGCGTTCGTCTATTAATGCGAATCTGCTCGGTCCGAGAATCCGTGCGACGACGGTGCTATCGGAATATAATCGTCGCGCCGAGATTTAATCGAGTCACGTATGGTCGTGTGTATCGAGGTCAGGATATCGTCGGCTAATAGACACTACTGGAATTACTCGTTGCGTGCGTCCGATACCGCACGACTCGCTACATATGTAATCGTGCGGTAAATTGATTCCCCGCGTATTGGACGCGCCAGTCATGGCGAGAAACTTTAACGGAGAATTATTCCCCGCAGTGCGACTATAATTTTGCCGTAGTGAGATATATACAGGGTGTCCCAAAAATTATAATGTTCCGGCTGCTTGATCCTGTTCGCTTAACCCTGTTCGAATACAGGGCTAAGCGGACAGGGTTAACAGGGCCAAAAGTTATGAAGTTCCGGCTGCTTAACCCTGTCCGTATACAGGGTTAAGCAAGCGGGGTTAATAACAGGGCCAGAAGTTATGAAGTTCCGGCTGCTTAACTTTTGGGACACCCTGTATACATATAGATACTTGTAAGTACATTCGATTGCACCGTTGCGCTTGGGTCAAGGCGAGCATTCACTTTTTTTTCTCCCGAGCTTCATCTTCGTCTTGGACCAACTTCCGGGATCTCGATAACAGCGGTCGTTAAACGTCGTGACTCGTCAGCGAGACGCGACAATTAACACTCGTCGGTGATGAAACAAAATTCAGGCGAGAAGCCAATCTTAGTTGTCAATTTTTTATTGCAATTTGTTTGTCAACCCGATGACAGCCCTGATGCACCGACAGTTATTTCAAAACGAAATTACACGAACTTACGATGGATTAACGGGTATTGGCGATCACCAGCCGTTTGCATACAAGCTATTTGCATTTATCGTTACTTCGGTTGGGCGATGAATCTGGGATAGTTTTAATTTCTTCATTTTTTTTTATTAACCTTACGACACGCTGTGACATCGATTATTCTGGGCCAACATATTATTTATGGAGATTTAAAAAATGTTCCGTCTCAACAAAACCAGTTTTGCATAAAAAGATGCTCCAACAGCTTATTTAATTAACATCCCCTCTTAAAGTGGTTTCGACTGAAAAAAAATTAAATTACTCGAAATAATGATAGATAAATCGGTATCGGCATCGCGAAGTTTGTTGTTTGTGTGCGAGAAAATTGGGCTCATCGCGATTTGCAATTATCGCTTCGTTGCGATACGATGATTGTATGGTAATGCAGCGACGAGTGCAACAGAGGAGACCTTGAAATATCGACGATCATTATTGAATCCGATCTACCTGCTGTTTTATTCAAATAGATCGTGGGGATAGATATATGAATATTTAGATGAAACGGTTCCGCCAGGAACGCGTTTTTCAGGTGATTTTTTTTTAACGGTACAAAACTCGGCAGCGCTAGACGCCGAGTCATACGTCCTCGCGGAGCGGATCGTAATAACTCTTCGCCTTTTTGTTCATTAGTTTTCCGAGAAAATTGGATTATTCTTGCGCTTCAGAGATGACGCGGCGGCGGTGGCCGGGGCACATTGGGTCGAAATAAAGTTTGGCTAAACTGGCATAATTGACACTAGATCGATGTCAGGTACTACATTTTGTATCAAAATTATCTAAGTAAATAATTTTATGAGGCCAGCAAATGTTAAAAAAGAGATGTGTCTACCTAAAAAAAACGAAAATCAAAAATGACCTAATTAACCTTAGAATCCAAAACATGGCCAGCGACAAATACGGAGTCACGTTGTATTGTTCCAAACATAGACCTCATAATTGACGCTCACACCGAGAGCGAAGAACTGGATATAATTATAACGATACGTCATACGCGCGCCTAATGGCGCGGCCAACGCACCTGACTAATTGTGCAATCGAGAACTTTAATCTCGGCACATGAAGCGTCCTGCGATGCGTGAAAACGCGCCAAGCACAAATTCTTCTTCGTCTTTTTTATCTCCCTCGAAAAGGTCAGAATGTCGTGCGCAACGTTCAGTCGGCGCTGATAGAACGATGAGTGTCGATCACTTGAATCTTACGCACTCGCCATAAAATAAAAATGTGTAATTATCGAGCTCGTGGTGTTGAATAATGTACTGCAATCGTTCGAACGGGGGAAACTCGTTAACACAGTCGAGTTATTCACGAAATGCAACTTCTGGACAGCTGAAACATCTATCATTTATTCCATCTATTTTAAAAAATTAAATTGATGTGATATGCTGTAGAAATAAAAAATGGATTGGTTTTTTTTACTAAGAGCTGCGAAAATTCGGAACTGGAATATTAAAAACTGTCATTTCATGTTTGTAGCCAATTAAATTTTGTACAACATTCATATCCCAATCATATCAGAATCTGCTTTGAAATTTTGTTAATAAAATTAATGGTAATTTTGTGCTCAATGCTCATTTGTAAGCATTATAATTCCAACACCTGATTCAAAATCATCACGCATACATTTTGCCTCGAATTGAGTGAATTAATTGTTCGATGCAACGCCAAAGATTACGCGTCCACGATCATCTTCGTATTCACGCAATCGTCGACGTCTGGTTCGGCGCGTATTTATTCATACATCAGTACTCGATTCCATGAATAAACAATCATCTCGGACTTTTACAACATTTAAAGTGGAGTCCGGCTGTGGCGTAAATCACTGTGATTTGTCGTTTCACGTAACGGGCGCTGTTTGCAACTTTGAGTTTGCCTACGAACGCGAGAAATAATCGAGAATTACCCGGAGAGAATCTTCATTGTGTCTCGTCGCAATTCCGAATGAAAATTGTATGTCGAACACCGTTGCGTGGCTCTTCGGACTATCGAGCACGTAAGATGCGTAGAAAACAAGAAACAAATATAACAATTAACGTTTTTTTATTCTTAAAATATGCAGCGTTGAAATTAGTACTTTGCCTGTTTTTCCAGTGTTCGAATCATTTATTCGAACAAAATTTGAGGCTACGTTTCGCGACAATCTTCATTTTTTTCAATATAAAAGTAAAAAATCGTAATTGCCAATTGTTGTAGAAACGAAAGATTAAAAAAAAACACCTGCTCGCCAAAGAATAATAAAGCAATTACGAGAACCCATAGATAACTCACATTAACAATCAACGCGAGGAACGAAAAAAAAATCTGCCTCCGAGTCTCGTATGCGTGAACGATTATCTTTATGTCCACTTACTAATCCACACAAAGTTACGTGCGCAAAGTAAAAAAAAATGTAACTAATTTTCATTGATAATGGGACAATCTCGCGCCTCGAGTCTCGCACAGAGGATTAACATGTTCGACTCTCGAGTCGTCGCATAAAATACAAATCGTCGACTGAACAACTGAGTCACGATGCAGGGTATGATCGGAATCGAGAATAATCGATCGAACGGAATACGATTTCTGCTGATAATATCTGCAATGACGAACAACGCAGCCGCGTGTCCTTCTTTTTTTCTTCTCCTTACTTTGCCGAGAATAAGATTATATTTTTCACGCTGCGATTGCGCAATACAAATGTACAATATAAATTGCGCACCTGACGTATGCGATACATGAAGTAATCGAGTTTTCCCGCGTGCGTGGAATTGTTGTCAATGCTCGTGAATATGAAAAAGTGAAAGGAAGTGACGTTGAGTAATTAACGTCCTGGCGGGTGTGTCCGAGACCTTAAGAATTCGAGGGGAGGGAGGAGGGGTTTGTCCGAGGTGTGTCCGATATGAATATATATTTTTTTATCAATTTTTCCACCTGTTTTTGCAGGTCAAGATGTTCGCCAACGTCGTGCAGAAGTTAAAATTCCTCTACAAACCCTACGCCCTGATGGTCGTGTCTTTGGGCTATGTACTCGGTGAACTGGGTCATTATATGATTGGTAAGTATTGGAGAAAGAAAGAAGTTACGGCAAGTTTTACAGAAATAAAAATAAATTGATTTTATTTAGGTGTGACGAGCAAAGCCACAGCGATAGATCTGCACTATGGTGACATTTCTTGTCAGCTGAATACCACGGATTTCCCACTCACAGCGTTACCGGTGCAATGCGAAACAGCCAACAGTTCTGAAATGTGAGTGTTAATGAATTTGATTCTTATTCAGGGTTAATATGATTTTCCGTTGCTTTATTTTTCAAATAAGCGAAAAATGAGGAGTCTATTCCATGATTCCCCGCCCATAGTTTTATTCGCGTATAACGCCATCCAATAATCGCTCTTAGCGAGTTACGTCTTAATAACTACGTAAATAAAAAAAAACGCACTGCGGAGATCGTAAGGTGGCCGATCGCGCGTGAAGCTGAGTGGTCGATCGAAAAATCGCGAGGAAACGCTCGGCGGACCATGCACAATTGTATAACGCTTCACGGCCTTGACGGTCCTACACGACTTAATTTTCCTCCGAGAAAACGCGATCGCCTCGTCTGCATCCGACACGATTTATTTATGATTACATTTTTTTTATTCCTCGTAAAATTTATACGCTGGAAGCGATACGATGCGCTGGAAATTGATAACCACAATTTATTGACAAACAAAACATTTTTTCTTCACCCTCGAAATAACCTAGAATATAATAACGCTATTTTATTTCTTCCATAAATAAACGACGAAATTTATTCGTAATAAAATATGTTTTTCTTTTTTCCCTCAAAGTTGTGATACCCTGGAAATGAACGGCACCCGTTACTGCGAATGGAACTACAATGGTCTCGGTTTGGACTATCAGATCCTCGCTGGACCGAGCTTCATCGCTGTATTCACTGTGGTGGGTGTGATACTCGGTATCGCCGCAGATCGATACAACAGGTGAGCGAGTATATTCTATATCCACGTGAGTTTAATGGAATAGCAAAGTCGACGTGCGCTGTATGTCGCGCACGTACAGCTCGCGCGGCCCCTGGGGTACGTTTGCCCGTCGTACGCTCCGGTATAAACTGTCCTGTACGCTCGGGGCTGCGCTCAAACAGCCTGCAGGGAAATTGCCTACCTTACGGGGCAGTTGAACAGAATTTACGACACCATTATGCACGTCTGCACGAAGCCTGAACATGACCACTTTGATACAAATATTTCAGTCTTTTATAATAATACTAGGCTAATCACACGCGAATGCTCTTATAAACCTTTAAAAGGGTAAATCGCAACTAAAAACCCTTTTTTAGTTGATTTTGAAAAAAAAAATGTTTGGCCGAACAGTTTGTCAGAAATCGTAGATCTGGCCGCCGGGCCGAAAACCGCCCAAATCGGGGTCACGAAAATTATTTTCTCAAAATATCGACTTTTAACCAATACCATCATTCTCAAGTCGCATATTCTACCCCTGAAAACACTGGTTACAACCCTTTTTTAGTTGATTTGAAAAAAAAATTTTTTGGCCGAACAGTTTGTCAGAAATCGTAGATCTGGCCGCCGGGCCGAAAACTGCCCAAATCGGGGTCACGAAATTTATTTTTTCAAAATGTCGACTTTTAACCTATACCATCGTTCTCAAGTCGCATATTCTACCCCTGAAAACACTGGTTACAACCCTTTTTTAGTTGATTTTGAAAAAAAAATTTTTTGGCCGAACAGTTTGTCAGAAATCGTAGATCTGGCCGCCGGGCCGAAAACTGCCCAAATCGGGGTCACGAAATTTATTTTTTCAAAATGTCGACTTTTAACCTATACCATCGTTCTCAAGTCGCATATTCTACCCCTGAAAACACTGGTTACAACCCTTTTTTAGTTGATTTTGAAAAAAAAATTTTTTGGCCGAACAGTTTGTCAGAAATCGTAGATCTGGCCGCCAGGCCGAAAACCGCCCAAATCGAGGTCACGAAATTTATTTTTTCGAAATATCGACTTTTAACCTATACCATCGTTCTCAAGTCGCATATTCTACCCCTGAAAACACTGGTTACAACCCTTTTTTAATTGATTTTGAAAAAAAAATTTTTTGGCCGAACAGTTTGTCAGAAATCGTAGATCTGGCCGCCGGGCCGAAAACCGCCCAAATCGAGGTCGCGAAATATATTTTTTCAAAATATCGACTTTTAACCTATACCATCGTTCTCAAGTCGCATATTCTACCCCTGAAAACACTGGTTACAACGCTTTTTCAGTTGATTTTGAAAAAAAAATTTTTTGGCCGTACAGTTTGTCAGAAATCGTAGATCTGGCCGTCGGGCCGAAAACCGCCTAAATCGGGGTCATGAAATTTATTTTTTCAAAATATCGACTTTTAACCTATACCATCGTTCTCAAGTCGCATATTCTACCCCTGAAAACACTGGTTACAACCCTTTTTTAGTTGATTTTGAAAAAAAAAATTTTGGCCGAACAGTTTGTCAGAAATCGTAGATCTGGCCGCCGGGCCATATTATGACAAACTGTCAAATCTCGGGCTGTTAAACAACGAACTGCCGGTCGTCACGGTCCACGACCAATCAGAGGCCGAGTTATACCGACAACAATGGTCACGTTGGCGCGAATTACGCACTTTTCAGTAGTAGATTTCATATATTTTTATCATTTTTTTGGAGCTAAACAATTTAATTTTTTAATTTTTTTTTCAGAGTAAGGCTGCTGGCAATTTGCACCGTAGTATTCAGCGTCGCTATTATCTTGATGGGGTCCGTCAAGGAATATTGGCAACTCGTCATTCTGCGAATGGTACTCGCTGCAGGGTGAGCTTAACGTTTTGCTTTTGCGTTTTTGCGTTTTGCTTGCGTACGATCGGCGCCAAGATAGGACATTTTTATAATGAATTTTTATAGCCTCGAGAGAATTAAAGGCATAGTAAATAATTACGCTAAATGGCAAAAGTTATGAAATTAACAAAAAGTGTTTACGTATTTTGTTATTTCAATCGAATTGATTTCTGAGTCGATAAAATTAAAAAAAAAAGATATATATACAGCAGAATTTCACGTGACCAATTTGCTCCAATTTTTTCCGCAACGATTTCGCGTCCCGTTGCGACGTTTCGTCTCAGCACCCCTGCGCGTTTGCCGTATCTGCGAGGCTCGAGCGCAAATAATGATTCAAAGCCTCGTAAAAACGGCTTTTCTCGGTCTGAGGCAGTAAACCGAGAAGCGCGACGGGACAATTTTTTCTTCTCTACGGCGCAAATACGCGAATGCAAATTCGCGTATTTTTTTTGCTGCTATTTCTTTTACGTCGAAGCGTTTGTATGCCCACGCGAAAAAATAACATAACGGTAAAAGAAAAGGCAGCTTCTTCGTGTCTAAATGATTTTTTCACGGTTGGTTCCGCCGGTTTCAGGCAAAAAGCCCTGTGTTTTTTATCGCCGCCTCTTTTATCGACCCCATTTTTTTACACGGTTTTTATATAGCCTCGTTATTGTGTTAAACAGGGAGGCGGGATGCAATCCCCTGGCCACGGGACTGCTGTCCGACTGGTTCGCCGAGGACCAGCGCGGCCTCGTCATGTCGATATTCAATTGGGGCATCTACGGCGGCTACGGTATCGCCTTTCCAATCGGAAGATACGTTCCGGAAATGAACGCCTGGGATCTGGTACGTAACAAACGTCTCGGCCCCCGTTATTGCAACCCGATCAAATAGCAATTGCGATAATCGCAAGTAAATTAACCCAAGTACACCCGACCATTATCGGCCGCCAGGTAAGCGAATTACTTTGAGCGCCCATTAATCCGCTCGTACTGAAAGATCGTTTTTTTTCCTTCTCGTCTTTCAGGGATGGAGAGTCTGCTACTACGGCGCCGGTATCGTCGGTCTCATTATCGCTTTCCTCACTATGTTCACCTTGACCGAGCCCGAGAGAGAATCCATCGGCGAGGAGGAGACCGGCAAGGATGGAAAGAAAATTCCCGTCTGGAAAGTCATACTTCAACCGCGCATTATACTTCTGTGCTTCGCGGCCAGCATTAGGCATTGCGGTGAGACACAATACGACTTGCGCACAGTCGACTGTCCTACTGAATGTATTTTGTCTCGCGGGGCCGCAGAAAATATTGCATTCGTTGCGTAATAATAATAATTGTATACTGATAATAACCAGAACGATAATAATCATCACAAATGTCTGTCAAAAAGCTGGACAGCTGCAAAAATAAATAACTTGAAATACTAAAATTTAAAAATATGAAAATAAATACTTAGTTATCTATTATTGAATGAATAATAATGATAATATTTATTGTAAAAGATAGATTTCTTTTAAAAAATGTTCTTTCGAATAATGGTTTTTTTCTCATTACTTTCAGGTGGAATGTGCTTCGCTTACAATTGCGATCTGTATTACCGAGATTACTTTCCCGACTACGATCTAGGATGGTGGCTCTTCGCCGTGACAATTGTCGTCGGCAGTATCGGTGTCGTTGTCGGCGGTGTGGTGAGCGACAAGTTTGTCGCGAAAATGGGAATAAGGTCGCGTGTCGCGGTGCTAGCAATCAGCCAGCTCGTGGCTACACCCTTCGCCTTCGGATCCGTTTACTTCGGCCCGCTTTGGGCTATAATCACCCTCGGAATCTCCTATTTCTTCGGTAAGAATTGCTGCGGCGGGTAAAAAAACATTATTGACGGGTTGGAAAAAAAATGTAGACACGCAGAGACGTCGCGTTGGCCTTGGCAAACATTAATTGGCGAACCGTGCGAACCGTTTTTACAGTTCCACGAAATAATTAGACGAAATTACGTAATTAGAGTTTGCGATGACAAATCTAGCGACAGCTCTAAAAATATTCGCATGTATGAAAAGTGAATGAATAATTACAATATTGTAATTAATTCTATGAATAACTTTTGACTCGTTATTTAACAGCGGAGATGTGGTTCGGAATCGTGTTCGCCATTCTCGTGGAGATCGTGCCGCTGAGCATGAGGTCAACGACCGTAGGAGTCTTCCTCTTCGTCATGAACAACATAGGCGGTAATTTGCCGATCCTCGTCGAGCCGACGAGAAAAGTCATTGGCTTCAGGGAGAGTCTTTACATTTACTACGCCGGATTTTACGGTATCAGTGAGTATCATTGTCTGTTTTTTTATTACCAGGCTAGAGTTTTTATGATCAGTGAAGAATCGTCGGAGAGGGTTTCGCAACTGTGCCAAGAAAAATGGTTCTGTTCGGATGACAAATAAAAGTAACAACAAACGCGTTTGTTCCTTGGTTCTGCAAAAAATTGAGTACAAAAAGAAAATACCCTCCAAGAAATACACGTATTTTTTGTCACTTTTTTGTTACTAAAAAAAAAAAGTCTCCGTGTGCAACGAATAATCTCGTTCAACCGAATTTTGCACTTTCGCAGGTTCCTTCATGTTCCTTTTCACGATGTTCCTCATGGGAGGTCCGACAAAGGACCCCAAGTCGAACCCCGAGGCGGGACACGACAACAAGACCTTCACCGACGAGGATGGACGGGCTGCAACCCTGGAGCTCCCCAGACTCCCGGCGAGGCCTCACAATTTCGAGAACTCGAGGCTATAAATTTCACTCGAGCGGATGGAACGAGGGTAAAAAAGCTACCTTTTCGAGCAACGAGAAAGAATACGAAGCAGAAGAGAAAACAGTCCAAAGAGTGTAGACGAAATATACTGTACAGAGGAAAGAGCCCTTATATTCTCATCGAGGAAGCCAGAAGCAGTGGAGGATTAATGGGAGACAACGAGAAAACATTCAGTCGAAATCGTAGTCCACGTTTCGTGCTAGTCGAACGCGGTCGATAATTTTGGATTAAGGAAAAAAAGTAACATCTTACTTACTACAAATTTTGGGTGACGACAGGAACGCGACAAAACTGCCTCGTTATCCTCGAATGAATAGCGACGGAATTTCGCTGGTGTCACCGGTGAAATTTCTCTCGTTTCACACACATCTCCGGGCCACATTTTTTCCGACTGAATTCTGCAAGACGGAGGAGATGGAAAAAAAGAAAGATTATCGAACGTCTATTCGAATATTCGGCTTTTGCTGCATGTATAATTAATTTAGAAAATAATAAATTATCGGCTCGCGAGCCATTGATTTTTTGTTTGTTTCTACGAAGAAACAACTCTCATTTTCAATGTACAAATCTCGAGTTTATCTTTAAGTACGTGTGAACACTTCATTAGTGTATAGTTATTTTTTCAATTACTGTTGACTTCAAATTTTGCGAGAGAAAAAAATAGTATTTGTTTATGGGAGCAGATTTTTCGCATACGGAAATAGCGGACAATTTTTGCCACAAGATTCCTGTTGTCTGACAGAGGCAAATAGAAATTAAGGATTTGTATCAATCGAACTTTTTATTAAATCTTTGAAAATTTTAATTATCGTAACAAAAATGTATAGAAACGACTTGTGAAGATCATTCGTGAAACTTTTTCAACTTGTGTCCGTATCATAATTGAAGCGAAATTCAACCTCTCATCCATTTTCTATCTCTCTTTATTTCTCTCTGTCGAATAATTAGAATAGTTGCTATAAACTATTCTAATTCTAATTCTTTCTCTCTCTCTCTCTCTCTCTCTCTCTCTGTTGAACACGTGTATAGTGTACGATAAACTGTAAATAAATAGCTATTATTATCATAATTTCCCGTGACAAATCGTCGTAAAAAATATTGCGAAAATGTGTAATCACGAAAGATTCGTTGCAAAAATGTGTACAACGCTATTTTAATTCATGATTCGAGTCGTTTACGTTGAGTCGGTTGAAATAGAAAAACAGCCTCACCCGGTGAGCAGAGCGAGTTGCAGCGTTGGAAATAAACAGGCGATTTTTTACGAGGCCAACGAAAGTGCTCGGAGCTTTTTGCGTGTAAGCGAAACGTCATATCCCGGCGAAGCAGCAGCAGCGGCAGCAGCAGCAGCAACGGCGGCGGCGACGGCGAAGCTGTGATCGGAAGAGACGAGACTCGAGGTGACACGAAAGAGTCGAGCTGCAACGCGAAACACAGGACGGGACGCGCGACGAGCCAGAATTGTCGGCAGGTGTTGGACCGTCGCCAAAGTGGTGTACGGTCGTTCCCCCATTTTAATCATTTTGCTGGAGCGAATATTCTTCGTTTTCTTTCGCCTCGACTCGACCGAAAGTACCTGGCGATCGGCCAGATTCGAGCTGGCCGACGCCGTCGCCGTTGTAACTTCCCCGCGGCCACGGACAGAATCTCGCGAGAGGATAATTTTTTTTTTTTTTTTTTTCCAACCAGACGCGGATTGTCTTTAGCGCTCATAAACGTCCGAGAGCAAACAGCTTTGCGATACTGCGAGGGTAACACCTGGAAGACTTTAAGCATTTTATCGAACTTCGGCTGAGCGAGAGATAAAAAGTTCGCTTGCTTCTAGAACGCTGGGTGAAAGAACTCCGCGAGATACGCGCGATTCCGAGAAAAATGAATCTCGTCTTTGTGGGAATTTTATCAATGAAAATTTCGGTCGGGATGAGAGGAGATGAATAGACGGAGCGGATTCGGCGAGATTTTTCTTTTTCTTTCGGAGGCTGCCGCGTCGATTTCTTCGAGCAGAAATAGAAAAGATAGAACGAATTTTGGCGGTTTTAGCTGCTGTGGGATTCGGCGTGAAACTTGAGCCATTGTGCGTTTCATTGAGGCGACGACGATCGCCCGCGACGAAACGAAAGCGAATCGCGCGCTGACCCACTTGGAGTCGTCCGTCCGAATAGTATCGCGCGAGTGGGGAGAGCGGATTGAATTGAACGTAGACGTGGAACATCGGTATTTTCATTTTTCTTTTATATTTGGTGATGATTTATTCATGAAAGATTGCATAAGTTAATCGAGAGATGAGAACCGACCGTCGGCTGATTCAGCGTTATCACATGTTAAGATGATCCGTGCGCGGCGCGTGCGACACGCGTTCGCGCCGGATCGACGTAAAAAAATTGTTATACAATTGTACAGGAGGCGCGCCGAAGGATCTCGCAAATACTCGCTCAAATATCTCGCACACACGTTTTTTTTTTTTTTCGGAGTCCGCGAATCATCGTTTGCCTCGCGCTTCTCGTTCACTCGCTCTTCTCTTCTATTTTTCATTCGCTCTTAATTAATTATATATGTATATATATACAAATTATTTAATATAAATAAACGGAGACATTTGTAATGTACAAAATATAAATTGGAAGATACGTCGGTATTAGGATTACGCAGGAAGAGGGAGGAGTTGGGAGGGAGGAAAAATTTGTCATGAAATGCTGTATTCGCTCGCGCACATATTTACACGATAATGAAAATATACCGAACAACGACGTTACATTTGGAAAGAATCGAAAAAGTACATTCTGCGATCCAAGCGGATGATAACTACATAGCGCTTAGGATACGGTGACCCACCTGGTCAGGATTGCCGAGAAGCCAACTTATTTCTCCGCAATAAAAAAAAATCATCAATTCATCGTCAACAATTATACAATTATTCGGCAGTCGTGATTTACAAAAAAAAAGTCAACCAGCGTAATCAATTGAGTCCTCATTAAGCTCAGACAATGAGCAATCGAAATCAATCAAGCACTCGCAATCCTGCGGCAGTCACGTTCGCTATAGTATTACTAGAATAATTTACTTAACGTACGGATGTGAAACTGGGATACACTTTGCGTCTGTGTGTTCGTGTCTCGCGCCAATCGCCGATTACAATTCGTCGTTAGTCGAGATCAACGGGAAAAAAATTGTTTCTCCAAAGAAATGCATAAATCCCAAAGTGAGAACGGAGCAACAATAATCGATCGTCACTCGCGCGAGCCAGACGTTACTTTATTTCCCTCTGTTTACGGTGTAAACAAACGAATAAAGCGTTGCTCGCGAGTAACGCGAAATTTACGACTCCGCGCGAACGTCCGTCGTGTCGAAACTCGAGGCGGACCGTTCGACGGGATTCGCACGTTCTTCGCTCTTCTTAGTCTCGTCGAAACTTTCGTTCTCGCGAATAATTCGCGCTGTCCGTTATCCGTTTACGCAGTCTGTCATGGAAAGTGTTTCCGACAATAATACTCGCGCTACCGCTCGGGGTAATCGCCGACAATTGTGCGACAACGCGCCGCAATCATCGCATTCGCCAACGTCGAATTCGCTCAACTTGCGAAAATCGCGCGCGTTACGAGCGCGACGGATTCGAAGGAGCCGAGCAGCAATTCGTCGCGACGCTCGCTCCGCAGTCTTTCGATTTGTTCTCGCGCCGATTTCGACGAATCGCACCAACGACGAAGAATCCATATTCTCTCGGCACCGTCGTCGTCGCGTTTTCCTCCGTCCCAGCGCCTGAAGCTCCGCCGTTCGAGCGCCTCCGAAAAATCATCCGACGTGCACCGCGGAAAAATCGAAATTTCCCCGGTGCCCTCATCGCGTTTCAGCACTCCTCGGTCGAGGTGCTGGATATCTGGGTGCTCGCGCCGCTGGAAAAACTGCTGCGACAGGTTTCCACCACCAGAGCAGTTTCCGGTACCTGGACAAAGTGCACTTTATCCTTGGGCCATCTCGTGCGCCCGTAAACGCAGTTGAAGATATTGTACCTCGTGTCCATCTCGAGCTGACTCAAGTTTCCGCTGTGACGACGCTTCAGCACCTTCTTCGCCATGAGGCTGCGATTGTTCTTGTACGAGAGCTCGCGACGAAAGCAGAAGAATTTACGGAGCTCGCGCTTCACGCGCCTCGAGCGATAGCCGAATAGAAGCGGACTGACGTACGCGGCGAGTATGAGAAAACTCAGGGCGGCGACGTCGGTGCCGTGGGGCAGATTCGCCGCGAGCTGCGGGACGTTCTTCAGCACGAGAACCACCACATAGGGCGTCCAGCAGATCAGACCCATGACTATGACGAGGGCGCTTATCCTCGCGGCTCGCGTCTCCTCGCGATACTTGAACAACGAGCCGTTGCTTATCCGATGCTTCAGCGAGTTTATGTAACTCGAGGTGCTCCTCACGCTCGAAACTCGATGCAACGACGGCTTGTTCGGCGGCGTGATCGTCACGATGGGCGTATTCGGCGCATTGGGCGCCGAGCCGAACACCGAGCCGTGAGCGTCGAAATTTCCAACCGACGAGATTTTCCCGTAGAGATGATCGTCGAGGCTCGTGCCGGGCAACAAGTCGGATCGATGAAATCCGTGCGAGCTCCTCGGTTTGCCGTTCCCGAGGCAATTGTGCTGCTGAGTCTTGAGTATCGACACGGGATCCTCGAGGGAATTCTTTCGCGTCGAAAGTCCGTCGCTCGTCGCGCTGGAAACTTCTGGCTGCCGACTGACGTCTCCCGTCTCGGTGGGCGAGTCGCCCGGACGATCCGTCCTGTCGTTCGTCTCGTCGCCACCGACGACGAAGGAACAGTAACGCGTGTTACGCGTCGCGGAGTCACAGGGCTGCTCGTCACCCGTCTCGACGTCGCCGCGCCTCGTGGAATTTTCATCCCGCTCGTACCCTCGATCCACCGCCTCTTCCTCGTCGTCCTCGTCCTCCGTCGTCTCGTCGTCGCTGCTCGTCCGACGCGCCCGCAATTTTTCCAGGTCCCGGCGCAGCATCTCCTCGTACATGAGATCGTGCGACGACTTGCGCTTCTGATTGGGCTCGTCGCGAAATTTGCTGCGAGCGAGGTCGTCGCGCGTCGAGGTCTCGCTGCCCAGGAACTGCGCCTTCAGCACCGCAATAGGAACTTTGTTGTCGTTTATTTTATTATCTTTGGTGTGATCGTCGGTGCTGCGAGCGACGACGCCGCTGTTCGGTCGCTGCTGCGGCGTCACGTCGACCTTGCGCGAGCCGACGGTGAATATAACCGCGCTCGGCGGCTGCTCCTCCTCCTCGATCGTCGTCGTGGTCGCCTGGTGACCGTTGTGATTAGCCCCGAACTCGCTGCCGCGACGCGGCATCATCTGACTAGGCGTTAGGGTCTCGATGCTCTCGTCGATCGACGAGAGACTCGAGATCTTCGGTATCCTCCGGAAATCCTCGGTCGACACGTCCTGACGCACCGGGTAGTACTCCTCGCTGAAGCTGCCCGACGAGAGTATCGGACGCGAGCCCGTGCGTCGCGTACGCTCGGAATTTTTGTGCGCCGCCGAGTAGATGCTCACGTAAATCCAGCAGACGCCGGCGAAGGGCAGCAGATAGGCGAACAGAGCGTAAGCCACGGCGTAGACGAATCCGTAAGTGAGACGAAAGTCCGCGGCGGCGACGAATTCGGTGACGTTCGCCACGATCCGGTCGACGTCCTCAACTATAGTCTCACGTTGAATGATCGTCGTGGACGTGTTTTCGAAGACACGAAGATCTTGGTCGTACTCGGTGAAGGTGAAACCGTCGTCGCGGCTGTAATCGTCGCTCGTTGTCGACGCGTTGACGACCAGTCGAACGTCGGTCGAGTCTACGGTGAAATCCAGCGTCGCGTTTTCCGTGTAATTCGTGAGAATCTCGGCGGCTGTGCCGACGCTGTTCTCCAGACGTTCGCACACCAGCCACAAACTTCGCGGGTGTGGATTGAAGCCGGCGAGGAGGCCGAACGCGACGGACACGAGCCACACGGAAATCGTGAGAACTCCGCATTTGAGCTTGTCGATACGCGTGCGGTATCTGAGGGGATCGACGACCGCGAGGTACTGATCGACCGCGATGAGGAGGACAGAGAGGACGGACGACGTCGCCACCAGGGCTGTCGCTCCCTCGGCCACGGCGCAGGTCGTCGAGGTCGAGCTCGAGGATGGTGCGGACGGCGCGTCCAGCATCAGCAGAGGATTCAGGATTGCGCAGGTCAGCAGGTTCGAGACTGTCAGGTTCATGACGAATCTGTAATCAGAAAGAGGAAATTTTCATTAGTGTCTCGCTGTAACAACATTGAGAGATTATTATTATTATTATTATTAACCATTATACAAGGAATAAAAAAATTAAGATGCGGTGATATTTTCACTTGGGTATTGGGGAACACGAATTAAATTGTGGCCAATCGATAATTCCTATTTGGGTGTCTAAACGCAATGTTATCAGAAATAAAATTTTCTCATGATACGGATAGTGTATGAAAAAATATTTATGGATAGAACATGATGAATTGTCATTCCGAGATTTCGAAGAGTCGTTTGTTTAATTCTTCTCTCTAAACTCTCACCGCTCGTATTACAGAACTCGGCCGAGTTGTTTCAGACTGAAATTACATGGCCCAGCGTCGGGGAGGAAAAAGCGTTTCTCCAAAGAGCTCGGAAGCCGTCGCTGCGCAGATCGTTACGTCCGTCACGCAAGAGGCTCGTCCGACGCAACGAGAAACCCTTCGAGCCGTTTGAAGTTTCCTCCCCCGCCGCGGGCGTCTAACTTTAGAGCGCACCGGCCCCGTCGCCTCCGCGCGACGTCGAAGCGCAGGTTACGACTCTGTTGTGCGTTTCGCCGGGCTGACCTTGCCCGCGACGCCGTGAGAACAAAATGCGAGCCGTCGACGAGCCTCGAGGAAACCTGTTAAATATCCATAAGAACAGCGGAAACGAACTGCGGAAACGAACGACCTTCTCGTCCGACGTGTGTAAAAATGTCGTGGCAGCCGCGCACCTCGGAATTTCGAAGACGAAAATCCTGCGGGTTTTTGACACCCTCGGCATCTTCTCGTCTCGTCGCCAGGTGCCAACGGATTTACGATTGTTTTTGACACTCAAGGATATTCGCTCCGAAAATACAATCGAATCCGTTGACCCCCGCACTCGTCGCGTCCGGCGCTGTGGTCAATAATTCTAGGCTTTGACACAGGTGTGGAAATAATTTCGGCCTTTCACGTTCCACGGTTGTCAAAATCGTCCGGCTGCTGCAGCTGCTGCTCGTGCTACGACTGCCCTTGGTAGAACATCTGTAGAGTTACATTCGGCCCAAGCCAGGCACTGATCAGGCCCGGACAGGAATGATGACATGGCCCTGATCAGGGCTTGACTAGCATCGAGTGTATTGCTGTAAATTTTCCACCAGGGCTGCTGCACGCTCTTTGAACTTTGACGTTTCATATGTGACATGTGATGAGACTTTTTTGTCATCTTCCTCTTTCTCGCTCTGGTGTTTTGCTACCATGCGATAAGCAGCGGAATCACATCGATCGTGGAATGTGTTCGTGGGGTCCGCGGACTCTGGCTCAATATAGCGAGGAATTTTTCTATCGCTCGCGCTATCCGTCCACCTTGTTGACCCGAGAGCCGAGCCCCCAGGGTGGAAAATATACGAGCGAGCGATGTGCACATCTCGGTCTCACTCTGTCTATGCGTATAATTATCTCGCCGCTGAACTTGTTTTGACTCAATTCGCCGGGTGTGCTGGACTTTCATGTCTCTGTCACAACACCCGTCGCCCCCAAGGAGCGCCATACGCTGCTGCTCTTTCGGGGAGAGCCAATCGGTTGGCTCCTCTTTGGTCGGTGCTCCGTCTCGGAGCTTCACCTCCCTCTCCGTTCACTCGAAATCACCGCGGAGCTGTTTATTCGCGCGTGTCCGGTTGATCGCCCTCGGTGCTCGCTTACGAAATTAAATAAACGCGACGGGACGTTTTTTTTTCTTCGTTTCCTCGCAAAATCCGAAATTTCTTCGCTAAAAAAAAATCGATTTCGTAAAGTCTGAAAAATTCTATCCGATGGCAAACAAAGCAACAATCCAATTTTTTTTTACAAACTGCCAAATCTCGCGATATTAAACATCGAACTTCCGATTTCCCAACGACCAATTAGAGGCCGTATACATCGACAGCAATGATTGTTCACGAAATTTTTAAAGGGAAGACTCTGGTATTGATGATATTGTTGCTTTGGTCAAAGAATTCGTCGCCTTCGTACCTTGTCTCGTTGTTAACGTTATTTTGGCTCCGGCTACTGTGGAAAATCGAACAAACGACGCGAACGCTAAAATTAATTTGTAAAACCGTGCGCAGCAGCCTCGCTTCTTGCGTTGGGGGAGCGAACAGAAAAAAAAAGAAGAACGCGACGTCTCGAGTGGGGAGCATCCCGAATTCGGCAAACAGGTGCTGAAACACAAGCTCGCCCAAGCGAAGAGCGTCTGAATGTCAAGGTCTCGATATTCCGGCATTTCTGCGTTAAAGCTCTTGCATAATTCCCACGAGTCACCGTACCCCCCACCCCCCACGTTGCCCAATACGCATTACAAATATTTACACCGAACGAATTAAAATAGCCGCAGCATTTTTGCGGGTGGCTAGAGATTGCGAGAGCGAGAATTACGATTTTACTCCTTGTTTGCTGGCCGCAATTGTCGCGGTGATAAACCCGCTCTTATCGGAAGAGAGTAAATTAAATTCTTTCGCTTCTTTTTTCGTTTAGTCAGCAAACGTTAGTTACAGCTCTTGCAACGTCACGGGGGGCTTTCTCGCGTTCGCGATCTGCGTCAATTGGCGCCGCTGTTTTGGCTCTTCGGGGTCGCCGCGATAGACGCGCGGCTGTTGTTCGAGTCGTTGCCCATCGAAGCGCAAAACATTGATGTTATCCGCGCTCGCCGGGTAAATATCGAAACCGCGCGACAAGCGCAGTCAATATCTGCTGTTGATTTCCTCGTCAAAGTCCAAGCAGCCGCCTAGTCTAGGATTTTCCGAGGCGAAACCCGTCGCTCACGCACCTCTGATTTTTTTTGCGCGCGCGGGAAAAATAAGCGCACGACGATTGTACAATTGTAGAAAAATAAGAAATTGCGACGATTGGACATTACAATTGTATATTTAGCCTTAGGGAAGAAATTGCGCGACTCCGCGCAACATTGTACGCATCGCACTCGCCGTTGGCATGAACGCCGAGCGCACAATTGATTTGCCGCGACGGGACACTCGTCTCGAGAAATTATGTGATAAACTCGGTTGTTGAGACAAGCGAACCGGTCGAGACAATTCGCGGGTAATTTATAGAAAGAGAAAGATCGCCAGCTGGATGGCCGAACGCCAGACGGACCGGGATCGCGCTCGAATAGCCGAAACACCTCCAATCGCGATTATAAATCAGCGCTGCGCCGCGTCTCGAGTGCCATTCCGCGATTATTATTATTATTATTATAGGTGTGTAGGAAGCTGAGACGAATCATAACAGAAGCGAAACATCGTGATGTAACCGTTAGATCGCTTCGTTATCGCGGCGATCGCGTCGCGATAGCTACATTTACATTTTTCTTATGTAACACAATCGTCCCGTTGATCGGTGGTAAACGATTCGGAAATAGATTCGGATCGGTGTGACAGTCGATTCTCATTCAAGTCTGATTGAATTTCCACCTTTTACCTTTTTTTTTTAGTATTAAAAAAAATGTGTTATACATTTTTTCAACATTTTTCTTATGTAACAATCGTGTTGATCGGTGGGAAACGATTGGAAAATAAATTAGGATCGGTGTGACAGTCGACACCCATTCGAAAAACTGAAGCAAGCTGCATGATCGTGTCACATTTTTATTTTATTTAGTATAACAAAATTTTCTATTTTCGGGGCTTAAATTGTATAGACTCTGCGCAGCCTTCGCATTTGTTTTTGCTGCACGCACCTTGTAACACGGATTTCGCGCCGTCAGTCAGCTTCCCGGCTGGCAGAATGTCCCACGTGTATTTCCACCCGTGCGGCAAAGATTCCCCGGTGCTGCGGGTAAACACGCAGTTTTCGCGGTATTGCAGAAAAAGCTGCATGCTCATTGTGACGCGCGCCGCGTGTGTTATAGTTTTACGTCGGTGCGAACCGACGCAAATGCGCGAAAAACCACAGAGCGCGTATTTCCTGTATTTGCGCCATTGGCCTCGCGTTATCCACGCGTCGAGAATATTCGCCGCACGCTCTTTGATGCTTGGACGCGATTGTACAGCTTCATTTGTGGCCCGTTCGACACTTCAACGAGACGGCGCGTTGGGACCCTCGATTGTTTTCCTTGGCTCGAATTTCGCGTCCGAATTTTCGTGGAAAGCTCACGACGGTCGAGAGCTTCGACTCCGACGACCACGCGAATTTTCCACCGCTCAGACACGGCGACGTCGCGTCAGAAGCGGAAGTCCTCGCGTTCGCGAATATTTCGACTGTTTTCACGATTCTCGTCGTGGCGGATATGGACTCCGGTTTGTCGGAGAATTTCCGCCGAAATATATTAGCCACTAAAACCCCCGGGGTCAGTAAAATTCACCCACTGAGAAAAAATGAGAAGGCGAAGAGAAGATTTTGCCAATTGGACAAAATATTAACCGATGCTAATCGAGATTTAAAAAATTCTATCGCCAATTGATTCAATCAATTAAATATTTCGTTCGATCAAATGAATATCTATTTCGCCGTTGGATCTAACGATTTTTTTTTCACTGCGTGGCACGTGCGGCTCGCAATTTCGACGCTGGAGTCCTGATCAGCTGCTGGGGACATTTGCAATCATTCGTGAATTATCGATCACTGCGGTTGCGATACAGAGATGCATAAATGAGGCATCGAGTGCGTTCGTCGAGCACGTTCCAACCGATGCAACCGCGCTGCCTACGCACCGCGCGGCAAATCGGAATATCACAGTCGATCGTCGTGCTCTATTTTATCATATTTATGAAGTTCACCCGGCTCGTAATACGCGTTTCCATAGCGAGCGTGTGGGGAACGAGTGAGAAAAAAAAAGAAGAGCGAGACTCACCCGACGACAACAGAAGAGATTCCGAGATACGCTCGACGATATAAGTACTTGCCATTTTTTTTTAAATCACGGACACTACGAGGAAGAATCGAAACGATATTTTTTCTCTTCCGCGCGACAATTAAAATAATGACCCGTCGATCATTTCGATAATTCGACGACTCGTTGCGCAAGATTTCCCGAGCGATCTCGCGGCCGTGTCGATTAAATTCATAATCCGCAGCTTCGCGAGCGGCGAGTATTGTGAAATTCAATTTATGTAAGCGAGGAATTAAAAATCGACGCGGCTTTTAATTGATCCGGCGTTCGCTCGCAGCTGACGAATATCGAGGGTCGATCGATTAGCGGGTTCAAAGAGATTTGGCCTCGGGCTCGTGTTAATAATCGAGTGACTCATCGCGAGAGATGTCTGGACGCTGGCGTCGATTCCACGTGAATTCTAACGCAGATTGGTTCCAAAGTGTTTTGTGTCTCGTTCGAGTTGAGACTCGCTCGGTTTGCGCGGCGAGCCTGACCAATTGCGTCGATGGCCCGCGGGAATTCAGCCCGAATGATTTTCTCGGTGCCGTCGGCGCGCGGGTCCGCCGACTCACGAGGAGAATAGGTCAGGATTGAGTGAGTGGCCCATAGTAGCAGCAGGAAAGTGAGACTGTTTGGGTCAGGTCGCGTAAGGCAAGGCCGTCCGGGCGTCGCGCTGCTTGCGACTCTCGTCGTCTCTCGTCTATTATACATACACGTTGCATACAAACATAGTGGGCGTTGCGACTGATTTTCTTTTTTTTCCTGTTTTTACAAGTGTTTCCAGAGCACAATACTGTCAGCAGAAGTAACTAGCTGCTTTTATGTCCTACACATATAATGTTTTGTAATGAAGAAACTTTATCAGCGCTTTTTTCCAAAGCTTATCTTCGAGAGCTGCATCCAGCAGCTATGCCGATACCGCACTAATTCTCTAATTTTTTTTCTCATGTTTATTGTAACCACCAAACCTGAATGTAAATTTCAATCAAAATAGTCGTTTACAAAATTTGTTCTATTATTAAAAAAAAAAAAAAAAAAAATCTCCCAAATTAAGCAGCTTGACACGCGGTCAGTACTTGGATGGGTGACCTTAGCCATGCACTAATTTGCGCGTCAACTATTAAGCGGGAGGCAGTTTTACTGACTTTCTCAGTAAATAAAAATGTCTCAGCATTAGGATGAGTGGTTGCGAACAACACTCTGGGGCGAGGGGAGACTCGTGGAATTGGTGTGGAATTTGTGTGAAGAGTAGAGAGAAGAGGAGATACGTAAAAGCCCAGACGGTATACGTGGCGGAATCAAATAAAAAATAAATAAAAATATATATATTGCACATAAACCGTCGGCAATGCCAAGAAGTCTCCGCGAGCAACCGGCGAATCGACTCGCACCGAACCGCCGTCGCGCAACGGAGAAAGAGGTCAAAAACGGAAACGTGGAAAGTGAGACGTTTTTCCCGCGAGATCGAACGCCGTTTAGACGACTCGGCACTGCTGCCTCGTCGTCTCGTCTCGGTAGGGGAAGAAAAAAGAGGTCAGACGCCGCCGCGGCCACCGACATGAGAAAATCGCTCCGTCACAGTCTAGTATTTTCGTCGTTGGACGACGTTGTTTGAAATCCCTTTCGTGACTCTCGCCGCGCTGAAAGCACAAGTGAAAATTACAAAATGGAAAACACGAGAAGGAAAAGAAAAAAAAATGTTCTAGGATTATTTTCCTTTTAAAAATTACGAAACACACGCCGAGGCAAATGTCGCGCCGTTGCTGATTTTGATACGCATCGCGATATCAGGCGAAACGAGGTCGGGTTAACGAGAATTATCGATTGGCCAGGGGAAGCGTAGGTGAAAAATGATATATGAAATGGAAACAGTGTGGAATAATCCTGGCAATCACGACGACTGTGGAAATGTTAAATAAAAAAATCTATCGCAGTTTTTTTTTTTTTTTTTAATAGAAAGCGAGGTATTTTTTGATATCGTAACTTATTTATTTTACAAAAATCCATCTGGCATGTTTTCGAATTAAATTGTTTTCGTCGCGATTGCCGAAATGTCGTAAAAACAAAAATAAAACTTGCAGTGAGTAAATGTTTCGTGATGATCGGTGATGATGATTTTCTTGGGCTCGACGGTTCGAGAGCTGCGGAAAAGTCCATCGGATGTCGCGTGTTTTTTCGATAATAAAAGCGAGTAGCGAGACGTCTCGTAGGGTCGAGGCGTGTGATCTGGTTCAAGGAAACGCAGAAACTACGACGCGAGGCGTCCTAAAGACCTAAAGAGGCCAAGGGCCAGGTTGGAAATATGTAAGACGCGTGCGAGGGAGCAATTCGCCGGGGTTGCTGAACGAACCTGTTCGAGATGGTGCGCAGTCCGGGCCGCTTCAGGAAGGCCAGCAGAAGCGTCGTGTTCAGCAGGAAAGCGCCGAACAGCACGAAGCTCCACAGCGCGATTCCCGACGAGTTCCACCATCCTTCCAGACCTCCCAGACTCTCGACGCCCGTACTTCTTCCTCCTCCCGCACTCTCCGTCGTCCCTCCATCCATTCATAAATGGTACGACAGTCCTGGAACATCGACATTTTTATTTAAAAAAAAATGCAAACAGGTTACAAACAGGTGAATAAAAAATAATGTATGCCGTGATGGAAATAAAAAATACAACAATAAATTCTTGAAATAATTTGAAACAATTATTTCTCAATTCAATGTAAAATCATTTTTGACTTTTGACTTTATTTAAATAGAGAAAAATGAAAAAAATAAATGCGGAAGGGTTTAAAATACATAAACGTCTTTAGATGAACGAGGATCGACTGAGGCACGAAATTGCCGAAGATGACGAGATAATTCGCGAAGATTTCCGCGAACGTACGAGGAAGTTCGTTAGTCACGGTCGTACCGCCTGATTTATGATTCCACGTTGTTATCGTTGACACTAGCACGCGTCGAGTGTGTTATTTGCGGCACGAGATAAGAGCCTGCCAGGTTAATGACAGAAATCACACAGCTAACGGAAAATCGTTTTTCCGCCAATTGTGACTTAAGCGTCGTTGAACTGCGGGTAACTGTTGATGTTTGTCGTCCCTTCGTGTCGCCTCATTTTTGTTTAATTGTGTGCAATCAGCAGCTCGTTAATTACGAATATGGTAATTAAATCGTTTGTCGGAAATATCGGCGCCTCTATCTTACGCTCCAATAATTTTTCAGACTTTTTTCAATCGTTCCGGTTGCTCCGATATGTAAGTCTCTATATTAAAATGCCTTTAGGCTCTTTTACATAATTTTCGGAGTCGCTCGGCCTTCGTCGGCGGACCTCGAGAAATATTTCTCACAGCTTCGTGTAGGTCGTAAAATTTAAGTAGGCAGAAATTTCCATTCGACCGATGAAATTATTTTTAATGATGCTTTATTGCTATTTAATGTAGGTGGCCAACGCTCGGAGATTGTTTCGCGTCCGTGAGCCGGATATTCAATCATTCACAAGCCACTTGTTTCCCACCAAACGAAATAGAGCTTATCGAGCCGCGGCTTTGAAAGACTGAGTGACGCTCTGTCCATTTTCACGCAACCGGAAATATCACCGTGGGCCGCGACTGCTAACTCGCCCCCGTTGTAGCCCACCTTACGACGTTCGGGCTGTTGGCTCTCCCGAGACTTTACCGTCTGTCGTCGCTCGAGCGAGAGAAGTGACGCAGGTGAAACGCATTACCGGTTTTTTTTATAAACTTGTAAACAGGAAAACTGCTTAAAAAAATATTACAGATCATATATTATCATATTCAATTAATGAATGAATAATAGATATGCAAACATTTCAATAAATATTTTTCTCCAATATTTAAATAATAAAAAGAAAACTTCTATCCCAGATTTAAAAACGTGGTATTTCAGATCGAACCATCGAAAGTCGTGTAAAAAATACAGACTATGTGGAACGTGGGAAAACCTGCAAAATCAACACAAACAAGAAGCCACGTTTTCCGCTCAACGACTGTTTGCACGCGTCCGATGTTCGAGATCCTCTGTGGGTCCACGTAATATTCTTCTCTTCTCTCGAAGAATTCCGTACCACGCCCACGGCCGAGTTGTACATCTATAATAGAATTTGCCCGCGAGCGACGCGCGCGTTCACCTCCCGGTGGTGTTTCGGTCCGAGAGATTCCAATTTTAGCGAGATCCCGTAAGGCGCTCTTCACGCTCTGACATTCACGGATTTTCCCGTCCATCATAACCGCGCAGCCTGGTTGGAAAAAAAAGCTTCGAGGCTTCTTTTTTATATATATTTCTTTCTGTACTTACATTTTTTACTAAGAGATTGTTATGTATCTAGTTATTATTTGCAACACTTGTATACCTCTATCACCTTTTGTAAAAGGGATCTTTCCGTAAAAAAAATAAAATATAAAAATAAAAATAAAATAACATTGCGGTTCACTCGACCAAACGACTGCGGACGATAAATTTAAATTTCACGGGTGCTCGTTTTAATCTACTCGCTAATTGCGCGTGCGATTTCGGGGTCAGAGCTGCCGGGACGCCCATTCCACCCTCCCACGTGGTCGTGGGTGACCGTTTTATTTCCACCGCTGCGCGCTATATGCAACTCAAGGTAATCGCATGACTACGGTATAAAAAACGGCCCGAGACTGTTAGACACTGCGGCGCGCGGCGCTCGTTCCAGCGTCGTCCAAGGTGTCGAGCATGTACCGGACGCGTGGGTTCGCCGACTTAGCATATTGTATTCCGCGAGCCACGAGGAAAGAAAAGGAAAAAAAAATCACCGCTCACGTTGCGCACACTGTGATCTACGAAATGTGCACCTGCACAGTGACTTCGGTAATTTATACCGGGACTGACGGTAAATTGTTTGGTTTCGAAATTAATCGCATACGGAAAAAAAGGTAAATGATTCGAAAAGTGTACTTCGGGATTTTATTGATATTGCAATTCACGCTCTAATTTAAGAATGTGTTCAATATTTTTCTATCGAACTTTTTTATAATTTCTTCTTACAAAATGAATGCAGATTTCGATTGATTTCTAATTATTCCTATTATTAATTTTACTACTTTTCTACTAGTTTTCACTGAATATTTTTTCGAGCCAGGCGAATTTACGGTGAGAAAGTTTCGACTGGCTTTGATTTTTTCTTACGGCCCATTGAATTAAATCAAAAATCAAATTGAGAAGACTCTATCTACTAAAAGGAGTCGATTTCTCCGCACACGTGGGAAGAAATAACCTCGGATGCAAATGAGCGTCGATAAAATTGTCCGTACGGAGTTGTCGGTCCGACACGGAAATATTTTTCATTCCGTGCATTTGTCATCGTTGTTATCATCGTCGCCGCGCGGTCGGGCAAAAATATGATGCACTCTTCGCGTGAGTCCATGCGAATGTATATAGAATTATCGAAACAGGTTGCTCGTACGTATATCGCATTGATACAGATGGATATCTCAGTGTCGATCTGTCTATCGCGCACCGAGCAGCGCAGACAGCGCAGCGCAAGGTGCAACGTCGGAATGGTCATCGCAGCTACTGAGTTGCGTCGGTGGCGATGCAGTCATGCAGCTCGCCGACTGCACCAAGCCGCGTGGAGTCGTGGGCACGCCTCTCGATTATCGATAATGTGTGGTGGGCAATGCACACCGGACGCGTGGGCAATGACTGCATCGAAACTACGAGCGATCGCGACTGTCCTTTTCCGTTTATATCGCTATTTCATAACGGGAAACAACGCCTTTGTTTTTTTTATAATTAGGTGAGACCGGAAAAAATCTAGCAATGAAAAAGAACATTTTAAACAAGTAAGGGTGAATTTACTCCAATTAATTCATATATAAGAAACAATCAAATTTACGACGAAAACTTACGTTTTTCATTTTTCATTTTATAATTTGATTTTTCCCACATTTTCCCCTTGATTTAAAAAAATGTCGAACACTAAAATACACCACAAAAAATTACGTTTTTAAACGTTTATTTTATATTCAGCCATTTGATTTTTTCCCAAATTTTTCCCCGTGATTAAAAAAAGTGTCTAACACTTGAAAACTCTTCTTTTTTCTTTACTTTGGAGTCAGTGGCGGCACGTGGCTTCCTTTTTATATTTTATGATGACGTTGTTTAATTCAATACTTTCTTGGACCCTCGGGCGCGAGATTCGTGATACGCGGCGCGTTCGGAACTCAACTCCCGGGGAGCCGCGCGCGACTGGATATCGAGGTATGTCCGCCGGGTTACCTATGCGTATACGGTATACACGACACGCTCGACACGCGAGTCGTCGATGTCGACGCTTTCTGGAATTTCATTCCATCGGCTCCCGCGCGCGGAGCGCGTGTGACGATCTCGCGTATCGCGTGTCGCGCGACGAGCCGTCTCGGGACGTCGCGGATCGTATAATCGGGCGAGCGTAGAGTCGCATACGCAGAGCGCGAAGAGAAAGAGCTGAAAGCGGCTCGTATAATCGGGCGAGCGTAGAGTCTTCCATATACGCAGAGCGCGGAGAGAAAGAGCGGGATACGAGGACGCTCGCGTAAGCGCGATGCAGGTATACAATATTATTAAGGCATCCAGCGATTACGATGATACCGCGCTCGCTCTCGCGGCCGCCCGCGAGCAGCGCACGTGCTGTCTGTGGAATTAAGATTACACGGAGGCGACGTGCTCGACGCGCGCAGTATTATGGAATCGAAAACAATGAGGGGAAAAGTCACATTACGTATCGCCGCCGCGGGAGATTGTTAACCGGTTCACGCGAGAAATTCAACAGGCTGGTAATTATCTTGGAACAACAAAAATTGAGAGTCGTGAAAAAAACTGTACTTAAAAAGATACGGAATATAACCGAGTTTTTGTTTAATTTCGTTGCAAATATAAGAAAAAGATAATTTTTTTTTTTTTTGAATTTTCTTCAAAAAATGTTTTGCAGCTATTTTTTCTTTTACCTTTTAATTTCATATTTAACAGCTAATTTCTGCAGAAATTCATCTGAAACTTCGGGCGCCACATTTTCGCGTAATTATGCAAATTACGCGTAAAGTGGAGCAGTAATTGTTACGTGGCGCGTTTTTATTGCCTCGAATACATGGGAATAAATACATTTAAAAAATACCAGGAGACAGAACCGGATTTTTTTTTCGGGCGTGGACTCGATACCCTGAAAAAGCAGAGGGGAAACAACGCACTACGCCGGCGTTGGTCACCGGTGAACTTGCGAAAGTCAGGGGACCGTGACGACAAAATCGATGCGCGGTTACGACAGCCGAAAAGGCCCACGGGATGCGGCCAATCATCCTACATTCGTGTGTGAACGTGTCGAGGAGGCTTTCAAAAGTTAAAAATAGAATGACACGCGCGATCGTCGGTGCGCGGCGGCGCAATGGATGTTTTGCGCGTATAGACGAATCAGCCCGGGGTTCGTCAGTTGTTGCTGTCGCGGACCCCGAACTCCGCGGTACCTATAATACACGCCTCGCGCGCACTTTGCACTTCGAGAAACGAGGCCTCGACTGCCACGCGCCTCGAACTCGCCCGTTCGCGCATTTTATCAGAGTCGAAAGTCCCGGTCAGCTGTATTTGGTTTGGAATGTCTCGACGAAGAAAAAAAATAGATATTTCGAACGGTCAGCCGAAGTTCGTTGTACCGAAACTCAAAGATTGCGTGGATCTTATCATCGGTCGCACTTTGGTTCGATTTTTTATATTATTGTGAAAAGAGACAAAAAAAAGAAAAATTAATAAATCATTATTAACTATTATTACGGGTTTTTCTTGGAAATGGAAAATAAGAATTTGTAATTTTTTAACCCAAACCGGATGTCGTATGTTATTTCCTTCGGGCGACAAAACATTCCGGAGTGTCGACACAATGCAAAGCGATACGACAACAGCGTTCGACTTAGCGCGTATTCCGAGCGTCGCGCAATCGCATCCCCAAATTTGTAGCAACAACTTCGCACCCGCTTTGCTCGGCGAGCGGCGAGCAATGACGTGCGCGCGGGAATGAAAAATTCATCGCAAAATGTATATATGGCCTCACGATGCGCGCGCGCCTCGCGTCATATAATCGCAATTGTTTTTGTTTGGCGGAATATGCATGCGGATGCGCGACTACAGCGCGGTGGGTCCCGATCCGCGCGAGTAATAAATCGAACTCGCTCGTTGTATCGATAATTTATCGGCTCTCGTGAATTACAGGTTTTACCGCACAGACAGGCAAAAATATTCCACGTGCATCTGAGAATTAAATATTTTCGACAAAAGTGGAAAAAGAAGACCAAGAATTTTAGAATTTTTTTTTTAAATAATACATAAAAATTAATAAAACAAATTTTATAATCTACACGAATTTCTTTTTAATTCACAATTTTCACCAAAATTCACATGAAATGAAAAAGAAATTCGTGTGGATTAAAAAATTGTTTTATTCATTTTTATGTATTTTTTCAAAATAAATGTTCTAAAATCCTTCTTTTTCTTTTTCCACTTTTGTCAAAAGTCCACGAAAAAAATGTTCGTCATCTGCCGAGTCATTCCAGACATTTCTCCGAGCGTTTCACGCTCGGTGAGCAACTCCGGGCGCTCTTGAGTGACAAGAGCCGCGTGAACCTTCGCGTCAATTATCGTGGAAGAAGCCTCTTTCTGTCCAGTAAGTGCAGTCACTTTGTATACCTATATATACATGCACGTATATTTGTGTGTATTCGAGTGCTTCTTCACCGACTCAACGTTTTATGCAGTGGGAGTCTCGAGTCTGTGTAGGTACGAAACAGTACATTATGTACAGCAGTAGCGGTACACAACGTGCGCCGTGGCTTCCCGGGTCCCTTCACCGCGTAGCGGTGATACACAACGAAAAGCAGCGTCGTGCCGGAAGTGGGACGCTGCGTACCAGCAGCGTCGGTCGAGTCACGTATTTCGATTCGGTCTTGGTTAGCAGAATCGCGTCGGCTCGGTGTCCACAGATTCTTTGTGTCCCCCCGAACGAATGTGCACACGTTTCTCAAAGGACAACGACCCAAAGGCTCATTACGCGCGCCGAGCGGAATCGCAATTATCTTGAGATTCCGGTCCCGTTTGATTTTTTTTTTTAAATCTTCTCCACAGATTTTCGCGAGATTCGACGTGATTTAACACAAGTCGAAGCGCTGGACGAATCTGGATCGATTAAAATGACTTTGATAAAAAGAAAAAAGACGTTCGATTAAAATTTCAAATCGGCACCATTGAGATTCATGGTCAGTCGTTAATTTATGTAACATACCGCAGACGGCGATTTGCGTTCGAGACCGGTGAAATTGAATAAAATCGAGCGTGGTTTATTTGCGAATTTTACATCACGGAAGAGTTTTGTAACGATGGAGATATATATTTATTTATATTTGTCGTAATGAGAGAACTAATGAAAAAACTTTTTTTCTCTCGGTTTTTTTTTTTTTTTTTCTAACATTGTAATAAATAAAGTTAGAGACTCTAATTTTATAGCAAACGATATTTCTCGCTGACGCTCGATCGGTAATTTATGAAACGGCCACTAATATCCAGGAAGTATTTACAATCGACGCTGTCAGCCGTAACTTTTTGACGTAAGCCGCGCCTCGGAGCACGCGCGAGATCGCCGCTTGCGTCTGTCGCTAAACAAATAGAACTAGTGGACGGTTTTGTCCGCGACGAGATGGGATTTCGCGGGCTTAGCCAGGGAGCGATTAACCCGCACGCGAGACGACACAACTTCCCACGCGTCGCACGCGGCTCACAAAGACCGTGCGAAGAGTAAAAAAAAGAAACTTAAGTTCTGCTGAAAAAACCCGCGTGGCAGTCAGATGGGGAGGGTGGGAGCGAGACAAACATAGAAAAAAAGGCGACTATTTGGAGGACGACCGCGACGTCTCAAGAGTCTACGTTAAAAAAAATGATTCTCATTTAAATTTTATTTAATGAATTCTAATGAACTCTGATGCGTGGCTGACTCGATCGAGTGCAGTTAGCGTCGAAAAGACACAAATAGATTAGGATTGCATTAATATTCGTAGCTCAATGTTCGATTTTTAGTCAATGAGTTTAACGATCGACGTGATTCCTTTTTTTTTTTTTTTTTTTTTTTTTTTTTTTCATTCAAAAATGAGCAGAAAGAATTTCTCTATTACCTCAAAATTATAGTAGGTCCTTCATCACATAAAAAAAATTAATATTCCGTGTATCACCGCGAATTACGTAACCCGTGCCGACGACATCCGCGGGGCTCGCGGACGATTGATTATTCAAATTACATGCGGATGCGCGCGAGAACTGATTAAATCGCGCGGCAAAGCTGAATTACTTGCACTTTTTCGTCCCCGCTGCGACTCGCGGTTTCCGTACGGCGCGCGCCGCGAGCGCATCACGCTATATTCTCGCCACGTTTGTTCCTATTTAAATCAGCGAGGAAAATCTCATTAGCTCCGATGCCGTAATGAACTTTGAATCGATCACGCGAAGCCCCGATGATTCATTAACGAAAGTTTCGCACGTAAAGCCGCGCATTGTGCGCGCGATCGTCGCGCGCACGCGGCAGGTGGTTGCCGAGGCGTTCGCGTCGATTACTTGCAGTTTTTCACACCTGGCCGCAAGTCGGTTGCGCCCGGATTCGTTAACCGCGAGCGCAGCTGCGTTGCATTCCGCGCTCCACTCTGCATATTATTAGGTAATGTATCTATTTATTATTTATTTATTATTTATATTATTATTTATAATAAGAATATATATTCGTATTATTACTATGAATATTATTTATTATCTATTTTTATTTAGGTAATTTATTACGTAATTCATTGTGCGAATCTTCCACAATTCGCTGCTGCAAAAGAAACGAAAAATAATTATTAAAAGAGAAAAAATGCGGATCAATTTCCGAAAACGAGCTTTCCGACACGGCTGCGGTTAGCGGCAGCGCGCGTGCCTGGCTTTATCGCTCGGCTTTATCTTCGAGCCGAGCAATGCGCGACTTATCGGACGTACGTTCCGTCATAATGCCGCGGTTTGCATCAAATACGATTGGGACAGGCTGATTGTGAGGTTGGAAATTGCGTGAGGATAAAACGTGAAACCTGAGAATCAATTCTCAGAATCAACGCAAAGTGATTTTTTTAAATAATATAAGCGTCTTTCATTTTTATTCAAATATGCAAAATCGGCAAATGGAAGTTTAAAAAATGCGAGTAGAACCGTACAAATAATCAGTAAATCATTTTTTACAACAAAAAAAGTATCAATATTGCGAAATATAAAAAAATCATTTATTGCACTTTTTCATTGCACTGTTAAGATTGTACAAATTTGTGAAAAGTTTTTCACGCATTAAACTGCAATTTTACGATGAAACCATAAAAACGGTCGAAAACGTCTCGTGAGTTGCGTTTAATGTTTTCTTTTTCAAGTTTAAATCGTTCGCTTTCATTGACTCAATTCCGGGGAGTGAGTGAACGAGCAAACATTTCGCACGATTTGGTCACGCTTTGGCAACGAATCAATTCCCGAGCTCAGACGCGCGCGAAGCCCACGCGTTCGCCGCTATAACGTTTGGCGTATAGTACGCAATATACATATATATAAACGTGTACGTGTATATAATACGCCGGGGGCATTTAACCATGGCAAAGGAAGAAATCACGGACGAGGTCGTCGTCTCTGACTTTATTATCGCCGCGAGTGCAGCACCGCGACCGCAGAGATTCCTCGGATCTCGCTCGCTCCTCTCCTGTTACACGTTCCAGCACGGTGAGCAACGCGCACGTTGCATCGATTGGAGAAAAAAAAGTCCGCGCGACGCATTCCCACTGGGTATTTACACGCCTCTGAATAATTACGCCAATGAAGGGAAAAAAAAACTCGAAAACTCGATCGGTATCAGCTTCTGCGTATCATCGTGATTTTTCACGATTGAAAAACGTGTCTGTTAGTCATGAGACCTGAACTTTAAGCCCCTGCGAACGTCGCAGACTCGCCGAGTCTTTGGCTCGAGTTAATCGCTTCAACGTGTGTTTTTCATCGCCGATAATTACGCCAAAGAAGCCCAATTCAATCAGTATTAAAGAAAATTAGCATTCAGAACGAGTAATTACTTCAATGTGTACTTCCCACCTTTTACAATTGAGCCAATAAAAAACTCCCGACAAACTGTATCAACATCGGCGTAATAGTGACTTGATTCGCACTAGAGAAAAAACACACACACGTCTGTTAGTCATCGCTCGTCAGAACTGGTCGTTGTCTCTTCAACTTTAATTGCGCTGATGTGTGTGTTTTCCCGGCAAATTTCGCGGCAATTGCAACGAGGGTGTACAAAATGTACGGTGTCAAATGTTTCCAAGTGTAGACTTTTTCATAGTTTTTCGAACAAATTCACAGTTTTCACAGTTTGTTGATTTGTTGAACAAATTTTTTTTCCATAAATTTGTTAATAACATTTTGGAATTGTTATTATGAGAAATCAATATCTTGAGCACCACCTATATACTTGATTCTCTTCAGATGTTTATCCCAGCAAGAAGTGTTCGAAATTCTATCTTAATTTTCGCTTTTTCGCAGGTTGAGCGCCGTTGCACGTTAGATTTAACCGTGTTGGCTATTCTGTGTGACAGCAGTGGGAATCCCGTGTGAGAGAGTTTGCTGCGCGTTCGTCGGCGCTCGTGATGATCTCGAATGTACGCAAAAATGCGTCACGCAGCGGCGACGTCACTGTCGTTCTTGTTCGCTACGACGTAAAGAGTAAAAGGAGGAACGCATCGTTGTTTATATACGTGGGGGGCAAAAGTGCTTTGGCGTGAAACGAAATACGCAGCGTGGACGGCGGTGGGGCACACGGACGACGCGGGATACCGCGCGCGGTCTGTGCGGCGAGTGAGCGAGTAATAACAGTGGCCACAGGTTACACACGCGGCTATCTAACGGCGGACACGCTTTCACCGTGAAAATATAGGAAGAACGCGGGCACGCATAGTTTGCGACGTGGCTGCCGTTCCTGCTGCCGAGTGATCCCCACCACCGCCGACCACCGACGCCGCGTTTGACTCTGCACTTCGTACGTGCACTCGCAATTACTCGCTAAAACGTAATTGAGGAAATATACTCAGCGAGGCGCGAGCGACGGATTTTTCCGCGAAACGCGCCGAGCGAGAGGAAAATCTCTTAATTTATTATTTTTTTCACATTTAATTGCGACGCGGAGCGCGAGCGGTTAATTATGCGTTGCGGCGATTTAGAACCGGGAAACCGGATTAGCGTCGAGAAGCGCAATTTTTTTAATTTGATGTAGACTTTCATTTTTTTTTTAAGAAAAATAAAACAGAATACAATATTTTTATTTTTATTTCAGCGTTTATTTTAATTGCATTTAATTTACTTTAATCGTGTAATGAAAAAATGTTAAATCCGTGAAACATAAATATAATAATAGTGAACAATTAAAAAATTAAAAAATGTGGGAATCTTATTATACGAGAGAAATCAGAGCTCGTCCGGACAATTTAGTGCATCGCGCTGCAGCCCGAATCTCGCGCGCGCAGGCGACTCGTGCGGGTAAACCCAAAAATACAATCTCATCACCGAGAGAAAATGACGAAACACCCGCGTCTTCTCGATTTCAAAAAAGCGCTAATAATAGACGAAGTCGACAACAAACGCGACGAGGGAGGACTTATATCTCACGCAACGCCCGCAAAATCCAGTTTGAGCCTCCAGCGTAAATTGCATTATCATTACTCTATTTTTTTTCCATTGCACAGAATTTCAGCGCAGCGGTAAATTCCCCAGACAGATGAAAAGGCAATCAGGTAATCAGCGAATTGGAGCAGCGTTATTGCTGCGAGGAAATTGGCAAATTTGATTTTACCCACCGAGTCGCGCATCGCGGGAATAGAATCACCGGGGAAATTCCCAACTGTTGCTCCGTCGCCGCGTCGCTGCAGTCGCTCTGCTGCCGCTGATGCAGCTGCATTCGGGCCGCTATTACACCCGGGACTCTTCCCGGACGAGAACGAATAAGACGGGCTGGTAGGGTGGGCGGGGGGGGGGGGGGGGGGGCGATGAGAATGGATGGGAGTCCGGGACTCCAATAATAACCCGGTGGAGTGGAACAAGTCGCGCGACACGGGGCAGCGGACTCGCGGTCGACTCGACGCGCGTCTCGTCGCCGAGGAAATATTTTCGCAGGAGGACAAGAGTAACGAGGCAGCGTCGCAACCTATATAAGCGTTAAACTGGCGTTGCGCGTCGGGCGCGTTACGACAGCCGACCGAGTAACACAGATGGAGTCTATCGGACGCGGAAAGACGAAACGGTAGAGCATGCGTCCAATGGGCGCGGGCAGTCGACTCGCGGGCGGCAGCTGCCCGAGAGTCGATGCGCCACACGACGACGAGATACACAAAGCGAGTGACGCGAGGGCGTAATAGTTGCCACGTGGAAAAAGCGCGAGTCTCGAGACGAGACGATGGCAAACAGGTGAACCGGACGACGGAAGGGAAAAGCCGAACGTCCGAGATGCGCGTTATTCTTGTGACACGACTGACGCGCGGATGAATAGCAACTGCGATGGAAATTGCGACGTTTAATCTACCTAGTCGCAAAATGAGTTGATGCAGGTTTTTTTTAGGCTACTCCCAACTTTCCCGAGGATTCGCGGAAGACAAGGCAGGAATATGCTGGGCGTTGGAGATGAGATCGAAAATGAAGGGGGAAGAAAGTGGCGGTGATATGGTTCACCCGGGGAAAGAAGGTCAGAAGTGTTGATAATCGGGAATCCAGACCAGACGCCCGCGCGCGGCACGAATACACGAGTCGCGTCGCGCGAAACATAGGATTGGGCCAATATTTGTCGGGAGATTTGGAGAGCTTTCGCGGTGATGTGCGAGTGTAACATGTTTGAGGGCGGGTTGTGTTTTACGAACATATGATGAGATTTGATTTGCAGGAAATATTTTTGTTTTTGATTTGATTTTATTTTCTTGAATTTTCAATTTTTTTTTTTTTTTAGTTGAACGACCATTGTTTTGGGTCTGTTGTTATAGCGATGTTTGAAAGGAAGTTTATTGATAGCGATTTTTTTTTTCTTTTCCAAACCAGTTTGTAAAAATCCCTACAGTATCATGAGCATCATGAGTAATGGCCCGTTTTGGCTGACGATGTAGAATATTGGACGGTTCAAACAAATCCAACCATGACGAGCTGTCAAGTAAATGTTTGGTTCGCGCAACAATATTTACGCTCACCCTCTGGCGCATATATCTATTTTTTCGCCTTCCCAACCGAGAGACTCTTGAAAATTAACAAAATTGTGATAAGTATAGAGATTTTTTGGCAGACCGTCATCGCCGGTTTTAGTCGAGCGGCTCAATCTTTTTTTCGCACGGCGCTTCGGGAATTCCGTTTGAACTCGACGCGTGTTACGGATTCATTGTTCCGCGATTAGAAGACAAAAAATTACGTAAGTCTCGTGATGCGAATGAAAATAAACCTTGGGGATTTTTTTCTTTCCCGACATTTTTTTTTTTCTACTATTCCCGCGAAATAGTGCGTGCTCCAATCGCCGTCGCGTGAGGAAAAATGATTTCGTTGGCCCAGCAAATGATTTTGCTAAACCCAACAAAATATTTTTCTTAACCCAACAAATAGACACGCAGTTTTTAATTTTTTTTTCTTCTACCAAAAAATAATGTTTTCGCCATGTATCCTTATTAACGTCGATCCCGCTGCCAAGTCTGCCTATAAACAAATTTTCAAAATCCATTAAGACTCTCGACAAATTCTCTAAACACAGCCATAAATCCCCCCCCCCCCCTCCTCTTCCTTCAGTCGCGTAAAATAAACTTGGATCAAAACCAAGTTCAGTGCATAAGAGTTCCCGCGGCTGGAATCACACCAGAGACGTCGTTATGACTAACGGCGAAAGAATCGTCGGGCAGCAGCAGAACGCAAGCTCGGAAGTCTCGGAAGTCTCGTTTCATTGACGGCGCCGCGCGTAAGTGGCTTTTGTCTCGCACGGGAATCGCGGATGCGAGGCGAACGAGGTCGAGCGCGCGATACGCGTCGTGCTGCCCGTCGGTTCGACGGAGATGGAGAAACGCCGCGCGCGCGTTCGGTCGGCAAACCCGGAAACCCTTGACTCCAGGTCTTCACTGCCAACGCGAAGAAGTGGTGGGCAGCAACAGGTTTCCGGTTTCACGCGCGCGCGCGCGACGTTGGTACATGGCGCGAAACGTGCTACCGATCGAACGTCACGCGGTGTGTGTCTCGTGGGGGGCAACGAAGAAATTGACTTACCGATGCACGACACCGGCTGTGATTACGCTAATCCAGGTCCGCGCTCCACTTTCCAACGGCTCGAAACGCGCGCTGCGGCTCTCGGTGTCTGTCCGTCTACGCGTCGAACCGGTCGTTCCGTATTCTCGTTGTGCGACACGAGGATCCTCCTTCCGGTTGTATCATCGCGACAGCCGCGCCAGACCCAACGACGCCACCCGTGGAAGCAGGAAAAATATGCGTCCGAGCTAAATTCTTGCCGAGCGTCCAAGATCCTGAAACGGAAAGTAAATTTTATTTTTGTTTTGTTTATTTTTTTTTGGAACGCCGCTCAACCTCCGACGTTTCCTTATGGTAAATTCTCGGGAATAAATGAAAGAGATTTTTATGGTAAGTGTCAATGGTGGACACGTTGCTGCGGTCGTTTTTTTAATTGTCGCTAATCCGTAGGCAGCGAGAAAATTGTTTCTCGCTGAGGACATTTTTTGCGCTGTGGTTAAATGTCGGAAGGTCTGCAGATTTTTTTCTTACATGTGTGGAATGTAGCTCTCGTGCATTTTATTTGTGCAGAGATCGTGAGAGTATATTTGTTTTTTTTGTGTTTTCTAGTTTGTGGAAAACTGGGAAGCCTAATTTTTTTTTGTTTTCGCAATTATTTTCAATGTCATATTGTCGAGCATAATAAGGTGAGTCGGTAACTGCGTATCTGGGAAACCCCCGGAACGAAACGAGTGCAAAGCGCACTACGCAATTGAAGGTTCCTGTCTGTGTATATGTTTCTCTCTTTCCCGCTCGCTCGGGCGGTCGCTCGCTCGCTCGCGTTAAACGCTTTTCTCGGTGCTCCATTTTCGTGAAGTTCGCAACTGGAGCAGACGATATATTTTGGTCCAGAGCTAATTGGCTCGAGCTTTCGCCCGCCTATTCGTCGAGTCGATACGTTACGCCGGGTAATCCTGCTCGTACCAAACGACGAGTGACAGAATAACACCACCCTCTTTATTAAAAAAAGAAGAAACAACATTTCAATAAATTATAACTCATTAAAAAAAATTTGATCATTGAATTGTATTCCGGGGCAATTTTCTTTAATACCCAGTTTCGTGAAATTTATTTGATATTTTGAAATAAGAAAAGGAAATTGTCTTAAGATGCAAATTCGATTTACTTTCCACAATTCGTCTTTCTCCTTCCGCTGCGATTTAAATCGACCTATCAATTTAATTCAGACAAATTGTGCCCCAACTCGCGTGTCGTATTTTTCGTCGATTCCTTTTTATTTATCTCCGTCGTCGTCGTCGGCTTCTACCCCCTACCACGCGGGCGCCGCTATAGCTTCACCTTCGACGGCGCTGTATCGCCGCCTCGAGACGTTGACGAACGTAAGGTGGAGCATGTACCGGCGGCGTTAGTTCGTCCTTTCTTTCGAATCGTGCCAAGAACACGCGAGACCGTCGTGGACCTTCGACTTTAGAAGAAGCCTAGAGAGCCGGAGCGGCTCTCGCGAGAGACGTCGGTGGCGGCAGTGCTGCTCGTTCGTTCGCTCGACGATGCTCTCTCAACCCGCATTTTATTTATAGAGTGACGTGTACGGTGGCGGCCGCAGTGAAAGACGACGGCGAAGCGCGGGGAGAGCACGAATGCTCTCCCGATATCTCTCCAGACCTCGGCAACGAGAAGAGTGCAGATTAGGAGCCGACGGAGGCAGCGGAAAAGCCATTTTCACGACTACTCCTGCCGCACGAAAGCGAAGCCCACGATTCGCTCGCGAGCGAGCCAATAAAACACTAGTCCATCGGCACTCGAGAATTAAAAAAAATGCGCATATTTTTATTTAACCGGATAACGCAAGCCGCAAAAAAATATTCTCTGGTGCTTGAAAAAGCTTTCTACGAAAAACTCATAAACACGATTGATGGAACGTCTATCACCGGACCGTCGATATAGCAGTGATAACGATGCAGCGAAAAACAGCTTTCACTCTGCGATGATCAATGAGATCTAATTTTGCAAACACTTTCTAGTTGAATTATCGTCGGGTTTGGCGAATATTCGACGTACGGTATTTTAGCTAACTTTATTATAATTATATATGCAGTTGAATAAAATCAAGAGTCAATATCAATTTTTTACTGGAAAAAGCAACGATTCATCGGAATAATTACGTAATGGAAAATTAATTGATTGATCGTCGCGCAGTTGCTGCGCGCGAGTTGATTGAAAATGTAAATTTTTCCGTATAATGCGCGCTCGATAAATTTCGTCGGCAACGGTAGAGAGCGAATGAACAAGACGAATAGCCCGAGGGATCGATCGAATCAATGAAGCTCTCGGCCGGGGGTGCAAGGTGAGAGTGATACAATGCGAGAGAGCCCGTGACTTCGTTCAAGGTCGAGAATGGTTTACCGGCGAGCATCGCGTCGATCGTGGGCGCGGTATTATTCTGTCGAGGCGGCAGAGTGATTTAATTGTCGTAAATTTCTAGGTCACGTTGTATATAAACACATAGCGTACCATGCATACAGGGTGTCCCGAAAGTTATAAAGTTCCGACGGCTTAACCCTGTTCATATACAGGGTTAAGCGAACAGGGTTAACAGGGCCTAAAGATAAGCAGCCATATCTTTTAAACTTTTGGGACACCCTGTATATATATGTATACACGGGTTTATAAACGCGTCTACGACCGATTCGAGCCTCCGTCGGTAAGTAGATTGCTATACGCTCGATTGGTATATCCACAGTTGCGCGAGGCGACAGAGCTAATGATCCCCGTTGCAGGCGACGGAATATCGAGAATATCGAGAAGCAGTTAAGGCGGCTCAAGGTAAAGTTGCACTGCGAGGGCGCGTTACACGAGAGCAGAGGGAATGGAAAAATATGGAACCGGCTCGCGACGTGCGCGCGCGCGCGCGGACTCTCTCGGACGTCGAACGATAGCGCGCGAGCCGTTTCGCGCGACGGGGAAGGTCGAGCTTGTTACACACCGGTCACACCCTGGCAGCGATTATCGACAGTTATTACGGGAACGCGCGAGCGTGAGCGTGAAGGGAGGGGGCAGCAAAAAAAAATTAATGCTCCACGACGCGAGAATTTTGTTACCCCAATTTGGCTACTTAATTCGCACCGGGACGGTCACCTTCTCGTTACGCGATAACGGCCAACTTTGTCGCTGCCGTTTGCGAATTTTACCGTCTCGCGAGCAGAGCCAAGAAAAAAACATATTTTTTGCCTTGAACAGTCTAACGCACGTGATTAGCGAGGCGAGCAGCGAGACACTGGAAAATGTCGGGTGCTCGTATTTTTTTTTGCGGGAATAAATTACATCATTTTGAAAGGCTACGTTTTTTTGTAATAAGTATTTTTTTATTTTTTTAAGCTAAGACTTAGACATTTCATCGATGCCTATTTGTACACGTGTGAAGAAACATCTGGACTTTGAACGAAAATAAAAATACAAAATCAGCATGAGACAAAAAAAGCCCGAAAATGCGTTATTATTATTATTTATTTTTTCACCGTTAATCGCGAGCCAGCGAATGACATCACGAGGCGCAGCGGACGCGCGCGAGGACCGGCCAAGAACTACTTTCGATTCCGGCGGGTTCGCCAACGGACGCGGTGACTTGCGACTCTCGCATGCGGCGTCCGGTTAGTCCGCGTTCGGCGAAGAATCGCCGGGCACCCACATACAAGTTTGACTCGCGAGAAGACGCCATCCGGACCCGGACTCTGTCTTTTTTTTCCTCTGACTCACTGGTTGCTCGCGGGGTCAATCTGCAATATCATTCGTCGCATCATCTTGTTCCTTGATTTTTTTATTTTTCTTGTTTTATCACACCGAGCGGAAAAGTTTCATTGATTCAATGAAATTTCATTGAAATCCCATATGAAACATTTCTTTAAAATCAATGAAATAATTTACTCAAGATAATAGTATCTTTTCATTCAGTCAAAGAGACCGTTTCGAAACAATAAGTCTCAGTCTCATTGAATCAATGAAAATGTCTCCTTGATTGTGGCGATCAACAATGAGATGTTTCTTCAAAGTCAATGAAATGCCAATTTGAAATTTAAAGAAAACATTTTATTGAAATCAATGAAAAAATGCAAAGCACGTATTTCATTGAACTAATGAAACTTTTTCTCCCGGTGCATATATTTCTCCGATCCGCGAATAATTGTTTTCCACGCTCAATTTTCCAGGCTCAAAGACCGCGAAATTCTCGGCAACAGTTTCAAAGACTTCTGTTGCTGCAATTACGTATACGCAATTTTTTGTTCTTTTTTTTTTTTCGAGCCTCGAACCGTTCCACGGCTGCACCGTTAGGTATCTCGCTCTCCGCTCGCGCGCGCGGCCTGCAGAGGTTATGCGCAATCCTGGCTGCCACAGCCAATGAAATGCTAATTCAGCCACGTGCAACGCGCGCGCGGAGCCAAACTAAAGTGAAGCAGGATGGTAATTGTGAGGCTCACGTGCAGGGGATAAGGATGGCTCCACGAAAGCAAGAGACATATTCTCCTCTCTTTCGCTCGTGCATTTCGCTCCGACACTCTCGCTCGTTCTCTCGGCCACGTTCGGTTCCCTCCTCGTTGTTTGCGCGCCGCGAAGACAACGGAGCGGGGAAGGTCATCGCGATAATGAGAAGCAAAGGGGTCTATAGGTTCGCGACCGTAACGAAGGTAGTTAACCCACGGGATTTTATCGTATCCGCGGAATCCGTGAAGACAATAAAAAAAGAGAAAAGAAAAAAGAAATGTAATCAGTATTTTTTTAATTAAAAGAAAAATAAATGATATCTTGAAGATTATATATACGGGTCAGGAAATCATCGAGCAGCATCGTGACACTTGAAAAACTTAAATTCCGGACCAACGCGAACTTTGGCATTTGAAGAAAACGCTCTTCGAGCGTCTCGCGATGCGAAAAAGTGTTACGCGAACTTCGCGGGTCCGCGACTAACGGACCTTTTATCATTCTCGATTCGTGACATCGGCGCGCGGGGCCAACGGGCCGAGTCGCCGAGCGATAACAGTTAACTCGAGGTCGAAAGCCGCAAGTCGAATCGCGACAATTTTTTTTTATTTATTTACGGTCAATAAATACACACGCAGGCATCTCGCGACGCGGAAATATGTTTCCACGCTGATTTCTCTTGTCATCGTTTTATCGTGACCGTCGCAATATTCCTACGCGTCAAATCTATTTTCGCAGAAAAAAAAAACGCAAAATTCGCGTCTCGTTTATTTGACACGTATTTTTCTCACCATGTGAATTTTCTGTCACTCGGTTTATTGGCCCCCGCTGAAATCAGAAGTCGAAAAGTCGCATCTGCTCCGGCGTTATGCGACTCCTCCTTCGATATACGCGAAGGAGGAGACGGAGGGGAGGCGAGACGCGAGAGGCGACGAGGGGGAGTCACGCGATTACGCGCTCAGCTTATCGCGATAAAGAGACTTAGCGCTGCCCGAGCTATAAGTGGAACGGGAAGAAATGGCGCGAGAATAATGGGTCTTAAAATAGATAATGCGGTGGCATCGCGGGGCGCTGCGCGCTGATACGCGCGTCGTACTGTGCGGCGTTGCTGTACCGCTGGTGTTAACACCCGAGCCGCGTGCTTCGCCACACATTATGCACTGCACCCGAATGACTCTTCGGTTTTGCGCGACACGAGCGACAGCGAAATTTCATTTGCGCTGCGCGTTATCGCTGCGCCTTTGAGGCGCTCGACCCTGGTAGAAAATTTGTAGCGTTACATACGGCCCAAGCCAGGCACTGGCCAGGCCTGGACGGGGATGACACGGCCCTCACCAGGGCCTGGACCAGCGCCGAGTGTAACGCCGTCAATATTTTTTACCGCGGCAACCGCGCCACGTGTCGAAGTCACAGCGGCAAAACCCGCGGGGTCGGCGGTATATGAAATATCATTGCGGACAATGGGCGCGCGGTAACAATGTCACGGCGCGTTAATAACTTCACCTGCGGGCGCGCGATAACGAGTTCAATTATCGCGACTAAAGAGCCGCGCACGGGTCGCACGCTGCTATTCTTTAGTTACGCGATTCGCGGGCGTGTGCGCACGCGCGTCAGAGGAGAAACAATTAGCCGGGCGATAAAATGATCATCGAAACGTGTCGTTCGACAGATAGCGATTTTTCTCGCGCACGTGCGCCGAACTATCGGGAAATCGTTTTAGTTTTTTTTAATCCTCATATCGAATCATTTTTTGTATTTTAGATAATTGAGAAATTGTGACTTGGAGATTTAATTTTCGCGGAATTTCATTATTATTTTTGCGAATTTAATTCTGTTGGCGGTCGAGATAGCGAAAAAATTGCATCTGTTTTGTCTCCAAAGTGGAGATTAAGTTAATTAATGTAATTAAATTAATTAGCTTAATAAAAATTGTACGATTTACAATAGATTTTTTTTTCTTTTTCACAAACGGAACACTTGTTGAAATTTCTGAAAATCTCGTTGTTCGGAGGCGAAGAACACGGAAAACGGTCGAAAACCTTCGCAGTATAACCGTTTTATACGGTAAGACGCTCAGCGCGGGTTATGTGGAAAGTTTCGTAAGAAGTTTATTTTCTCTGTGCTCGCGGCGCGAGCGCGAGCGTTATATACAATTAACCCCGGAGTGACCCATCCTTAGATATTCGCGAGTCCCGCGACTATAGCCGCACTATATCGTGACGCGGCGGCTCGGGGGCTATGCGTGGGTGCGAGAAACGTGCGGCACATCCGTGTAGAAATTTCATAAGCTCGTTACACACGTTCCTCCCGCGCGGCCCACAACAGAGCCATAGCCGCATGGTGTTATTTTTTTTAGTGGCGAACGGAGGCCGAGAGTTAACGAGAGAGAAGTTTCCAGACATATTTAGTCCCTCTCGCCGCTCGTTTCGCCAGGAGCGACGCGCGTCCGAATTTAAAACACACACCGCACATGCCGTAATCGTCACTGTCGCAAGTCGTGAATCCATTGTGCATGTCGTTAGCGTTAATCCGCGTTACTGCAGCGGTTTCATATTTTTCTGATTTTTTTTTCTCTTTTCTTCTTCGAACGTCGCGACTCGTATCGCTTATCAACTCGCAGCCTTGACTTTTGTTCCAATTTCTATGGCGGGCTTGGCATATACTTATATATATTTTTTTAATGGCCGTGAGATGTTGCGAAACTGTGGAATTATGTTCACAAACGATTGCGGCAACTTGCTAATTTGAAATATAAAAAAAGTGATTAAAAAGAATAAGAAATTTAAAAATGTTTTGTAATTTTGAAAAAAATAAATTGTACGTTTTCTATTATTTCATTTTTTTTTATTTGACGCAGCCTCGAACCGTGATTACGAGGTTCACTGTCTCGGCACAATTTTCTGATGAATGAAACGATAAAAAAGAACGAGACTGATAAGACAGATTTAATCAAACGCGCAGTGTTAATAAACGTTAATTATACACGATTACGATCTGCAACGAAAAGTGATTTATCATCGGCAAACATTTATCATCGTAAATCTCCGTCCAGGGCTGGAAACTCAATGTCGCTCGTGAAGATTTTCATCGATTGCGTCACGCAACTAATCCGTAAAATCGTTAAATCCTGTTTATGGTCAATTTTGAGGGAAAAACGAGTTTTGCGGAACAGAAAAAACGTGAGACAATTTATTAGGCGGATCGTTATCCGCGATCTCGATGAGGACAGTTGACGAACTGTCGCGCGATTCGTTTTGTAGTATTTTTATCAGACTGAAAACGCGAGGCGTTGATTAAAATCACACGCGAGGTCGCGAATGTCGAGGCTACGAGCCAATCACGTTTTTACAGCGTCTGCTGTATTTTCGCGCGGTGACCGAGAACGGAATGGCGTCTCGAACCTCCAAAGCGACGAGCTTGTCCGGTCTACTTTGGCCACACTTCAGAAATACGGAAGTGTTTCCAGCCAAAGGTCGCTTTTTCCACCTAAAACTTTGCATTCACGGTCGAGTGTATATAAAGATCTCAGGATCGGGCTCTCGCTGTACCAGCTAGAAGTCTCTTTACCCGCCCGCGCTACTCGATACACTCAGCGACCGCGGTACACACGCTGAAAACGTTCCGAATGACGAACCGTGCGGAACTGTCCCGAGGCCAGAAATACTGTCGCGATGACGGAAAATCGCACAAATATATTTTTCCGCATAAACGCCGACGACGTGGCAAAAAATCTCGACGGTTTCTTACTCACGAAATATCAACAAAACCAAAGAAACATATATCAAATTAGACTGTGAATTTTTTTACTGTACTTAAATCGATGAAAAAAATTCTTTTTAAAATAAAAAACGTTGTGTGTCACGTGAAATGAGAGAGGCTTTTAATACCCATTCAGTATTGAATGAAACCTTCCTGCAATGTAATATTTTTTCCCTGTGGCGGAATAAAAACCGCGGCAAATAGCGCGGACATTGAAAACAATCCGACAGCTTTCTGATTTTCCGATTCGACCGACGGAGAAATAGAATGGAAACGCCGCGCGGCGGCGGTGACTGCCGTCGTGACGCAATGTACCACGCAACCGGAGAGTGACAAGTTGATTGTAACACGTCGAGAGATTGAAGCGTATTATTGTGGAAGCATAACGGTCCGCCGTAAGCATATCAGTCAATATACAGACATCAGCGCGTCAACTGCGGAATGATGATTGTCGCGCGCGAGCAGAGGGACAGACCGAGCGCGCGGCGTTTATAGCGTCTGGCCAGACACGTATCCTGCATACGGGATCGACGGAAGAGGGGAAAGTGTATGTAAACTCAGACGGAACACGCAAGTGGAAAATTATTCGCGACCTTGGGCCGCAAATAGTATCGGCTGGAATGAAATGAAAAAGAAAAAAAAATGAAAAAAAAATTGGTCAAGTCGATCATTCGCCGCCCACGTGGCGAGCAGGTTTTCCTTCAGCGGCTCGCAACTGTCTAGCGACTGGAATTTTTTGCCATTCGCCCGAGATTTCTTCAGTGCCTCGTAAAGTGGAAAATTTAATTTTCCTCCTACTGTCGAATGCGCGATTTTTCCCGAGTTTGGGAGCAGTGAAAGCGAAATGACGGACGACGCAAGATAAACCGGAAAACTGGGGGGAAATTGACCCGGTGAACATTTTTTTATCGCGGTAATAGAGATAATAAAAGACGAGGTGCGAATTGACTCCAGCGAAATGATTTTTTTTTGTGTGACATAAAACTGCGTTTCCCTTTGTCGTCCTGTACTTTGTTAAAAAATTCTTCCCCCCGTGAAAAATTCTTCTTCCGGCCGCGGATTTTACTTTTTTAAAAATATATTTAACGAAAATTGTTTGCGTGTAAAGTCGGCGTGTGGAAAACAAAATAGCTGACGCGCTGAGTCAAGATCTCAAAACTGTTCCTGCTGTGCAAAAATTAATCGTGCCGCGGCGATTGGTCCACCCGCTTTTGCAAATGAACCCGAACGCTCGCACCCACACTCGACGACGACGGTCGCTCTGGCCCGCGGCCACGGCGGCAACGTGTTCCGTGACTGAAGCTCATCAGTCATCGGTTTAAGCGCGACAAAGCGACTGACCGGCCCTGGCTCAATATTCTTATTCCCCCGGATAACCTGCCAAATGTCAAGCCCAAGGCTCTCGCGGCGCCCGTTAGCTAAAATTGCGACGCACCAGGTGAGCAGCGAAATTTCCATGCAGAATATTCTGCTTTTTTTCTTGTCTTAGTTTTATCGGTGCAGGGAACACGTGGAAGAAAAAAAAATAAACCGTCGCCCCGTCGATATAACAATTCGTGGCCTCGCTGCCGAACTGACGGAGACAAAGTACTCTACGGCCTTCAACTTGTCTGCCGTTTTTTTTTACGCTCGTCGAGCTCGCGCCGCACGCTTATCTAACAATACAAGTCCAACGCCGAGATTGTTGCTCGAGGCTGGGAGCACTCGCGTTACCGGACAGATCCGCGCGGGGCTCCTGGTTAGCCCGACGAATGGATTGAGCAATCGATACGCTTTTATTCTCTATTTCCTCATTGAAGATCTAATATTAGATATACCTCGCCATTGTATATCACTTTTTTTCGGCCGACGTTGTTGGGATATAATGCGATCGCTCTGGCGTGACGATTTTTTTGGCTTGCCCGGCGAACCGTAGATCAATTTACAGTTCTGCTCGAGGATATAAATCAGGAAATCAAAAAAAGACAAAGAGGCAATACCAGTTTTTTTCAATTATTAAAAACACCCATCGACTAAATTTTGTTGCGTCAGATTTTTTTTTTCATAAACTGCAACCGATTCAGCGATTTTTGGATTTTATTTTCTCAATTGCATTTTTAAACCCTGTTACCAAAAAACAAATATTTTCATGACAATTCTCGTTTTATTTACCAATTATTTCCCGTGACATGACGTCGAAGTCCTAATTAGCGCTTCTCCAGTTGCGCTTTGTTACACGCGCGGAGTATCGACGCTGTAATATCGAGAGCGTGGCGGCAGAGTCGAGAGAGCCGAAGCTCGGAGTTCGCGAGAGAGCAGCGGAGATTCGTTCGGTGTTCTCTCGCGGGAGTCGCGAGGGTCGAGCATCGATCGGCTCGCCGCGTTCGTTCGCTCGTTCGTTCGAATCTCCCCGCGCGTCGTCTTGGGAACTCACGAGCCGTCGATGTTGCTGGTGTGTACGCGAAACCCTCGCGCGTCGCGCGAGCGACCAGCTGGGGCGCGCCTGAAAATCATGGTGTCTGTATGGGGGCTGCGACCGCCGACGCCGCCGTCTGGGAGAATATGCGGATAAAGGGGGAGAACGCGCGGAGCGAGTATATCGAAGAACGGGAGAAGCGCCGCGCGCCGCAGGCTCCGGGGCTCCCGTCGACTGTACTCTCGTAATTCTCGTCTCCGCGAGGAGGAAGAGGCGGAGGCCAGAGCAGCAGCAGCAGCAGCAGCAGCAGCCCCGGCTCTTTGTGCACCGTCGAGTCTGGCGTTTTTACACGGAGAGAAAAATATGAGAAAAATCACTATTTGTACTTGTGTGGGAATTGAGAAACAGTCCAGAATTTTGACGATTTTTCCTATAATCGTGGGCATATACAAAAAAGTTGTCTATCTTTGTGCATCGTCGAGTCTGGCGTCGTCACACGGAGAAAAAAATATAGGAAAAATCACTATAGGGTAGACGCACCGGCCACTGTACCAGTTGTGGTCATTTTCACTACAATTTATTTCAAATCATTTTTTCCTAAATTTTCATGTTGAAAGTTGGGAGTTGCAACTTAACGAGATTATCCACATAATTTTGTTTCGTTTTAACAATACAAATAATTCTGTTCTCGAAGTCGGTGGCCGCAACTAGTACTTCTACATTACTTATGTGATAATTGAGAAATATTACGGAATTTTTGCCATTTTTCCCGTATATTTTCTGTCGTTTATTCTGACAATTCTAGGAATATGCAATATCAAATTTATTGTATATGTCAACGAATATGGGAAAAATCGCCAAAATCCCAGAATGTTTGTCAATTGCCACACGAGTATAGAGATTATCCCCATATTTTTCTCTCCGTGTACAGCGACTCGCGTCGAAGTTGGCGCGAGTGGTGTATACGTGTGTGTACACCACACTACATTGTATATATGAAAAGCCCGTGGCTCCTGCTGCGGATGACACTCGGCCGATACCGAAGATAGAGTTCACCGAAGCGCGACATTTTTTCCCCTCTCTCTCGCTCGGCTCTATACACACAAAACCACGCCGCAGCCTCGGATGCACAAATTTATCGACTTTTTCTTTTTCTCTCTTTTTTTTTGTTCATCATCCCACAACCTTCGACGAGCCCTCATGCAGGCGCCATTGGTCGGGCTCGCGGCGCGGCGGCAACCGGAGCCCCCGAGGATTCGTCTCTCGACGGCAGAAAGAAAAAATTAATCTTCTGTCCCATGGACGGAGATGGATCGACGCAAAAGACGAGAGAATAATCGGAATTAAATCGACAATATTTTTTTTAGAAAAAGAGAATTAATTGTTTGGTGGAGAATGAATTATTCTAGTGAAAACATTAAAAAAATTCCACTCTCACGAAAAAAAAAATTATGCTAATTTTTTTTCGTAAGGATAGATTTTTTTAATTTTTGGAATAAAAAATATTATTATTATTATTATTTTTTCGAATCCTTCCGTGCCTGGTTTCCCGGCTCCTGTCTCGTTTTTCCCACAATCGCCGACGGTTAGCCAGACATACATTTTTCTCGCCTCAGTTTCTTTCCTACGAGCTGCGCACCCGATCGTCTTATTCCCAGAAGCTCCGTGCGTCGCGCCGCGATTATGTGGAAGTTCCAATCGCGAGCCGCACTGTGAAAAAAAAAGACAAACCTCCGCAAAGTTTTTTTTTTTTTTTTTTTTTCTTCCATCCACGTGTGTGGCGGGCGACGCAAGACTGTTGTGTCTTCGTCGAGGATCGAGTGACATTCGGACTCCTCGATATCGTCGCTTATCTAACTATAATCAGCGTCTTTCGGGCTTAGCTCGGCCTAACTCGGATTATAGTTTTACATCGCCGTTGCGATTTTATCGCCACTGAACAATATTTAATTGACTCATCGCAACCAGAGGAAAAATCCCACCCACCCCCCGCCCCCCTCCGCCGACCCCTTCCACCATCAACTCGTTCCACTCGTAGAAACGGCGACACAAGGCGAGAGAAAAAAACGTAAGCACAAAAAAAATGTAACAACCCGTGTCGAGCCGGCGATACAACGAGCGTTTTTCTTTTAACCACTCGACACTCGAGTTTGTCGCGCGGAAACCACTTGAGGTTGGTATCGAGTGGCGCGCTGTTGCTCCAACGCGATATATGTATGTGTTACTTGGGTATAAAGTGGTCGTCGCTCGCAGCCAACTAGTTGTTGTATTGCGCGAGTGGCGCATGGTAGAAAAAACGAGGGAGAGAGGGGAAAAAACCACGGGGACTACATTAATCAGAGGCTAAGCACCTGGTAATGAGTTCTAATCGTCGAGGAAACCCGTTCGCGCCGAGAGCGCGTCGAGAGGAAGCGACGAATTAAGCGCCGGTGAAACTGGTCGTATTTTTTCCACGTTTTCACACTTCGGTTGTGGAAAAACGCGCAGTCGCGTAAAATGATGCAAGTGAGTCAAAGTAACTAAACTCGGGTTGAGTCAAAGGGAACATTGATTCCTTTTAATTGAGGTTAGAAAATTATTAAGATATTTTTGGGTTGCGAAGAGTCCATGTTTTTGGTTTTGTCTATATTTTCTCTCCACTAAGAATCAACGTTTTTGGTCCGCTCAATACGTCTACCCCCTCAACTTTCAAAACACAGATTTTTTTAATATGTTTATATTCGTGCCGATCAACTGGTCTCAATTTTGTTGAGTATTCATTTTTATTGCGCAACCAATTTACGTTTATTCGTGCCGATCAACTGGTCTGAATTTTGTTGAGTATTTATTTTAATTGTGCAACCAATTTACGTTTATTGTTTCGAAAAATAAATGTTATCCTCTTGCACCTGCGAGTCTGGCGATCGAACGATTGCGCGCGCGCCGCGGAGATAACTCCAGATGCGCAGACACCGTAACAGAAACGAAAATATATTGCGGCAATATAGACGCTCGTTAGGCGGAGATTCGCGGCGGCGCGGGATTCGCGGATGTGGAAATCCGTTGGGAAGAAAGATTCACGAGAGGCACTTTTGTGTCATGCGCGCGCGGAGGCCGATAACCAGGGTCGTGTAACCCGCGAGACACGTCTCGTCGGGCTGTGTCTATTATCCGACGCGCGAAGGAGAAATAGACAAAGAGCGATAGCTTGAGGCAGATTAGATATCTGCACTCTACCGAGTATTATGTCATAAATCATCCGTTTTCCATTCACATCATTATTGCATATCTAAAGCAAAAGTAACACTTTTGAGAAAAAAAAAAGACAAAAAAACGTTGATGCCATTTATCGAAACAAAAAGTGGACGAGTCGGAATTCGAGATTAAGACGCAAACGCGCGTCAACGTCCCGAATGACTCTCGGTTTCTCCGTGGAACTGGTTTCCTTCTCTGATGACTCCTCGGACTCGGATGTCTCCCTCCTTGGACGCTGCCGCAAACTGTTTGCACATCAACCGCGATTGTTCGCGATTTCATGGTCACCCGGGGGTCGGACGGGCGAACTCCGCGCTCCGCAAAGTGTGCGCTCCTCATTGGTCGCGCAACTGACACAACATTTGACGATTCTGTTATCGCGAGTCCGTCAAAGAGGAGCAAAAGTTTCCAAAAGCGATCGGGTGCGAAAAATCACGGAGTCACGCGGCTCCGACGCCTTTCCCGCGCCCGTCGGACAAATGAAAAAGGCAAAGAGCCGCAAACCGCGTGACTGAACTCCAACGGATTTCGCGTATTATTTATTTTTATATACTCGCGTGAATTTCCTCCTTGGAAGCGATTAAAATTCTACCGGGCTATTTTTAGCCTCGCGGTCGAGTCTCGGAATCGTGTAATGATATAAATTATTTTGTACACGGATGAAGTCGGGGTTACCCCTGAATAATTTGGGCGCCGGATAACCAACGATAGTTGGATCAAACCAACAGGCCCGTTGGGTCGAAGAATAAATTCTCGCGGACTTGACGAATAAATTGACCCAAAAGTATTTTTAGCTCCTCAACGTCCATTTCATTTTGGTAAATTTTCTGCAGGTGTTTGCAAAAAAAATGAAATTCAAAAAATGTATATTTTTACTATTGCCGAGGTTCAGATAAAACTCGGGGATGTCCGGACGTATCTTGAGCAGGTGACGCACCCAATGGCCGCTATGCTAATTCACAACTGAACTGTTTTTTCGAGAGCTGCCGGCGTTTGTATATCTGCAAATGTATTAAATGTGTTTTTTGCCCGACTGTTTTGTGTACGCGATGGACTTATTTTCAACCACAGACCCGGGATACCGTCACTCAGTCTGATATTACTGTGCGCACGCTATTCGCGTGCATGTGCATCTTGAATATTCGCGGAGCAAACAGATCGAAAATAATTCTTATAGAAATAAACTTTTGTCAAAGAGAAATGAGCCGAGTCGAGAATTTAACACCGGCTCAGTCGATGCACTTTAGGTTTGATCCTCGATCGTATCGACTGTTCGCGTCGAATGGCAACTTCTGCAAATAATAATAACATTTACGACGATGTGATCGCGAATCTCTCGGGGATTGGAAAATGTTTGATAGCCGCTGTAAAGTTTTATTTGGCTCGTCAAATTGGCGATTCGCAATTTTTTATCAATAAAATAAAAAAAGTACATCAATAAAATAAAATAAAATAAAGAACTTCTTTACAACATTCCCAGAATTTTATTTTATCGTGCGCAACCTTCGGACTTGTACGAAATAATTGCTCTTATCGAAGTAAAAAAAAAAATGCGCGAGTAACAAGAAGCAAAGTACTCCGAATTTTCATTATCTCGCGCACCTTCGGGCCACTCCGTACATACGGATACTTCCGGTGAGATAAATATTTCGAATGGACACTTGCGGCGCGAAACACGCTCGCCTCTATCGACACCGCGAGAGGCGAGCGATAAAATCGTTTTTTTACGACTAGAGATCCCGACCGATACTTTCGCCCGCGAATGATTACAAAAGGTTGAGCAATGATAATACAACACCAGAGCCGAGACCGTTGAAAACCTTTTTACGACGGCCATGAAGCATCCTTGACATTCCAATAGCTCAGATAAAAGTGCTTAAAAATGTATCTTGTGCGTCATGAGATAACGTCAGCAATTTTTTTCTCTCATGTCCGGTCATCTGCATCATGTTCTTAATGCAATTTGGATTATTATTATTTTTTAGTTTTCTGGCGCTTTCAGTCTACATTTCAAATCAGATAGATTTTAATGTTTTTTTCTCCGCCTCTGACGTCTAAATTCAAGATGGTTTCGCGTGAAAAAAAAAATCTGTGATTGCTTTCACAGAATTTAAAGTAACCGCTGCGCCGTGCGTTGTCGCACATTTGCTCGGTCGTTCGCGGCTCTCGCCAGTCCTTCCAGCACTCAAGATCGATTACCCAGCACCCACAAAGTCAGAAGGAGAAAGCAAAGTCAGCTACCAACACGAGTTCCGTCGTCGTAGCGCGCGACACTGCCACAGAATCGACTATATACAGTGTGTATACTGTGCGCGGAGCTACGTGCAGCCGCAGCCTCGGAGCAGTGATTGAGCAATGCGCGCGCAGAGCGATCGTACACAGAGATGATCGAAACGATAGTGTAACGACCGAACGAATTACAACATCGTAAACATTGGGTACGTTTTCTTTTCCTCCTTTTTTTCAGTTTCCTGTTTATACAACCGCAGCAGCCGCGTGGCCGGTGCGATCGATTTCGTTGCACAAAGTCAAGACCGTGTTCACAATAATAACAATAATAATTCTACGGTCAATATTCGACATAGAGTATGAAATTTTTAAAATATATATATGCCTCATACTTTCTTCTCGATACACATTTTTCTCACTTCAAAAGACTGTCTCTTACCCAACATTCTCGACCACGTTGCATTCCCAGCTTTCTCCTAATGCATTTTTAACCCGAGATAATTTTATAAAATAAATTGATATTGCTTTACTTTCCAAATTTGCAATAAGAATTCAAATAAGCTTCACGAAGAAGATTTAAATTAAAATCGAAATAAGAAATTGAAGAAAAAAAAACAAACAAAACGAAGTAAAATTATTATTATTTTTTTTATCTTAAAATGGCCATGGCCAACGTCCTTGCCGAAGGGTCGAGAAACGAGACGTCGCGCCGCGATATGCGTGCTCGATATCGCGAGCCCTGATCTAGGCTAAATGTCGAGAGCGCGAGAACCACATCTGGCCGGGTCATCGCGTTATCTATTTTCGACTAGACCCGAAGCCACTTCGCGGTACTCGCGGGCAATGTGTACCAGGCCATTCACAGCGCGCGCGACGCACGGGCGAAATTCGCGTGCGCGAAATATTATGCAGCCTCGGGACGACTGGCGCAGCTCTCGCGGCCGATCGCTGATGCATTCGTCCGGGCGTCTCTCAATCTTCATCGCGTCTCGCAATTATTCGGGGATTATTCGAGCGAATTACCAATATCGATCGCGCGTCGTGCAACGAGAAAGGGAGAAACTCCCCGAGCGCCAGATTTCTCGGGGCGTCGAGACGTTATTATATCTCGGTGACTCTATCGACTTTTATATCGCGTTTGGATATAGTTAATAGTTAATAAGCATATTAATACAGACACCGTTCGAGCCATATCTACCGTTTAGGTCTATGAAATCTTCTACACGGGAATTCAATCAACCCGCAACTTCGTCGTCGGAAAGTTTTCGTATCGAGTCCGGGGAAAATTCCGTCGCGATTTTGTCAGCAAATTTGCATTGACGTAAAATAAGTTTTTGATTCGCTTTTTTTTTAGTTTCTGACGTCGCGTTTCGTACAATGAAAAAATCGACATCCGATTTTTTTCATTTCGATTTATCGACTTTTGACGAATAGTTTTTTTTTTAATAGTTACAAAGACCTTGGATGTCGAGTCTTCCGACCGAAAATTTAATCAACCGTCCGACATCGGACTACGGCGGCGTCGTTGTGCGGCGCTGGAAAATTTTCCGATCAATCGACGAGGGACGGCAGAAAATCCGGGGTGCGGAAAATTCCGTCGATTTTTATGCGCGAGGTCGAGACGAGGGCGACGTGGGTCAGACGGATCGCAGAGAGGGTGGGCGAGGTGTGCGGAACGAGTGGAAAAATAAACCGCGAGGTTGTTAAGATGGACAGAGAGAAACAGAGGGGAGGGAGCGAGAGGGAAACGTATTAACGGGCGACTTGAATGTCGATAAACGATCGGATGGGAGAGAGAAAAAAAGAGGCGAGGGTTACAGAGCGATAAAACTTCCGCACTGAGAGCGCGGAAAGTGGGAGCGTCAGCCACGGTCCTTACGCGACTTTGAGAGAAAGAGAATGAAAAAAGAAAGAGAGAGTGGAAAGAAGTGTCCGGTGCTGGGGGGCAACGGATATTGTAATTGCTCGTCCCATTCCATTCCTCGACCTGGGCGACGGACTCGCGTCGACGAGACACATCGATCGGCGACGAACGTGCGGTCGTTCGTTTATCGCGAATTAATAAGCGGTTTCTGCGGTTGCGCAAAAATTCAACGCTGCCGACGGAAAGATGAGGACGAGACGCGGCGAAGGTCGAATCTAAGGTCACGGGTTTAAATTCGTAGCCAGACCTGAGCAGACAATATCAACAAACGAACTTTGTACGATCGTGTTCATTACTTTTGTTACAATTTGTTACTAAATTTAAAGAAAAGTTCAAAGCGGCCGTTTACATATATTTATTTGTGATCAAACTTTTTTTTTCGCTTAGGCAAATTTAGCAAAATTCAGGCTCAACCTTGAATTTCGAAAAATCGAAGCTCGAGTCTAACCTCAAAGAAGTCCAAAGTATTGTGATAATTAATCTGAGAAGAGTCTTGTGTGTGAAGCTTCGTGCAGCACGAAGCCGATGGCCCCGGCGACATTGGTGCCGTTTCCTAGTTCTCGGGATAGACGTGTATTTCGACGATCACGCAATTAAGTCTCCTCCGCGAGTCAAGCCGAATCGCTATTTTTGCAAGGTCGTTGAACCCTGTCACTCCGCCGCGGGGTTTTATTCCATCGTCGATATGCGCCGTATTAAGCAGTATTTGTGGACGTAGGCATAGAGCGATGTATGTATATGTGTTACACTCCGGTTAGCCGCTGCAGCGCCCGACGTGGAAATTTTACACCGCTCTGTGTATCCAGCGCTCTGCAATTAATCACTATCGAATCGAAGTCAACCAGATCGAGACTCCGAGCCGCTCGGTCTGTTCTAATTTTTTTTTTTTCGCCGACAAAATTACCTCTGTCGATTCTACGTTTACCAACTATTCCACCTGTTTTTCCCCGCGGTTTTACTACTTTGAAATATCGAGCGCGCGGGACACGCGATCCGTCATTTATAACGAACTCGAGTGTACGAGTAATCGGAGTGGCTTACGCACGGTCGGAAGGGTGAATAAATTTTTAGTATTGAAATCCGAGGGCGTGGGATATGCCGGGTATAGACTTACGGTTCTTGTTTCTTTTTTTTGAGGGGGTTGTTTGAACTCGATCGCGAAGTCGGGGACGAAAATATCCTGCAAACATTTTTTATGCATGTATGTAATGTTACATGATAATTGACATGATAAAAAAATATAGAAAAAAATACATTGTATTTACTATATAATATGTTTGTATTATATTATTGTAATGTAATATAATATACATATTTATCCTGCTTTCGGTTCTGTCGAAATGCTAAGTGACTTATCTCGTAGATCTCGTAGATCATTGGATTGCGGAGGTGTCATTGATAAAAATCGTGCAACACATAACAGACCTCTCGAAACTTAGTCCGTATCTACATTGAGTATAGTCATTTGGAACTCGTGAATGCGATACGTAACAGCCGGATTTAATCTGTGCGCTAATCTCTATCTTTTTGAAAGTAACAAAGTTACATCGATAATGAAAATAATACATTTTCTCGTGTGATTAAAAGACATAATGGAAAGATCTGACGGATAACGAGGATCGGACGCGGCCACCATTATCAAGGCGTTATCGACAAATTTCGTCGATAATCATCGAGACAGATTTCTTCGTATATACACATCGTGTGAATAACCGAAGCGTGAATCACACGATCGAAAATCCTCACCGCCAATTTGTGAGTCAGAACCGGCGAAGGAGAAACTGACAGGCGCGAAATTTTCGTTTTCATTCCTTCGCGATGAGAAAATTATATTCCTCTTCACCCGACTTTTTTGTTGCCTGAGAAAATACAAAAATAACCGACGACTAATTATTTTCTCAGCCTATGTATAAATATTGTTTACCGATTTATTATTGACAACCCCCCCCCCCCCCCCCCCTGAAAAAAGGCTGCTTCCACGTGTATATTTTTGTATATACCGGGCGTTCCACGTCAAGCGTCGACGTCCGCGCGATTTCCCCCCCCCCCCCCCCACTCTGCGCAAATATTCTTCACCGACCGACAATAAAAAATGTCGAAGTGTATATCTTTGTACAGATTTTTGTGTACACCGGGCGTTACGTGTCAAGCGCCAACGTCTGCGCGGCGAAGTCGCGCAGTTGGCACCACTTGCACGAGACTGTCCGCTATCAGAGGGTGAATAAAAGTAAATTAAAAGCCAGACTGGTCTCTCGCTGCTCTCGACTTCGCTCGCACCGCGTCGATCGATTCCCACGAGCGCTCGACTAATCTCAGCATTTTTCGCTGCGATTAAGACTAAACTGAACTTAAACTTACTGGAAAAATTAAACTAAAAGAAGAAACCAAACGAAAAAAAAAAAAAAAAACAAAACGAAGAATCATGTTGCTCACCAGTGTCGAGTATCCTTTCTCGCGAACGCCTAGAGCGGTGCACAACAGTTTTCACTCAGCTGTTACAGCGCCACGCGATGCGCGCTCCGCGTCTGGCGAAATTTTTCCGTCTCCCGGTTGTGCTCAACAGGCTCAAACCGTAGCGTCAGCAGCAGCAGCAGCAGCAGCAACAGCAGAAGGCAGCAGAAGCGGAGACAGCACAAAAGTCCCGTGGACCCCGTTTCTCGTCTCCCTCTTATTCCCTTGCCCAGGCCCAAAACGAACAATCTCGTAGCCCGCTGCGTAACCCTCGAGAGTTTCGCCTCCTGTCGTTCTCTCTTTCTCTCGCACAACGTCTCGTCTCGTCTCTCGCGGTCTTCCTCACGGGCTCACGGGAGAAAAGTTGCGTGGGGCTTTGAACTCGACGCCTCGGCGAGCATCGATAATGCAATAACCCTCCGAGTTCCAACCCCGCTCACACAGTGTCACTCTCGCTCGCACGTAAATAAATACGCGACGATAATAATAACAATAATAATAATAATAATAATAATAATAATAAATAACAGAAAGAAACCGCACTGTTTCACCAAAGACTCCGACGCTATTGGTCTCGTATCGTCCGGATTTTCGGTGAAAAAAATTATTTCGAACAAAAATAAACACGCGAAAAATCGAACTCGTCGCGTTTGTTTTTATTTCGTTAATTTCGTTTTTTATTATTGTTCCATTGTAATGGAAGAAAAAACTTGAAGCTCGTCTGTCGTTCGGGGCTGCCTATAAACGCGTGTGTAAACTGCAGCACCGGCACCGACTTCACGACTCTGGCATGCGAACCGTGGCGCGTCGTTGGACGGACTGATCGCTCGGATGGAGAATGCCGAGGGAGTAACCCACGAAGAGCGAGGGAGAGAGAGAGAGAGAGAAAAAGAGAGGGAGAAAGAAAAAGAACGCGCGCGCTCTCGGGATCCCCGTTGCCCCCGACGCTACTACTACACTGCTGTAAGCCCCGCGCGCACCACGCGGCGCTATCTCGGCTACTACGGCGGAGGCTCGTGTGTTGGTTTGTGTCGGACGGCGGCGGCGATGTCGTCGGCCGTGGTGGCGGCTCTCCTGCTGCTGCTGCTGCTGTTGCTGTTGCTGCTGATGCGCGTGATCGTTGCTGCTGGCGCTCCGGAAACGCAGCAAGGCACAGCGCACGGTGCCTCGTGCATTGTGTGCACGATGCTGGAGTCTAGAGGGTTTTTTTCGAATAAATGATTTAATTATGACCATTTTTTTAATAATATTATATTAATTATGAATATTTTATTATATTTAGATTTTTTTATTTATTATCGTTGCTGCTGGCGCTCCGGAAACGCAGCGAGGCACAGCGCACGGTACTTCGAGCATCATGTGCGCGATGCGGAAATCATAGAGGCTTTTTTTTCGAATAAATGGTTTTATTATGACGGTTTTTTTAAATTATATTATATATTGATTATAAATGTTTATTTCATTATATTTAGAATTTTTTTTAAATATAGTTGCATGGGCTAAAAATTGAGAAATGATTAATTTCATAGTTGCTAATGATTTTTTTTTCTCAGAGCAGAAATTTTCAGATGGACACACGGGAATTGGAGTGGCAGAGAGTATGCAAATTAGGGCGTAGTCGAGATAGGAGGGGACTGGACTGGATCCTGTTGTTGTTGTTGTTGGTGCTGGTGTTTATTTTGAGACGAATTTTCCCGTGTGTAACTGTTTGCGCTCAGTACAGCCGAGTGCGTGGATTTTCCAGATTCGGTGTTTGTCGGTGATTTCCGGGCTAATGACGTTGTTTAGTTATCGGCAGCCGGAGCCTCGAACGGCCGATGGCACTCGGGTGATAAGCGAGACTCGATGACTCGGGGAATTCGAGGGCCGATGATGCTGTAATTGATCTGCCGGAGGAGCAAACAGATGCAGTACTTCTGGTACTGTCTGGCACAGATTTGATAGCGGGAAAAAAGGGGAGTAAGGGGGGGGGGGGGGGAATTGAGGGTCTCGCCATAACTTTCCTGGCAGGAAATCTGTAGAGTTACATTTGGCCCTAGCCAGACACAGATCAGGCCCGGACAGGGGTGCCGCGGCCCTGGCCAGGGCCTGACTAGCGCCGCGTGGAACTTTGTACATTTTTTAGCAGAGTTGTGGCAACGGGTTTGCAGGTGTTCCAAATAAAAATAAGAATATATACTCACGAAATACTTAATACCAAAAAAATTAATTGTTTGTAATATTCAATAAAAATACGCGTAAAGTGTTTCTATTAGTTAGGCCAATAAACTGATTCGCCGGATTGGCCTCACCCAATTTACTCGTCCGGCGAACCGAGTTTCCCCGTTCGACCTGCTGACGATTCGGTCGGGGCGACTAATTAGTCAGCTGAGTTTGCCGTCTAAGCCGCTTCGAAAATCCATCCGTTCCAACCGTTTGGCTCCGTATCATTAGTCACGAATATATCTTGAAGACACAATGGCCGCTATTAAGTGTCGCCGGGATATTTTACAATTGCGCTGTAATTGCGATCACAATTAGACGGCATAAGCACGAAATACGCCTTAGTTATTAATTTTATCATTAGACGTTGATAAATATTAATTAAACGAGTAAAAAGAATCTGTCTTATTGAAAAAAAAAATCCAAATGAGTTCGATGTTCCTTGGTAATTAAACGAATTTTTATGAGACTCTGTCACATCCTAGAAAAGCCAACAGGGTCGGCAACCCCTGTATTGTCATCGTCGAACAATTCGTTCGGAATCTCAATGAACTTGTTTACGACTCGTTCACGTTTTATTGGCACGATGCGGAGGCCACGGAAGAACGGTGAAGAATTATTGCGTCGGGAGGAATGACGAATGTCCCTTACGTTTTATCTCACGATAAGGAGATACGGCATTCGCATCGGAAACGTGCGAGCACGTTAGTCAATGAAAATTTTGCTTATTCATATAGTGTCACGACTGATCCGGCTTTTTGACAACTCGATCAACGAATTGCCCTGAATCTTCTCCGGGCTGCGGTCAATCGTTTCGAGCGATTTTTTATTTTTGCACAGAGAACAAGAGGGAAAGAGAGAGGGGGAGAGAGAGAGAGAAAGGAGACGATATAGCAGCCACTTGCACCAAGTGTCAAGTCTGCTGTAATCTCCTGTCTCGAGTCGCCGGCACGATCGATGCTTATCTCCCGGATAAAACGGCCGTGGTTCGTCCCTACGGAAATAAAGTATATATGCATTATTTATGAACGATATACAACTCGAAGATACACAAGATATTTTAGGATATACGTGACTTATAGCGCCATAATAATACTATACGCGACGAATATGTTTCACTGAGAACTCAATTCATATCTATAGACAGGGGACGGGCGTGCCCGACAAACGAGAAATTTATACCCCTGAGTTCACCTGCATTCACGTTGATAATGAGATAAACCCAGTTGATAACAGAGTCGTATATTAATCGCATTCGCTGGTGATGCAGAGCATCAAAAAAATCGGTAGGATCGACATGTGCTTCAGGCCAAATCTCGGACAGCATAAAAATGTAGTACAAAAGCTACAGATTTATCGGTAGACAAAATTGCAGTTATGCATTTATTTATTAACGTATTAAGTAAAAATTGTTTATATTTAATTCAACAAAAAATGGGAAAAATCGAATCTCATTAGTACGAAATAAAGTCAGGGCAACCTAACTTAGCCTGGAGTGTCCTGTACACGCTAAACACGTTCTGGTAAAAATGGTACACAAAATGCTACATGCGTTTGACATTGGTCTCGAGTCAAGGACGTTCAATGCGCCGTCCTTGGAACTCGAGGTGGCAGAAGAAAAATTCGAGAAAATCGTCACCTTCATGGTGGGCGACGAGAGGCGTTTTCTTCATTGAGTCGCGCGAAGGATAAGGTAGCAGAAGCCGAGCGTCTTATTTTATCGCTCGCGGAACTAGCGAGCCGACGCCTTGCAGCTCCAAATTCGTTGGGCGATCGACAATATGACTTTTCGAATTCGATAAAGTCGCACTCGAGTGCAGCACGAGCGGAGATCCGACGAGACGATAAAATATATACACACTGCGTGGTGATTGCGGCGCTCGAGGTGCTGTAACCGAGAGGACACGCGACAAATTTGGTAGCACGAGCGAAGCCTCGACGCCAACACGACACCCGAGTCTCGAGATCAACCCCCTCATTAAAACTTGACTGTGATACTCTAATTAAGGACTCGGTGTCGCACGTCCGTGACTTGAATATTAAATTAACAAACAGATAGGGCGAGCGGGGAGATGGCGAAAATTCGGGTGGTCTTTGCTTTTCATCGCGCTTAATGTGGCTTCGCGAAAACTAATTCTTTTTTAATTATCCCGTTTTTTCCGAGCCTGTAGAAGACCCCACGGTTTTTGTAATTAAAAAGTTGTCCAATTTTTTACGGTAAAATTACAATAAAATACAAATATCTCATTTTTATCGCAGAATTAAATTATTTTTTAACAACTCGATTTTTAACCTTAACCATCGTTATCAAGTCGCATACTCCTGAAGGCACTGGATTCAACCCCTTTTTAGTTGATTTTGAAAAAAAGGTTTTTTTGTCGTTTTGTTTGTCAGAAATCCTAACACTGGTTTCAACTTTTTATTAGTTCTTTGCAGCGACTGCCAATGCGTTTTCATCTATACTGAGAAATGTTTTATCCTCGCATTCTTCGCTTGTCACGATGCGTCTATCTACGCGAGTATCGGGTGTACGTGAATTCAAGACTCACGGAATAGTTTCTACCTACTCGCACATCGTGCAATCTGCGAGCAGTGCGACTTCGATTGGACGCTCGTACGAGATACGTGTGAGTTGCGTTCATGCACGTTGTAGAAGATACTTGGAACGCTATTCTTACTCGACGTTATCTGCAGCCACACCGTAAGTATATACTTTCGCGCTAATCTGCTGTGGAATATGATTCATTGAGTTATAAATAGTAGCCAAAACAGATCTGGAGAAAAAAATCCGATCGCCTATATAATCGCCGTGTCCGATTATACATTACGAGTTGAGTAATTAAAAATGAATCAACGGATCAGGGTTGAATCTCTTCGAGGAAAACATTTTTTTTACTCCCGTTTGCTCCTCTGGGACAAAAGGCGGGCATTATGCGTTTCACAACGACCAGCTAATTTAAGCAATTTCTTTGTCGTTTCTTTACTGCAGTTGACATATTCAAATGCGCGCAGAACGCAAACATTAGAATATCTTCGTTTCGTCATTGATTCTGATCTTATTCAATTTTACAACAATTGGCTAAAACAGTAAATACATTTTTTTCCAGTATTTTTTACATTTGTCCGCATTATATCCTGACTCACTTTTTGTTGACGGGGAGTGCAACGGGCATTTGATAATCAAACGATGAAGGCGTCAGCATATTTTTCCTTAATTTAGTTAGTAAATGCATAAAAAAATGTCCTTGATTTAGTTGCTATTTTTAGTAACGAAATATTACCGAAAAATTGTTTTGCTTACTTTAAAAATATATATTAAAAAATGCAATTTTATTTTATATTTCTTTAATTGATAAAGTTTTTTCATTTCATTCTCACTGAAATAATTTTAAAAAAAATCAATTATCAGTTATAGCTCCTACGATTCGACTTCCTGACACGTCCTTGTTATTAATGCACCTGACTGCACGGATTTACGTAGGTACCGAGTGGGAATAAAGAGACTACGTGCGTGCGAAACCCGAGTGGCTCGTACAGGCCTCGCCGGAGTTATAAATAAACAGTCCAAACGAAAATCTTCCTTGCGTACGGGGCGTACGGTAAAGTAACATCCTATATACCGTGTATATATAGATTCACATCGACATGCATGAATACGACGAGAGTGCCGAGACGGCGTCCCGGATCGTATCTCTGATTCCGTCTCGAGAACCGTGATTTTTGCATAGGCCGCAGCGTTAACGTAAGCTCGGATACGTTAATACACCGACGGATCTCGCGATATATGCTCGCCAAGTTGAATCGTCAATACGAGACCTTTATGGGCGTCTCTTGTTTTTCGAATTCCGAAATTGGAGCAACCAGATATTCCAGTAAAATATTCCCCCGATGTTCGACATCCGATAAAATGACGTTCTAAAAAAATATATATTCGTACATAGTTGAAATATGTCTTAAAAAAAATAATTCGCAGCAAGCAAAAAGGATTTATTGCTTCGGATAGTTATAAGCTTCAATTGAAAATGATTAGAACCGAAAGATAACAGAAAATTAGATTGATCACATTAAATAAAAAATAAAGCTGATGACAACCTGCTGTGTAATTATTATTTCACCATAACAACGTAATAAAAACTTTTCGGAAGCTAAACTAAGACTTGATTTTTACTTTAGCTAAGAAAACATAATTTCAGCTACGGTGAAAATGGAGAAAAATATCATGTTAATTTGATTGTAGAAACGGCTCGATAATTATGTTCCCAAAATTTCCATGTGTTCGTCGTTTATCTCTGTCAAAAGGTATCGGCTGGAAGGCGAGAAAAATCAGCCGGGGGAACGATTCGTCACGTACTGTCACATTAGGCATACACACATCGTGCACACACGGCAGGTATATGCTCCACGAGCGACACGCCGCGCGACAAGCCGCGGCATTCAGCACCTTGTGACACGCTTCTTACATATGCGAAGGGAATAAAATCCACTAACTCGCAGGAATTTCACGAGGTGTGACTGCGTATGAAGAGAGTCACGCGCGAAACCCGCTCGCACGAACTACTTATCGCGCCTGAGAACCAATTACTACCATAGCTTCGAGGATAAAGGAAGGCGAGAAACGACAAAATATATAGCGCGCGAGCGCGCGCGAGACTCTCGCGCGGGCTCCGCCTGCCCCCCGTTCATTGACTGACTAATGCGTCATTGACTGAAAAAATACCGACACGAGGAAGAGCGCGCGGAGGCTGCTGGCCAGTGCAATCGCGTGCAGCACTCGCAAGGCATGTGACGACTCGTGACTCCGGAATCTCGTCCCGCACCGTTGATGAGACTTTTTTTTTATTTCGTTACCATGTAAAAGTTTCTATAAAATGTTTATGTATATATATATTTTTTTTTCAAATCATTATCATCATCAGAACAATCTAAAGTATGTTCCGAATGTCGACAAATTAAAAAAAAACAAGCCGTCGATTTTTGGAATTTTGCCGCTTTCAGGAGAGGGTGACTCGAGACTCTTCGAAGAATTATTCACTTTTAAGCGACTGCATATATATGATTCCCTCGACAGTCTCGGACAATCCTTTCTCTTTTTCGCAGCTTCTCGTACATCCTCGTCCCCGTCGTCTCCCGGAAAAGTTATCGCCCTTTGCCTCTTCTTCTCGCCATTATGATTTCTTCGCGTATATCTCGCGCCAGCCGGTGCGGGCTTCGTCGTGTCGCATAACTCATCGCTCGTCGGCTCGTACACCGCAGCTGAAGCAAATCACTTGCGCTTTGTGGCAGATACAACGATGGCCGTACACACGAAACACCCGAGTGTCCCTACGCTCGCGCGCCTCGCGATTTACCGTTACAACGTTTTAGCCCGAGTGCGCGACAACGACGAGTGAAAAGTCAGCACCGCGATCGCTTAGCATCGACCGGGAGAGTTAAACTCGCGTCGGTGCCGCGACGCTTCGTTCGAACCTGGTCGACGTCGACTACAGTCGAACGTCGATTTTCTTACGCCACGACTTGTTTCTCCCGTTTACCCCTATTTTTCCCCAATTTTCCCTATATCCCCTTTCTTTTCCCTCTCTTCCCTCTATTTCCCCCTCTTTTATCTGGAATAAACGTTGTAAATATGAACTGGTCCATGTTTCACTAATTTGTAGCTCATTGATACTAACCGAGTTGGTCCATGTTCACCACTGTTACTCTATACTAATAGGCGACTAATCATAATTTTTCTATTTCTTCATAATTAAGCAAACAATGCTATTAGTTAACACAGTCCAGACTTTTTTTAACTAGGTACGCAGAGCGAAACAAAATCGAGAGTCCACTGTACCGATGTCCACACGTTCTTCTGCGTACCAGGCAAATTAAGTGAGCCACTCAGTTTCAATGGCTTCGGTATTATTTCATACCCATGGGTGAACTTTGCTCGCGCCAAGTTCTACCGTACGTTCGGGCCCTCATTGTCGCGAGAGGAACCTTATTATGCAAAAATAGAAATAATGGCCCAAACGGTTAGTCGAGAGTGTCTCTCGAAATGGGTCTGATTGAATGAGCAAATATTCGATCACTTTGAATAGAAACGGCCGTGTTTGATTTTATCTAACTAACGTGGGAGCCATTCATAGATTGCTTTTGCGATGAAGAGTATTTTTGTGTAATAGTAGGAATTACGTGTTTCTGAGCTTAGGTATAATTTAAAAAATAGCGTTTATAGCGCTATTAGAATAGTGATATTAAAAATCAATCAGCTCTGGTCACGTGCATCGCGACGCGGCGATTAGAGAATGCCAAGCGACTCCTGTCATCAGCGATCGCGAGACAGGTTTTTCGCATATCTGAAGACAATGCATAAGAATCAGTAAGAATCATTTTTCGAATGTCCGGCGGATCGCGAGAAATATATATTAGATTCGTCATTTTTATTTGAAGAAATTGATTTACGTTGAATATTTTATCTGAAGAACGGTGAATATACAGAGTTTTTCTCCTTTAACCAAGCATTCGCATCTCGCATTTTTCTTTCCCAGGCGTCAACGCGACAAATGAGAATGAAGATTCCCCGGAGGAAAGAGCTAAGAAAAATATTCTAAGCGAGGAAAGTTGCCTCGGGAGGTCGAAGCCGGCGCTTTCATATTCCGGTCGAGCGCTCGGGCCGTTATTTTTTTCATAAAGACACAAACCATCGAAGGCCGCGTTGCATTTCGCCTCACGGCATTGAACAATGTGGCACCTCGCGCGACGTTTTACGAAGTCGTTGTGCGAGTCGTTGAGGTTGGTTTTCTGTTTCAATGAAAATGAATATTTTACTGTACTGTTGCAAAATCCAACAGTTTTTGTGTTGGGTTTTATAGTGAATATTTTACTCTTAAAACTATTTGTTTTATACAAAGTTTGATTAATTGATGTAAAAAAAAAACCGGAAGTTAATTTTACTCACATTTTTTATTTCTTAATTTCTTGAAATCTTGAATTAAAAAAATATTACCACAAAATTTTCATTTCGAATTTATAATACTAGGCTAAATAGCAAGCGCTGGCGTTCGTGCCCCAGATAGTGTTACGCTGCTGCGCTCTTATAAAGCTTTAAGAGGCTGAATCGCAACTAAAAATCCCTTGATCAGTTACTTTTGAAAAATAAAAAAAAATATTTGTCGTTTCGCTTGTCAGAAATCGTAGATCTGGCCGCCGGGCCGAAAACCGCCTAAATCGGGGTCACGAAATTTATTTTTTCGAAATATCGACTTCTAACCTATACCATCGTTCTCAAGTCGCATATTCTACCCCTGAAAACACTGGTTGCAATCCTTTTTTAGTTGATTTTGAAAAAAAATATTTTGGTCGAACAGATTGTCAGAAATCGTAGATCTGGCCGCCGGGCCGAAAACCGCCTAAATCGGGGTCACGAAATTTATTTTTTCAAAATATCGACTTCTAACCTATACCATCGTTCTCAAGTCGCATATTCTACCCCTGAAAACACTGGTTACAATCCTTTTTTAGTTGATTTTGAAAAAAAAAATGTTGGTCGAACAGATTGTCAGAAATCATAGATCTGGCCGCCGGGCCCAAAACCGCCTAAATCGGGGTCACGAAATTTATTTTTTCAAAATATCGACTTCTAGCCTATACCATCGTTCTCAAGTCGCATATTCTACCCCTAAAAACACTGGTTACAATCCTTTTTTAGTTGATTTTGAAAAAAAAAATTTTGGTCGAACAGTCTGTCAGAAATCGTAGATCTGGCCGCCGGGCCGAAAACCGCCTAAATCGGGGTCACGAAATTTATTTTTTCGAAATATCGACTTCTAACCTATACCATCGTTCTCAAGTCGCATATTCTACCCCTGAAAACACTGGTTACAACCCTTTTTTAGTTGATTTTGAAAAAAAATATTTTGGTCGAACAGATTGTCAGAAATCATAGATCTGGCCGCCGGGCCGAAAACCGCCTAAATCGGGGTCACGAAATTTATTTTTTCGAAATATCGACTTCTAACCTATACCATCGTTCTCAAGTCGCATATTGTACCCCTGAAAACACTGGTTACAATCCTTTTTTAGTTGATTTTGAAAAAAAATATTTTGGTCGAACAGATTGTCAGAAATCATAGATCTGGCCGCCGGGCCGAAAACCGCCTAAATCGGGGTCACGAAATTTATTTTTTCAAAATATCGACTTCTAGCCTATACCATCGTTCTCAAGTCGCATATTCTACCCCTGAAAACACTGGTTACAATCCTTTTTTAGTTGATTTTGAAAAAAAATATTTTGGTCGAACAGATTGTCAGAAATCATAGATCTGGCCGCCGGGCCGAAAACCGCCTAAATCGGGGTCACGAAATTTATTTTTTCGAAATATCGACTTCTAACCTATACCATCGTTCTCAAGTCGCATATTCTACCCCTGAAAACACTGGTTACAATCCTTTTTTAGTTGATTTTGAAAAAAAATATTTTGGTCGAACAGATTGTCAGAAATCATAGATCTGGCCGCCGGGCCGAAAACCGCCTAAATCGGGGTCACGAAATTTATTTTTTCAAAATATCGACTTCTAACCTATACCATCGTTCTCAAGTCGCATATTCTACCCCTGAAAACACTGGTTACAATCCTTTTTTAGTTGATTTTGAAAAAAAAAATTTTGGTCGAACAGTCTGTCAGAAATCGTAGATCTGGCCGCCGGGCCGAAAACCGCCTAAATCGGGGTCACGAAATTTATTTTTTCAAAATATCGACTTCTAGCCTATACCATCGTTCTCAAGTCGCATGTTCTACCCCTGAAAACACTGGTTACAATCCTTTTTTAGTTGATTTTGAAAAAAAATATTTTGGTCGAACAGATTGTCAGAAATCATAGATCTGGCCGCCGGGCCGAAAACCGCCTAAATCGGGGTCACGAAATTTATTTTTTCAAAATATCGACTTCTAACCTATACCATCGTTCTCAAGTCGCATATTCTACCCCTGAAAACACTGGTTACAACCCTTTTTTAGTTGATTTTGAAAAAAAATATTTCGGTCGAACAGATTGTCAGAAATCATAGATCTGGCCGCCGGGCCGAAAACCGCCTAAATCGGGGTCACGAAATTTATTTTTTCAAAATATCGACTTCTAACCTATACCATCGTTCTCAAGTCGCATATTCTACCCCTGAAAACACTGGTTACAATCCTTTTTTAGTTGATTTTGAAAAAAAAAATTTTGGTCGAACAGTCTGTCAGAAATCGTAGATCTGGCCGCCGGGCCGAAAACCGCCTAAATCGGGGTCACGAAATTTATTTTTTCGAAATATCGACTTCTAACCTATACCATCGTTCTCAAGTCGCATATTCTACCCCTGAAAACACTGGTTACAATCCTTTTTTAGTTGATTTTGAAAAAAAATATTTTGGTCGAACAGATTGTCAGAAATCATAGATCTGGCCGCCGGGTCGAAAACCGCCCAAATCGGGGTCACGAAATTTATTTTTTCGAAATATCGACTTCTAACCTATACCATCGTTCTCAAGTCGCATATTGTACCCCTGAAAACACTGGTTACAATCCTTTTTTAGTTGATTTTGAAAAAAAATATTTTGGTCGAACAGATTGTCAGAAATCATAGATCTGGCCGCCGGGCCGAAAACCGCCTAAATCGGGGTCACGAAATTTATTTTTTCAAAATATCGACTTCTAGCCTATACCATCGTTCTCAAGTCGCATGTTCTACCCCTGAAAACACTGGTTACAATCCTTTTTTAGTTGATTTTGAAAAAAAATATTTTGGTCGAACAGATTGTCAGAAATCATAGATCTGGCCGCCGGGCCGAAAACCGCCTAAATCGGGGTCACGAAATTTATTTTTTCAAAATATCGACTTCTAACCTATACCATCGTTCTCAAGTCGCATATTCTACCCCTGAAAACACTGGTTACAACCCTTTTTTAGTTGATTTTGAAAAAAAATATTTCGGTCGAACAGATTGTCAGAAATCATAGATCTGGCCGCCGGGCCGAAAACCGCCTAAATCGGGGTCACGAAATTTATTTTTTCAAAATATCGACTTCTAACCTATACCATCGTTCTCAAGTCGCATATTCTACCCCTGAAAACACTGGTTACAATCCTTTTTTAGTTGATTTTGAAAAAAAAAATTTCGGTCGAACAGATTGTCAGAAATCATAGATCTGGCCGCCGGGCCGAAAACCGCCTAAATCGGGGTCACGAAATTTATTTTTTCGAAATATCGACTTCTAACCTATACCATCGTTCTCAAGTCGCATATTCTACCCCTGAAAACACTGGTTACAATCCTTTTTTAGTTGATTTTGAAAAAAAATATTTTGGTCGAACAGATTGTCAGAAATCTTAGATCTGGCCGCCGGGTCGAAAACCGCCCAAATCGGGGTCCCCGTTGGTTAAACAGTGCTGCAGCGCTCATTACGACAAACTGGCAAATCTCGCGCTGTTAAACAACGAACGGCCGATCTTGACGGTTTACGACGAATCAGCGGCCGAGTTATATTGACAACAATGGTTGCTCACGCACTTTTTAATAGAGGATTAAATAAATACATGTGAATACAACTTAATCATTTAAAATAAAATCTCTATTTTTTGCATACTTTTATTGTTTATAAAATATAAAATCATTGGTGACAGCCTGATAATTATGAAATAAAATGAAATCTATTCCAAGGAGTCGTCGTGACGCTCTCAGACCGCACGTGCGCGCGACATGCGCAGGAATCGTAGCCTCACCCACGTGTCGCGACCGAAATGATTGCACCGATTACCGGATGACTGCTCGTGCGTACCGCAGCCGATGTAAAAGCAGCGAAATAAAAAAAATAAGTACAAGTCCGAGAAAAACATCTGACTAAAGCGACGTCTTAAGGTCGTACACGGGGGTTGAGTGGCGTGCGCGCGCGCCCGTAGTACACGAGGAGGAAGACGAATGTCACGGGACGAAAATAAAAACGCCTCGTGCCCGACTCGCGTCGTCGTTCCTTGTAACACACGAATGGAGATGGACGCGAGGTTGCCAAAATAAAAAGCTTATTCGTATCGTCCAAAAAGTCCATCAAATTTTCCTGCATTCTGCGCTCCTTGACTTCGCTGTCAATGTCATCGGAAATAAAATAAACCAAAATAAAAAGCTTATCCGTTTAGTCTAAAAGATCCATCAAATTTTCCTGCATTCTGCGCTGTTTGACTTCACTGTCAATGTCACCGGAAATAAAAAACCAAAATAAAACGCTTGTCCGTTTTGTCCGAAAGGTCCATAGTTTTTCCTGCATTCTGCGCTCCCACCGGAAAAAACTCGACAGCCCCGAGAAGAATGAACTGCACAAAGGCGTTTGTCAAAACCCAAACGATAGCGACGAAAACGTGGGCGAGATCATTGCCCGCCCACCTGAACGAAATCATCGAACGCGCGCGCGCGCGGCGCGATCTTTACGACGTCGCAAGTTCGCAGAAGCCCACCGTGATTTTCGCGGAAAAATTCCCGCGGTGTCGTCATTGCCCTGAAAATAAGTGTAAATTTGTTATTTTTTTCGAAAAAATTTCCGCGCGGAACTGAGAACGCCTGAAAATATTTTTGTAAATATATATATTTTACAGAGCCTCATCACACCCGACGACTCGGGTTTCGCATTCGTGTTTCTTTTTCGTCCGCGAAAAATATGCGTGAAATTTGCTTCCAGGTAGGTTGGAAAAATTGTCGGTGCGTGTAGTGAAAAAAAATCTCGCAAACATTTTTATTTATAATCGTGAGCCGTAGGCGTTCGCATACATGAGACTCGAGACGGTTTCCTTCCTGGGACATAAAGATCGCGGCGTCCGGCTCGGCGAAATTGAATAAAAAAAACCACGCCAGAGAGAATCACCTTGATAATTGCTCGAAAAGGATGCAGACCGAGATGTCCTGTTTGCGGCGAGAGCGCTCGAGCGAATATTTATCCGTTTGCCTAGATGACGGAGTGCTCGGAATTGGCGGGGGACACGAGGATAACTCGGCTTCGTGTATATAGTTACATAGCGGCAATCCGAGTGTGGCATATCCTGCGGTCTGAATGCGATTTATAACCCCAGGGCTTAAAGCTTTATTGGCTTTTATTCAACGAACGATCGTATTTATTATTTTATTTATGAATACGAGCTGCCTGTCCGTTTTTGCCTCATTTTTTAGTCAATTTTCACCCTACGAACCGACTCCAATGTAACTTCGGTTGGGATGGACCACAGTCCAAATAGAAATATATTACAAAAAATTGTCCATTCAGTAGAACGATATTTTTGCTTTGAAAAAATTAAATATAAATTAATAAATGCTAATCCGCTTTATGCGGTAAAACAAAAATATCGGCTTTCTCATCCCGAAATACCCTATACACTTTTGCCGCTCGTTCATCGACAACTTACACATTCGACCGGTATCGCGGCCGGATTAAAATGGTTTCTTTTCGCCTTTCAGTCGACGCTGAGAATCACTCTGGATGCACCGAGGTCAGTTCGCCCGCGACGAGCAGTCGATGCTTCGCGAGCAAATGGAAAATTCACTCGAAGCATATCTCGCATAAAGTGTCCCCGCACATTCCGCGTGTAATATGGTAATCCAGTCGGTGTACTTGGAGTCGATGTCTTGACACGATTTGACGGAAACGAGCCCCAGGATTCCGGGTTCCCTCGCCGAGTTGTCACCGAGAAATATCAGAACCAAAAAAAAATCATTAAAAAAGCTCCAGTGTGAATTTCCTGTCGGATTATTGACTGCGTTAACATTTTTTAAGTAAAAAAGCACCATCGCGAATTCCCTCTCGAATTATCGACTGAGTTAAAATAACCAGACGAGTCATGGAATATAAAAGCAAAAGCGTGAATTTCCTCGCGGTTTATTGACTGAGATCCGGGTTTGTACGCGAATATGAACGTTAACAAACGCACGGAAATATATCATCGACAATTACGTTAATGCAAACAAGATTGACGAGGAGATTAATCACGAAGGCGTGAATAATAGATTACGACCGGGCGCGAGTTAAGTGACGTCTCGATCAAGTGGATTTATCGTCGTTAGAGTGTGCGCGACAAACATTTTACCACTAACGCCGTGCAGCCTCGATTTTTCCGCCGTCTCTTTGCGCCGTCAACGGCGCAACGCGATTTTTTTTTCGTTCCACTCGAAATTCCAAAACGGCGATCACTCGCCGCGGTCATGGGTGTTATGTATATATGTATATATTGCCATGTCCATAGAACGTGTGAGACCCGCCGACGGAATTGTGAAAACGACCTTGCCACTCGAGGCGCTCGAGTTGCGCCACCCGATCGACGCGGGTTGACTCATCAACGCTTATCTTTTCTTAACCGTGGATAACTCTCGCCCTAAGCGCGCAAATGCGATTTTTAATTTTATTCCAGTAGCGGAATTTCGTCGGCTCATTGTCGAGAAATTATGTATCCCACGAGGATGAACATTTTCATTGCAAATTGGTGGTATAATATTCACGAATAACAAAAATAGGATGTTTCACTATTGGGATAGGTCCGGATTAACACGACGGACAAAATAGCGCAGGATCGAGCTAATAAAAAAAAATGCTCTGTTCTGGAGCGAAAAATTGGTGGAATTTTATAAGCTACACAGATAATTTTCCTCGCTCCCGACGAGCAGACGATTTACTATCGATAATCGCGAGCGAATCCGATCGGTTATTTCCTTTGTGTACCACTGCACTCCCGCCGGATGGGTCAGACCTTTAATGTGGGTCAGTCTTGCCTCGATAAGTTGACTGGCGGGCTCGTATACATACAACAACCAATATACATATCTACTCCAATATAGCGGACCACATTCGCTTCTGTAAACGAACGCCGGAGAGTTGTTGAATCTATGCACGACTCGCGCGGACTTTCGACTTTCGTCATGATTAAGCTATTTGAATTAATCGGTTCGTTGGCGATAATTAGCTACTCCGGTGGTAGCCGTCAGGTGACTTAAATGTCAGAGCGTCAGCGACCCAATCAGGACCGTGATTTACACATTCGCGTGACAGTTGAATACCTGGCCGTCAGCTTTGTCTCGAGTTGAAAAAAAATTAATTTATTTATGATAAACATATTTTCGGAAAAATATCATTTATTTCGATGGAGGTTTCTGCTGATTTTTACAGTTCGTCTGCAGTTGATTGGATTTTTTACCGAATAACATTCTCTTCATTATCTTGAAAAGAAGAAGTTCGTGTATTTTAAAGTATATACAATTGTCGATCAATATAATTATCAGCTCAATTTCAGCGCATGTCCGGATTAGAAATTATGATTTGTTTTCGCGCCAATAACGCCGGACATTGGCCAAAAGCCATGTCTAAAAAAAACTTTACCGGCCATTCGGTTGAGATCCTCTGAATTTCTCGTGCTGAGAGTGGAGTTTATCGGTTTGGAGCTCGTCAATCGCTTCCGTGTTCGATAACTACAGACGCCATCGAGAACGTGCGATCATCATCGAATCGAGACATCAGTGTGTAAGTACAAATCGAGCTCGAGCTACTCCTATGCAGGGATATAATCGGACTGACCATACGCAGACTCTCAAGCAGTCGATATAAGGCAATGAACGTCAGGCTGATCGACTGCGGAATTCGCAGATCGACTTGGTACTCAATGTTCAATACAAGTTAGACTCGAGCACACAGAGGATATTACCGCGAAATCGGCTAAGCCTACGAGCCGGAAAATTAGACTCCGGGCCGAGACTTCGGGAACTTCTCGTCTGCCTATCCGGACTATTTGATAGTATTTTTATCGATATTTATTTTTGCACGAGATCGACTTCCCTTTTGAGACTCCAAGGCTCCGGTGACTGACCTCGGCCTCGTTATTAGAACCTAAAATATCTGCTTCTTTGCAGTAAATTCATTTATTATTATTATTATTATTATTATTATTATTATTATTATTGTATCGCAACATGTATGTTTTTTTTTATTACATTCGTTTCTTTGCCTACATTTATTTTCATCTATTTCCTGTTACTCACTTCTTTATTTATTTTTTTCTCATAAACCTGGGTAAGTAAAAAATATACCCGAAGGCCTTCAGAGACACAAATATTTGTAGCTCCTTGTTCAGCCGCTGAGTAACCGAACAAAGGTCACCAAATGGGACACTCACCTCGGTTGTGACACAGACGTGAACGCGCGGCGAACGCTTGAGTCTCGCGTTGATCAAAGATTTTAGCGACTTACGGAAAGACAAATCAGACGATAATGAAAGTCAACAGGACGTGTGTAATCGCAGTTGGACAAGAAATTTCAGCGTCGAACCGAGCGGAAAGATTCGACTCGATTTTCTTGTTATTGCTTATACGAGATCTCGTTCGCCTCCAACGATTCGTGCCGAAGAGATTTTATTGCGTCGAATGATTTATCCGATTAGCAGGAAACGAAGTGGGCAAATCCTCGGCTTCCTTAAAAGTTTGCTCGGGGTCAACGTCTTCGATTTCACGCGGTCTCGTGCTCGACTGAATCGTCGGACGCAACCGACGCTTCTCTCGCGACGCGACTCGCGAGATGATCTTTGGGCCATGTAAACCGGATCAGGAACAAAGAGTGCAAAAGGTGCGCGGAAACCTCGAAGGTCTCTTTCTCCATCGTTCGCGTACCTGGAACAAAGAAGGATTTCAGCGAGAGCCAATATACGTTTGCTACTGTGCAATAAACAGTGGATCGATACAATGAACAGTTTTCTTTGTTAACCGAATTTTTTCAAATTGTAGAAAATTATTTTCAAAAGATTTTTTTTTTGGTACAGATAAGTGAGATTATTTTTTAAAAACACTGCTATATTCGCAACTAGTGAACATTCTTTTTCTTTTTATGTTCCGTTTTTTGTTGCATATTCAAAATCTGCTTGTGGATTATTAACGAAACGTGATGTTCCGCGATCACGGAATCGCGACAGTCACGACAAAAGCCAATCGCGTCTGACGCCAGTAACTTTTCCGCGTGTGCCTCGCGCATAAACCACGTAATCTACTTGATACTCGATAACATTGGCACATTGCTCAAAGTCCGATGGAGCTCGTTAGCAGCCGGAATCACGCCCATAGATTCGCGAAGGACGCGGCCGATGTCGAGACACGGATCTTCCACATTGTGGTCCTCGGTAAAGCGAACCCACCAATTTTGCAACAGCGCGTTACCACCCGCTGCCCACTGAGGTACCGTGCCAGGGTGATCTCATTTTTGTATTTACGTAACGACGCGTGTCCGATGTGGGAAGACCGCGGCTTATTAGCCACAAAAACGTCATGTTTATAGCTGTTAAAGGTGGGGCACCGATTTCGCTAATTGGCATACGAGGTACAACTTCGGAGCGATTATATAGGCCAATGTCGATATTTCGAGAAAAAAAGGTCTCGGTTTCAGTAATCCGTTTGCTTATAAATCAAATTTTGCAATTTAACAATTGTTCCGATTTGTAACAAATTAACGACCATTAAGCAATTTTCTACAGGAAATAATTTAATCTTACAGGGTAATATGAAATTTTAACGATATCGTACACTGCTCAAACCGCTAGATGTAAGAGTAACTCGACTCCAGCGCGTCGTCTTCCTAAAAATACCTACGTAACGACGTGTAACGAGGGCTGCACGTGTACGACATCGTGGGAGCGAGAAAATTGTCCACGAGCCAAGGGTTTTTCTCCTCACGCTCATCCCGAGGGCTGTGGCTATATGAAAGAGGAAAATTTGGCGAGAGCGCGCGCGCACATCTCTCGTCTGCTCGTCATACACAGACCCGCACGCGCTGCGTTAAACGCGCAATTCCCCAGTGAGATAAAAGAGAGCTTGGCACACGTGTCCGAGTTGTTACCAACAACACATAACTAGGTATAAAACTCGCGGAGCGCGTGCTAAGCCCGAACTCGTTCCAGAACTCTTTCCTATATATCAGTTTGATTCTCGGCGACCGAGCGTTATTTCGTCGACTGAAAGCCAAAGGGTTAAGAAACCCGGAGGATTTCATTGATGGATGAGAGGATCGTGTGACGAATGTCAAACGAGTTATTGCTAAGCTGAGATCGGAACCGTCGAAGCCTCGTGTCGAGCTAAGCGTCAAAATTGCGAGACAAAGTTGCTCCGGCATTTACCAGTTTTCGACCTATCGCTAAAGTTAACTAAACTTCGTCCCGAAGCTGACGATGAGTTACGATGAAATTTGACCGACCGGAAGGCAAACTATGCCTTCCTGTCGGCTCTGAGACCGAAAGCCGGAGTTTCCTTCGACCCGCTACATTTTTTTTAAGCTCATGACATAAGGGTCAAAGGTATTTATTAACAAAAGGATAGAGGTTTGACGAACAAATACGTGATGATGATAAAGTGGGAAAAATATTTTGGATTTGATTCTGGAAGCTTTCAACACTTTTAATCTCCCGACTCGATTGCGACTGAAGTTTGTTTCTTTGTTTCTTCATATCACGTTTTTTTTTTCGGCGGCCCTCGATGATCGCTTTAAATTGCTATACGAGTCAGCGCTAAGAAAGTTGACTTGATTTCTTCGCCTCGTTCTTCGGATAAAAAACCGTCTGCTTTGGTATCGGAGTTTACGATTTTTTTTTCGGACTCTCGAGGGAAGAATGAACTCATATCATCGAGTGACTCAGAAAACGGCTGGAAAAAAATGAACAACTCATCAAATGGCCTCGAAACTAGTTGGATCTGAGTGTTGAATTGCAAAACGCTGTGTTTTCACGGCAATTTTTCCAGCGGATTTTCATCTCAAAGTAGCTGACGCGCGAAATATCAGCGTGACGCTCGGAAAATAAATGTCTCTCATATTAGCCAGGCAGTTAAACCGCTCTCGGCGCGCATCAATAAAAGATGAGGAATGTAGTCGCCCGACAGACGGACGTGCAGTCTACCGATACGACACATATAATAATAATCGTTTTATACGAGCAGCGCCTCGGACTGTTTAACATACAATGAAAGACGGAAGAAACCAGCCATGTGCATTGCTTTTTGGAAGTCCGGTGTAACCGCACCGATCGTGAAAATTGAGGCTATGGAAAGATTTCATGTGAGGCGTTCGACGCGCTAAATTGACGGGTCGACGACTCGCCAGTCATTGAGAAGCTGAACTGGTTTGGAACGATCAACGAGCGTCGAATCGACGAATTGGACCAAATCTAATTTGCGTTCCATAATAAGAACGTTGAAAAATACGCAAAAGTTTTCTTTTTCATTGCTAATTTTTTTTTTTATGAAATTAGGAATAGTGACGTGGACGGGGTTTAGCCAACGTAGGAGGTTACTTCTTGCGGTTTTTTCGCGAAACAAAAAAACCAACAAATCTCGAACTTCAATAGCAACACTCGAAAGTCGATAAATCTCGCCACCAACTTTTTAGAGGAAGACTAAGTAAATAATTCTAAACCAAATGAAATGCGAGGTTTTTTGCTCAGAATTGAAATCTTTCCCATGCAGTGCTATTTTACGCTAGCGAACGTAACACCCAATGTCTACCGCGGAAAGAGATTAAAAGGAGAATCCGATAAAGCGGTCGGATACCCGACGTGGGCTTAATTAGCCGAATCGGCGAAGTCCCCGTACGACAGCGCCGCTGGATGCCGGCGGCGTTGTGGCGCCTCGACGGAATTAAGCAGGTGCTGCTACGACTCTCTTTCTTCCTTTTTCCCCGTTTGCGTTGAAAAATTAACGTAACGTGTGAGCTCGCACGGACACCAAACGATCGGCAGCCTCACGACGCGCTTGGAATAATATCGAAAAATTAAAATAGCGAGCAGTAGTGGAGACGACCATGCGGGCTCTGTGTTAGCGTCAGAACGAAGTGTAGAAGCGGCTAATGTTCCCGAGTAACGATGACGACGATCGCGCGGACGCGTCGAAGAGGAGTCATGCTGCGTTATAGATTAAATAAAAGGCGAGGCAAAGAGCGAGTCGGCCCTCGTCGTGCGATGCCTCGTGTAATTCCCTGTACATTTGAAGTGCATTTGTGGAGAAGAACGGGGCTAGTTGGAGCAGAATTCGATACCTTAATTTGCTCGGTTTGAATTAATGCCTATTTTTTGTGCTTGTCAACTATTTGGTTGATTGCAATGTCACCGAAAATATTTGTGAAAATAAAGAAAAAAAAATCCATAAAAAATCATTTTTATCAAAGAATGACGAATTAAAAAATTTTTGCAAGTCGCAGTTTAGATCTCATTGTTCGTGCAAAATTAATGTAACTCGAATTAACTTATTATTGTTTCTGTTCCTGTCCTTCTCAAAGTTCTTGCTTGGAACAAATGTTTTTCAAGCCGACCCAACAAGCCCCGGCGTCCCCTGCAACGAGTGAGCTCGCGCATCGCTCCGAGTTACACAGTGGGCATTAATCAAAAAGGGGACAGAGTCGAGCTTGGAGTTTAATTCCCCGAAGAGAGCGCATTCCAAATCAATTCGTCGAACGTTGCCAAGCGTGCGTTAATGATGCTAATAGAATAGCAACCTCGATTTTTATTCGCTCGTGTTTGCCGACACGAAACGGAAAATTTACGTAATTTTTTTTTCTTCCACGACACAGCCCATGTTGAAATTAAAACCTGCGTTTAAATTATTGGAGCTCCTAAGAGTTTTTCTCATTTTTGGTTTTTAGTTTTAAATCTAAGATTACTACTTTTGTACTTGTTAAAATCGAAGGTAAAAGGTTTTTAAAGACTCGTCTGAAATGCTGTATTATCAAGGAGATGGGAAATTCGATGCCCCAAAAATAAAACGACACGTAAGCTTTTCTCGTTTGCTGAGCTCTTTCCTATATGCAATCAGTACACTATCCCAACCTAAACCAACAGGAAGAAAGCTCGCCAGCTCCGGGAGCTGTGAGTACAATTTTCGTCGATCGAAGCAGCAAAACCTGATTCCACGTGTAGACGATACCGGAAGTCGGTCTAAGTGGCAAAGCTTTCCACACGTAGGTGTCACGATGCGTGGATTGACTTAAACACGTTTTTTCGACGCAACTGCGCGACCAGCAGCTATAACTCTGCCATCATCCTGGCTATACACTCCGAAGCGCTTCCGATTTATCGAACGCAATAGTAAAAGCGTTGAGATACTATTCAGTTTTGTTCGAAATATAGAGGACCTCGTCATGAAGTTCTTGACTCGGCAAGCAATGACGAAGCAATGGTGGTAACGTGTCGTTGACAAATGAAATGACGTAATGAGGATTCGTGCCGCCCGAAGCTTCGATGATTCCCACGAGAAACGACAAAGAGCAAAGTCCATCCGGGTCTTCACGTATTCTTCCGCGTTGTCCAGCCTCCTTTTACCTTTGTTCCTCCTCGTCTTATGTCACATTCCCTTTTCTTATAGACAAGACACGAAAATAAGACGTTGTCAATTACACTTTTTAGGCACACACGCAACTAAATGAAACTAGAAGGAGCAAAAAATAACACAACCATGTCTGAATAGATGGACTGAGAAACAGCTAATTGTGACGTGAATTGAAATTTCGCAACCTTGAACGCGCTCACAGGTTAGCGACGCTTCAGGAAGAGTCAGAGAGTTCCGGGAACTGAGAGTGCAAAGTGACTCAGGCGTTGCCCACTTTAGATAGTGGACCGTGTGTAGTCTTATTTCTAGTACACTAAGTTTGTTTTCATTTCTTCTGTTTCTTTTTTTTATTTAGATCATTACCCTAGTCCTGAATTTTCTAACGTGGAGCAAATCGAAGGAGCGGGTATAAATATACGTACCTTGGGTCTCTGCAATCGTGTGCAATAAAATCGAACATACCTCTGCTGCACGATAATATTTCATTGCTCTCGTGAAAATCGAACGTAGCCCGAAATAGTATAAACCGCGATTAGTCGTGGCCGTAAAATGATCTCGAGATTAAAAATTAATTACTTGATAATCCAACGCCCGGTGACTGACGGATGTTGTCCCACCGTGTACTTATGATTAATTCGCTTTACCACGAGCCTTGGGTTTAATAGTATACACTGATTAACCACGGGCCAATGGGTTGGAACGATTTGGCGTATGTCTGAAACTCTCTTCGCCGCACTCGATCCAATGAAATTCACTGTATCATTAATGAAGTGAATGCAAACGCAACTTATACGTCGTAACAACTTATTATCCGGAACCTCGTTACAATTTACAAAGAATCTACTATTTCTTTTCCTTGCTGACTCAGTAACCATTGCTAATTGTGATCGCAGTGTCGGGAAGATTGCGACAGCGATTAAAAAAACAGATGTCAATTACACATCCTAGCAGATTTTTTGTTCTATCTGAAATGACACTTAAACAGTCGGATACTGCATTCGCGTTGTTTGTAAAACGTAAAACTTCATTTTTTTCATTCTGTCGATCACAAATACATAAACCATCTGCATGTCACGCTCGTCTCGCTCGCTACTCTGTTTTTCATTTAACATATTATGCTTTTTTCGCGGCGCGTTGCGATATAATTCAAAGATACCGACGCAGTCGGTTTATCGTCGTGACGTAACATGTGAATTTCTCTTCGGCTTCTCGTTGGCATTATCGTGTTTCGTATTATTTCGCGTCTTCGTTGTGACTCTCCGTTTGAGCACCCAAGGCTCGTCCTCGCGAGCGTTCGCCTGATAAATCAACGGAACTCCCTCGTGAACATAAACCTCCTTCTCACCCTTTCGGGACTTAATTACACGTTTCGAAACTTCGCTATCCCCCGATACCTTGGGGGTTATTGGCTCTGTCGGATGAGTTCGTAGCACTTTCGTCCTCGAGTGCTTCTTCTCGTGCGTGGAATCGTCGCCACGTGATCTAAGCTTCGTTCGCACCCTCCGTTTTTCCAACCACTCGGTTGATCCATGCCGAGTCTTGTGAATCCTCCTTGATCTGGCTTTTCCAACACCGCGATGAACAGCTGTCTCCTTCATACTCGTGTCCTCGTAGCTTTGTTGACCCTCGTTGTCGTGCTGTTCAGAACCCGATGTTTTTGCAGACTTCTGCGTAGATTTTCGTCTCTGGACTTCTTTCCATCCATGTTGGAGCGATTTTGTCTTCTTGACGTTTTGCAGTGATTCTTCCCCGAAGCCTACCTCGCGCAGAATTGTCTTCCTACTGACCTTGCCGGAATTTTTTTGCAAGTTTCTTCCGGTGTGCCTCGTCTGGTGTTCTTCCTCGTTTGCTATTGTTACAGTGGTTCTTCTGGTGTTTCCTCCGTGGGTCTCCTCACTTCTATTTTGTACCTTTTTCGATTTTGTATGCACCTTCTTCTTGTGATGTCTTTTTTCAAGGGATTCATCGTTTACTTTCTTTGACCTAACTTTCGACGTGTGTACTGTCTTCATTTTTTTTCGAGCTAATTTCGCGTTTTTTGATTGTACCTTCGTCGCTTCTTCGAGTTCTTCTTCGTCGTCGTATTCGTTATCGTCTGTTGTCTTTGTGCTAGTCTTCCCAGACGCTTCCTTATGGATCTTCTTCCTTCCATTTTTAACCTCGTTCCATTTTGTCAGGACTTTCCTTTGAAGTTTATTCTCTCTGCCTTCGTCACTTCCTTCTTCTGACTTTACTTTATCGGTGTTTCCTTTCTTTTTTTCTTTTCGAAATATCTTCGCGTTTTTCGATTTTGTTTTCATCGCTTTCTCGAGTTCTTCCTCTTCGATTGTTTTTGTACTAATCACCTTTCGAGACCTTTCTTTCTGGCTTTTTGTCCTTATATTTTGTAGCTTATTCGATTTTGTCCGTACCTCCTTTTGGAGTTCTTTCTTCTCGCTGGTTTCGTGATTTACTTTTTTTGACCTGATTTTCGACGAATGTCCTCTTTTCATTTTATCGTGAACCATTTTCACGTTTTCCATTTTCGACCTCACTGCGTCTTTGAGTTCTTCCCCGTCGACGGTTTCAGCACCAGTCTTGCTAGACCTTCTGACTTCGATTGTTTTCCATCCATTTTGCAACATTTCCGATTTCGCCTCCACCGGATTTTCGACTTCTTCCTTCTTCTTTTTTCGGAGGACGTTCATCGTTCCGGCACTGACCTTCTCAGTAATTATTCTCGAATTTTCATTCAATTCCTTGCGACCAATGTTCGATTGTTCCTCTATTTCCTTTTTTGTTTTTACCTTACTATGACCATTTTCTTGTTCAACAGTTGTTTTTGATTTTTTTCCACGAGCACTTTTTCTTCGATGTTTCCGCAATCTTCCCTCCACCTTCATTGATTTTATTTTTTCTTCATCGACAGCCGTTTTATCACTGGTCCTTTTAGCGCCTTCTCTGTCTATCTTCGCCAATATTTTTTGTACTTTCTTCGATTCAGCTTTCAAGTCTCTCAAACTCTCTTTTTGATCTGATATGTTGATGGTTTTGCTATTTTCCAGGTCATTACGAGCACTTTTTTTCATTTCCGTCCGTGTTCGATTCGACAAACGCGAATTCTTTAAACTTTTCGCAGCCTTGTGCACTTTAATTGCTCCACGGTTGTTCGCACGTAATGTAGAATCTTCCTGGTGAACTCCTGCGTTCTTCGCAGCAGTGCGGCGGTATGAAAGATCGATACTTCCAGAAACCTGGAACAGCGGATTTCCTCCTGGTTTTTTCGCGTTCGTTTTCGTATTCGTTATCGCATTCGTATGCATATTCAAATTCTTGTTTATATTTTCGTCTATTTTTCCAAAAACCTGGAACAGCGAATTTCCTCCTGGTTTTTTCGTGTTCGTTTCCGTATTCGTTATCGCATTCGTATTCTTACTCAAAGTCTTGTTTATATTTTTCTCGACTTTTCCAAAAACCTGAAACAGCGGATTTCCTCCTGGTTTCTTCGTGTTCGTTTCCGTATTCGTTATCGCATTCGTATTCTTATTCAAATTTTCGTTTACATTTTTCTCGATTTTTTCTTTTTCGGTAACAGCGGAACTAAATATTGCACTCCAGTTGTCATAACTCGATCTCGGCGTCGACGAATCCGCATCTATGCGTCGCATCTTTTGCAATCTTTTAATCTGCCTTCTGTAATGGGGATCGGTTTTACCGCACAATGTTGAGGCACCATGTGGATGAGACGCTGTAATATGGGATGGACATTTAACTAGTGGAGGTGAGGTTACTTCAGTTTCCTCAGGTTCCTTGACAGGTGAAACAGTACTTGCAATACATTCAGCACCAGTGCAGTTCTTATCTGGACAATCGGCACCTTCGCAATCGACCGAACAATCGTCCCCTTCGCACTCAGTCGAACAATCGTCCCCTTCGCACTCATCCGAACAATCGTCTCCTTCACACTCATCTGAACAATCGTCTCCTTCGCATTCCTCCGAACAGTTGTCCCCTTCACAATCGGTAGTGTTGTTTGGACAGTCAGAACCTGTGCAATTGAGGGTTGTTTGATTTGGTGCGCATTTAGCACCAGTACAGTTAATTTTCGGACATTCCAGACCTTCACAATCATTCACTGTGCTATTATCCGGGCAATCAGCACCACTGCAGTTGTTATTTGGACAATCGGAACCTTCGCAATCTTCCGAACAATCGTCTCCTTCACACTCATTCGAACAATTATCTCCTACACACTCATCCGAACAATCATCTCCTTTGCATTCCTCTGAACAGTCGTCTCCTTCGCAGACGTTGGTGTTGTCTCGACAGTTAGAACCTGTACAATTAATTTTTTGACATCCCGGACCTTCACAATCAATTGCGGTGCCATTTCCCGGGCAATCAGCGCCAGTGCAGTTGTTATTGAGACAGCTAGATCCATTGCACTCCTCTAAACAATTGTCTCCTTCGCACTCCCCAGAACAGTTGCCACCTTCGCATTCTTCCGAACAATCGTCCCCTTCGCATTCTTCCGAACAGTCGTCCCCTTTGCATTCTTCCGAACAGTTGCCGCCTTTGCATTCTTCCGAACAGTTGCCGCCTTCGCATTCTTCCGAACAGTCGTCCCCTTCACAAACGGTGGTGTTGATTGGGCAGTCGGAACCTGTACAAGTCATGGTTGTTCCATTTTTCACGCAGTTAGGACCACTGCAATTAACCTTCGGACATTCCAGACCTTCGCAATCAATCTCCGTGCCATTTCCGGGACAATCAGGGCCAGTGCAGTTATTCGAACAGCTGGATCCATCGCACTCCTCTGAACAATCGCCACCTTCGCACTCCTCTGAACAATCGTCACCTTCGCACTCCTTTGAACAATCGTCACCTTCGCACTCCTCAGAACAGTTGCCACCTTCGCATTCTTCCGAACAATCGTCTCCTTTGCACTGAACGGGACAATCTGAACCTTCGCAACTTGTCGTATTGTTTGGACAGTCAGAACCTGTACAATTGATTAACGTTTCATTTTCAACACAGTTAGGACCAGTACAGTCGACCGTCGGACATTCCAAACCTTCGCATTCTATCGCTGTGCCATTTCCTGGACAATCAGCACCAATACAGTTGTTATTTAGACAATCGGGACCTTCACAATTTTCTGTGATATTATTGACAGGACAATCTGGACCTTTGCAAATATTGTCCGTACAATTTTCTCCAACGCAGTCAGTTTGTTCTGGCTTTAGAGGACATTTGTCTCCGACGCATTTGAGGGGACAGTCGGATCCCTCGCAAGCTTCGGCAAGCGCACCTGCCGCTTGCACTTCCGATTCATCATCGCAGTCGGGACCCGTGCAATCACCGCCATCAGCACCATTGCCTGGGCATTCGTTTCCTGCACAACTGGTGTTGGAACATTTGGGACCTACACAGTCAGGTGGCGTGACATTGATGGTGCAATTACTTCCAAAGCAACTCGGGACTGGACAATCGAGCCCTGAACAGTTTTTCTCTTCAACAGAAGCTACTGAATTTACTTTTGCTTCATTTTGATGGTTTGAACAGCTGCATATTCCGTCTATGGTAGAATTGTGCTCGCAGTCGGGTCCTTTGCAAACACTTGCAACAGTGGAATTTTTCTCACAGCTCGCTCCTTCACAACTGCTGTCAGGACACTCGAGACCTGAGCAATCACCACTGCTATCAGAACAGTCAGGACCTGAACAATCTCCAGTGCTATCGGAACAGTCAGGACCGGAGCAATCATCACTACGGTCGGAGCAGTCGGAACCTGAGCAATCATCACTGCTGTCAGAACAGTCCGGACCTGAGCAATCGCCACTGCTGTCAGAACAGTCAGAACCCGAACAATCATCGCTGCTACTGTCATCTGGACAATCGCCATCCTTACAAGTGGTTTGTGAACAATCAGAACCTGAGCACACAATTTGTTGGCACTCAGATCCCTCACAATGTACATTCGTCACTGTCGTCTTCGTAGAAGTGTCATTCCCTTTGCAATCACTACCAGTACAATTTATTGGCAACTTGCAATCGCCACCGACGCAACCGACGCTAGAACAATTAGTACCAGTACATCCATTCGCCGCAACCGTGCAATTCACACCCGTGCATTCTCCCAAAGAACAATTTTCATCGCACGGTTTCACTGTCGATGTTTCTGTCGTATCGTTTATATTGTTGAAGACTTGGTCCAAATCTGTGCCGGCCACATCTTCTGTTATTTTCTCAGCTGAACCTTCCTCGCTTACGTTCGATTGGGAATCCATATTCGGACTCTCATCCGAATTACTATCGTGAAAAGTCGGCTTCAAAGACGTCGTCACGTCGCCAGGAGGCTTCGTCGTGGCAATAGTGGTCGTTTCCACAGAATCACAAGGACCATCGGTATCTACGGTTGTAGAGTTATTCCTAGTATTCGCGTCGAGGTCGCCTGATAATTCCGTGGTACTTGGGATCCGACTCGACAAGTCGTCTTCCAGACAAGAACAGAGACAGCTCTGATCGATGAATGTGTCCAGGACTTTTTTCGTTGGCGCATCCACGGCGGCGCAATTCCTGATCATTTTTAGCCCGATACGAAGGCAGGTTCGAGGAGTGGAGCACAATAGCTCCATGGTGACGTTCCGCGCGTTTTTCAAATGACTTTTTATCCCGTCGGCGGCTTTCATAAGTTCCTGGTACTTCGGTATACCTCGCAAATTCTCGTAGGCGTCAAAGAGCTCCAACAGCTCATTGACGTTCTCGATCATATGATTCTTGTGCCAGAAACGAGCGTGAACGTACAACGAAGTGACGATATCCTCGGCGAAGCGGATGTCCCTTAATTGCCCGAAGATCGCCATGAGAAGCTGATCAGGTCCGACCTGCTGATACCTTTCCACTCTCAAATATTTCTCTACAATCCTGTTTTCTCGAATCTTACGCAGCAGATAATCCCGCGCATCCAACACGTCTCCGTCCATCGTGTCGTTCGGCAGAATCAATTCGAACAAGTATTTGAGATTGAACGTCGAATTGTCGTAGACGGTGCCGAGCAGCTTGATATTTTCGCTTATCGCGTCCACCTCTCTGACCACATGTTCCGACAAGTAGATCGCGTGACGCTGGGCATTTCCCGTGAAAACGCTTCCACCGATGCTGAGATACTTCCTCAATAGTTCGCTGACACTTCGCGTGACTTTGGCAGCGTCCTCGGTTGCTTTGGAGAACTTCCTGGGCGCCTTCGTCAAGTAGAAAACGAGCTCTCGCTCGGCGGTGCGGACTCTGTCGTCGAAACTGTCGTATTGAACGTTGTGCAACAGTCCGGAGAACAGAGCCGGCGTGAAACGAATCCGGCCAGATTTCACATATTCCAAAACAGCAGCTGGGGAAAATCCATGTGGGTAGTGTTTCCGAATTTCCGTCAATTCGTAAATTCGTCGCGTGACGTTGAGGGCCGGCTTGGAAAGGGTGTCCTCGTGAGGCTCGTTGTGGACCCTTACGTTCATGCAAGTCCTCGAACTTTCCTTGAGACACGTGCGAACGTGATCGTTGATATAAGCGCAGATCTTCGTTGGCCTCGTGTCCGGATCTTTCAGGACGCTCGGAACAATGTCGAAGATGTTGTATTTTCTTTCCAGCGTCTCGCGATATATCCTGTACAGCGCTTCGATCTGGCTCATTCCGAAGTCATCGTAGTGATCGTAGACGAGCTTCCCGAACGTGTCGAGAATTTGCGTACGCAGAAGAGCTCCATACTGAAGAAGATGTTCCGTCCCGCGCTGAAGATCGTCCGCGGAGGATGATTTTGCGTGGATCAACTCTTCGAGGATGTCCCGAGTCGTTCTCGCGCTCGTGCGTGAAATTTCCCTTGAAATAGTGTCATTTCTGAAGACAGCATAGTCGACGGTCGCCTGTGCGAACAGAATAGAAAATTGGTCAGTTGTTGCTTCACATTTTAAACACTTAACAAGAGAGAATCGTATGCCAGTGTAGTCGTGGTTCCCTGGTAGATAATCTTAAGGGCGTTACACTCGGTGCCGGTCCGGCTCTGGTCAAGGCCGTGTCGTCCACGTACGGGCCTGATCAGCGCCTGGCTTGAATGTAACGCTACAGAATTTCTACCGGGGTTGTTAAGCGCACGAATAGACGTCACTAAGTCGAGCAACAGCGAATGCAGCGAGATCTTTTTGCCTCTATTATTCTCCGCAAGCTACGCCAACGTTTATGCGATCGACCATTCACAGGTATTGCTTTTACTGGCCGCGCGTGTTTAAACGCGGCTGATTTTATTGCACTGCGAAATTGAAATTGCGACGTCGCGCGAGGGAGAAATAAAAAACAAAACATGGAGAGAATTAAATCGACGCCGATACGAGCGTGATTGCCACGAGGCACATCCTTATCGTGTCCGCGACTGCGCGCGGGTTTCATATCGCGGATGAGAGAAATCCCGATCGACGCGAGAGACGTCAAAAGACGGATGACGAATCAATTTTAAAAAAGGGGGAAAAATAATTAACTCGGCAAATCAATAGTGGACTTGCGAACGTCGGATGAAAATGAATACGGGAGCGGCTGTTTTTCGAGTGTTTTTTTTTTTTGCAGACGGCTTCGATTAGGCAGAGGTCGACGACTCACCTTCGCGTAATTGATCACAATTAGCAGGACGAGGAGGGACAACGACGGACGTTTGAAATCGCGTCCTCGCGACGTCGTCGACATTGCCGAAGTGTCTCGTGGATGTCGACGAGACGTCGTCGCGCGCTTTTACACTCTCGGGAACACAGCAGGTTGCTCCAGCAAACAATGCGAAACGTTTGGGCAAGAGACGAGCTTATATTGTATCGGTTGAGTTGGTCACAGACGAGCGGAGGCCACCGTCTCGCTCGTAGTGCCGCGCGGCAGCGACACTGTATGCGTGTAACGACGCATCAGGCATCGATGAGATTCATCGATCAATTCATTTCGTCACGGCCTCGACATCGTACAGAGAAATCAGCGGCTCCATTAATTATCCCGATAGGATCGTAAGAACACAGGAATCAATCCCCTCCGGATGCAATTGCACTGGCCGAACGTAATTGAACGGGAAAAATGGAATAGAATTACGAGCCATCGAAGCCCCTAAGGACTTGCGGCTGCTGAATTGATAAATCAATCTTGACCGCTCCGACAGTGGGAAGTGAAAAAATATTTCGTCGATCGCCGCGCTATTCCTGATTTCGTTTCTAGTTTTGAAATTCGTAAATCTGGCTGCCGGTCGAGTGCCTATACTTAAATCAAAAACCTACTTTTTTTCTCGAATATTTTATAGGTGTTAGCCTTGCTAGAATTCATAATTGTCTGTTTTTTTATTATTCTTTATAAATTTGAACACGCACACGATCATCACGGCTGTACATGTGTATTAGAGGATGCAGGGGTTTCCCCTCACCTCGAAATTGGGTTTGCCGTTTGAATAAAAACATTTAAATAAATGAATATTGTGTGGCACGAAAGCAATCGTTTTTCGCTATTCACACTTCGATGCAAAATCCGCATCGACCTCCAACCCATCGAACGTCACGGAGCGAGAACCAAGGGATTGGTGATAAATAAAAGTAGAATCTACATGTACAGCGGTTTCTAAGCATCATCGCAACGTCGGTGCGACTAATCCGTAGAATTTAATTTGTCGAAGCGTTCGAATTGTCGATGCAGCGATGGTGGCGGTTCGGGCGGTTTTTCTCGGGGGTGGCGCGCGATATAGACGCACTACCCCAGCGCCGAGCGACTGCACCCCCGAGTTGGCTCTTGAGTTTGCGCACGAATCATCCCAATATGGATTCCCCGCAAAGTAGCGCGCACTAGTCGCTGAAAATGCCGCACTAGACTATAGTATATCGTGCTCGTACGGTTGACGGAAGTTCGGGGTGCCACATCTCATCTTCCCGACGAGACGATCTTCCATAGTGTCGTCTTCCGTGGTTCGTACGTGCGTCAAGCCGCTCCTCGTCTACTCTCAACGTTAGTGACAATCGTGCGGACAATCGTCAGTAGTCTAGTATGTCCGATCCGGAATATTTGTACGCCTGTCAGAGAGCGGAGCTTCTCGGACAGCCAGCACCCACCGAGGAGGAGTGGGCGGCCACGAAAAAAGCGGCCGAAGACGAGCTCGATCATGAAACGGTTGAAGATGCAGCTACTCAGGTGCGTTGAATGAATTTAATGGCCGTTTTCGAAGTACTACGAAAATTACAGAAATTGTTGTGGCCATAGCATAAAAAACGTATTTTTTGTCAGTCAAATCGGTAATTAGTAATTAATTCTTACGTGTTAATGCCTAAGAATTCGGCACAGATCTTTTTTAACATTCCTTACAATTTTTTTGTTGGCTTTGGAACAATATTTTATACATTTTGTCTTCTGCTGGGGTTTTGAAAAATAGGACTTGGATCAGTCCGATGAATCGATGCGACGAATTGGCGGGGGCCTTGACGAGCTCAACAACATTCTTAGTGCAACGCAGAAAAAAATCAACAGGTTCAAGGTAAAAGCTTTCGCACCGGCTGAAAGTCTTCAAAACTACGAGTATGTGATAAAAATAATTTTTCTTTGACAACGACGAATAATTAAAATTATTGTGAATGCAGACTGTATGTGGGAGTTTGAGCACATTGCTCCGGGTTCGCGTGGGATCGCGAGCCAACACACCGGATCACAAGCCACTGAATCCGAATGCGGATACCGAGAAGTCGTCGAATTCGGAGTTCCTCGGGGCTGACGAGACCCTGGAGGTTGAGACTTCTGGCGAAGAGCCTGTCGCTCAGATTCCCGTTGAAAATCTCACGAACAAGCCGAAAAAGATTGATCTGAACGAGAAGATGGGCTCTCATCTCGACAAACTGGACTCGCTTATCAACAAGGCCGAGAACGCCCAGTACAGCATGCAGCATCAGACGAAACAAATGAGGAAAATAATAAACAAATAAAAAGGCATAAGTTAAGCGACGATTGACACGAGGGATAAAGCACAAGATAATCCTCTCTACACTCAGCATCATTTTCGTTGCAATTTTTCCGCGCTTGCTAATCATTTCCATGCCAATCTAACTGCTCTGAATAATTCGCAATTTCTTCGCAATTACACCACAGAATTTGATGACGTAATACAATAATTCGCTTGTTAATCATTTGTTCGTGATGTTATTGTGCAGCAGCAATAGAGTAACGTTGTTTTAAGGTTTTGCAATGGGTCCGAGGGATTTGAGGATCCGGAAGCAGTCGATAGCAGTATAAAATTCTAAAGGCATAAATGTACATTGATATGTATCGAGTAACGAAAAAAAAAACGAAAAGTCTATGAAACAGGACAACCACTGAAGGTTCAATAAGCTATTCAAAGCCAACGTTTACTTTTGCATCTGCTATAGAATAGTGGAACCACAATTTCTCAAACTCAATTCCCAAGGCATATAATCTTGAGGTGCAATGATAAGATGAACCACGGCAAAATTCGGCCCCGGAAAAACCAGCTGATCTCGTATTAATATTCGAAATAGAATATTTCAGAAAAAATATTTCTCAAAATCAATAGTTCATCCCACGTTACGTTTTTTCTCACACAAAAAATGAAAAAAAGTTAACGGTGTTCAAGTGAAAACCTGTCCTTTCGAATATCGCCCATCCCTGGTGAGAATCACGAGCGATCAGCTGGTCACTTCGGCACGAACGGTGGCGTCGCGAGTTTGCGTCCCAGGTGTGTGCTTAAATACTCCGCGAAGAAACGGAGGATTAAACACTAAACAGACAGGCTATTTGTGTTTTAACGACGAAGATAATACGGAGATCAACACCGTGACACGATAACGCCAAATCAGGTTGTGGAGACTCGATTGTAGTCAGGAAAAACGGTAGATACCCGAGAGACGCGTAGATCTAGAGAAGAATAGAAAGAGAAAAGAAACATAAAGTGATATTTATGTATAACCGGAGTTGAAAGTGTATCCGAGCCCAGGAGGCGCGATTCACGTGAAAGAAACGACGACATCCATTCGCGATTCACTCCATCGACTGATGAGATTACTATTATTAATTTATTATAATTATCATTATTATTCTTGTACCTGTAGCGTTTATTACGTTGCCGATAAGTTAAAGATACGGTTGTTGAAATCTACACACATATTTTCGTGTTAAATTATATCGACATACAATATATATATATACATAATAACATATATGTATAATCGTTATACCCGAACGCGTAGTGCATTGTTGTGCGCGCAGGTTTTTCAATTATTATGATTATTATTATCGTTGCATGGTTTACGAATATCTAAACATATATCAATTGTACGGGAGATCGTGACGATGCCCCGGCAGAAATCGAGGACGTATCTCACGTAAATTTACAAAAAAAAACGTTCGCTTCGAAATGTACGTGCGATAAATCGTCGAAGCATTTGCAACGTGAATTACGTTGTGTAATTTCAGCCTTTGTCAGTGGCTCGTCACGCCGAACCCAATTCAACGATTTAAGAACACCGAAATAACGATAAGCTACTGTATTAAAATCCGATGAAATTCGTCTTGGTGGCCAAAGAAAAACGATTAAGAATTACAATTGCAGATGTTACTAAGTTCTCTCGTGTCTAGCACGAGAGCCGAGTTGCCGGCCGAAAGAAAACAGACAAGTAAACAAAAACAATTTAATCTCATCGATGTATAGTATAGATAGCACTGGAAAAAATGCAGCCTCGCGGCTAAGTCTTATTTTGTGAATCGTATGTTCAAGGTGCATGTATATGCAAAATGCGTAAACCGATCTCGTTCGCGTGATAAACGTTTGGCAAACGCGAGAGAACGCACGATAATGATTTCAAAGCCTATATATATATACATATATGTATGTATGCAGACATAACTACACAGTCACAAGCTTCTGCGGATATATACGACATTGTTGTTTTTATACATATATCTATGTAAAAAAATGTTATTGAAAACGTTATTTTGCGATTGATACGCGTTGTACGACGCGCGCTGTTGACGAAATACCGTAACGACATGCTTTGTTAGAGCTTGGGCAAATAAACCGTGTTACTTTGTTACTTCGTTATCGCACTGACTCACCCTTCTCCTGTTTCGTTCCTTTGAGTAACTTCTCGATGCATCACCGATGTCTTTATATTTTTACTTCCGGTTAGTTTATAACCGCTCACTTATCTGTTACCTCCACTTAGACTGCTACGAGCCTGACTCAGTGCTCACACGAATCTGAATTCGCTGTTGAAACACGAATCTGTGTCTAGTTTTAAGTAGCAAACCAATGCGATAGTCTGACGAGAATTTAAAAACGCCGCGCGCCGGTCTCGACGCATGCGCACTCGACCCGAGCGAGCTGCGAAGTTTTCTGACCACGCTAGGAAAAATGGCGCCCGCCATGGAGCCCAGATTGTGACAAGCGGTTAGAAACCGCTGTTCCATTATCGAATAATAACTCGTTAGATCGCGCGCTGGTTAATAAAAATGCAGACCAGCACGGCAATATCGCCACGAGTATTTACCGCGATACAGAACGTGAATATCCGGGAATTGTCGAGATGCTCGCAACGCGAGATCCGGCCTTTGCTGCCGTGTCTCGTACGTATGAGCCTCATATCGCCGCTGGATATCACCAAGGACTGCGTGGAGGCGCGAAAAGAAATTCTCACGATATTGTCCGGTATCGAGTCCGTGAATTCCATCGTCGCGCTCCTCTCCATCGACTTTCACGCCCTTGAGACCGACGTACGCAAGGAGCAACAATTGAGGTTAGGCGTTCGCTGTGTATACAATTTCTACTCCATGTTTTTTCGTCCTCGTACTTTGTACGGCGTTGTAGCTTAGCAATCATTCCAAATTAATGATTAATTCCCGATTTTTGTTTCTGCTATTAATTTTCTATATTTTAAGTTTCTAATTTTCTTTTTGCATCTATATGAAAAGCATTCACAACTTTGTTTATATATCCGGAGACGACGCTTTTTTGACGGAAAAGTTTTATTTTATGGAGCTCTCACCAAAACTATGTGATTAATATCTTGAAATTGAAAATGTATATTTCTTCTCATTGTATTGTGCACTCATCTTCGGCAAATAAACAGTAAAAACCATTTTTTTGCAGACAAAAACTGGGCAACAGTCAAAGCGACAGTGTCCTTGCCCAGTCGCTGCAAGGAGGCCTGGCCCTGGAGTTTGAGCGCAGCGAGTCAACACGCCGTATTCGCCTGGTGCTCAGCGAGATACTCTTCATATCGTCTCAGATCCATGAATTCCAGAAGAACAATGATTTCCAAATAAAGCAGTCGGACCTGTTCGACAATGCTGTCTACATGGAGGAGATCAGTTACGTGATCTGCATAGCCCTTGCTGAGCTCCCAGCACTTCTATCGATCCGTGACATCGCAGAGACTCTGCTTCACGTCAAACACGGCCCTGAGATAATTTGCTGGATAGTTGCAAACAGTCCCGACAGCTTTGCCGAGGTATGCGCTCATCTCATAGCAAACGGCGAGCGTCAGGAGGAATCAGCCTTGGGAAGAATCCGAACACAAACCCTGACGATGCTTTGCCGAATGAATCCGAGCCAGGCGCTCTCGGTGCGCGCCAAGTGCGTCGAACTCTGTCGGATGCCGGCCCTCGCGATAACTCTGAGTCTCGAGCACGAAAACGCGGACAGTTCACTACTGGAAAGCGATACAGTGGCCTTTGTGTCGGGTCTCCTGTTGGGAAGCGATCAGCAGGTGAGAACGTGGATCGCCATGTTCATAAGGAACGGCCAGAAGCGAAAGTGGGAGTCACACACGGCTCTTCAGTCGTTGCGAGAGGAACTGCTGCGAAGATTGCAGGTGATCGTATCAGAGAGCTCGGAGGGACAACTAGCGGAATCGCACGTCGTTCAAGCAAGCGCCCTGCTCAGACTATACTGCGCGCTACGCGGAATCGGCGGGATAAAGTTTCAGGACGACGAGATATCGATGATCGTTCAATTGCTCACCTCACATCCGCCGCCCTCGCCCGCAGGCGTGAGATTCGTCTCCCTCGGGCTCTGCATGCTCATCGCTTGTCCCTCGCTGATTGGTCATCACAATCTCGAGAAGCGGAGCATCGAGTGGGTTCAGTGGCTAGTCCGCGAGGAAGCTTATTTCGAGAGCGCGAGCGGGGTGTCCGCTAGCTTCGGTGAGATGCTACTCCTCATGGCCATTCACTTTCACAGCAACCAGCTGTCCGCTATTTGCGATCTCGTGTGTGCGACTTTGGGCATGAAGATACCGATAAGGCCGAACAATCTCACGCGAATGAAGCAAATTTTCATGCAGGACATATTCACCGAACAGGTGGTGACTTCGCACGCAGTTAAAGTTCCCGTTACGGCTAATTTGAACGCGAATATTCCCGGATTCTTGCCCGTTCATTGCATACATCAGCTGCTGAAATCGCGGGCCTTCGCGAAGCATCGAGTACCGATCAAAAATTGGATCTACAAGCAAATTTGTAGCAGCGTTCCGCCCCTGCATCCGGTTCTGCCGGCACTCGTCGAGGTCTACGTTAATTCGATACTCGTGACAAACAATAAAACCTCGGAGCACACGAACAAGCCGATCGCCGAGGCTGAGATCCGAAAAGTATTTCAAAATAGCGTTTTCGGCGCGAATTTCGACGCAAAGAAGAGCGTGTTCAGTATAATGGACGCCGAGGTCGAGTGCATGGACGTGGATACCTCGAAGCCCTCGCTCACCTCGCAGCTCTTGCTACTTTACTATCTGTTGCTCTACGAGGACGTGAGACTCACCAACATGCACAACTTCATATCGCAGGGCAGAAAGGTGAAGTCCTACTCTACAGAATTCCTTTCCGAGCTACCGATCAAGTATCTGCTGCAACAAGTACAGCGGGATCAGATGAATTACGCTGGTCTCTTTTCACCGCTTCTCAGACTGCTCGCCACGCACTTTCCCCATCTCTCGCTGGTTGACGATTGGCTCGACGATGAGATGATTAACATCGAATCACCGGCTGCCAATTACGAGAATCTGACCGTCAGCGACGTCACCATCGTCGAGGCTTTCGGGCACATCACAAGTTGCCCCTCGCGAACCGGGCGCTTGCTGCGACAACTGATGTCCATGAAGCCCACCGACGTTTGGCCGCACGTTGAGACGATTATACACTATTTTAAAGTAGTTTTGGACGAGAAAGTGCCGAGGTATATTCAAGGTAAGATCTAGAAGCAACGGCACGAAAAGTTTTATTTTCAACCGCATTTAAAAAGTTTTAATATTAATCTTTGGCTACTTATATTTCAGAACTGTACAAACAAGTCTGGCTCCGGCTAAACACAGTATTGCCAAGATGTCTATGGGTCCTGTCGATAAATGCGTTGCTGATAGAAAACTCGAACGCGCTGAATATATTTTTGACACAGGAGAACATCGTTCTTGACCCGTTACAAGTTTTAAGGTGCGACACGAGGGTATTCAGATGCGCGCCCGTCCTCTCTGTCATTCTTAGGTGAGTAATAAAATATCTGCCACGAGAAATAATTTTGCAAGAACTTCGAGTGAAATGAAGAAAATGCTCGACCAATCTTTCAGGATATTACAAGCGACACTGGCGGCATCAAGATCCCAGTTATCGAGACACATGCAGGACAGGCCACTGACGGAAAAAATCGGTCAATTGACGAGTGAGGCTGAGAGAGAAGACCTGCGAACGGCGTTGGTCGCTGGTCAGGAAAGCGCAGCGGTTCAGATCCTGCTCGAAGCTTGTCTAGAGACACGAGAAGATCGCGAAGTTTTGGGACAAATGTGGTCGCTCAGAGAGATCCGTAGCGTTGTTTGCTCCTATCTGCATCAAGTATTCATAGCCGACCCTTCGCTGGCGAAATTAGTACATTTCCAGGTAATTCTCAACGATATTAAATAATTTTTTGTGAATTCCATAAACGATATTTCAATACTAATTTTTCTTTCTACTTTCCAGGGATATCCCAGAGAATTGTTGCCCATCACTGTATCCGGAATTCCATCGATGCACATTTGCCTCGACTGGATCCCCGAATTATTGTCTCAGCCTGAACCGGAGAAACAAGTGTTCGCCGTGGATCTGGCCTCGCATTTGGCGGTGCAATATGCGTTGCCAAAGGCTCTGAGTGTTTCGCGGCTCGCGATAAACACTCTTATCACTTTGCTGGGCGTTTTACCCGCGCGAGACCGAGTTATTCTCTTCATGCCAGTGCTTTCGGCGTTGACGAGGATATGCCTGGCGTTTCCGCCTCTCGCCGAAGACACCACAGGACTCCTGCTGCAACTGGGCAGGGTGAGCTCGGCCCAGGCGGCCCTTGGCGACAAATCCGCGGAGATTCTGTGCCACGAGGTCAACAAGACCTTCTGCTCGTTGCTCCAAAAAGCTATACTTCAATCGCGAGTATACTAGACACGAAATCTGTAAATTTGCACTTATAAAATAATTGTTTATCCGTTTTTTAAAATATTTGTGTCACGTTTTACGAATGAAGAATGAAATCCTGAGGGAAAAAAAGAAACATTTACCTTGCTTAAATTTCTCGAGACGTAACGGTGAGGCTCGCTCTCGTTGTATAATCGAAAAATTATACAAATGTACATAGTATTTTTATACAGATTATACCGTGTTAGGGATAAGGGATATAGACGCTTTACTGTTGTCACGATAGATAATAAACGTGGAAACACTGTGAAGAGTGTCGGAATTTTTTTCATGAATCCATCGACGAGCGTTTGGCAGACGTTTCGCTGAAAATTTTGCCATTTGTACATAGATCCTGTACCTTTTTAATATGACGGTAATTCGTATGATAACGAGTGAGAAAATTACGAGAGCAATGATATATTTGTAAATAAAAATAAAATGTATCACAAACCACCAGCTATGTATTTTGTGATTCTTCGATTCGAAAATTTCGAACTCGAAATTCCCGCGCATTTCATCACCGCCCGACACTAGCGCCACCACATCCGGATACCGCCGAGACCGCCTGCCCGAGCCGCTGGCTTCTTCCTTCTCGTTTCTTCCCGAGGAACGTTCACTTTGCAGTCTGCGGAATCCACGTTTCGTGTCGTGACGACTTAAAAGTAAGTTAACAATTCGTGTTATTTCGCGTTAAATATATTCGTGTATCGTCCGTCGACTTGTTTAATATAACAATGGTGCGATATTCGGCTCCGATTTGTTGCCATAAACCGAGATATTCACGGATATCCCGAGACGTCGCCTCATAGGCTATGTACGAGGGACACAGCGTCCAAACAAGCATGTTAACAATCGAAATTCGCTTGTTTCCACAACTCGAACAAACGCTACTGTGTTCTCGAAATTTGATTTCTGTGAAATAACGCAGTTTAGACTTTTCGTAAACCTTGTTCTTTTTTTCGCACCATTGATAAAATCACGAGTCTGCAGATTTAATGATGAATTATTTTAACACCATCTTTCGACTGATTGGCAGTGATGGCAAACTTATTCTGAACTCATCGTGAATAAAAAATACTTTTGAATCGCTTGGTAGATTGTGATTGCTAACCAGTATTTGTTTGAATTAATTTCAGAATGCGTTACGTGGCCGCGTATCTTTTGGCTGTCCTGGGTGGCAAGGCAGCGCCGTCCCAAAATGACATTGAGAAGATTCTCTCCTCTGTGGGTATCGAGACTGACGCTGAGAAGCTCAAGAAGGTCATTGCCGAGCTCAACGGCAAGTCCATCGATGAGCTGATCGCCCAAGGTAAGAATTTTTATATGTAACAAGAGCTACGAATAGGGTACGCTTCAAGTTATTCCCATATTGCTTCTTAGATTTTTATGCTTCAATTATTTTCTGTACCAAATATGGGAGTAAATGTGTGTTATATTATTATTCATTTTCTCAGAGTCTGAAACTTCTAAATATTTTATTTCTACAAATATAATTTTTTATTATATAAAAAAGCGTAATTGTATAAATTTTATAACCGCTACGTTCACTCATTTTTATGTCTCAGCACAAGTATTATAGCTATTAATGACTTCAATGCATTACTTCATTGAAATAGCAGCTTTAATGGGTTTTTGAGTTTTCGGTAATCAATTTTGGATTTTTCAATGTGCCTTGTGTTTCAGGTCGCGAGAAACTCTCCTCCATGCCTGTCGGAGGTGGTGCGGCCCCGGCTGCAGCTGCCGCTGGCGGTGCAGCTGCTCCCGCAGCCGAAGAGAAGAAGGGTAAGTTATCCGCAAAATTGTACATTCAAATTCCAAAAAAACTGCCCTGAAGCTCCAAATGATGTTTTACCATACCATCTTTCGCCTGAAGCGCTGTGATGCCAAACTTCTTACTGATTGATTAAAAAAATGATCCTTCGCAATGAAAGTTTGTTCGATTTATATGCTAATCGACGATTTTTCGTAATTTTGCAGAGGAGAAGAAGCCTGCCAAGGAAGAATCTGAATCCGAGGACGACGACATGGGTTTCGGCCTTTTCGACTAAAGACGTACCTGTTACCTTACGACGGCGAAAAATTCGTTTATTCACCAACAAGAGATCAACCGCACATTTACAGGACTTGTATCGTGTGCTGTTATTTCCACTGCTGACGAATAAATGATTTTTACTTTTAATCAGTCTATTCGTTTCCCTTCCAAACACCAATTTTTTATTTCGTGATGCGGAGTCATTTAGGATCCACAGTGATCCTAAATGGCATCGCATGCATTATTAAAATAAATCGCTAACATAAATAACCACTAACAAACAGCTCCAGAATACAAATACAACTGCGTATTATAATAGTCGCGTCACGCAGATCGGAGCAACTAATCATATATTCCCTGTTTACCCTTTGCATACGAATTAATTTTTTTTCCAAGTTGCTCAACGTGTAGTCCACAAACAAACTACAATTAGCTCAAGGGTAATATCTGTCTATCATAGAGATAAGCATTTCTGTTATAAAAGTAAAAATGAGCATATTCGTATTTCACGATATGTGTAGAATCTCCATTCCACGAAACAAAGAGAAAAAGCGCAACGCTGTTCGAGCGAGCTTCAAACCTAAACGTAGCCCCCGTGTCGCGTCAATCGCCGAGCAACCACGTTGCAACGCGCGCGTAGTCGCGCACAACCGGTCATGTGACCAGCCGCGTTCGAGTCACGGCGCGCACGCACGAAACTCAATTGAAATAATTAACAAGTTCAGGACAGATGCCGACAAACCTGTCGACAGAAATGGTCGAGCGCGGTCAAGCCAAACGACTTTTCAGCGGAAAAGCCAATAGGCTTTTCAATTATCATTAAGCAATAACCAGGCAAGGTGGCGTGCAGCGCGCGAGCTGGACACACCTGTCGGTCGCGGCATCATAGATCGAGCGGAACCAAGAATTTTCCACGACGCACCTGCTTACATCGGTACGCCGCACACACGCCCAGACAGTCGCGCGTGTGCGAGACGACCGATGTACTGCGCGTCGCAATTTGTGAGCACGCGGAGTCGCACGTGATCTCGCGAAACGCTACGAACAAAGGGACGAGAACGGTCTGTCGACAATGCGTCTCTCGTGTCGGGCGAGCCAGCGAGCTTTCGTGCCGCTGCCAAAATATTCTCTCGCGGCGGGGCGGCGTGTCGATAGTAACTGCCGAAACGACCGGCGTCGCAGGGGTGGAGGCACCGTACACCACGCGCCGTCGCGCCGCTTCATTCACAAGGATCGGGCGGCGGGGGGGGGGAGGGGGGGGGACGGCGGCGCGGTCGGTCAGATAGGTCGGTTGAAGGTACACGTCGACCGGGGTGGGGATAAAGCGGTGACGGCGGCAGCAGCGGTGTCGGCGGCTCGTGAACGATACACTCCATGCGAACACTTGTATCCTTGCGCTCGGGTGAAAATTCGCGCTCGTGCAATTAAAGAAATCGCCGACGCGACGTGCCTGCTCCTCGGTCCAACCCCGACCGGAAGTCGCGGCGAGTGGTCTCGCGAGGGTTTATCGGAAAAATTCGCGCGATCGACCGCGCTCGTCGTCTCGCGTCGAGCGTCGCGCGCGCTCCAACGGAAACGGAAGAATCTCGTAATCGTGAGGGACTACTTTCTTCCGACGGGGGGCGGACGATGGCGGCCATGATAGGTGTCAGCGGCTACCAGTGACGGCATTCGCTTTGCGTCAGTCGGTTTTGTGCGCGGATGACTGAATTAACCGCTCGCGGGGGTTGTCGAGACACGAAAAACGTACGTCGATATCGCGAATTGGCCGGACTAACGGGAGGAGAACAGGTTCGGTGAGCGTGTACAACTGGCGCCGCGTTTGTCGCCGTAGAGAGTTTGGAAAAACATCGCGAAAATGACGCAGCTACTGCCCATAAGGTTTCAGGAACATCTCCAGGTAAGTGACCTGTTTCGTGCACGCCCCGCGAGCACCGTTCAGCCTCGTCAACCTCCGGAACGATCTCTCCACTCTCGCTGTCGACGTGTTACGCACGATTCGCCTCCTTCCACCTTTTTCTTTTTTCTTTCAATCTATATATATGTGTCCCTCTCTGTCTTGCTCGCTGTCTGTCCCTCTCTCATTCTGTCTCTCTCGCTCTACCGATCGGTATTTTCGCTTCGGTTGACCGCTCGGTACGCCAAAAGCGAAACATGTTTTCCCGGAGTTTACGGGGCGTCACGGGGCAACCTGCGAATGCTCGACACTTGACGCGCGGCCCGCTTGACAGCTATTCGGGAACTCTCGAGTCCCGATTTTCCCCCGATTTACACGTCCTCCCGGTAGCTCCGAAGCCCCCCGATGAACGAGAGACACACGTATCGATCCACGGCAGTTCAACATCCTCGGGTCGTACGCGATAGTCGATAGATTTACACGACGATCAGACGATCTCACCGGGGCCACGTCTGCTCGATGCTCATCATCACGCACGCCCCTCGCTTCCGCCTACATTTGGAAAACTACGGGTTTCTTTTTCTCTCTCCCTGTCTCGCTCGCTCTCTCGGTTCTCCCAACGCTATATCGCGCTTCACGCGTTTATGACTCTTACTACACGCGTCACGTGACGCATCTGCTTTTTAAATCGATAACGAAATATGCAGTATCGATTTTTGAAGGAATTGATTTTTTTTTTTTTTTCGTTTTGGTAATCGATTATCAGCTTATCAGCTGTAATCAGTTGTGTGCACAGTTCCACAGCTTTTGGTTGACTCATAGCGTCGGTGAATTTTTTAGACTCTAGTTGATATAATTGGGTCATGATTACTAGTTTTTTTGTCCATCGGCCTGATTAGTGGATTTGAAAAATGTTACGATAACAAGAGCATAGGAAATTAATGTTAATCTCTTAGCGCTTAGTGCACCATATTGGGCTTGGTATATCGTGTTTACTGAAGTTATGCACAAATGATTAAAAGAAAAGAAATTGTTAATTGTTATTGGAAAAAAGTTTATTATTTATTTGCATTTTTACCATAAAAATCGTTTTAACAGACCTTGATTACAAATAAAAGGATAATGTTAGTATGAACAATTGAGAGTCGTGTATAAATTATGCCAATAGCCAAATAATAAAGATGCACCAATACCATAAATGCCGCTGACGATATTAGCACTAGCGAATGTCTATGCACTTTTGATCCTCAAATATCCTAAATTCCATTTATCCTCGTAGCTCACAGCTGTGGGAATCAATGCCAGCAATGTCAGCTTCAACACACTTACCATGGAGTCTGACAAATTCATCTGCGTGCGGGAAAAAGTGGGAGACACCGCCCAGGTAGTCATCATCGACATGAATGACTCTGCAAATCCGATCAGGAGGCCCATCTCTGCGGATTCGGCTATCATGAATCCAGCCAGCAAAGTCATTGCTTTGAAAGGTGAGTGCGGCCCCTCGGTTCTTTTCGCCAATAGAAAGCAAATCGATAGTCTTAGCACAAAATGTCCAAAGTGATTTGTGATCACTCAAGAAAGAAATGCATGTTTGGTCTTAAATTGTTTCTCTTAATTCAATTAAAAAGATGTGAAATTCCTTATATTTGCCCAAAAAGAATTCAAGGCGGTGATAACTTGCGGATTTCGCCCCTAATCAAACATTGTTTACATTTTTCTTATCTAATCTACAAAAAAAAATGCATTAAAAATACAACGAGAATTTCTTTCGTCGCATCAGCGCAAAAGACCCTGCAGATATTCAACATCGAGATGAAGTCGAAGATGAAGGCCCACGTGATGACGGAGGACGTGGTGTTCTGGAAGTGGATATCGCTAAACACGTTGGCCCTGGTCACGGAGGCGGCGGTCTACCACTGGTCGATGGAGGGCGACTCCACGCCGACGAAGATGTTCGAGCGTCACACATCGCTCAGCGGATGTCAGATAATAAACTATCGTACGGATCCGAAGCAGACGTGGCTGCTGCTGATCGGTATCTCGGCTCAGCACAACCGCGTCGTGGGCGCGATGCAGCTCTACTCGGTGGAGCGCAAGTGCTCGCAGCCGATCGAGGGCCACGCGGCATCGTTCGCGCAGTTCAAGATGGAAGGCAACGCCGAGCCGAGCAATCTCTTTTGCTTCGCTGTGCGAACGCAAACCGGCGCTAAGCTTCACATTATCGAGGTGGGTCAGCCACCCGCGGGCAATCATCCCTTCCCGAAGAAAGCCGTCGACGTGTTCTTTCCGCCGGAAGCGGCCAACGATTTTCCGGTCGCCATGCAAGTCAGCTCCAAGTACGACGTTATCTACCTAATAACCAAGTACGGCTACATTCACATGTACGACATCGAATCGGCGACCTGTATATTTATGAATCGCATCTCCGGCGAGACGATTTTCGTGACTGCGCCTCACGAGGCCTCGGGCGGCATCATCGGCGTTAATCGCAAGGGCCAGGTACTCTCCGTGTCCGTCGAGGAGGAGAATATCATACCCTACATCAACGGGGTCCTTCAGAATCCCGAGTTGGCGCTGCGAATGGCCGTGAGAAACAATCTCTCCGGCGCCGAAGATCTCTTCGTACGCAAGTTCAACATGCTTTTCCAAAATGGCCAGTATGCCGAAGCAGCCAAGGTCGCTGCCAACGCACCCAAGGGCATCCTTAGAACTCCTGCGACCATTCAACGTTTCCAGCAGGTGAGATTCGAAATTCCTGGTAACGAAATATCCCAAAAATACATTTGAATAGTTTTCTTCTCTGCAACTCGCCTGATGAAGTTATATTATTTTATTTAACATTGCGCAAAAACGTAACAAAAAAAAATGATTCAATTTTTTCTGCAGGTTCCCGCGACCCAAGGACAAACATCTCCGCTTCTACAGTATTTCGGAATTCTGCTGGATCAAGGACAGCTCAACAAGTACGAATCTCTCGAACTCTGCCGTCCGGTACTGGTCCAGGGACGCAAACAGCTGCTCGAGAAGTGGCTGAAGGAGGACAAACTCGAGTGCAGCGAGGAATTGGGCGATCTCGTGAAGCAAGCCGACCCGACCCTCGCGCTCAGCGTATATCTGCGAGCCAACGTGCCGAACAAAGTGATTCAGTGCTTTGCGGAGACCGGCCAGTTCCAGAAAATCGTTCTCTACGCCAAGAAGGTCTCGTACACCCCGGACTATATATTCTTGCTGCGAAACGTTATGCGAATCAATCCCGATCAGGGCGTGGCTTTCGCCCAGATGCTCGTGCAGGACGACGAGCCTCTCGCTGACATCAATCAAGTGAGTGCTCTTATCTTCTTTTTTTATCGCTGCGGATTTAGCATAGTTCCGGAATATTCATCTCAATTATTTAGTCCATCGATCGTCTCGTTCTGTCGACGAAATTGTTCCAAAAACATAGACTATTGTTCTATGCTCTCGTGAAATCCTTCACAATCAATTTATCAAAAGTAATATTATTCCATCGGTTTAAATAAGTAACGCAGATTTCTTTTATTGATATCGTATTTATAAAGCGACGTGTCCTTGAATTAAAATATTATTTTAAAATTCCTACACCCGATGCTGATTCTCTCGAACGCCATTTACAGATTGTAGATATATTCATGGAGCAGAATATGGTGCAGCAGTGCACCGCGTTCCTGCTCGACGCTTTGAAGAATAATCGGCCGAGCGAAGGAGCCCTGCAGACTCGTCTTCTCGAGATGAATCTCATGTCTGCGCCGCAGGTCGCCGACGCAATTCTCGGCAATCAGATGTTCACGCACTACGATCGCGCTCACGTCGCGCAGCTTTGTGAAAAGGCCGGACTGTTGCAACGTGCGCTCGAGCATTACACAGATCTCTACGACATCAAACGCGCGGTGGTGCACACGCATCTTCTGTCGCCCGACTGGCTGGTCGGCTTCTTCGGCACTCTGTCCGTCGAGGATTCACTCGAGTGCCTCAAGGCCATGCTCACCGCGAATATCCGCCAGAATCTTCAGATTTGCGTGCAGATCGCCACCAAGTATCACGAGCAATTGACCACCAAGTCTCTCATCGATCTCTTCGAGAGCTTCAAGTCCTACGAGGGTCTCTTCTACTTCCTCGGCTCGATCGTCAACTTCAGCCAGGACCAAGAGGTTCATTTCAAGTATATTCAGGCCGCCTGCAAGATCGGACAGATCAAGGAGGTCGAGAGAATCTGCCGCGAGAGCAACTGCTACAATGCCGAGCGCGTGAAGAACTTTTTGAAGGAGGCTAAACTCTCCGATCAGCTGCCGCTGATTATCGTATGCGATCGCTTCGACTTCGTTCACGACCTCGTTCTGTATCTTTACCGAAACAATTTGCAGAAATACATCGAAATATACGTACAAAAGGTGAGTTAAATGTTTCGCAACTTTAGACGACGATGATTTACGATTGTTAATTTTTCGTTCTATCTTCGATTATTAGGTCAATCCCTCTCGACTCCCCGTCGTCGTTGGCGGTCTGCTCGATGTAGATTGCTCCGAGGATATTATTAAGAATTTGATTCTCGTTGTACGCGGACAATTCTCGACCGACGAGCTCGTCGAGGAGGTTGAGAAACGCAATCGGCTGAAACTCCTGCTGCCCTGGCTCGAGTCTCGCGTTCACGAGGGATGCGTTGAGCCTGCCACTCACAACGCTCTTGCCAAGATCTACATCGATAGCAATAACAACCCTGAACGGTTCTTGAAGTGAGTTACTTGGCCATTGATTTTTCAGTCTTTCAGAATTTGATCATTTTTTCGTTCAGATTTTGTTGCTGAAAATTTTTCTCAATTTTAACGCGTACATTTCTTGAAACTACGTTTGATTCGTTCATTACAGAGAAAATCAGTTCTACGACAGCAGAGTCGTGGGCAAATACTGCGAGAAACGCGATCCTCATTTAGCTTGCATCGCTTACGAGCGCGGCCAGTGCGATCGCGAGTTGATAAGCGTGTGCAACGAGAACAGTTTGTTCAAGAGCGAGGCGAGATATTTGGTGAGGCGTCGCGACCCGGATCTCTGGGCCGAGGTTCTTCTGGAGAGCAACCCGTACAAGAGGCCGCTGATCGATCAGGTTCGTGAGATTACCAGGCATTACCATAATCATGAGCCTAGAAAGTGCTTCGGATAATAAATCGACGCGGTTTCGCGGTTGCAGGTGGTGCAGACCGCTCTATCCGAGACCCAAGATCCCGAGGACATCTCCGTGACCGTGAAGGCTTTCATGACCGCCGATTTGCCCAACGAATTGATCGAGCTTCTCGAGAAAATTGTTCTCGACAGCAGCGTTTTCAGCGACCATCGCAATCTTCAGAATCTCCTGATTCTCACGGCTATCAAGGCCGATCGCACTCGCGTCATGGAGTACATCAATCGTCTTGACAATTACGACGCCCCGGACATCGCAAACATCGCGATCAACAACGAACTCTACGAGGAGGCTTTCGCAATCTTCAAGAAATTCGACGTCAACACGTCCGCTATACAAGTTCTGATCGAGCAGGTGAACAATCTCGATCGAGCCTACGAATTCGCTGAGAGGTGAGCGACCCCTTTGAAATTACCGCAAAAGCTTCGTCCTCTAATTTCAAATGTAAAAACACGTTGCGATTGCCGGTTCGTTCGATGCGTTGCAGGTGTAACGAGCCAGCAGTTTGGTCGCAGCTCGCAAGAGCCCAACTTCAACAGGGCCTTGTGAAAGAGGCCATCGACAGTTTCATCAAAGCCGACGATCCGTCCGCTTATGTCGACGTCGTGGAAACCGCTCATCGCACGTCCCACTGGGAGGATCTTGTGCGCTATCTCCAGATGGCGAGAAAGAAGGCGCGCGAATCCTTCATTGAGAGCGAACTCATTTACGCTTATGCTCGTACGAACAGGCTCGCCGATCTTGAGGAATTCATTTCTGGACCGAATCACGCCGACATTCAGAAGGTACGAAGCGTACATTTTCTATTAATGTTTCTATTTTCCACGATTGCCCTGATACTGATAAGTAGGGCCGGGAAGTTCGCGACGATTCCCTATGGCAAGACCGTAAGCCGCTCGGAAAACTATGGGGAATCGTCGCGAACTTCCCGGCCCTACTGATAAGCATCAATTTTTTCTGCTTATCAGCAGAAAAGCACCATTGTTTGCCCGTAAAATAGAAAAATTTGACGAGAAAAATGCAAAAATCAATTATTTTTCTGGGAAACTGACAAATTTCGCGATATTAAATAACGAACTAGCCGTTTCCCAACGACCAATCAGAGGCTGAATAAATCGACAACAATGTTTGCTCACGACCTTTTTTTATAGAGGATCGCATTATGCCTGAGAGGACAAAGTCACAAAAATGTAATTGCGTTTTTTTTGTTTATCACAGATCGGAGACAGGTGCTTCGACGACAAAATGTACGACCCGGCGAAGCTTCTCTACAACAACGTGTCAAACTTCGCGAGATTGGCGATCACGCTGGTGCATCTCAAAGAGTTCCAGGGCGCGGTCGACAGTGCCCGCAAAGCGAACTCCACGAGGACCTGGAAGGAGGTTTGCTTCGCCTGCGTCGACAGTGGTGAATTCCGTCTCGCTCAGATGTGCGGCTTGCACATTGTCGTCCATGCCGACGAGCTCGAGGATCTCATAAACTACTACCAAGATCGCGGTCACTTCGAGGAGCTCATCAATCTCCTGGAAGCCGCTCTCGGCCTCGAACGAGCTCACATGGGCATGTTCACCGAGCTCGCGATTCTCTACAGCAAATACAAACCGCAGAGGATGCGGGAACATCTCGAGCTCTTCTGGTCACGCGTCAATATACCCAAGGTAATTCAGTTCTTCCCTTTTTTTCGCAGGTGTCCTAAAAATCATGCGTTTTTTAAAAAATGTCCTTTGGCGACATTTCGAGTAAAGCAAAACGATAAAGAATTCGCGATGAGCGCGTATAGAAAAATCGTCTTGGAGTCCAGATAAGGAAGTATTAACGAATTAAATAATACAGGTGCTACGCGCAGCCGAATCGGCTCATCTGTGGGCGGAGCTCGTGTTCCTGTACGACAAGTACGAGGAATACGACAACGCGGTGCTCGCAATGATGCAGCACCCGACCGAGGCGTGGCGCGAGGGTCACTTCAAGGACGTGATAACCAAAGTCGCGAACGTCGAATTGTACTACAAGGCGATACAGTTCTACGTGGAATTCAAGCCGTTGTTGCTGAACGACATTCTGCTTGTGCTCGCGCCGCGAATGGATCACACGAGATCGGTCTCATACTTCACCAGAACCGGACATCTTCAGCTCGTCAAGCCCTATCTGAGGTCCGTGCAGGCCCTGAACAACAAGGCCATAAACGAGGCCCTCAACGGGCTCCTTATCGACGAGGAGGACTATCAGGGCCTGAGAACGTCGATAGACGCGTTCGACAACTTCGACAACATCGCCCTCGCCCAGCAACTCGAGAAACATGAGCTTATCGAGTTCCGAAGAATCGCCGCGTATCTGTACAAAGGAAACAACAGGTGGAAACAATCCGTCGAATTGTGCAAAAAGGACAGGCTCTTCCGGTAAGTTTTTTTGTCCCAAAACGAGAAGAAAATTACTACGTTTAATTAACGTGGCGATAAGAATATTCCTGCGTAGAATTTCGTACAAGAAATATTGATCGATTTGAATTATTCTGCAATAGGGACGCCATGGAGTACGCAGCGGAATCGCGCAACGCCGACGTCGCCGAAGAACTGTTAGAATGGTTCCTTGAGCGCGGCTCGAAGGACTGTTTCGCTGCGTGTCTCTTCCATTGCTACGATCTCCTCCACCCGGACGTGATCCTCGAGCTCGCGTGGAGACATCGTATTCTGCACTTCGCTATGCCCTATTTGATTCAAGTTGCTCGCGAATACATCACGAAGGTGAGTCAACTTATGCAAAGAAAAAAAACAAACTTAAAAAACCGTTGGATTCTTCCGTTTTCCTTTCTATAGACAATGAAATAAAATGATTTTTCATCGCCAGGTCGACAAGCTCGAGGAGGCCGAGAGCCGACGCGTCGAGGAGACCGATCATCAGGAGCACAAGCCCATGATAATGCGTGAGTAATCAGCGCTAACCTCCACTTCGACCTAAAACCTCCCAACCGAAAGATCACACGAGGTTAATTGACGATCTCTCATTTGCAGCGGAACCGCAATTGATGCTGACCGCCGGACCAGGAATAATGGCCCCGGGCTACGCGCCTCAAGGTGTCTACGGAGCGCCGGCGCAGGGCGTTTACGCGCCAGCCGCGTCTGCCTATCAGGGCTACGGTATGTGAGACGCGCTCAACGAAACGCTCCGCAGCACCGATCAACAATATCCACATTTCTTAAGGTTTAGCTAGAACAAGGATACGCCCGTTAGTTCGTAGTCATAATCGAACGCTGGATTAAAAAGAAAAACAAACAAAACGAAAAACAAAAAAAAATGATCTACAAAAACAAAAAAGCAAAACAGAAAAAAATGCAAGGTTTTCGTTAGAGAAAGGAAAAAAAAGAGAAGAGAAAAGGAGAGAATGAGAGAGAGAGGGAGAGAGAGAGAAGGAAATGGTCCTCGCGCGCCTGGGCCGCTTCGACGCGACGATAAATCTTAGTATCACCCCGTCCGACGCGGCACGCGGCAACCACTGGAAAACAAAAAGCCTTGGACAGCCCCGGGCTTGCCGATTCATTGATAATACCGCTGCTACACTAGTTTCGCGGCCGAGAATCCCGAGCTAATTGATTCGACGGCACGCGGGATATAGACACGTATACTTATAAAAACAAAAACAAATATTGCGGCCAATGCCCGGCCCCCGAATTGACGGAAAGAGATGGTGAACGGAAAGACCGGGGAGAGGATGAGCGGAGAAGACCACCGAGTGTAATTACGATATTCGCAGTACAAAGGTTTCGAGAACAATCGTGGGTTGGGATACGTGGACTAAATCCGCGGTCGGCGCGGCTTGTAATAATTCGTGTAAACGGCTCTCTTCGATGTCGACAAATCAACAACATCACCCCGTGTAGCTTGATCGACTATATTGTTCGTATTCTCGTTTGTTAGTACATGTATATTTAACGATTGTTCGAAATAACGTTTTTTTTTTGTTCTTTCACACTTGTTTAGGCATTGTAAACGAAAATGTTAGCGTCGTCAGTGTCATTATGTTGTCTTAATTTCGTGACCCCTAACGTCTTTTTTCCTTTGTGTATATTTAGTGTTTCACTACCCACGAAACGCTCGAGGCATTTTAACTTCCGGATGATATTGCCCAGAGTCTCCGTCAGCGTTTATACGATGTTAAAAAAACTCGGACTCGCGTTCCTCGTGATAAAAGAACATCGACGAGGCGAAGAGGGAGAAAGAGAGAGTCGGAGAAAACGTGAGAAATTGAGGAGTGAAAGATCCAACAGGGCCTATGAAATTTTAGCATCGTAGTTACGGAAAAAGCCTCAACTGCTTCTGAAAATCGTCGTGCATCTGGCGACAAACGGCGTCCGAAGACCTCGAACGTAAAACTAGCACGTCGTTCACCTTCTTCGAGGGAACACACCTTGCAAAACCGTAATCATTGACTTCCTTCGAATTCACCTCAATAACTTTCGTCCTCGTCGAGCGACGAACACGGATATGAGCTTATACGATTCTTATTTTTAGACCTGTTCATCCTCGAACCAGGCACACACGAATAATTCGATACTTGTGATAAATTAATTCCTCTTAACTCTCAGTTAGTTGAATGTCGAAGTTATCGTTTCGTCGAATGTTCAGATACGAAACGTTTTTCTTTGTTTGTATTTAGACGTTAAAATCTGTGTTTCTATATAATTTTTTTCCCGATCAAAGTCATGATCGTGAATTAAGTTTCCAGGATTCGACGAATTTTTCGTCCTCCGGACGGTATCGTGTAGGGTGTCTTTTTTTTTATTACGTTACCAAAATCATAATGCTTACAGTAAAGTGGTGGCCGGTTGCGCGATTCATGCTCCGAAGAACACAGGGCTGAACCACGAATATAAATCGGGGCGAATCATGAGTTAAAAATTTGAAAAACAAAAAAAAAGGAAACGAGACGAATTATTTTGGAGGAAATGAAAAGTGTGTCTCAATAGCAGTAGCTGCGTAGCTGTCGGTGTTAGGTTCGCGAGAGCGTGTTGAATCGAGTGGTGCGAGCGATAAATTAAAGACATTCCCGAAATATTTACCATTTCACCCCGCAACGTTGACGAAGACCGAATCCCCTGTTAGCCCGACTTCGTGATAATGAAGGAAAAGTGAAAAAGAGAAAAAAAAATTAACGAGATTACTTCAAATAATTTCAACTTTTGAGCCACGCACGGAGACCGGTTATTACCGTACGTTGTTACTGTATTGATATCATGATTTTTTTCTTGGATATTATGATTTATTATTACGATCATTATTATTATTATTATTATTATTATTATTATTATTATTATTATTGAAATATTGGCAGAAAAAAGCGAGTTAAGCAAGAATGATTGATTGATGATTATACATAAAAATTATAAATATATAATTATATTATTATATATTATATTGGTAATTAATGTAATATGTAAGTAGTAGATATACATATAATACGAGCGAGTCGTATTAACGAATGAAAGAAATAAAGAACTAAAAGGATGCAAATAATAAAAGTGACAACAAAACGAAAAAATATCACCGGAGTAACGACGAAACCATAGTAGCTGACTGATTTTTGGGAGACAGATTGTGAATCGTCTCGCACGTTTTCTCGTTTTTTGCGCTGTAAAATGTAACGGATGTGCTGAAAAATGCTCTTCGTAGTTCAAAATAAATGGAAGCCTGTTCAACGGAATAGTCGCAAGTTTTATTTCGTTTCAGTAACAAATTCGAATCTCCAGTGTAAAAAGAACTTCAGAGATTGCAGAAGTGCGAGGTTTTAAACTTCTTGACCGAACGCTCCGCCGGTCTGTGCTGCATCTCCGAGCCTAAGAATTCCAAACTCGCGTTCGGCAAGTGAATCCTGAAGAGCGACGAATCCTTGGGAATAGCTGAGAAATAATTCGATTTTTTTAAACTCTGCCACGAGCGGTTAAAGTAGTTTTACTGAATATTAAAACAACCCAAGCCAATATTTTACTTTGAAGTGTAGCTTATAATTGTACATGTGAAATACTCACTTCTGAGTTGATTATTTGTTGAGAGGATTTGGAAGCAATTTTTGGTCTCCATGAGGATAATTCCATTCGCACCTACATTCACAGGGTTTTTAGATCTGACTACAGTGATTATAGCCCCATGAAAATCTGCTCTTGCCAATCGCTCGTTAATATTGTCCCAGTTTGATTCCGAAGGACTCTTAGGCAAATCTATGAATTCTTTGACCCTCAGCTGTTGCTTCATATAGTCCAGCCACATCTCATTCAATGCCAGCAGCTCTTTATACTTCATTCCATGCTTGCTACCCAATATCTTTGGTCTAGTGTGTCTTCTTTTTCTCTGAAACGTATTCTTGCCCGCTGTGCTTGAATCTTCCAAACTTTTATTGCTGTGTAACTTGCACTTGTTAAAGATAAATGTCTAGGAAGGAGAAAAAAAAAAGTTTAATTGTTTTTTGAATGTACAGACAACTCGCAATGTGTGCATGTCTATTTTTTCTTTACCCTTTTCAGTTCTTCGAGGACTGTTTTATTGTCAGACGATGGCAAAATCCTCTCAAGATATCTGACTAAAAATTGCACCCGACTCTCATAGGTCATCACCGAATTGGTGATCGTATTGGGCAGAGGTAAACAGACATTGTCTGAAAATATTGTTTAAACAATGAAACAAAAAATCAAATTACCGGCTACCTATACTGTCAATTTATTCTTATATCGATTGTAGCGGTACTATAAAATTAATACTTACGACCAGAAGCGGACATTTTCGTGACCGATAGAAGCAGAAATATTGATAATTTAAACCACCTGAGTTCTTATTTGTTTATTTTTTTCTTCCGCGGCATTAGATTTTATCCCAAACCCGAGTGTCCAACTTTGAGGTTCTTCGTTCAGACGTAAACAAATAATTGAGCATATGCGATAAAACCGGAAGTTCTGGACGTCACGTGACATGCGCGCATGGCGATTGAGTTGGCGGGAAAAATACGAAAACGTTTTGAGGAGTAAAATTTTGGAGGCTGATCAACGACAGAAAAAAACTAATAGAAAAAAATTAATATTTTGGTATTAAAGAAAAATTCGTAACAAAGAATAACTTAAAACATTATTTAAACATTTTATTGTACAGGCACGGCGAATGTACAAATCAATTCAAGTGTAACAGAAATCCTTACAGATTTATCTATAAAGTAATTTTAAGCCGCGATGCTGGCTGTGCCAACGACACTTTCGCCGTCGGACTTTGCGAGGAACCGATCGATGTAGTGAAGCGTCTCGAAACCAACTTCAACCATAATTAGAACGATAATCATCCACTCGAGACGCACGTGATGCCGATCGCTGAGATGCGACGACAAAAGTTCTACCAATTCGACGCAGTGATTTATCTTCTCGTTCATTACCTGCGCAGAACGACAACGAAACAATGACGTTTTTATTACATTTGCGTTAATTAATCAACTATTATAATATTGGGCCGATTTTCATCCTTTCCCCTCGTTTTTTCTCACCCTTGTGCGTTTAGCGATGCTAAAATAACCGCAGGTCTGCTGATAAAGGCTCTCGAGTTCGTCTCTCTCCCAGTAAAAGTCCGGAGTGTCGAGGAGATCAGAGCTCAGATTGATCAAGTGTCGTAGCGCGAAAAGTTCGCCCTGCTTTCTGAGAACCTCCTCCCTCGTCATTTTAATCTTTCTCCCAGCTTTGAGATCCTCCGTCACAAATTCAATGGATCCTATGTAATTATCAAGTGACGCCTCCCAAATTCCGAGTTTTACGGATTGTGCGATTGCGTTGGAAAACGTGTATTTGTCGAGGCTCGTTGCGTCCGGCGCCAGATAAATATCACCGTCTCTCAGGTGGCTCTTCTTTCTGAAAAAAGATAAAACATTCGATTTTCGGTGTTTTTGGAGTAATGTATTATTATTCTTTTATTATAAGGATTTATTCAAAAGGATATTTTACCCGGCGTCGGTATACGTATAAGACATCATCTCGCTCTCGGCATGGACCATCGCGGATGCGTAACTCGTGTCCTCGAATGATTTCAAAAAGAGCAAAACGTTGCCACTCTCCAACTCGGGAATGTTCCACATGACGACTGTGCCTTCGCGAAAAAAGTATATCTCACGCGGCTCGTGACCGACCTCGTACTTTGGCACCGCGTGAATTACGTCTGGCAGAGCTGTAAAAAGAAAGAAAAATGTATGTTAGTATCGCAAGAATAAAAAGGCACGAAGTATCGGGATCTTCACGTCGAGAGGGAAAGGATTGAATAAATGGATGCATCAAAAATATCGAGAATTGATGCGCAGATATAAATTTATTAAAGTAACAAAAAAAACAGTCGTATAACAATGTATTATTTTTATCACTGGTCTATAAAGTCTCTTTAGATTATTGTATTATGCTATCGTCAAAAATACCAGATACAAACATCCCCACGTATTTACAATGTGGCTTCGCGAAGACAGGTAAATATTATCGGATTGAGTCGATCAAATAGGGACTGTCGCAGGCACCGGCGCCGCTCATCACGCCACCCTCGTTGGAAGACGCCAATTTCGCTCGCAGCATGTGACCCGCTTGTTTGTTCAAATATATTTCATTCTCGTCGCCGATTACCACGCCGAATATTCCGAGCTCCGAGCAGGCTTCCTTCAGTTCGAGATCTGTGCTACTACCCGGGCGTATGATATAATTCATTTGCACCGGCGGATGTATCCTTCCCATGAGAATGTAAGCCGCTCGATCGCGCCGACTCTTCATCGACTCAAGCAGCACTTTTATGTCGTTCCCGTAGACGTTGTTGCCGCCTCCTTCGCGCTGAGGTTTCAGGACGAAACGATCGGGCTGGGCGATCGCCATTTCCATCGCTGCGTCTCCGTGTTCGTTCAACTCCAGCGAATAGAGACCTAAAAATGCCAATCTCCTAAGTATCTTCTCGTTCATATCATGGGGTGAATTCTTTTATACATTACTTAGGACGTATGACGTGTAATGTATTTTTGGTACTAACTGGTGAAGATTTCTTTGACCCTCGCTGCAGATTCTTCGTTTTTCAAGTAGCGAGCAACGACACCTGGCTTTGCGAGCGCCTGCTGCACTTTTTTCGCGCCTGCCAGATGATAGTGTATCGATGGAGATTTAATGGCGAGCGAGCGTTCGATAAGCAGCCGGACATCCCATTCCTTATCGGTGTGATACTGTCCGGGTTCGTAGCCGCATCGGAAATAAACTACCGCGATTTCGGTGCCATTGACAAGCAGTTCCTTGTTCGGCCCAAGTTCAGCTTGTGCCGCCAATTGCGTCAGATTTCTTCGTATGACTCTCACGTCGTTGTTCTGACGCCGTATCTCGAACTCGTGAAATCTCTGGTCGCAGATATTGTAAGTCACGTCTTCTATGACGAACAGGATCACCGCTCTGAAAAACATCTGCATTTATTATTGCGAGCTCTCTGGAATAAAACACTGTCCCGTAAAGCAAGAATGCTCAAACTTATTGAAATAAAGCTTTAATAGAGAATTTAGGACGCACTTTGAATTGCCATATATTTTCCACGCCTCGATCATACCACCGCATAGACCTTCAAGGGCCTTGTTCTCCGGTATATTACGCAATTTCTCGGTCATGCCCATTTCCCCCAAAACATATTTGTGGAGATTCGTAGCCGAGGGTCCCAGCCAACCGAAACCCGAGGCGATGGTGTTGATCTCAACCTGCTTCCAGCAGCAAAAAGGTCGTGAAATTTCGGCGCTCCCGTCTCGGTCGCAGCCACTTTCCAACATGAGATCCGACCTCAGCAGGCCCAGTGAAATTTTCTGAGCCAATCCCTCCGCGTGAACGGTCTCGTAGATCTCGAAGAGCTTTGCCGTGAAGCTGTCCACCTCGATCGTCTCGCGCAGCGTTTCCTTCAGAAAATTGTAATCGTGCGCCACTCCGTGCATAAGGGTGTTCAGTATCAGCTGAATTTCGCACGCGTTCTCGAACTCCTTGCGCGGAAACGACGACGGTAGAAGGGCGAACGGAGCGAATAGCGCCACGTCCTTGTTGAAGTTGGTTTTGGAGCGCATAAGCATTCCGTGCATCAGCGCCCAGTCCTTGGCCTTCTCCACAAGCTCTTCCAGCTCTTCCCGCTCGAGCGGCAAATCCACGCATGGCGTCATTAGCTCCTTCGTCATTTTCAAAAATTACAGTCGGCTACCTGTAAAAATATTTTTTTTTTTTTTTTTTAACAAATGATAATTTGTTAGGATCAGAATTATGTGGACAAAAAATACGCGAAACGCATTATTGTCATTTTCATCGATACTTTAAGAGAGAGATTAAGAGAGAGAAAGAAGGAGAGAAAAAAAACGACGACAGCTTTGAAGACACAATGTATGCAGACGTAACCGGGAGACAATTTTTTCACGAACATTTGTCTCAGTCCAAATTTACGCACGTCTATCGGTTATCGACTCACGTGCAGGCTGACGAAAACATTTCGTTTCGACCGTAAGTAGTCGACGCGATAAGACAAGAGAGCTAAGACAGCGCCGATAACACCTCCACGTGCATTAGAAAAACTGACATGCGACGGTGGCTGTCCGTTCGCCGAATCCGCAATACGACACGATAGCTTTTAAGATACAATGTACGTACGTGACGGAGACACAATTAACGACGTCTAAGAACCGGTTTATTTTTCAACTTACCCCGAGATTCGCACGGCAGTCTCGATGAACGCTGACTTCGCACTGGTCCATGGAGCGGAAAATGCGGAGCTTTAATATACGGCGGTGCACTTAACTGTTCCCGAACATTCATCGTAGCATTGTGCCGATTTTGAGTGATAACTTTTTATCACACGTGAATCACCTTATCAAACCATACAACACCTACAATGAAGCTTCTGACCAATGCTATTGGAAATATCACACCGGCAGTGGAAACGTGGTGGGGGAGGCTCAACGACCAATATGGTGGCATCTTGCGCCATCTAAGTCAGGGTTGCGTTCACACGTTACGGGGAATTAATAAAGATACCGGAGTGCTGGAGAATCGTTACTTTTCTCAAAAACTCATTCTTTCATCTGGATTTAAAGCCCTTGTTGTTTCGCGATGTTTTAATTGCACGTGAAATGCCGCGGTCGGTAATAAGGACTGAACTTTTTTCACGTACATTGGCAGTTACAGCTCAAAGAAGGGTTTTATTGAAATGTGTGATGATATCCACATTCAATGAAACTGTACAGTTGTAAAGGCCAGTATGAGCAAAAACAGTTCATTACAGTTTTTATTACCATCCATGGTATTACATGCTCTTAAGACTGACATTTCATAGCTATCCTTTCGTTTGAATTTATCAATTCTAAAAAACATGTAGACGTGGTAGCATAATAGCACGTTTTGCATTAGAAGTATCTAAGTTTTTTAACTGTAAAACATGCACAATAAAAACTAGACTGGTATTTAGGAATTTCAATGAAAGTTTTTGGGAATCCATATCCATACTTTTTTTTATTTTATTTAATAAAATGAGTTTAGAATTTGTAACTTTATTTTATAAAATATCTTTTGCCATCTTTATAATGTAAACGAAAGATTGTCAACTTTCTCGAATTTAACAATGTAAACCAAGACAAGAAATGTAACAGACCCTCTTATCATCTTTACAACCGTCCGAATGTATATCTAAGCACTATGTGCGTAGGAAAACCATGTATGTTTTCAATATATCATGTACGGCCAACTTAAAAATCATGTTTTCAAATTTTACAAAAAGTTTGCATGTTTCATTCATTATTGGTAACATTTCTAAAAAAACTTACACTTTGAAGATGTGTTAATTTTTCTAGGTGTATACAAGTCCTGTTTGAGCAGGCCTTCCATGAGAGTTTCCAGATTGTATTCCTCCGCAGTGGCCATCGCTTTAACATTCCAGAACTGCAAACAGAGCTCAACTTATAAAAATCATATAAAAAATCTGCCAAACTTAATTTTACAGCACAAAAGGAAGAAAAAATAGGGGTGAATCAATGTAAAAGAATAAAATATATGAAAAATCTGCAAAATTAATGACGCAGTCGCTGTCCACTTACTCCAGGCTGTGGAAGCTCCTCATCGTCCGAGATGAGTCTCTTCTTCCTGAGAGGCCTCTTTTTCATCTGCAGCGCTGGAATTTTCTCCTGCACCGCAAGTTTCTTGCTGAACTCGCGTTTCGCGACAAAATTCACGATCGCGCATTGCCTGAGTGTCGTGCGAACCTCGAAAAATGTTGTTGCCCCGAAGGCATCGCCGCCCGCTCGAGAAATCGCGATTGTCCCGAAGTTTCGTGCGAAACCGATTTTACTGACGACACCCGATGCGACACCCACGAACCTGCGAACACTCACGAAAATCATACTCGAGATTCCGGCCGGCTTTCGAGAATTCGGACTCTTCGACAAAAAATCACCGATGACACCGCGACGACGCGTGGTTTACGGAAAATTCAAGATTTCTCGCGCACTACTGCCAGGTACTCGCTGATGCTGTCGTAATTGTCGTTGTTACTGTCGAGAAATAAACGCATGACAGCACCGACCAAATGACTTTACTGCGGAAAAACAACCTCGCGGAATTGCATCGAGCGTGGCCGGGACACGAGTCTGCTTGAAAGCGCGCGTGAACGCAGCCGCGCGGTGCGCTGATAACGTGCGTTGCACGTGGTGAGCCGAACTTGGGCTGAATGTACCGGTCGCTGACCATCTAAGAGTCGAACTTGAAAACCGGCCGACAAAACCACGATGGGCCGCCAAAAATGCGTGGACATCATAGGCCGAGCGATTCGATAATTAAATTCTATTATTTTTCATTCATCGTTAGGTGTTTCTTGGCGATAAACAGACTCGCAAGGCGGATGAAGATGCTCACATCGTTGTCCAGGTATACAGACGCTTTGCGATTGGCTGATGGTCGAAAGGTGGGAAACGCCACGTCTCGCGATTGGCCGAGCACAGCGGTCACAAACAGGTTCTCGATCAGCAATGGGTGATGTAGTACCTCTCTTTTTTTCACCTTTGGTCTTTCGCTCTGCGTGTGGTGAGTAGTTCTTTCTGGGGGATTAATTCAAGATCCTCTCCCGGCGAATCTTTGTAATCGTTCATGCAACGACCAATAGCCGCTTGCCGTTGGCCCGCCCACCAATAACAGTAGGCAAGTATCATCACAAACGGCGACGACGACGACACCACATGTGCTTTGTCGGTACACGCAATAATATCGGACGATTGGTTATTCCTTCTCGTTTCCTTAACCCTTCGTGGTCACACTGTTCGGAGACTTACACAGTAGTTCCAGGTACATCTGGGGTCAATCTGACCCCGGGCGACCACGAAGGGTTAAAAAAACACTCATTTCCGTTGCCGTGCGACGAAAACCTCCGCCGTTCGACAACCGATACATGCACCTGTACGCGAAACTACCTTGGGCATGCGCCGACGTTTCCGCGGCGATAATGGTAATTGGGACGATGTATATAGCCCCGTCGGAGAGATCGAGTGCACTCCACGCTTCGTTGGAGACACCGTCCGCACCCGTGTTATCGTCGATGCATATCTGCGTTATGATCACCGATATCGTGCGACGATTAGCGGATCATCCCGCACGCTTCGTCACGCGACGAGCGGCTCAGGTCATGACGAGAAATATGCATGTGCGATAGTTTTTCATTTATTTCGGGAAACCCTCCCGATACCTAAATTATTGAATCAAGAAACGCGGTAGCGTCTCGTGACAATACAACAATTCGTCGTATCAAATGCTCGGAGACGTGTCAAAGCCTGTCCACAGAAAAAATAAATAAAAAATGGCGCTCAGGCTGCGACGGCAGGGAAAGGGGTAGTTTGTAGCCCAGTCGCTTCACATGAAATGCCTGCTACTCACACCGGGAGCCACTGAATAGGACCCCCCTCCCCCCGTAGTGCGAGCGCGCGCGAATCAGTTGATCTGATTGGATGCACACTCTGGATACCGCGCGCGGCGAGAGGTTATGCAAGGGGAGCTGCGCGTGCGCGGCGCCGTCAACCGTCAGTGTGGCGAGGACGCTGGTAAACAGTAATCTGTGGTAGTCGCTCGGGATACGCTATCCGTTATACGTCTGACGACGACACGACACATCGCGACGGTTTTTCATGCGCCTGGAAGAAGGAATATTCAGTAGCGAGCAGTGCGTGTGCCCCGAGGCTTCAGTGCGGTTTCGCGTCGGGGAAAAGAGAGATACAACGAGAGAGAGTGACGACGTGAGACAAAGAAAAAAAAAACGCGCAGAACAACGTGACGTATCCGCGAGACCCGTGCAGATCGCGCGTTTGCAAGTGGCCTGTCCGGCCGAGCCGATGATTATGAGCAGCCCCTCGTTCTCGGGCGACGAATCGAAAGTGTGCAGGTTCGAGCGAGTCACATCCTGCTGATCCAGCGAGAACACCGACTGGTAAGCCCCGTGTGTTGTCTCGTCGTCGTCGTTACGTGTTGCTGCTTCGCGGCATTTTTCCCGCGGCGGCGTATATCCGCCGTCAGCATTTAACGGGAACATCGTCTTGTGCACTCGACCGCCAATGACGTATCGGTTGCAAGGTGCATGTATCGCGAGGGCGTGATTTTGCGCGCTCTGCGACGTAGGTGTTGCTGTGTTGTGGTTATCATTGTTATTATCGTTATTCTCTCGCTTTTTTCGTTCCGCGAGTCGCGTCACCGTTTGCCTCGAGTGTCCGGAGCTCGCGATATCGTTTTCGCGTGACGAATCGCGCGCGACGTCGCCGGACACACGACGAGCGCCACTCAGGTTGCCCGGAGTCGCGAGTTTCCGCGGGTACATTCATCGTACGGTTTACGCGGTCGTTCGACGACCACGCGGCCTTCCGTGTTTATCATTTCCTAACGGGAATAACCCCCCCCCCCCCCCCTCCCCACTCGTCGCGCGATTCGTGTTGTCGTCCGTGAAATCACCCTTTTTATACGCTATCCGTCGCCGCGCGCATCGCCCTGCTGACCGTGAATTCACCGCCAAGCGGCGTTGCACGCACACACGAGGAGAGCGATCGGGGCGAAGACAACGGCGATGCATATGCTTTGCCGCCCCCGGTGACGAGGAGGTTTCGATCAATCTTTGCCACGCGCGGCTCATCTTCTCCCTTTGTCGTACGCTCGGCGCCGCGAGACCCGAAATTCCGCCGCTTTGTCCGACCGACGCGCACGCGGCGCGCATCGAATTTCTGTCGTTTCCGTTTTTTTTTCTCTTTTTCGTTTTTTTTTTGTTTGTAGTCAATGCTCTAGTTCCACAAATCGCTTGCGTGTCGGCCGAACGCTACAACTCGGATTTGACCTATAAATTCGGGGAAACCGAAGGCGAAAGGGTAGAGAAAATAAACAGAGAATTGCGTGACACGAAGAGAGCGTCCATGATTCCCCTCCCCCCTCCCCCTACCTTTGCGCCGCGCGACATTGTAAACAGTAAATAAAGCAAAGGTCATTAGCCTAACAGATGTTGGAAGACAAAAAAAAATTTGTTTGGATCACTGGGAATTCTGTTCAACTTGATTCTTGGGATGTTATTGTTTTTGAGGAAAAATAAATAAAACTTGATTTTTTCACTATTAGATTGCGATAATTTTTCGATTAATGATTGTGATTTTATGGTGATTAAAGATATGAAAATGTTTTATTTCTTTTTTTTTTTTGGATATAGAATCCAATGTTTTCTGTGAGATTGGTGAGCGCGGACAGCTACCAGGCACAGCCATTGCCTCAGCTGGATCCGACATTTTCAGAGTTCAGAGGATCGGAGATCAAACATGTTCCCATCATCAGAATATTTGGCACCACTTCCACAGGTAATTCTGCTTCCTATAAACACACGAAGGTTGGATTTAGGACAAATTTTAAGGTGTAATTGAATTACAGGTGAAAAAACATGCCTGCATGTGCATGGTGTATTTCCATACTTATTTGTTCCCTATACGGGGGAAGAGAACCCCACAAGCCTGGCCTACAGACTTGCAGCATCGCTCGATGCGGCTATCAATATTTCCCTGGGATCAGCGACTTCCAAAGCACAACATGTTTATTTGATACATCACGTTTCTGGAATGTAAGTATAACGTTATGCAAAAGTTAATTTCTAAAAGCTACGAAAGTTTGATTAATGGAGAAAGTAGCCTGCAAACTTTGTGTCCATGGGTTTTTGACTTCTGACTTGAAAGGGAATGGTCATGAAAGTTGAATTAGTGGAGAAAGTAAAAGGCCATCGGTCTTTCAACTCCTCTTCACTGATGTATTTCTTTTTACACAACTTCAGTCGTGAATTTTATGTAAATAAAAATCGCAAATTTTTATTAGTAAATTTGTGTAATAAAATGTTTTTGTTCTCTGCTTGCAGACCATTTTACGGATATCACAGAAAGGAGCACCAGTACTTAAAGATATATTTTTATAATCCCGCTATGACAAAACGTGCCGCGGACTTACTGCAGGTGAGTCGATGTCGTGCGTCGTGGCGATTTGTTAATTGGCGTTTCGAATGTACCCTCGAATTTAAAATTGCAGAACGGATCGGTGCTGAATGGAAGCCTCCAGCCGCACGAGGCTCATATACCGTACCTCCTTCAGTTTATGATTGACTACAACGTGTACGGCATGAGTCTCGTTAATTTGAGTGGCGTGAAGCATCGTCGACTGGCGCAGTCACTCGCGGAGTTCACGTCGTCCGGGCAAAGCGCGACGTCGGATAACAACGATATCGAGTATTTACCCGCGACGATCGAACGACAAAGCACCTGCGAGCTCGAGATTGACGCGCTGGCGTCGGACATCATGAACAGGCGTGAAATCGAGAACGGCCTTGAGCTAAATCCCGGTCTCGCCGCCATATGGGAAGAGGAACGCGCGAGAAGAGCACTAGCCGGTCTCCAGGGCGGAGATTCGCAGCTCGTAAATCCAAAGAGTCCACCGAGACCGACTTTTCGTCCGACGGATAACGATATCTACCAAGAGCAGAGGCTTTTAAGAAGACTACTAACGATTTCGCAGGTACGAATATACTGGTAACCTTGTCTCTTACGGACAATACATTTTCGTTGCTTCTGTTTAGGGTTTAATTGTAATTTTGTCTGTCGGGCCAAGTTTTTCCGAAACTTTATAACACTCTGGGGTGTCGAATTTATGAGGTCTATGAGTCATTGCAAACGTTTACGGAAAATAAAGGAAACGGCGTTCTTGTTTCGACACAAGTCGCACGTGACTCACGCAGAATTGTGAAAATAACGAGCCGCCGGGTCGACGATACCTTCTATTATGAATTGTTTGTGACTTTATACAATGGACTTGAAATCCGTGATTCTTAAAAAAAAAAAAATGTCTCTACTTATCGCAAATAATTGTTGCAAATAATCAAAAAATTAGCAGGACATATCCTGATCTCTTATTTTTATTTCAGTGCGACGAAAGTTCCCTCTCGACGACCAGTAACCAGTCAGTAGCCTACGCGGCAGAGATTCAGGAAGGCGAGAATTTATTGAATTCCTCCGATCTGCCGTTTTCCCGTCCAACGAGCGAGAGAACCCAGCTCGTAGGGCAAGACGATCCGATGCTGCACGCGACTGTCGTCAATACCACTTCGGAAGTAGCGAGTCAGCGCGCGATATCAGATTGCAGTATTCGTGAGTACAATACGCCTTCGCATTGTTAAAAAATATATGGTTAAACATATTTAACTTAGTCTTTAATTCCAAAGTCTGTAAATCTTTATAAAGGTAATATCTAATCATTTGTATGCGTGCAGTGGACTCGGACGACTTGCCGCTCATCGATGTCCTAGTCCAATTAGCCGACGAAGGTGCCGAAAGCAAAGACCCCATAGAACTGGACAGCCTCCTTGGCTCCCAAGTCTCAGCTTGCGTCAACGATGAGAAGAGCGACAACGAGGACGACGATGACGATGTCGTCGATCTCAATCTGACGTCTCTGCAGCTCGATTCTCTGGAAATCCCCACAACAGCACCAAACGAAGCATCGAAGAGCCTTGAAAATCAATGTAACATAGATCTCACCCCATTCGTGCCATCCAACGAGACATCCAATTCCTCGAGATCGGCGGATGAGGAAAAAACGCGAAACAGAGAAGGATACCGATTGCCTCAGTACGACGGCGCGGGCGATGTATCCCCGACTCATCTGAACTCCGACGACGAGGGCAACGGCACTGACGCCAAAAAAATCAGATATCGATCTGAGTACGACGGGAATTGCGTGTCACCCTCGCAAGAATTCCCCAATCTCGAGGAATGTCTAAAGATTCCGCAGAACAAATCGCTCGCGGCGTTCAATGACGGCGAAAAAAGTGGTGAACGGTGCCGCAGCCCCGGGGCAACTGATTCCGTCGCCACTTCAACGCCTTCACTCCCGGTTATCGCGGGCGATGCGTACCCAAGTGAATACAACGGCCACAGCTACGAGCCACTCGATCTCGACCCCGAATTCGGTCCTGATCTCGAAGGTCTCCATTCCTCGATGGAAATCGGAATTCTTCAGTCAAGTGCGGACTCCGATTCCCCGGACTCCGTGGACGGGACGCTCGACGACGACGCGATACCCATAGAAACGGTATTGAACGGCGATCCCTGCTTCACGGAAAGCGCGGAACTCGACAAATCGGATCTCACGGAATTGCAGGATCAGTACGTAAGTCTCCTCGGGAATTCTCTGCTTTCCGATGACCACGCGAATCCGCGAATAGACAGTGACCTCGGGAATTCCTCAAACTACTCGGATTCGGATTACCAGGCGGGCGAGAAGACCTGTGAGATTTTGCTAAACGTGAGGAGCCCGCGTATGTACGTCGCGAGCCGCGAGATTTCCTCGTCCTTGGAGAACGTCGCGCCGAATATACAAGAACCCGAGACGAAGAATTACACAGGAGAGAAGTTCAACGATGGATACGCGATGGACGTTTGCAAGGATTCCCGGAAAATTTCCACGGATAATAGCGATTACAACTGCAACGTGGTGGCCACGTGGGGTGAGCTGCAGAATCTACAGTTTGTCGAGAAGGAGAGGATGGATGGAAGGCCAGGAAGGGGCAGAGATCGGGGCCCACTCTTGCAGAGCTCGAGGCAGAGCAAGCGAAAGCACAGTCGACGCTCTGGCGAGAAAGGAGCTAGTCAAATTCATTGCTTGGATTGCGAAACGATTGCCAATAATTCAACCCCCTTGGCGACTCAACGAGTCAGCAATAACACTTCATCGTTATCGCAGAAAATAGTCCCGCGCTGCGAGAGCAAAAGTCACGGTAAATTATCGAACTATCCGGCACTGTCGTCCATCGGCGCTGAGGTTACGATCGCAGAGACGAGATTTCCAGAGCCTGTGGTTTATAGTTTTGAGCTGGTTGACAGATGTCCGGATTTTTCGAGAGTGCCTCACATCGCAGCGGAAGTGGAGATCGAGCATCAGCCGAACTCGGAAGGACCCGAGGTCGTTGGGTGCCTAGAAGCGCCTGAGGTATCGACTGTCGTGTCTGAAAATGCCTGCCGGGACGAAGGAAACCATTTGCCAGTCGATTGTGGCTCAGAAGAGGCTGAAATAGCAACGGCGGATGTCGACACTGACGACGTTGCGAGTACCAAAGAAATTCCGGAAGGTTATTCGTACTACTCGTCCGAAAGATCTCATAACACCGGTGGCTTCGCGCATCGTCACTGCAAGCTAACGCGGGGCAATGTAATAGTTCAGAAACACGTCTTCACGTCCGAGCAAATCTGGGTTATCGAGAAACGAAAGAGGGGCCGCCAGGCGAGAGTGCGACGCCACTCGTTATGCAGCAGATCCACTTGCAGCCTTCCTGTCGTATCGCTGCGGAAAATCGTCGCAAAAAATTGCGAAGACACCGCGGTCGTGGAGAATTCCAAGACAAACGGCGTCGCGGACGCGCCGATTGAGAAAAATATCACGGAAAATCTAACAGTCGAATCCGCGACTGGTGCAGCGCCTGTGGAAAAAAGTATTCCGTCGAAAGAACGCGGAAAGAGATCTCGAGCTCAAAGAAATCGTGTCGCTTCCACAAGCTCGGATTACAGCCCCAGCGAAGTTTCGCAAAGTTCTGATGGCGCGTCGAGCGAGGACGACGAGGAGAGAGACTCGATAAAGGAGTACGTCGATTCGACGAGGAAAAGAACAGACCCAAAGGACTCGGAATCAAGCGACTGGGCCGAGGAGGACGGACAGCATTTCGCGAAACACTTCAGCCCCAGCAAATTGATGCACAACACGCGGATCATGCGGAGAAGATATACGAGGAATAAACAGTCAATGGCGCGATATTCGAAAAAGGCGATTTGCAACCGAGCCCCGAGAACCACGAGGAACGGACCGCGACGGCCAGCAATTAAACACGAGGACGGTATTCACGGCCTTGTGGCGTATCGATCGAACCGACAACGAAGACGACCGAGAAAAGACGCGTTCACCTGCTGCAGCGGCGATAAGAAGACTGTCGAGACACCACGGGAAGCGAACGGCAAATTGCGATCAGTTTTGTTCGCAAATTGGGAGGCAAAACGCGAGGTTTCCGCGTGCCGTTCAAACGGCCTCGCCAATTGCGCGCAAAGCAGCTTCGCGAACGATCGAAAAGTCGCCGAGAGCCGCGCGTCAAATACGCCAATTTTCGATTTCCCGCCTGTGTCACCCATATTAAAGAGAAATCACAGGTCTCTCCCGGAGTCGAAGGATTCACCGAGCTTGATAAATCGATCCTCAACGCCGAAGAAAATCGTCACCGAACTTCGCGACACGAACATCCGGAAGTCGTCGGAGTGCGCGACGCTTGCTATGATGATGCGAGACGTGAAGTGCCCCAACACGCTAGCTAAACTCAGGTTTTTACTGGAAACGAGACAGCGCAACAAGGCGAATTGTTTCGAGGAAGAAGAAGCGAAGATTTCCGCAAAGCAGGAAGAGGTCCACGCCCTTAAGGAGGTCATTTGTGAATCCACAGCTGCGGCTCCGGAGACGCCGAAGGTTCCAGCGATGACGATCACCACCGAGATCGCGAAAAATTCTAACGATGAGGAAAAGGTCGTTGAGCCGTGCGACAATGATTTACCTTCTATGTTGGAGAATTCGTTTGAAACGGTCGTCGATGACAATGCCTCGACTCCGAAAAATTGCGAGACCTCAGACAATTCCTTCGACACGAGCTACAAGTCTCCGAATCTCACCGTGAACGCTGATCCCCGCGGCAATGACAACATGTACGAAGACGAAATATACGAGATTATGGAAATGGAGATTCCCGATAAAGATTCCGCGGAGGAATTGTCTAACAAGTCGAAAGAGATGTCCCACAAAAGCGACGAATTGCCGAGCACCATTGCCGAGGGAAATTTCTTTTCTGGAAATGATTACAACATCGACGTGGTAAGCCCTGAAATTCCCGCGTGTCTGTTCGACGAAGACTCGAATTTCGTCGAAAAACGTTCATCCTGGAAAATCGACGATTGCGAAACGAAGGAATCTAGAGATTCGCAAAACGAACGCGACAATTGTAGCGAGATGAGCTTCGATCCTCGGAATTTGGACGTTTACGACGTTGAGAGTCTGACGCCGAGCGGCTCGACGGAAACTCTAAACGAGACGGCTTCGGACACGACTGAAACCGCGTTGAACGCGTCGGAAATTACCGAACCCAGCCACTTCGGCAGTTCCGCCATCTGTGAAGCTCAGAGAGTTAGTACATGCAGCGAAAAATCTCAAGAAAACCATGAGTCCAGCTTCGAGGAGCCGTCACCGGAATTCGAGGCGCTCAGCCCTATACCAGAAATCTTTGATGTTGGAAAAACCCTCCATGGGGAGTTTACGATACATTCCACGGACGGAGAAAAAGTGAATGGCATTGATGATTCGCACAGCGAAACCCGAGGCGAGAAAGTCAACGGCGAGAAGAAAAACTCGGAATTGGATCACGAGATTCAGGATTTGGCGTCGCGCGTTGAGGACAAATCGAATGATCGTTCCGGGATTTTGACGTCGTTGATTGTCGAAAATGTGCCACCGATTATTGACACGGGAAGCGAAAACGCTGAGGAACGAAGTACATTTGCGATGAAAAGTAATTCCGAGAAAGTGGATTTTTTTGAAACGCAAGATAACGAATTGACTGCGTCAGCTTCGATAAAATCGACCGGAAGAGAGACGAATGGCACCGACTCAGAAACAGAACGTTGCTTATCGAGCGGTAAAGAGCTGGTGGATATATCCAAAGTGCAGGCAATTAATATTAATAAGCCGAAGAAATGTTGGCCAGTGTCGATAAAATCGGTAAACATCGATTTATCGAGATTCAGACGATCTACGCCGAAACACCTCGCGTTGCCTATTAAAAAGAACGAAAAAGAATCGCCGATCAAGAAAAGTATTCTCGAGTCGTCAATCTGCAAAATTTTGGAGGAAAATGTCGAAAATGTCGAAAACATTTACCCGGCAGCATTTGAGTCGAAGGAGGACGCGACATCGGACGATAAGAAGATGGAAAGGAGTGGTTCCGACGAGTGCGCGACGCTTGAGAAAATTTTGATGGAATCGATTCCGCCAGTTGGAATTTTTCCGCGAAACACAGCTGATACGATAATTCCCGAGGTGATATCGTCAACGCTGGACAACATTTCCGGGATATCGGTAAACGGAACGAGGAGGAGAAGGAAGAGAAGGACGAAAGATTTGTTTGGAGGTTCGGCGATACCTGAGCGAAGGAGCGTTCGAATTTCTGCGGAAAGATCAAAGAACGAGATCCCGCAAGTTCGTCCGCAGCCCCTGGAATCAGAATCTCAATTATCGACGGAAGGAAACTCTCAAATCGCTGCAGAGAATTACTCTCAGGGAACCGAGTTGTTTCAGCTGGAAAAAATAGAAGTTCTTTTGCCACATACGGATACAGAACGCGAGTCAAGTAGCGTCTGTGAAGAACTCTCGAATCCGACGGCAGAATCATTAAAAGTAATGTCACACGAAGAAAATTCTCCAGATTTCACGAAATGCGACTGGTCGGTTAAACCGATAGCTCAGGAGAATTCGTTGGAGGATAAGGATGACGAAGTTTCTCGCGAGTCTGCACAACAAAATTCAGACACAAAGGATCAAACATCTGCAGAGGAATGCAAATCTTTGGTAACTGAGGAAAATTCACAGCGATTAGATTCAGTCGACGCGGAATCTTCCGAAACGCCTGAGGAGAAAATTGCAGAGGAGAATTCGTTGGAGGATAAGCATCACGAAGTTTCTCGCGAGTCTGCACAACAAAATTCAGACTCAAAGGATCGAACATCTGCAGAGGAATTCAAATATCTGGTAGTTGAGGAAAATTCACAGCGATTAGATTCAGTCAACGCGGAATCTTTCGAAACGCCTGATGAGAAAATTGTGGAGGAGAATTCGATGGAGGATAAGGATGACGAAGTCTCTCGCGAGTCTGCACAACAAAAATCAGACTCAAAGGATCAAACATCTGCAGAGGAATTCAAATCTTTGGTAGCTGAGGAAAATTCACAGCGATTATATACAGTCGACGCGGAATCTTCCGAAACGCCTGAGGAGAAAATTGCAGAGGAGAATTCGTTGGAGGATAAGGATCACGAAGTTTCTCGCGAGTCTGCACAACAAAACTCAGACTCAAAGGATCAAACGTCTGCAGAGGAATTCAAATCTTTGGTAGCTGAGGAAAATTCACAGCGATTATATACAGTCGACGCGGAATCTTCCGAAACGCCTGAGGAGAAAATTGCAGAGGAGAATTCGTTGGAGGATAAGGATTACGAAGTTTCTCGCGAGTCCGCACGACAAAATTCAGACGCAAAGGATCAATCATCTCCAGAGGACTTTAAATCTTTGATAGTTGAGGAAAATTCACAGCGATTAACCACAGTCGACGCGGAATCTTCCGAAACGCCTGAGAAAATTGCAGAGGAGGATTCGTTGGAGGATAAGGATTACAAAGTTTCTCACGAGTCTGCACAACAAAACTCAGACTCAAAGGATCAAACGTCTGCAGAGGAATTGAAATCTTTGGTAGCTGAGGAAAATTCACAGCGATTAGATACAGTCGACGCGGAATCTTCCGAAACGCCTGAGGAGAAAATTGCAGAGGAGGATTCGTTGGAGGATAAGGATCACAAAGTTTTTCACGAGTCTGCACAACAAAACGCAGACTCAAAGGATCAAACATCTGCAGAGGAATTCAAATCTTTGGTAGCTGAGGAAAATTCACAGCGATTAGATTCAGTCGACGCGGAATCTTCCGAAACGCCTAAGAAGAAAACTACGGAGGAGAATTCGATGGAGGATAAGGATCACGAAGATTCTCACGAGTCCGCACGACAAAATTCAGACGCAAAGGATCAATCATCTCCAGAGGAATTCAAATCTTTGATAGCTGAGGAAAATTCACAGCGATTGGGTTCAGTCGACGTGGAATCTTCCGAAACGCCTGAGGAGGACATTGCCCAAGAGACTACAGATAAGAAGAATCCGCTCGAATCTAATATCGTAGAATCTTGTGATCAGCCGTTATTTCCAGAATCTTCTTCCGCTTTGGAGAACAGTCTTCCGGATATCTCTGAGAAAATTACCGACAAATCCGAGCTGCTCCCGGGAAAAATTGAGGAAGATGAAAAACCGTGGTCTTCCTCGAATTTTAAGGGCAAGCATCGTTCCAGAATAATACAGAAAGTGACAGAGCGACGATTTTCTTCGAGAATAAGTAATCGAACCGTTCCGAAAACGCATTTGAAAGAGTCCGATTCTGCGCGGGAGGAAGTCGTGGCGGAGAATCTTCTTAATCATTCTTCGAAGGGCCGAACTCGTCCGCGAGAAATTTCTGAGCCAAGCGAAGCTAAGAATTTGCCGGATACCGCAACGTCGCAAAACGAATCTTCACCGTCCACCGCTGAGCTGACGTCCGAAAGTCCTGAAGAGTCATCGTTGTTACCACAAAAAATTCAAGAGGCAAACGCTGAATCGACGAATCTGTTACCGGGAAAATGTACTGAAGATATCGAAGCAAGAAATTGTCAACAGCAGGATCAATCGACACAAAATGAAAAATCGACTCAGCCAAAAGCTCAGAGAGGTTGTGGTCGACCACGAAAAATTCTTAGAAAGACTCGGAAGGGAACATTCCGGAAACAAAGCGACGTACCGCCTACTACGGAAGCTGAGTCATCAGTAGAAAATAATAACAGTTGCGCTGAGAAAACTTCTGGAATAACGAAAGATTCGAAATTATTCCAGCAAATAACGGATGGGGCCACCGAAAAAATAGTTGAACCAGTGACTCACGTAAAGACTAGGCAAATGGATCGGCTGGAAAAAGTTCCAAAGCCAAACGCCATGTCCCCTGCGGGCACTGAGTCGATACTGGAGGAACATGTTCGAGTCACCGACGCAGAGGGTCCAAATATTTCTGAAACATCAAAATTATCAACAAAAGTAACGGAAGAAGTCAGACAATCGAAGAATTCGGCAAAAACTGAAATGTCGGAACTTGGTGCTTCAAACGCGTCAGTTGAAAAATGTGCGGATGACTTGGAGTTGACGCCGAAGGAAATTACGGAGGAGATCGGTGAACCGCAGAATTGTTCGAAGGCTAGGAAACGAGGTCGACCGCGGACAATCTCAGCCTCCAATATTGCGAAAAATTCTGGTATATCCGTATCGTCTGTAGAGAAAAACGCTCAGGTCAGTGACGAGAAAATAACAAAAACAACGGAAGAAGTCAGAGAATCGGAAAATTCGACAAGAATCGAAATGTCAGAACTTGGTGTTTCAAACGCTTCAGTTGAAAAATGTTCGGAACACTTGGAGTTGACACTGAAGGGAATCGTAGAGGTGATTGGTGTGCCGCAGAATTCTCCGAAGGCAAGGAAACGTGGTCGACCGCGGAAAATCTCAGCCTCTAATATTGCGAATAATTCTGTTATATCTTCATCGTCCGTAGAGCAAAACGCTCAGGTTAGTGACGAGAAAATTTCCGAAACACTCGAAGGATTGAAATTATCAAAAAAACCGGAAGAGGAAGGGGGCGAATCGAACGGTTTCTCGAAGGCGGATAGTCCTGAGTTCCATGCTTCGAATGAATCACCAGCATCACCGTCAATAGCTCCGAAGAAAAATTGCGACGATGTTTCGACGAAAGGGGACGAGGAAGAGGACGATGAATCCAACTCCTTGACATCTTCATCTTTTCAAGATTCTTGTCCTCTTTATCTTCGATTGATCGAAGACTATATCCGAATCGAGAGCAACTATTTAGCCAAAAATCGAGAAGCAGAAGACAACAAAACTCCAGAGACAGAAGACAACAAAAGTCCAGAATCAGATGCAAACAAAAACCCAGAGTCAGATGTTCTTGAGAGATCTAAGGAAAACAAATCCGAATGCACTACTGCGGTCGATTCTGAATCGTTGAAAAAATCCTCCTTAATTCCTAGAACGAAAGGTCATTTTACAAAATTGGCAAAGGCGAAAACACCAAAAGAAAATTTTGCTACTGATGGACCTGTACAGGAAATCCAGTCATTGTCGCAAGAGATTGCGGAAACGAAGCCTCGCGTTACATCCAAGCGAAGGCGTCGTTCTGAATATAATACAGAGTCAATTTCCCAGAATTCTTCTTCGGAAATTAACAACCTTGATGCTGCGGATACTCAAGAATCGAAGATATTGGTACCGAAAACGACTGAAGAGGATTCGGAACCCGACGCAGCCAGAAGTGATCGAGAGCATTTCGTAAGAATGACGAGAAGCCGCAAATCGTCCATGGAAAAAAGCGATCAGGACGTCGCGAAGAAGACTCCGGTGGCGGCTGAATCATTGCTGAAAAAAAGTACGCCGGTCGATGCTAAAAAGGGTCGTCAGCGTAGAGAGTCGCGAACGACAAACGGCGATCCGTTCGAAGAGTCCACATCCTTTGCCGAAGCAACCGGAAGCAGTTGGAAAAGCGTCGAAAATTCTTCAGCGGAAATTACGTTATCTTCGGAAAGTCTCGAGGAAGGGAAAACCGAGCCGGAAACTGTCGCTACTGTGGAAGAAACTGGTCCAGTTGTCGCAGCAAAATGTGTTAAGGACTCGACTGAACCAAAACCTCCGACCAGTAGAAAGAAACGAAGTCGATCGGAGAAGAGTCCTGAAGGAAAAACCGAGGATACCGCATTATTCGTCGAGCCGTCCGAGGAAATATCCAACAAAACACTTCTGGAATCCAATTTATTGGCACGGAAAATTGCGGACGAGTCGTCGGAAGCGAAATCTCCCGTTAATGCGAAAAAGCGAGTTCGCTTTGACTTGGATTCGCTTCACCAGAGCGCGGACCAACTGCGGGCTGTGGATTCGCCTTCGGAGGAGGAAATCACGTTGGATCCGCCGAATAGACAACAGGAACAATTGACGCGAAATCGCGATCCGAGCCGAAAGCGAACGATCAAGAAAAGGCGAAGTAAAGTGTATTCCTCCAGATTCCCTACCAAGAGCAAACAACGTCAGCAGGGCAAGAAAGTCAACGATCAGCAGGAGAAAAAGGAGGATCTCGCTGAGCCGGACGAAGCTAACGGTCTTGCTGAGCAATCCCAATGTACCATAGGTTCTAGCGATAACGTATCTCTCGATTTAACGCCATTGCAGGAAGGATCGACGAGGCTGCGACGTGGCGAAAATCCGCGCGGGACACCTGGGAGCAAGACCGAATCGTCACGAGCCCAGGAGCAAACGATTTCATCGACCGAGATGGACATCACTGGCCGAACGCCGAAGAGTCAACTAACTTCGAATTCCAAACGGACCCCGGCAGATCCAACGAGCTGCTGCCGCCCGTTATCGTCGGTGAACCGAGTCGTCCAGCTGGCGCGACATCAGGAGCCCAAGATTATTCTAAAAAGGTTGAGCCGTGATATGTTAAAGACTTACGGCCTCGAGTTTAAGGATAAACTCAAGACATACGTGAACATTTCAAAGAAACGTCATCCTGAATCCGACTATCAGGTCCCGGCTTACGACGGACCCGCCGATTTTTCATCCAGCGAGTCGGAAGACGATCCAGCGGCGGACGTGACCATCGCGAGGGATGAAAAACGCGTGTGCGTCTACCGATCCGGCACGAAATCGGCCGAAACGAGACGAGACGCGATTGTCACGCCGGTGAAACGAAAATACGACGAATCGCAGCCGGCCCAGAGCCCGGCGAGCAAGATCCGAGCTCTAGCGACCCCGGGAACCTCCCAAAAAACGCCTTATCGCTCGCCCAACAGGACAAGTATGTTGACGAAGAGCCCCGGTCGCGCGTCGGGATATTATCCACCGTTGCAAATAATTGTCACGTCTCCCAAGGTACGTAGAGAAACCTCCGAGACTCCAGACAACAAAGACGCGCGATTAGCTAATCGCGACGCAGCATCCGACTCAGTGGCCGCGTGCCTCACGCCGTCCAGACGTAAATATGATCAGCGACTTCACGAGAATCTGCTGCGCGGAAGGGTTACCGCTTCGACCTCCCAGAGACGCGATTTAGGTGAGATTTCGCCGACAAAGCCATGATGAGATCTTTCACTTTGATTCGTCAAGCTACTGATTTCAAGTTTTTTTTTTTTCATTGTGCAATTAAATACGCGTCTTTCAGGAGACAAGTGCAGATCAGTGAGTACGCTGGGATCCCAACGGCTCGGTGAGTTGGAAGAGATGTGAGTCTCAGAAAATAATTAAAGAGATTAAATTTTATTAAAATAATAATCAAGTATAATCAGAAGTGGGAAGAATTTTTCAAGATTTGCACGAATTCCGCAGAGAATCGAACGTGCGAGTAGAAATCGGCGCTCCAGATGCCGCGATAATCACGGGCGAAGGCTCCGATGCTACTGGGAATCAGAATTCAATGGCGACGGTCAGAGACGGCAAAGACGTCCGAAAGAAACTCGTGTTTTCGGCCGCGGGAGACGAACAACCGAAAGACGTGACTCAAGGGAATAGCGACGAGTCGGATCGTCGATCGACAGATTCACCGGCGTCCGACGAGAACATTGCCCACCTTTCGACACGAGGCGAGACGAGAAAGTCAACCGAAGTCAGCGGTAGCTTAGCTAATCGTGATACAACGACCCTCAATCCGCAGCCTGGAACATCACGATTGGACGACCTACCGGTCGAAGAAAATCCGGATCTTTACAATGTCACCACCGACGCGGAGAGCGATGACGACGACGACGTATGCAACTTGACATTCACGCAATATATAGACTCACAGATAGAGAAAAATCAGATTTTAACACTAGACCGCAGCAAGATTGACGCGGAATCGAACGATATCGTTTCACTGAGACCCAAGTTCAATCCGCCGAGTAGACAGAGAATTGTAGACACCCTGGAGACTTACGGGATACCAAAGTATCGCAATCAAGCGCCGTTTTTCAGCGACGAGGCCGACGTACCGAAGCAGAAGGAACTCGCACAGAGGATGCTCAAAGTGCCTGGAAAAAGTCTCAAGGATTTGCAGCCATTCGTTTCGTTGGTCGCAGGCGTCACGGGACTCGCTCGCTGGCGCAGAATGAAAATCAACGAGTTACAGCCGGGTCTTGCCAGATCCAAAGACATCGGCGTGATTCGCGCGATCGTCGGGGATGGAACGGTAAATGTTCGACCTCTGACGAGGCCGCCGACGCAGAAGGAAGTAAAAAATTGGCTGAGAGCTCGAGAATATCTGGAGAAAAAAAAGAAGCAGGAAGAGACGACGAAGAAAAGTAAAGAACAGCAGAAAATCGCAGTTACGGATGAAATCACCGGACAGGAGGAGAACGAGTGCGGATCGAACGCGTCGGATCTCAGCATCGTTGAGGCGTCGCCCGAGAAAAGCGTCGATGGCAGAGATTCGGATAAAACGCTGAATTACACGCTGAAGATGAAATTAGCTAAGCGGGGATTGGGCAAAAAGGCGGAAGAACTGCGAAACAGCAAACCGACGGCTTCGGTGCAGAATGACTCGCCGGACGCGAATGAATCGGGTCGAGGACCGTCGACATCGCAAAATTCCGACAGTACGGAGATGGATCCGTCGCTGCTGAGCGTGCTGCAAAAATCGCGACTATTCAAAGAACAAGAAGCCTCGAGACAGCTCGGACTTTCACGCGGGCAAATTGACTTTCTCTCGGATTCGACGAGAAGCAACGTTGCCGACGAGAATCTCCAGAATGCGAAAGCTTTGACGCGGGTGAGAATTGATAAAAATTGTCCGGCAGCTATAATTTATTAATTAAACGGTGCGATGGGTTTTTTAACGCCGTTTTTTATCTCGCAGTATCAGTACCTGACGATCATGTGCTTAGAAGTTCACGTCAATACCCGAGGGGATTTACTTCCGGACTCTCAGCACGACGTCATCTCCGCGATTTTTTACTCCGTGCAAAGCGACGTTCCCCCGACTTCAAGCATCAAACCGCTCGAGCATGGTAAGTATCAAATCTGTTGTAGATTTTTCAGACACTTTTATCGCGATAATAACTTATTTAATTCACTACGAAATTCTGCGATTTCCGCGTTAAAGGTGTAATAATTCTGGCCGCTGAGGAAAAAGCGAAGAACAAGATGCACTATTCGTACGCGTCGAGCGTCCCGTGGTCCGTCGCCTTCGCAGACAACGAGGAAGCCCTGCTGAACGCTCTCGTGACTCTGGTAACGCGGGTCGATCCCGAGATTCTTATCGGGTGGGAGCTCGAGACTCTGTCCTGGGGTTACGTCTTCCAGAGAGCCTCGCGTTTGGGGATGAATTTGTCAAAACGCATCTCTCGAATACCGGCCACGCAGTGCAAGTGGGAGACCCCGGCGCCGGAGATCGAGTCAATGGCCGATGTGAAGCTTCCCGGTCGTATCGTCCTCGACATTTGGCGAATAATGCGTCACGAAGCAGGTAAAATATTTTATAACAATTGCAATACGATTTCATAATATATTTTTCTGTTTTTGTCTGCAGATCTCGTTTATTTTTTGTAAATCAAATTTATAAATACATCAATTATTAAAGATTAAATTAAATCAAATTAAATAAAAATAAATCTATTTTGCAGCTCTGCTGAGTTACACGTTCGAGAGTATGATGCACCACATTCTAAACGAACGAGTGCCCTGTCCGTCGTTCAAGATCCTCACGAGCTGGTGGAATCTCAGCCGACCGCGATCCTTGCGCTGGAGAGTCGTGGAACACTACGGTCTCCGGGTGTTGGGCATTTTTCGAATGCTCGATCAGCTCGACATAATCGGACGCACGAGCGAGCTCGCTCGGCTCTTCGGCATCCAATTCTACGAGGTTTTCTCCCGTGGATCGCAGTATCGAGTCGAGTCGGTGATGCATCGACTCGCGAAGCCTCTGAATTTCATCGCGGTATCGCCGTCGCCGGCGCAACGCGCTTCCATGAGGGCGATGGAGGCTCTGCCGTTGATCATGGAACCCGAATCCATGTTCTACACTGATCCACTCATCGTCCTCGATTTTCAGAGCTTGTATCCCAGCATCATAATCGCGCACAATTACTGTTTCTCCACGTGCCTCGGACGAATTGAACATATTGGACAGTGAGTACATAATTTTCAATCTTTTCCTGTTCAATTTTTTTGTTCTCTATTAAAAAGTTCATAAGCAACCATTGTTGTCGATTTATTCGGCCTCTGATTGGTCATTGGAAAACCGACAGTCGTTGTTTAATATCGCGAAACTTGGCAGTTGGTCAAAAAAGCGTTTTTTCTGTTTATTAAATTCGAGAAAAATAAAAGAATCAAACCTCTTTCAGGCCGCAACCGTTCGAATTCGGCGCTTATAACCTTCGCGTTCCGAAAAATACGGCGCTGAAGCTTCAGGGCAAAGTGAACTTCGCGCCATGCGGAGTGGCTTTCGTGAAGCCCGAGGTGCGCTTGGGAATTCTGCCGCGGATGTTGACGGAGATACTGGAAACGCGTTTCATGGTGAAGAAGGCGATGAAGGATCACAAGAAGGCGGACAAAACGTTACAACGCGCTCTGCACTCGCGACAATTGGGTCTCAAGCTTCTCGCGAACGTAACGTATGGTTATACGGCTGCGAATTTCAGCGGCAGGATGCCGTGCATAGAGGTAAGCGTTAAGAATTTTCGTCTTAATTTATGACAATGAAAAAAAAACGTAGGACGCCGAAATAATTCGATTGTCAACTTAGGTTGGAGACAGCGTTGTGAGCAAAGCGAAGGAAACTCTCGAACGCGCGATAAAAATGGTGGAATCGACGCCTAAGTGGGGAGCTCGGGTTGTTTATGGCGACACCGATTCTCTCTTCATTCTCGTCCCCGGAAAATCTAAAGCCGACGCTTTCGTCATTGGCAACGAGATCGCCGATGCTGTTACCGCCTCAAATCCACCACCGATTAAGCTCAGATTCGAAAAAGTCATGTATCCATCGATTTTACAGGTAAACATAAAAAAAAATTATTTAACAGACAGAATATAGAAATTTATCAGTGCCAGATTTATTTATTGATTTACTTCTGTGGTGTCTAGACGAAGAAACGTTACTGCGGCTATATGTACGAGACCCCGGAGCAAGAAACGCCCACGTATTTGGCCAAGGGAATCGAGACGGTGCGACGAGATGGATGCCCGGCCGTTTCCAAGGTAAATTAGCTATCCACTAATAAACGAATGTAAATAAATAAATGTCAACATTTCGTGATTTTCATAATTATCGGTACAGATTCTCGAGAAAACCCTGAAGATCCTGTTCGAGACGAAAGACGTTTCACTCGTAAAAAAGTACGTGACGAGACAGTTGGACAAAGTCTTGAGCGGCAAAGTTTCCATTCAAGATCTGACGTTTGCGAAGGAGTTCAGAGGCCTGAGGGGCTACAAAGCGAAAGCTTGCGTGCCGGCTCTCGAACTTACGCGACGATTGATGCGAAAGGATCCCCGCGCCATCCCGAGAAACAGCGAACGCGTGCGTTACGTCATCGTCGCCGGTGCACCGAATCAGGCTCTCATACACTGCGTTCGAACGCCCTGGGAACTCATCAATGATCCTGGCTTGAGACCCAATGCCGTTTATTACGTCACGAGAGTAATTATTCCGCCACTGAATCGATGTTTGAATCTCATGGGCGTCGATGTTAACGCTTGGTGAGCGTTATTTTTAATTAACTAGAAACAATGACGCCGTTCTGATGCTATTCTGTTGTCGTTCACTCAGCCAATGTAACATCTGCCCTTTCAATTGTAATAACAGGTACAGAGATATGCCGCACCGACAGATTCTGCACAATCCTGTCGGTCAACCGATTGACAAGCAAAAGCTGACGATCTTCCAATACTTTGGCACGATCGTTTGTGTCTCTTGCGGCCAACCATCGGCCAAGGGAATATGTACCGAGTGTTTGGCCTATCCTGCGGATACTTTGGTCGTTTTGCACGAGAAACTCAGGTGGTTGCATCGAACTTACGATCAAGTTACTTCGGTATGTATAATTTTTCCATAAACGCATTGGAGAATTTTTCGTACTTGACTGAGATTTTAAACATTTTTCATAATTGATACCACAGATTTGTCAGTCCTGCGTGGGACAAGCAGATGTCGCCGACTGCTCATCACTGGATTGTCCCGTTCTTTATCGTCGATCCCAGGCTCACCGAGAGCTCTCTCAGTCTACTCACCTCCGAAATATAATCGAGTGCGGTGACAACCTTGAATTCTGACGATTCCGCTCGTCGTCTACTAGCGTGAAAAAGCATGAAATCGTCGACCGCGACATGTGAGATTCGAGCTCAAGCGTCATTGGTTTTTACTTGAGCGACGCGACGAATTTCGTAAGCCAATTTGTTGATTACAGAGTATAGGAGAATTTTTACGAATGTTTATGGCGCAATGTTTACATGGCGAGTCACTCTTCGGATCTCGGAAATTAGCTGCCTTTCCCCATCCAGCAATTCAGAATTATATTTTCATTGATGAGCGAACACAATCCCGCGACACTATTGATTTTTCGATGAATTCTAAAGAGTCTGTTTATGGTCGATTGTTTTTATGACATGTAAAAAAAAAAGAAGAAAACGAGATATATATTTCATACGCGTTTATTGTAAAGAGCATAGAATATAGCGGAATGTTGATCTATTTTTTCATGATTCTCGAGTCTAAAAGCGTTTGCACACTGCTGATAAGCAACGGGTAATGATACTTCGGACGGAATGCTGCACGAGTCGCGCAAATTTAAATAGTTAAATGTATCTAACTGCTGAATCTGAATTTTTAACAAAGCTGAGGACACCGATGCGTCGCATCGAATTTAGCGTCGGAGGTGACCAATCTCTCGTTACTGCGTCTAGTCGTTCTCGCTTGTTTGTCCCATAATTTGTGTTTATAAAGGTAAAGTACAAATCCGTTCTGAAGTTTGGAGTCTAATGATCTAAAAATAATTCGAGCTACAGTTGTAATGAAAACAATTGGACAACCATCCATAGCATTTGTGATGGAGATTTTATCGGATTAAAAATTTATTTTCGTACGATTGACGCTTCTCGCATCTACGTACTAATTTGATACCATTTTTTACATAAAATCCTAATTATGGGACACGCGATCTTTAATATAGCCGATTCGAAAGTAGCGAGAGGCGCTCGTCTCTGTTCGCGATATCCCGATTGAGCAGATTCACCGTCGAAGACATTCCCCGTGGCTCGTTAAGTCAAATCGTAAATACGATACGATAAAAAGTTGTGCTCAGCACCGAATGTACACAAGAAACTTGACAACCGGCGAGCCCGACGCGCAGTAATCTTCCAGTGAGCTGCGAAATCAAACAAGTGCCATTGTTCTTGAATATATTTATGTTCTATTTCAACGTCGGGACGTCGATTCCAAGTTGCGAGAGTTTACTTCTAGAATTTAGCGAAATATTTTCACAGAAAGTGTATCCCCCGAACACGCCGGTGTCACGTGATTTGTTGTAGGCCGTATAAACGTTGTCAGGCAATGTTGCGCAGGTCGGGGTTTCGATCGAGCGAGGCCTCTTTGAAGTGTTTCGCGTGGCCATCGAAGCGACCAAACCTCATCGACCAATCTTGTTCACTGAAACGGATAAACGACTCGCTCGTGCCGCCGGCAGCGCGAGGGCTCGTTGATCCCAGACAAAAAGCTCCATGTTATCTTTGTAAAATACGGCTTTTCCATCTTTTATTTTGTTTGTTGAGTGGGATTCAATTGTTAAAGTATAACCCGTAGCCACCGCGAAAGTCGGTTGAAAGATATTTTTATTTTATTTTGTAAACTAAAATCAAAGATAAAGAGAAAGCGATCAACGTCGATTCCCAAGATCGACCTCGATCGCCAGTGAACAATTTATATCACATATCGTCTATTATTTTGTTTATAAACGTGTTCCGTACTCGAGAACGTACAAACAGAACGCAGTGCCGCGTTAATTTCACTGGAAAGGTCCTAAATTGAGTACGGGACACGTTAAAAATATTCGTGAACACTGTTCGCAATCGTGTACAGATTATTCGAGGATCAGCGAGCGAATAAAGAGAAATGACAAAATAAGATAAAGTATTAATCCAAATGTTACATTATATAAGATTATCGTTGTTACTAAACCGCGACGATTATTGATTGCACAAAGTGTGCAAGGGCTGTGTGTATGTATGTGTGTATGATATAAGTGCGGTTTTATAGGAAGAGATGAACAAAGCACCGAGAGACGTGTGCTCGTTATGTATCATATATTACTTCTAATTCAACTGACATGATTGAAAGACTGCTGTAAAACCTCTCTATTACACGTTGCAACATGTACTAATGATTTAATATTCTAAATGGACTTTAATATACTCTTAATTGATTAGCACATTCCCCCCTAAATTTCTGGAGAGTGGAGATTCGAGTGTAGGATCAACTTTTTTACGTTCTCACCTACGTGGACTCAACCTTCACAACCAGTTTTTTTTTACTCCATCGATGATAATCCATATCAATTAATTCGACGAATGGGGCGGAAATAATAAAGAAGACGAGACCAGACATCATTTTTTTACACAGAGATACGTTCAATAAATTTTATTCGGCTTCGAACAAACTTCATCTAAGAGGATTCTTTGCCTCCTACTCCAATCACGTATATAACAAGGGTGCGGCGTATTTGTGTGTTCTGCGTCAATATCGTGTTATATACTTTGTTTTCCTTTTAACGTGAAATATAGTTCAGTCTTTTACATTTGTAGTATACATAGGGTATAGAAAAATATGAAACTGTTTATTTACTTTGTTGTTCTGTTGTACAGTGCCAATTCGCGTCTGCAATTAGTTTTGTGTGTTCGCACAGCGTTTTGATTATCTGCGGGAAGACGTTAGAAAAGTAGATTTAATTTCTTTTTTCTTTAAATCGAGAAAAATATACGTAGACCTACGATTTTTCGAGTGTCCACGCGTTGTATCTATACAATTCTACTGAAGTTTTAAATTCAAATCACGATGAAGTTTAGAGTATGTAATACCGCACCCGCGACATGAAAAATACACAATTCTCGGTGAGTTTGATTCTATACACAAATATTTTTAGGAGCGGTCGCGATGTTTCTTCCAAAAATTCGACCTTTTTGATCATTCGCCAACATTCTTCTTATTCTCCGACACGATCTTACACGAGGATCTTACGATTGAGAAAACACTCAATTCCGTTGCGGTTGTTTCGTCACCTGCTGTGAAATTCGAGGTACTCGAAACTATCGGTATTGCCGACGAGTTCGCACGGTTCGCCGTAGATACATCACAAGGAACAATTTCGGTATCACATAGAGTACGACGAATGAGATGAATCAGTGCGAATTCACGAGGCAAAAAGCACGAAAATATTAGTTGCAGAAAAAAATGCTCAAAAATAATTTCCAACTCCGAGCAAAAATATCTCCATGATCCGTAGATTAAGAACTATCGCAACTAACAAATATCTGAGCTCTCGGAAACACCAAATCTCTCCAGATTGTCGATACATCAATTCCATCGAGTTCCGAGCAAACATCAACTCGTCTCCCATTTTCCGAAACTTTTGTTCCACCGATGATACGTAATATCCGCAAAAAATAATAAAAAAATCGTTAAGAGTCGTGAGAGCAAAACATTTTCTAGGAAAAATCATAAATAACATAGACGGCGTAACTTAGGCGGTAAGAGGATACAGGTAAAATGATTTTGGTAAAGCAACGATACGACGCTTAATCTATCCATCGAGTTGGAGTTGCCCGTTGGTTGTAGACGTGGAGCAGCTTGCGCTACCATAGCGGAAGGATTCCACCGCCCAGTCTTCGTTAGAGAACAATGCAGGAGCTCTTCTCACGGAAGGGGTTGGATTTTTGGGACGAGAAGCCCACCAGGAGGCAGTCCTCCTGCTCGTGCTCCGTTATGTACTTCATGATGTCCTCGACGGCTTTGCTGACGGTGATGCGTTTGAGCGCGGCCTCGCGTCTCAGCTGCTCCGTCACATGGCGTTGTTGCTGTAAACTCGTGATCACCATGTCCATAACCGCTGTATCTGACAGACCTATTTTCGGGCGTGGTCCGGACACTCAACAGGAAGCGCAGCCCTTAACGGGGCTCGTGAATCGCTCGTCGGTCGTCGGTCGTCGGGTTTCGCAGTACGAAACACAGAAACGGTGCGGATCTCACTCGGACACTCGGGATATTTCGATGACTCGATGACCTCGCCGGATTTCTGGCTCTTTAGTCGCAGAAGTTGCAGCTTCAGTCGCGTCGGTTTGCCGCTTCGCGATGATGATTGACGTCAACGGGCGATCGCTCACGATATTAAAAACAATGACAATGGCGTCGTAACCGACGGGAATTCCGGTTGGCTGAAATTACGAGATTCGAGGTATCTCGACTATGTTGACGACTTCCGGTGGTTTCGTTTGTCTCGGGATTTGCAACGCGAACGAAAGTTCGCGGCTGGAATGTCGACGATTAATTTTTTTGTAATTTTTTTTGGTGAGGGGAAGACAGAAAGAAATTAGCTGGGCGGCTGACGCGAGAAATGCGCAAGATTAAGGCTAAATTTGTTTTAGCGCGATGATTGCTGATTAAGGGATTGGTAACCATGATATCGACTGTTTCGACGCAGTTCAGACGGCTATATTTATGCGCGATGAATCATTGGCGACGATTATTCAATGCATAATTTGAAGGAAATTTCCACTACGTCCGAGTCCTGCAGATATTTTTTTTCTGTTTCGGACAGTTTCCAGAAATAACAAAAGAATTTTCGTCAAGCGAAAACTCTGTTGATCGTATTCGAGTTTCGAGATACATCGAAAAACATGACTTCCGGTTAGAGCTGCCAACTACGTGAAAATAAATATGAGATTCATTCCGATATTTTGCTTTGCCTCGAAAATTCGCGTTGCAATTCGGCAAATGCGAACGATGAGTTGATGATATTTAATTATCCGTAAAAAATGAAGTCCCGACGCGACTGTTTTGTTTAATTGCAGCTATTTTTCACAGCGGCGGAGCAACGATGCGCGACTCGGCGATTGGTAGCCATGACAGCGCAGTTTCGATGGAGACCGGTGTGTGATCATCGGCCAACCTCCGACAATTGTCTCTGAGTGATTTCTTGGGCGACACATGTGACAGAGTGTTTTATCGTAATAAAAATGGCTTTACACGTTCCAAAAGCGCCAGGAATGGCACAAATGATGAAGGAGGGATCACGCGTAAGTTTGAACAATCGTTGGGTCGTATCATGTCGCCTGTAACTTTGTCGCGAACGAAAAACCGACCGGCTACGACCAACGCCGAAATGGTCCCCCTGAACGTCACGCTTATATATCTCCTTTTATGGGCAAGAGCACTCCTCGTGCTACATCGAATTATCAACCCGACGTCATCTCGATTTTCTCGCGGTTTTCGACTTAAACTCGACGAAAGTCTGATATACGACCACACCCTTGCCGTTGACCCTTCTTTCTTGGTCCAATGGTTGATTATCACATGTTTCCTCGATATTGAGGAAAATCCGTAGACCTTGGTACAACTTCAGATTGCTCCGGCGTCGAAGTCAACTATGCGAAATACTTAGGAATTCACATTGGAAATAATTGAAGATTTTATTTCACCACAAAATCAGGCCTTTTTGAACTTTCTCTGCAATAAATGTTACTCGTTTAAAGTTACAACATTTGTCAAAAATGTTTATTTTACATAGATATAAATTTGCTTTAAATCAATGATATTGGGGTCATATCTGCTTTTCTCAGAATTTACATGGATTTTTTTTTTTTTTTATAGTATTTCTCCGGCCTTGAAGAAGCGGTCTACAGAAACATTGCAGCATGCAAGCAATTCGCACAGACAGTGCGCACCGCTTATGGTCCAAATGGCATGAACAAAATGGTCATCAATCACTTGGAGAAGCTTTTTGTCACAAGCGACGCAGCTACGATAATCAAGGAACTCGAGGTCGAGCACCCAGCGGCGAAGCTCATGGTTCTCGCATCCGAGATGCAAGAGGCGGAGGTTGGAGATGGCACAAACTTTGTCATCATATTCGCCGGTGCTTTGTTGGAGGCTGCCGAAGAACTTCTGCGCTTGGTAAGACTCAGAGCAATTTTTTTTTAATCAATAAATGTGCTCTAGAAAGTTTAACGCAATTCACGTAAAATTAATTGACCAGTACTTTTTTTTACATTTTGAAATGAAAAAAAATATTGTTAGTTAGAATTTGACGATTTCTAATAAAACTGAATTGTCAAATCAGGGTATCACCACTTCGGAGATCGTAGAAGGCTACGAAGCCGCTCTGGAAAAAGCCCTCGAAATCCTGGAGACACTGGTGGTCTACGAGGTAAAAGACATCCGGAACCTCGAGGACGTGAAGAAGGGAATAAGAACGGCCATAATGAGCAAACAGTACGGAAACGAAGACCTCCTCACTTCTTTGGTGAGCGAGGCCTGCGTCTCGATTCTCCCGGAGAACACGACCTTCAACGTCGACAACGTTCGCGTTACGAAAATTTTGGGCGCGGGTCTGCAGTCCTCCCGAATCATTCAGGGCATGGTATTCAAGCGTCAAGTCGAGGGCGACGTGACGAAGATGACGAAAGCAAAGATCGCGATCTTCACGTGCCCGGTTGACATCACTCAGACGGAAACCAAGGGAACGGTTCTCATCAAAACCGCCGACGAACTGATGAAATTCTCGCGTGGCGAGGAATCGCTGCTCGACAGTCAGATCCAGGCGATCGCGAATACCGGAGCGACGGTCGTCGTTTCCGGTGGTAAATTCGGCGACATGGCGCTTCATTATATGAACAAATATAATTTGATGGCCGTGCGTATCCCAAGCAAATTCGACATCAGACGCCTGTGCAAAGCCGTGGGAGGAACAGCGCTTTCCAAGCTGGTACCGCCGACGAAGGAGGAGCTCGGCTACGCCGATTCGGTGCACACCGACGAGCTTGGCGACACCGCGATCGTCGTATTCAGTCTCGACAGCAAAGAGAGCCGCATCAGCACTGTCGTCGTTCGCGGAGCTACGGAAAACTTCATGGACGACATCGAGCGCTCGATCGACGATGGCGTAAATACTTTCAAGGGCATGAGCCGCGACGGACGATTCGTTCCCGGCGCCGGTGCGACCGAGGTCGAGCTCGCAGCTCAGGTGGCCGATTACGCGGAGACACTGCCGGGACTCGAGCAATACGCGGTGCGTAAATTCGCCGCCGCTCTCGAAACATTCCCGAAGACACTTGCCGAGAACAGCGGCAACAGGGCGTCGGAATTGTTGTCCAAGCTCTACGCAGCTCACAAGGAGGGCAAGAAGGCTTACGGCTTCGACATTGATGTAAGTAATTTGCAATCTTTCGAAGATAAGTAAGGTACATTTGTTTAATTAAAATTATTTTTTCCGTTACTAAAAACATGATTTTTCAATTTGTTTTACAGGGTACCGGTGCTGCGTTGATCGACACCGCCGAGGCTGGTTTGATCGACTCTCTCATCACAAAGTCCTGGGCTTTGAAATACGCCACGAGTGCAGCTTGCACTATTCTCAAAGTCGACCAGATTATTATGGCCAAACGAGCGGGTGGACCGAAGCCGCGTGCTGGAAACGCCAACAGCGACGACGAGTCGTAGAGAGAACCGCCGCTCGTTTTTCCCCAACACCATTCGCGCCCTCCTCACTTTTCTAACGCTGTTCTTTAAAAATTTGTTTTTCCTTAGCGTTCTCTTCAGAGTTTGTATCCTCACGCATTATCGATCGTTTTAGGCTCTCACGCGAGCAACAGCGTCGTCAAAGTTCTGTTACGCATCCCACGTGATTTTGTAATGCAAATGCTATTTGTACTCTCCATTATTCATAATAATAAAACATAAGTTCACCCTGATTGTTTACTTCTTTAACGCTATTATTGTCAATGCTGCGCACTATTTTGCATACGGTAATAAAAGAAACACGACACTAATATTTGTTTTTTTATTTCTTGTCCTGAGATTTCCTAAAGCAGTCATTGTGGCGATATCTTTTGGTGCCATGCAAAAAATCAATAGTTTAGTCTCAAAAATATAAATATTTTTTGAATCAAGTAAAAGAGAGTTACTAGTTTTTTTAGAGGAAGAATATGCGACTTGAAAAGAGAAGCATACGTAAAAAAATCTATGTTGGAAAAAAAAATCAAAATATAATTTGCCTATGGACTCTGCTTTTAGCTGAAAAAAAACAGATGTATCGTAATCTATCCGGCACTTCCTCTATTGTCAATTATTTCCAATGTCAAGTGATCACAGCACGTTACGCGAGGACAACACCGCTCGTTTCGAAAAAAAAAAAAGTCTCGTGGCGTCTGGAAATTTCCGACGCCGGGCGGATAATCTGCAACGATGTTGATGCTCGTAAACGGTACGAACACATTGGCACGGTCATCACCGTACTGTATTCGGTCGATCGGACACTGCGCACTTCGTGGATATCCTGTCCATCCAATTTGCCGCTATTGAAAAACTAGAGATGAACGGCGTAAATGGGCAATATCATTGATGTCCCAGTTTCTGAACCCTCGACAAGCAGCATCGCGAATTCGTGATAGAAAGTTGCAACATCCAAGTGTGCTATCGATTTATCACAGGATTTTTTTGTTATTTCTGAAAAAAAGGTTGCCGACATTTTCAAAACGCTGAAATACCACTGGCATTCCAAAAATTAACAGTTTATCGAAGAATTTCGTACTGACACGATAAACGATTCTCGATAAGCGCACAGAGAGGACGAAAAATTCTTATTGCGAATGTTTCACCGATTTCAGCCAGGGGAGTGTCATATACATATTCTATAATCACCAACAATCGTATAAAAAATGAATAATTTATTTTTTTATAATTTTTGCAATTCAGCCTCCTCTGTTTATGTTTACATAATCAAAACACCGTGACGACCAGTCAGGGTGTCGATGTCGCGTGATTCGCGTGTGATTTTATTTAAAACGAGAGAAAAAAAAAGAAAAATAATCCGCATAAAGCGATCAACAACAGGGGCACTAATTCGTGCTCCTTGTCTCCGTCTCTCTCCCGACCGTGAGTGGGCAAACAAAGGACGGCCGCCGCCCGGTCAGCTGTGCGCAGGACAAACATTCGGGAATCTTATCGTGCGCCCGAGAACGTTCGGGGCTTCTCGAGTGTTCCCGTGCGTTCCCGGCCGGCCTGGAGAGCTCTGTGATTGGCCGGAACCATATAAAAGCCGGGCGGCGCGCCCCTAGCGTCAGTATTCAAACAGCAACCGAGCATCAAGCAAGGAAGCAAGCCGAGCAACAAGCTACGGAAAAATCTTCGTTTCAACGACGAACAACACACGAGTTTACACGGTCAACAGTGAACCAAAGTGAACAAAGAGTGAACGAAAAATCCTACAAAATGCCAGCAATCGGAATTGACTTGGGCACGACGTACTCGTGCGTCGGAGTGTGGCAGCACGGAAAGGTCGAGATAATCGCGAACGAGCAGGGCAACCGCACGACCCCGAGTTACGTCGCGTTCACGGACACGGAGCGTCTGATCGGCGACCCGGCGAAGAATCAGGTGGCGATGAATCCGACCAACACGGTTTTCGACGCTAAGCGTCTGATCGGCCGTCGCTTCGACGACCCGAAGATCCAGGCGGACATGAAGCAGTGGCCGTTCAAGGTCGTCAGCGACAGCGGCAAGCCGAAGATCCAGGTGGAATTTCGCGGCGAGCTGAAGACCTTCAATCCCGAGGAGATAAGCTCGATGGTGCTGACGAAGATGCGCGAAATCGCGGAGTCGTATCTCGGCGAGAAGGTGAAGGACGCGGTGATCACGGTGCCGGCGTACTTCAACGACTCGCAGCGCCAGGCGACCAAGGACGCGGGTGCCATCGCCGGACTCAACGTTCTGCGGATAATCAACGAGCCGACCGCCGCTGCGCTGGCCTACGGCCTCGACAAGAACCTCAAGGGCGAACGTAACATCCTGATATTCGATCTGGGCGGCGGCACCTTCGACGTGTCGATACTCTCGATCGACGAGGGCTCGCTGTTCGAGGTCAAAGCGACCGCGGGCGACACTCATCTCGGCGGCGAGGACTTCGACTCGCGACTCGTGCGTCACTTCGCCCAGGAGTTCGAGCGCAAGTATCGCAAAGATCTGCGCAACAATCCGCGCGCCGTGCGCCGTCTGCGCACGGCGGCGGAGCGCGCCAAGCGCACCCTCTCCTCGAGCACCGAGGCCACCCTGGAGATCGACGCGCTCTACGACGGCATGGACTTCTACACGAGAATCTCGCGCGCGCGCTTCGAGGAGCTGTGCGCCGATCTGTTTCGCGCGACCCTCGAGCCCGTGGAGAAGGCGCTGAAGGACGCGAAGATGGACAAGTCGATGATCAACGATATCGTCCTCGTCGGCGGCTCCACGCGCATCCCGAAGGTTCAGTCGTTGCTGCAGAACTTCTTCAGCGGTAAACAGCTGAATTTGTCGATCAATCCCGACGAGGCTGTGGCGTACGGAGCCGCTGTGCAGGCGGCCATTCTCACCGGCGAAGGCGACAAGAACTCGGCGCTTCAGGACGTTCTTCTCGTCGACGTCGCACCGCTCTCGCTCGGTATCGAGACCGCCGGTGGCGTCATGACCAACATCATCGAGCGCAACGCGAGGATTCCCTGCAAGCAGACGCAGACGTTCACGACTTACGCGGACAATCAGCCCGCGGTGACCGTTCAGGTGTTCGAGGGCGAACGCGCAATGACCAAGGACAACAATCTTCTGGGAACGTTCGAGCTGACGGGAATCGCACCGGCGCCACGAGGAATCCCGAAGATCGAGGTGACGTTCGATCTCGATGCCAACGGAATTCTTCACGTCACCGCGAAGGACACCGGAAGCGGACGCACTCGCGACGTCACCATCAGGAACGACAAGGGACGGCTGAGTCGCGCGGAAATCGACAGGATGCTCAGCGAGGCCGAGAAATATCGCGACCAAGACGCGAAGCAGCGCGAGAGAGTCGCGGCGAGAAATCAACTCGAGTCTTACGTATTTTCGGTCAAACAGGCCGCCCAGGAGAGCGGCGACAAACTGTCGCAGGCTGACAAGAATCAGGTGACCAACATCTGCGAGGAAACCATCCGCTGGCTCGACAGCAACACACTGGCCGATAAGGAGGAATACGAGCACAAGATGCAGACCGTGCAGTCGCAATGCTCGCCCATCATGTCGAAGATCCATCAGGGCGGCGGCGGCGGCGGGGCCACGAATGGAGCTCCGAATTTCGGAGGTGCTGGACCAAACTTCGCAGGTGGAGCGCCGAACTACGGCGGCAGTGGCGGCGGATATAACCAGAACTCTGGACCTACCATCGAGGAGATGGACTAGAACGGAAAAACTGGGCGTTAAATCTTCCTCCTTCATAATCTTTAGCCTTAGAGCCTAGTAACGAAACCATAGATCAACGTCGTTGTTATACCTTTTCATCGTTTCATTATTCAACTGCCACAACGATTTTTTAATTACTGAAAAATCTTAAAAGACTGATTTTTGTGAATTTGTCTACTACTGTTAATGGTTTTTTTAAACAGGACTGTAAACATAATGTTCGCTATGTACACTGTGTATACTATGAGTGTAAAAAAAAACCAAAGCCAGAAATAAATAGATAGTCGTTAGAAAATATAAATCGTTGATTTCTTTATTTGCGAGTTTTTTTTCTCTTAAGACTTAGTTGTTGTACTTATGGGCTGGGACTAGCTGGGCTGGATGCTCTTGAGCATTGTAGTGTTCTCCATCTCCTGAATCTTTAGCAGCAGAGTCGCGAGCGTGTGTCTCATCAGATGGAATTTCGAAAGACTCAGTTCGAATATATGACGCTCACCGGTGCTCAGTATCCATTCCATCAGTATCACAGGCTTCAGAACACGGGAGAGAGAACTGGAAATGATTTTTCATTTATACTTTTTACTCCAAATCGTTATGCATAATTTTTCTTTTAGAACTTTGTGTGTTACCTGGAAGATATTGTGATGTCTATTCTCCATATGCATTTTTTCAATCTTGGGAAGAATTTGCTCATCTCTGCAAGTCCATTTAAGAGTGCTGGCCTCTTGTGACCATAGAGAACCGCACACAAGTCCTCTATGCACTCATTTTCAAATCTACCATACAAACAATTAATTAAAAATAATCATTACACAACTTAATATCAGAGTTTTTTTTTCTAATGAATGGGTTTGAATTATAATTTACGCACTTTAATTCCTGCAAACACTGCTTGAATTCAGCGTGTTTAATCGAATTCGCGGGAGCCCGTAGATGAACTCTGATGATCATGAGAACAGCTGAGTACCACTCATCGACTTTGCTCTCCGGTAAATTGTACTTCTCGGCGATCCGATCGAGCACTCCATCTTCCACGTGCTCCTGCTCTATCGATTTCACTGCAACTGTGCGTCAAAATACTCGTAAAGGTCAACAAAACTAAGCTCCAAAATGATGATCGAGAGGTTATCAATATCAACTATCAATTTATTCAAGCCAACGGTTGTCGCAATTCGATTTTTATTACGTCAATATTGTTATCTCACGTTGAATGAGGGGTCGCAGCAACGTTTTCTTCAATTCCGATAACACTTTTCCTTTATTTCCCAGACTCGTTGACAGTTGCATCAACGCCGTGGCTGACATGTTTTTCCAGGAGTCACACGCCTCTTCTCGTCGTTCCCCTCATCTCCTGCTCGGGAACCGTGCTGACTGCTCCGATAATAACAAGCCCCCCTCTCTCACCGTATTCGAACACCGAACTCAGCCGGTGACTGAATCTGTAAACGCGACAACCGCAGTCGCAGATTTTCCACCTCAAATTGTGTATAAGCTGGAAAAGTTAGGAAGCCTGTAAAAGATGCGACAGCTTCCCCAAAGATCTTGATACACGAAAATAACATTTCCGATATTATTCAATTAAAAAGGTCTTCAAACTCCCTAATAAGGTCTCGTACCGACCCGAATCAATGAAATCCCCTCTCCCAGTTGTCACACCGGTCGTTCCGCTCATCGGGCGATTTCCCCGCCATTCGCTTTATTCAAAGTGAGTGGTACCTCTATCGCGGTGCAGTGATCACGGCGCCTCCGCGGTCTCCGGTGCTTTAAATACAGAGCAACACGTCGGCACATAACCTCAAAAGTACGCATCGAATGTCACTGGTTTGTCACTCGCTTATTAACACTGTAATATCGTTGTAGTACACGAAGCAACATGAGTGCCGACAGCCCGTGGCCCGAGGTCGCCCTCGCAGCCAAGGAAAACCGTCACGAGTTGGTGCTGTCGCGTGCCGATGTCTCGAAAAGAATCGCCGCCTCCGGCATCCACAGCAGCGTGTTCGCCCTGCACAATCTGAACTACCTCGCGATTCACGAGACGTGCCTCGAGGTGATACCCGACGACATCGCCAAGCTCGAGAATCTTATGACGCTCGCGCTGCACTCGAACAAGCTGAAAGCCATACCTGAAGCCATTGGCAAGCTAGCCAAGCTCAGGGTACTCGACTGCTCGAGAAATCAGCTCGAGCAACTGCCGCAGTCGCTCAGTCACCTGCCGCAGCTCACGTCCATCAATTTCAGCTCCAACAATCTCAAGGAGCTGCCCAGCCAAGTGGCCAACACCAAACTCAGCTCCCTGAATTTGTCCAACAACAAGTTTGAAAAGTTTCCCGACGTCTGTTATCCCGAACTCGTGCATCTTGCCGAAATCAAGGTTAATGGAAACAAGATCACAGAATTGCCAGGAGCTGTGGCTTCTCTGCCGTCCTTGAAGCTCTTGGATCTGGCGGATAATTGCATAAAAGGCAAGAAATAATGATTGCAGAATTGTAAGGTCCTTTGACATCGTGTGCCTCGAGAATTTCATCGAAAATTTACATTGATAAAGGACTTTGGCAACTATTTGGGTGACATTTCTATAAAATGTTTTTTTTTTTTTCATTTTCAGTTGTACCTGGAGAATTGGCGGACTGCTCAAAATTAAAGGAACTGAACTTGAAGGGAAATTCGCTGGCCGATAACAGACTCTCCAAGCTCGTGGATCAGTGCAGAACGAAGCAGGTTCTGGATTACGTGAGGCAGCATTGCCCGTCATCGGACAAGCTCGAAAGCTCGGGCGGAGGCGGCGGAAAGAACAAGAAGGGCAAGAAGGGTCGCAAGAATTCAGAGAGCGACAATGCAGCCAAGAATCTCGAAGTTCTGTGCCACAAGATGAAGATCCTTAAAGTCGCGGACGATAATCCGGTTATCAAGATAACCGAGCACGTGAAGAGCGTGAGGCCTCACATTGTCGCTTGCATTGTCAGGAATCTGTGTTTTACGGACGAGAGCTTCAAGAAATTCATTCAGCTGCAGACGAAGCTTCACGAAGGCATCTGCGAGAAGAGAAACGCGGCTACGCTCGCGACTCACGATCTCGATTTGATGGCACCTGGTAATTAAAGTCGATCATTGGCGATTTTTCTCTAATTAACTGTTTTTCGTCCATTGTCTTTTAGGCGATTTGACCTACACGGCCAAACCTCCGAACGAGATCGAGATAAAACCTCTGATGCGCAACAAAAAATTCACCGGCGCAGCGCTCTTCCAACAGCTTCAGACGGAAGCGATTAATTTGCGAAAGGAAAAGAAGCGCAACGTCTACTCGGGCATCCACAAATATCTTTATTTGCTGGAGGGAAAGCCCCTGTATCCCTGTGTTTTGGATAGTTCGTCGCAGGTTGTTTCATTTCCGCCCATAACGAATAGCGACATCACGAAGATGTCGCCGAGCACGAAAACGATGCTCGTCGAGGTAACCAGCGCGTCTTCGCAACAGGTTTGCAGGTACATCGAGGAGATTCTGCAATTAAATACGCTTGTGATTTTGAACGAATGATTGATTCGTCTTTTTCGTTTGAAGAAACGTACTGGATCAGTTCCTGAAGGAATTGCTCGTTCTGGGACTTGGAAGTAACTCGGAATCAGGCGAGTCCCGGGAGTTCAACGATTTGCTTGTTTCGCAAGTCAAAGTCGTGGATATGGAGGGCAACATGAAACTGGTTTATCCCTCGAGAACGGATCTGGTCTACGAGGACAACAGCGTGGCTGTTGTCAGAGAGTAAAACGATTCTCGCCAAGACTTTGTCGGTTAGAATGAGCACAAGCTACTATGGTGCCGGTCCGCTTGTGAGTACAAAACACGCAAAGATAAGTCAACGAGTACAAAATATTTCTTTTTATCTTTGTGCGCGTTGCAATCGTGCGACGAGTCGCCAACCGTTTTTCTCTAGTTTGTACAGTCGTAGCGTTGTAACATCGTATCAGGTATACTTATTGTTGCAAACCAAAAAAAAAGAAAAGAAGTTGAACTATTTTATGTTTCGCAAGCAGCTTCGTTTTTTCTACGAATACAATACAATACTAGTGTCAGATTTAAAAACACCTGATTCGTTAGTTCATTTACGCCCTTTTCACTACAAATCTCGAAGGAGCCATAAAATATTTAAACTGAGTTTTTATGATTTAACTTTTTTCTGTACTGGATATTTACGCACAATATTACTCATGGGATATGTCTGTATTGCTGAAATTCATGTTACGCAAACTTATGGCAATCTATTTGATCGCCAAAACGTGGAGACACGATGGAGATGTAATAAAATTCTAATCCCTATCCAACCCTTGAACAGATGTAATTCGTGCAACTCATGAAAAAAAAACGTTTCATCCGCGTTTTAATCATTTTCGTGCGGATTTCTGAGGCGAATAATTGATTCTGAATAAATTTTGAAAAAGGAGAAACAATATTTTGCAACTTTTTTTTTTCGAGCGCTTGAAACCGGAGAGTTTGAAAATTCGAACACCCGTCGAGCCCGCCATTTCCGCGTCAGCTGACGAAGTTGGCGCTGTTGTGTCAAGTTTGCCCCCCAAACAAGCCGGTCGTCCGCTGTTTTTATGAATATTCGCCATTTAACGTTCGTTCGCGCGTTATCGCGGTATTACGAATCGTCAACGAATTTTTCACATTTTTCCGAGTTCTCGCAACGCCAGGCGACAGGGTTAAGGTCAACGTCGATCCACCAAGAGCCCTTTGCCGCTAGTGGAACATTAGTTTCTCCCTTTTTTCGTCCCCCTCAATCGTGCGCTTGTGCTTTCCAAACTTCCAAAACATGCGCGAATGTTCAAAGTGTTAACATGGCGCCCGAAAACGTGACTGAACATTACCGGGGAATCTGAGAAGGAGCTTTGAGGTTAGTCTTTGACTTTGTTTATCGATGTCTATCGGACCGATCGAAAGATCGATAATCCTACGATCTCCCGAAGATCCAAATTTTCACGCTTATTCGTCATACCGCACGCGATTCCAGTCTGAACATCGCTTTTGTTTTCCATTTGAACTTTTGCCAATATGAATTATGCTTTGTAATTCCTTGTCCTTTGTCTTGGACTAATTTTTTTCCCTGAGATTATTATATTCTCCAATTTGTGGGTGATTTCTGTGTCGTCAAGGATGTTTAAAAATCAAACATGCTTATTTACTGTCTCAATTATGGTGTCTCTAATGCCATTGCGTTTGTTTCTATTTCCATTCTAATGGAGTGAACATCTTGCATATATGTTGTGATGAGACAAAGAGAGTAATGATGAGTCATCAGATTTCTGTAACTTTGGGCAAAGTTACCTTTGAAGTAAATCTTTTTGTATAGGTTTGATTAAGCAGCATTTCAGTTAGATTTCTACTTAAAAATTTCAACATTCGAGATTTGTATTTTGATGCTGTTATTTTTGTCTATTTCAATAGCAATGCAATTGGCCATCTATATATGTTTATATGTATATGTAACATTGACAAAGAGGGCTGAGTCATCAGTGGCCTTCAATTACCTTTGAAAAAAGTTACTTCAATATTTGTCTGCAGAATTTATGCTGAGCATCCTTGCATAGACAAACTTGTAATATTTCATGTTTCTGTCTCAATTTTGTTTTTAATTACAATATGGATTCTTTATATGATTTGCAATACTTTTCTATTCATAGTACTGAAAATAATAAATCTAAGTATGACTCTAGGCGTACTCGATTCTATTCTAGATTTTTTTTATTTCAATGGGGATACAATCAGTATCTATTTGTGTACAAATGAAACACAAGAAAAATAATGAATCAGAGATTTTTAATCATCTCTGTTACAATTAATAAACAAAATTTATGATTTCTACATACAATTAATAATAAAAAAAAATCTATTGTATGGAGAAAATCATGAAAACTTGTGAACTGTTCATTAGGCTATGTAACAAATGCACAGAAATATCACCTAAGTACATAACAAAGTGTAATGGCCAGAGTGCAGTAGGCTTAGGTCCACACTATTCACATCTTCGTGAATGATCAACATTGAAGATCTATACATCAAAATATGTCTTCATATATTCTTTTTTATGTGAATATTCACATACATCATGTTTCGTATATTATATTTTTGGTACGGGGAAGAACGAACGAGAAAATTCTGTCTGACTAGCACAGAGTTTATCATGGAATTTTTTTTTGATCACCCTGTCTGTCTTTCTGCACTTCTCAGAAGCTCAATTCACTTTGCGAAGAGCTTCGCGCTCCTTGATGTCTATTATGCTCAGATTCATGCACGCCACGTAGCCGTGCAGGAGCGATAGGAACGTCTTCACAAACGCAATTGGCGCCGAAATTAACAGCACCGCCCTGTACAAACTTATTCCCGCCACTGCAACAGAATTAAAGGGTTTAAAAGGTTCTCTTGAAAATCAGGGACATGTTAATAATACATTTTTGTTTTAATTGCTAAAAGACAATTCTTTATTTCTCTAATTTTTAATTAAGAAATAAATATAAAAAAATAACCAAAGCAATCAAATTACTCACATAAGGGTCCTTCGGTGAAATGCAAAAGATACAGGGCAGCGTAGAATGCCTCGTTTCCTGCGCACATAATGAACAGAACTTTTCTATTGGTATAATAGATGCTCATTATTGCATTTTCGGACATGTCAATGAATTTGTGGCTGGTCTTCCCCTGCAGCAGTGTCCTGTAACCCACAAATATCTTTAATATCGCGATAAATCTTTCTGAAGAGAAACAAATAATAACTTCATACGTATGCAAGTATAGCCAGTGGCAGGCAATGTCAATGGCCATGCTGAGCTGAAACCAGAATGCATAAGATGGATAGAACATGCTGAGGTTCACGAGAAGACACATGGTGCCGACCCGATCGGTCAGCTGATCGAGTATCGCTCCGAATTTCGTGCTCTGATTGAAATATCTCGCGGCATGACCGTCAACCGCGTCGAGCAGTGCGCTGAGTATGTAGCACCAGGAAGCGATGACATAGTGCGTCGGCATGAAGTAGAAGGATATCAGAGCCAAAATTACCCTCCCGAAACCTGAAATAATTATAATTCATTAAAAATACTAATTATTACATATGAAAGTATAACAGAAGAAAAATGTAGTTGCTGAAGCTACAGCAAGGCACAAGTGATCAATACAAGAAGACTTTGGAATGCAGCTGGCTAATATTGGGCTGTCGAGAATGATTCTCTTCAACCATCGTATACTTTCATTGGTACATCACAGTTGCAATGCTATATCAAATAAAAGTCTGTGCTTTATGCAAGAGGTGCAGATTTGCGCTATCTGCAATCATCTCATTTGTATATTTTTATCCATTGTTTCGTTGTCAAATTACAGGAAGACTAATAAAAAGACTCCAAATTTATGATCTATGTTAAGATAACAATATTCTTACTTTTTATTTTTATTATCATTTGCATCCAAGACTTTCATTTGTTATTTTGCTAAAACTAGTAATATTTAGAGGTTGATGAAAGCTCCATAATTTTTTTACCAGCCTTCAGCCCATTACAGAAAGAATTCAGGGCGTCTTCAGGAACTATCGAAAAGAAACAAGAATGGATAAGCTTGGAATGACCTCCAAGTATTTTTAGCCATGCTGGAGCTTGCGCTACATGAATTTTGAGTCAACAAACAATAAAATTCTTGGGTAAGACTGCGAGTGAAAAAAGACATCAAAGTACAAAGTACCGTCACTCTAATCTACATTCTTTTTATTATACTACGTAATTTTTTTTTTTCTCTTTGGTATCTGGATAAATACTCATTTTTCCATCCAAAAGAAGATACTCGCAAATCTATTTGTGTTGTATTTTTGCCGACCTTGTGTGTAACAAACAAACGACAGAAAGCGATTGTCGTGATTGACAGCAATTGTTCATAATTACCAATAATGTTGGGGACAAAGAGGAATATGTTCTCGGTTTCCGTCATTTTTCGTGCTTTTCTCGTTGCACTCGCCGGACGCTCGGTCGACAACAGCGGCTCCCGATTATCTGCAATTAAAGAACACGAATTACAAACGAGCGTTATCACGCGGACGGCGCGGGCACCTCGTGTCAAACGCGTTATCTCGACTCACTGAAAATAGAAAAAAGTCTCAAGCGTGGAAGCTCATAGACTGCTCGCCCGCCCCGGTCGCACTGTCGCTTCTCTTCGGCTTTGCGAGCGACGAGACAATTCACGACGCACGCAACCACCTCTACGTCAATGGAATCACCGTCGCCGCCGCCGCCGCCGCCGCCGTCGTCGCTGTTGTCTCGCGGAGCGGCGCGCGCGAGGCCGCGAATGATGACAAAAAGTCGTATCGAACGATGAGCTTTTGCGAGTTCGAGAGTTATCGATCCTGTGACGCGCACCTCTAGGTCCGTCCGTCCCTCTCCATCGTTCCCACCTCCCTCTGTCTCTCTCGCACTCTCTGTGCGCGATGAAGGCAGGGCCGTAGGATAATTTCAAGGTCTTCATCCTAATCCGGGATTAACTGTCATGCGGCTCAATGTTTTATTCGCGATTTATTGACTGAAATGTCGATTGGACCGCGGCAAACATGTTTCGGGGCGGCGCGAACGCATCGAACGCAGATTCCGATGCTGATAACAATAATAAAAATACTTAGGTTTAAAAAAAACATAAAAACGCCCTTGATGTCGAAACAAATATATTCGTAGGCAATCTAAGGGCGAACAAAAGTATCTTGCCGGTATATGTTTCTTCGAAAATTTCGCGATTTATTCGAAATATACAGCACGACGCGGTGCGGCGCACCGAACGTGAGCTACGCTCCTGAAACCAGACGACATTTTCGGAGGCCGAACGGCTGGTCTGCCGTGTGTCCTCCCCCCGTCGTGCGCAAAAGCAATCGTTTATTGTGTCCGCGGAAGGGAAAACTATCGGAAACGCAGTTTCCGACGAGTATTCAAGCCTCGTTGTCTGTGCACAAATGCGCATATGCATTCGGTGAGGTGTTTCGGATGCGTTAAAAACTGTGTTCCTCCCGATGACGAGCGTCCGACACTGAAATAACGCGTGCGGTACAATCCGACGACGAACGAGAGGAGGGCTCGCTCGCTCTCTCGCTGTGTTTCGCTCTCTCTCCCCTCTTCTTCGCTCTCTCTCTCTCTCTCTTCCTCCCTCTCGTCTCGCGTCACACACAGCCAAGTTTCGGATGGACTCTCCGTCGTTGTTCGTAGTACGCGGCCGCAGCGACTTGCGATTGTCGTAGATACAACGAGAGAACGACGGTCGCTATGAACGAGACGTGAGGGAGAGCGAGAGAGTGAGAGAGAGAAAGAGAGAGTGGGAGGGAGTGGAAGCAGGATAGAGAGACACAGATCGGAGAGAGAGAGAGAGACTGAGAACTTGATCGGTCCTCTCGCGAACACATGTTCCCCGTGTTGCTTGCAGTTTGTGTCGCGCGGGAGACGAGAGAAAAACGTTTCGCCTCGAACGATCGATAACTCATCAAGAACGTGTGCGAGGCTCGTCGCAACCGTCACCCTCGAGCGTCAGCGATTCAATTGTGATTTCAGCGACAGTGGAAAACGAAAAAACTCGCGGAAAAACGTGAATCGGAGCTGCGAAAAGTGCATCCGTCGGGGCCCGCGCGCGCGGCAAGTGCATTTCCGCGAGTGAAAACACCCGGAGCGCGCGCAGCGCGACATAATTATCGCAGTGAGTCTCGTGCGAGATGCGTCTGTGAGATTTTGTGTGTGCGGTGTGTGCGTGTGTGTGTGTGGTACCCGAAGTATAACGTCGAAATAAACGCAAGCGCGTCCACCTACAGTCTCGTTCACAACATCGCGAGAAACTCGCGAACGACACTTCTCCCCCCCCCCTCTCCCTCCCTCCTTCTTCGCAGTGATATCCACGAGAGCTTTTCGATTCTCATTCGAGCACTCGCCGAGACGCTCGAGGATATACCGAATACACGGACAGACACGACAGACGCGATATATGCATACATATACAGGGGAAAAATGCGACAGAACTGTGAATATTGTATCCCCGGTAGCCATTTTGAATTTATCAATCTACCATTCGACTCTAAGCAATTAAATCAACTACGTGTGTCCTAAGTTCGCAGGATCCGGGGGGGAACGTTGGATATGTTCCTCGTTTGGTGCGCGCGCGTTGTACTTGTGAGAACGGACAGTGGCGAACACGCGACTCCCATGACACCCGGGATATAATTATATAATTACTGGGGAATCCTTCGAAAGAGACAGTGACAGAGAGAGAGAGAAAAAAAGAAAAATTGTTTCGATGTCCCGGCTGCTGCTGCTGCTGCTGCTGCTACCGCTGCTCTCTCTCCCCCACCCCGGCCTCCGCTCGGCCCTCTGTCAACACGACGAAACACTGCGAATTCGCCGAGTGCTCGATTCGACGTACCTTCAAGAAACTATTTACAGTGACATAACGCACGTTCGACGACGATAACCGCTTGCGATTGAAATCGCGCGATCGCGATTGCGGTGCGCGCATCGTCGCCGTCGTCGGGGCGACCTCGTAACATTCGTCCAGCGACGCCGGGAGAAGGCGGCGCGCGGATTGCGTTCTCGCCTCCGGACGTTGCAAATAAATTCGCGCGTTCTCGTCGTCGGCCCGAACGCGGCGCTTCGAGGGAGACTTTGACGTTCCGCTCGCCACGCACACGCGTAACCGACGGGGTCTACAGGTGTTTCGTTGTTTTATCGATTGACACGCGGAATAGAGACACAGCGATAGAGTGAAAGACAGAGACAGAGAGCTCGAGTCGTACACACGTCGCCTCGGCCCGAGACGATCCCCGTTGGTTTTTGAGGTTAAAGAGGCCCGCGAGTCGCGCGCGCGCGCGCCCAGCGAGTCCCGTGAAAATTTCGACGAGTCGCTCTCTCTCTCCCGCTCTCTCTCTCTCTCTCGCATAATCCGGGAATGCCGACGAACTGACGAGGAGAGTAGCAGCAGCCGCGAGCGAGGCGGCGGGCGACGCGCGAGAGCCACTCCTGAATCTCAATTTTCCGCTCGATCGCCGAAAAAATCGTCGTCGACGTGTTGTTGTTGTTGCTGCTGCGGTTTTTTTTTGTTTTCGCCGCTCGTTCCCGTGTCCGCGAGTGGACTGTGCCATTGTCGTGTCATCGTCGTCGTCGTCGGCGCGATACTCGGTCTGTCTCGCGCGCGCGCGGCGCTGGGTGCATCGCACAGGCACGAAATCCGAGGTTGCCGGATAACCTCGAACGCTGCGCCGTTGACAACACGACGACGAATCCGTCGGGCAAGGAGCGTCGGTGACGGACTTTTGGCCAGGCGGTGGAATCGAGAGTGTCGTCGTCGTCGTCGTCGTCGCCGAGAGGAAGGAGGTGGAGGTGGAGGAGGCGGAGGGAGCAGGTGACTCGTTCGCGAATTCGATCGTTCGATGTATCGAATCGCCTCGTCGTCGTCGACGTCGACGTCGTCGTCGTCGTCGTCGTCGTGAGTGCTTACGCGGCTGCTACGCGCTATATGCCGAACGTCGGCTGCGCGATCGACGAATAATGCCGTTCGTACGAAAAGGGACAGGGGCCATGATTTTGAAATAAATACACAATCGCAGTTACGACCGATAGATCCGCGAGCGTGAAATAACGGGGAATACAAGTGCGAACGTTTCGATCGAGGTGTTTGGCTTTTTGTTGGTTTTGTTTATTTTCTTCCGGTTTTCCGCGAAATAATAATTATCGCGTAACCCGGTCCGTAGATGTCGATTGTCGACCGGGGAATCAGCAGTACGCCGCGGGCCCCGGTCACCGGGTCCTCCACGTTCCAGCGAGAGCAATGACTAAGAGGCTATGAGCACCGCCGACACAGCGCTGTCAATTTCGTTAAAAATGGCCCCAGGGCCGGATCACCGTCAGGAACCCGTGGCTCCTGACAGGAGTAACGAGAATCTATCGGATATCGTGACGACGAACGAGACTGCCGAGGCAGCGGCTGACACGGCGACAGCGGCAGCAGCAGCAGCAGCAGCAGCAGCAGCAGCAGCGGCAGCGGCAACGACAGCGGCTACGCCGACCGCAGCGGCTACGACGACCGACACCGCGCTGCTCCCTGCTGCCAACAACAACCTCGCCTCGATATCCAACGAAATTCTCGTCAATGCCACGATCGCCAATGCGGATACCGCCGAGTGTAACGCCAATCAGAGCGCGATAGTCGTCGCTGGCGATGAAAACAAGCAGGTAAGTGCGAGCAGACGAGCACGGGGAATGTGTTGTATTTATGTGTCGCCGAGCCGACTTCTCTTTTTTGGGTTAGAGGTTTGCGTATCGCATCGACTGCGAGTAACGAGTCTCTGTATCGAGACCAGCGGGACTTTTCGCTGATCAGTGACAAATTATCATATTTTGGATTAAACGTGGCTGGTAAAATATTTAGTGTAACGATCTGTATTTTTTTTAATATACGGTGAGCTACTAAATAATTTACTGTATTAACTATGGCTTTTTTGAGGCTCGTTAATTTCTTTTTTTAATTATTGATTTCTGTGCAAGAATCACGATGAATTTTCCGTTTATTTGTTCGTTTACTTTGCTCTATGTCGGATTCCACGAAGTTTTTTCGAGGCTTTTTTTCGCGATGTGCACGTCACAGGGGCGCACCAAATTATCCGGAGGACTGCCGACCGGCAACGGCGGCCGGACAGTTGTGCCGTGTCTAACCTTTTAAGGAATTGTATTCTAAGGCTCTAGAGACCCGCCTTTGATAAACCTTGACAGTCACTGCAATCGCGCCGACCGCCTATATCTATATAGGCGCACACGCACCTCGTGTAGAGTCACGAATGTGCTTAGAATCGCGTTACTCCACTCGCGCCGCTGGAAACTTTGTTCTGCGCGTCTTTGCGAACTATACCATTGGCTGTGTGTTTCTTTCGCGCTACGTAAGACATTACGCGAATGTGAGGCGGCAAATATTACCGGTTATCTGACCGTCAGAATGCCGGTATTGTTACCCGTTGAGAAATTAGTGTTTCGTCGCGAAAAAAACCGCAATACACCGTGCAACGCAAGTGGTCATAAATTTATCAACGTTTTTAGGGTAATTTACCGGCAATTTGACATGTGACATAAAAACAAACGATTTCGGTGCGTGCAGCTCGATCGCGATTCTGGTGCGTCTGAGGGACACCGACGACCAATCAGAGCGCGAGTAGATCGCTGACGGCGCGTTTCGCGTTTGTTACTCGTAAACTTTTTACAGGGGATAGAATTTTCAGTGACCGGTGAATTTTTCATTTTTTTACATGGAGAAAATCACAAAATTCGAAGTGAATTAAAAAATTTGGAAAAAATAAAAAAATAAAGTCATACATGTTCAGAAAAATGGACGAATAATTTACATCGAATCAAAAAAATTAGGCTGTTGAAAGATTTGTTCAACAATTTAATTTTTCATCAATTTGTTAATAACATTCTGGAATTATTATCATGCAAAATTAATCTCTTCAACGCCTTCAATATGCATGGTTTTTTTTTTCTGTTTTTATATTATCGGGAAGTGTTTGCAATTCCCTCGCATTTTAAATTGCATAAAAGTACGGTCAATTTACGGTCTCTTTACCGGATATACGCGGTGGACGTTTTTTTTTTCTTTTGCTGCACGTGACACGAACTTCGAGCAGCACGTACCACTCACGCGAAACCTGTGACAATGCAAAAATAGGCGTAGGCTGAGTAGCGAGTCTTCGCGCCGTCGTTAATTATCTCGATTTCGATGGACGCGAGGTATTTACAGCCCGTCCGCATTTAAACAGATCACTGCAGATTCTCGCATGAATTATTCAGCGCGCGAGCCATTCCCGCTAATCTATCCGACATCTGCATCTCTCCTACGGTCAACACTGCGAGAATTTGCATCATATCTCCTCCTCGCTTCAGGACCTAATCGTTCGGTGACCGGGCGAAATAATTACGGCATATTCGTAAATTGATCGCGTTTGCGCCACATTGTTAACACCGCGGCTCTGCACACGGGACACCAGATTCTATGGCTACTAAAAACCACCCGTATAATCTCAATAATACCACACATTACTTCTTCGCAAAAAAAAAAAAAAATTATGATACATCTATCACGCGTTGCTTGTGATTCACACGACTTTTCCATTCGCACGTAATCCAGCCCGCCGGTTGATAATCATTGCCGCGAATACCGCGGGCAAATAAATCCACATATTATTCGTCCAGTAGCGGCCAGAGCGAGGAGACACACCGAGCAACGCGCGACCCAATCTCGCCGGCCTAAAAATAACCTGGAATCCCCAAAAACGCGAGAACGAAAAGAAAAAAAAAACGAATTCGCCCAATTAATAATTTCCTCTCCCCGGCATCTCACCATTTGGCAATTATCAGTCATACCGATTGCGGGGTGTCACTACGATAGCGAGCGGCGTCGCGCACCGCAGATGTCGGTCTCTGTGCTTCAAATGCTCGAGCTAACTGCCGCAACAATGTACCCGTTTCGCCTGTTAGCGATTCGCGATTTGCTGGAATAATATTGGGAGTCCGAGCGGACTGGATATCTCTCCTTCTCACTCTCTCTCCACTCTATCTAACTATCTATCTGTCTGTCTGTCTGTCTGTCTGTCTGTCTGTCTGTCGTCTATCTCTCTCGGCGTTTCGGCGCGCTGATGTTCGACGCGTTACGGACCTTCGTTCGGGTGCCCAGCGACGTTTTAACGAGTAATAGTAAATAGGGAGTTTAAAAAAAGAAGCGGGTTTGACGATAGAGAGGAGACAGTCGGAGAGAGAAAGATAGATAGAGAGAGAAAGAGAGAGCGCGCGGGCGACAGAGAGAGTGAGAAGAAGAGAAAAATAAAGTAACAGGAGAATGGTGGGGCGGCCCGCGGGGCGACCGAGGGAATCGGCCGTAGGCTTCGGCCCTGGACTGCTCGTATTCCCAGTGTAATGGCGGCGGCCATGCTGAGACGAGCGCGCCGCGCCCGCTTGTCGCGTTAGCTTTTAAAATCGCGATATACCTCGGGACTCTCAGCGCTCGTCGCGCAACACAAACTCGCCGTTCGTAACACGGCAAACGCTCGCGGCGAGGAACGAAAACTCCGCGTACGTACCCCGATAATCCGTTATCAGTGAGCCAGTAGTGTCGACGAGAGGTTGCAGAAACAGTTGAGAGGATCCCGACCGACCCAGGTGCCCTCTAAAAATATAAATTCCCGTGCCGGCACAGTGCAAACCACTTCGTCGTCGTCGTCGTCGTCGTGTCTTCCTCGTCGTCGTCGTCGACTTTTTTTTGCTTCTTTCTCTCTTTCTTTTTTCGTTCTTCCTGTCTCACTCTCTGTCGTTTTTCTCCGTCTTCCTCTCTCGCTCTCTCACAGCCGTCTCGCAGTGTAAGTTCTCGTTTATTCTTACGTACGATGCGGCAATGACGAACGACTATCGATCCCCCGGGCCATTGTACCGCATGAAAAAGGAACACACGAAAAAAAAAAAGAGAGAAATACACACGCCGCTTGACCCACCGTACGGAAAAGCATAACACAAAGTTCACGGCAAATTCGCCTCGCGAACTTTGCGAATGAGAACGCTCTCGTCCCCGAGAATCCGCTCTCGTCGCGCTGTCGCGCTCGCCGAGAGCGACAGAGATGGCGAGACACTTGTGGTTCCGTTGACTCGTAGACGAGAAAAAAAAAAAGACGGTGGCGAACGAGACACGAGAAAGAAAGAAAGATTGAAAAAAAAAACAACTATTCTCTCGTTGTAACGAGAGAGAGAGAGAGAGAGAGAGAAAAAAAATCCTTATCTGTCGACCTCTTCCACGAAACTTTTACTTTTCACTGTTTTTTTTGTCCTCCCCCTTTTCGTGTCTTCTAAAACCACGATATCTTATCCGCACTCGCGCGGCGATTCGCGATCTTTTTCAACGGCTATAATTGTGCTCTCCTCGGGTGGACACGTACTCTCGGCACTGTGCAAAATTTACATGGTCGTCCACCGAGCCACTCGTGTGTTGTTCGTCGCTCTTCTCCTCGTTGCATAATATTGCTACGGTGCAGCGGCGAAGTTCGAGATATCCTGGCTGGAGCGAGGGGCTTTTTTTTTTCGTGATTCTCGCGACTTCGATTTCTCACGAGCCTCCGGCGAATTTCGGGAAACTCGGGACAAACGATTCGAGTATTTTTACCGTGGCTCATACTTTGTAGTTCAAGTGGGAGAATTTAATGATTTTTCCAAATTCAGCACGCTGGCACACGATTAATGCTGGCCGAGCGTATCAGCGCCTACGTTTGTATTAAGTTTCACGAACGTAACAACGGCCATTTGTTCTATAACAGCAATTAATTTGCGAAAAACATTAACCGATCAACGTTATTCCGCGAAGATCGTTTGCTGCAACGTTTTTTTCGACGATAATTCGTAATTCCTCACTGTCGTTAACGCCGAGCTGTAAACGTTCCCGATGTAGAATATTTAATCGTGTCGATAGTAAGAAAATTATGGCCTGTTTATCGAGCGAAAAAATTCATTCTTAAACAAATGACTAATTTTCAAATAATTAACAATTTGGAATATTTTTGTGGTAAATTAGTTGTTAATTTTTTAAGTATAAACAGTATGATATTGCATTGAAATTATTTAAAAACTATAGACTGTAAAAAAAATACTAATAAAGAACCTTTTTAAAAGTTGCTATGAAAAAAATCATTTGTCTCACCGACTGATTTCTAATAGCAGCCTTATCAGTTCAATCTGAATATCATGAATTTCGTTTTATAGCTGCAACAGGCACTGTGACTTTATCTGCTGCCAGTCAAATTGTTTCCGAGTGCTCAATGTAAATCTCCATTATTCACACTGTAACAATCGTAACGCACAATGTTGCAACGCAATTGTTGCTACAATTGTCTGATAATGTACGCGCCAACAGCAGGAATACCCATGCAGAGAAGATTTATTTGTAGCTTTTCATTGGCTCCCCTGTGGCAGCCATGCATTCCACCACATGGCTAGCTAGATCACCTGAGGAGATCCAATAAGTGAAACCTTAAATTTACCCACTGAATCTACCTACCTACCTGCTGCCTACCTATGTCTATGATTATCTACTGAACTACTTTGCTTTCCTCTGTTCAATATTGATTCTTTTTACTTCAGTACAAAAAACATAATCACTAAAAAGTCTGATTGATTTAGCAGTTTTTTTTATTCTTGCAACGAAAGCAGACTGTAACTTTCTTGTGCACTTAGAGATAATTGCATTACTCCCTGACTTTAGAGATGCCAATAGATGATTGATACTGGCACAAAATTTATGAAATATTGTTTGTAATTTCAGAAGGTTTTATGCTAATAGTGGAATCACGAATTGGGTATAAAATGCGAATCGATGGAAAAAAACTATATATTATCAAATGAAAGGTTTTATTTAATTCAATTTGATTTCATGCTAATTAATTGAAGTTATTTTTATGCGGCAGTTGATTAAAGTCTATTGAACATTAAGTCATTATTGATTTTCGTTTCCGCTTCTTCTTAGTTTTTGTTCTGTTTTATATGACTAATGCATATGAGAGATGCATTAGTCATTGCTTCTTACTTTCATCTCGTGGATGTAAGATGCTCACTCATCTAGTTAGGAACAGTTGCATCATTTCCTAAGTATGGGAAGAAGTCCTAAACATTCAATCAATCGAATGGCACAGTTTCCTTATTTGATTGTGAACTAGTCAAGCATGTTTTTGTTGCCATATTTGTGTAGTCAAACCAGTAGCAAACCTCCTAAACAACACCTAAAGGTGCCAACTGGGCTCTCATAATAAACACTTTTCAGTAAAAATTGGTATCGTATTTATTTTTAGCACTTATACGTAGCTGCAAAAAAGGGAGAACAAAAAACTGATGGGTACATTTTAAAAAAAGTAATGATATTAGGCGAGTGTTCAAAATCGTTTTTATTGCATTATTAAACTGCGACACTGTGACACTTTATTTCCCCGGAGTTTTTCAGGTTATAGAATGACTTCGTATGCCTTTGTCATGGTCCTATTTTTGGCTTGGTTTAAGCGTCTCTGCGAGTTTTCATGTCTCTTTTCGTGATTCAAAGCAAAACGAACACAAGCGGAGAGCCTTCGCATCAGCAGCGGAGGAATTTGACAATGACTCAAGCTCCGAACTCTGATTGGTGTTAATGCATAGAAATGTTTACACAATACGCTATTCTCAATAGTTTTCTCCTCATTGTGCTTGCGTTTTCGCAGTCTCGTATTTTTAGCCAAACAGGCTACAATTACAAGATTATTGTTTTCTCAAGTACAAAAACAAGTAATCCAGTTACCATTGTAATTACAGTCTGCTCTGCAAAATACATATAATTATCCATGCTGTGCGAGGAGACAGCGGAACAGTAGCTCTCCGCAGCCTTTGAAACTGCGAGCCTCTCAATTATTCCCAAAGTTTTTAATTCCTACTATAGTAAATTTTCTTCCTTTGCATTGTTTCGACATTCAAAGCAGAAGTTCAATTGTTATTAGTCTTGCTGATTGTGAATGTTTACACAATATATTATTCTCCACACTTTGTTTTTTTTAATTGTGTTCTTAAACTCTTGTCTATTGTGCCAAATAATTCTCAGTTACAAAATTAATGCTCTCCCAGCTGTAAAAGTGGCTAATGCAGTTACGAGTGTAATTACTCTCTGTTTTAAAAATGAACAGTATTATCTCTGCTTCGCAGTGAGAATAGAGGGATCCTAGTTTTTCTCAGTCTTCAGAACTGCAGGCCGGTTGATTATTCCAAAAGTTTTTAATTTACTTAGTGCAAAGTGATTCGACTAAAAATTATGGGACTTGTAGGGTAGCAGCGGATGATACATAATGCATTATGTAATCTCCCATTCTGCTTTGTAATCGTCATCACTTTTTTTTCCAAGACATGGATGCAGTATCAAGGTCTCCCCAGTAACACAGACCGTGCACTTATCCAGATACATTTTTTCAATGTGTTATCTGTATGATGCATAGCGTAGGAACTGCAATTCGTATGTTTTATTTCTAGTCACTGAATGCTTTGGTTGTTGGGAGTGAATCCACAATTTTTATGATGATTCAAGAGGCATTTTTCCCTAATTCTCACCGTTTATGGTTTCAGGAGGAACCTGCCAACTGTTTGACTCTTAACGAGGGAGAACTACGAGCCTTGCTGGACGAAGCTCTAACCTATAAGTCTCCTAAAGATCGTGAGGGCAAATCAAATCTTTTCAAGGTACTGCGTCTAATTATAATTATAAAAAAATAATAGTTTCACTTGAATGACATTTATTGGTTCTCACTTTCAATCTGACGAATTCACTGTAAATAAAAATTATTAAATAAGAACATTATTTAGTAAGATTAATTAATTCAATAATTGTTAGTAAGTTACATTTAATCATATACTATTAATTGTCGTCTCCTCGAACATTCCAGGAACTTCTGCAAGAGGTAGAGGCCGATGAAACCGAAGAAGGACGTCGCATAGTGGCGAGTTCGCGGTGTATACCGGGCTCCAACAGACGAAGACACAAACGCGACTCGGTGTCCGAGCGTCTGACGCACGGCGGTTCGCTGCAGAATTTGGCACAGCCGATTAATTCCGAATTCGACAGTAGTTTCGCCTACCTTACGTCAGGCTCGAGTCACACTTACGGCGGAGGCAGAAGAAAGGGCAAGAAGCACACGGGACCGAGCGTATCGGCGAGGCAACGAGAGGGCGGATCTTTGCCCTCGAACGTCAACGCATCTCACAGTCTTGCGTCCCTGGCGAATCTAGACCTCGTGTTTGACAAAAAGGTATTAAAGAAAATCGGCTCTATATCTATGGCAACTTTCCGACAGTTAGTGTTATCCCCAATTCATCGAAATAATCTCAGTCAAATAGTTCGAACGCCTCGAGAATTTATAGTTACACAAATACAGATTTAAAAGCAGAATCAGCTTAATTTAATGTTCTTTCGATGGATACAAAATTGTCAGTAATTTTTAAAGTGCTTAATCGTGATTATTTTGCGCCCCCCGAAGAAGGGTTTTTCCGAGGAGCGTTCGGTTTACGACTGGACAAATAAGGAGAAGTCGAAGTCACTGGACAAGCCGTCGTACAGCTGCGCGAAGAAGGAAGACAAGGACAAGAAGGAGGTGGCGAAGCGAGAGATCGCGGCGTGCCCGACGGAGGCGGAGTGCGAGGCTCGCGAGAAGAAGGTTGTCAAAGGAAAACCCGCGACAAATGAGATGCTCGAGTCGGATAATCCGCCGCCGGAGTACAAGCCAGATTATATGGTCATTGATTTCGATTTTGAGGTGCGTATACCTTTCAGTCCCTCGTATCTTTATTCTAGAATCAACCAAATAGCTCACTCACGATATTTTCCATTGCCGCGTTGCAGGTAGACGCAATCAGCAGTCGAAATGCGGTATCTTCGACGGTAGGTGGAGCAGCACAGCGACCGCGCTCGGTGGACACCGAGGATGACGAGGGCACTGAGATGAAAATAATCGAACCTCGGCGACCGGTGCAGGTTATATCGCGAGCGAATTTCGACGCGGCTCACACACCCGTCGACACGACCATAGAATTTCCGATACGCGAGCAAACCGGCAAACAGGTGGACAAGTCAAAAGCGACGGCGGTGAACGGCGGCACCGAGACCTCCGGGCCTCTACCGCTTCAGACTTACAACAGCGTGAAATGCGTCGTCAGCGGGACGTTGAATCTCACCGCTAGCACGCCACAGGGAAAGGTCATAAGCTCGAGTCTGTACTCGGTGATGCCTGTGTCCTGGCCGTCGAATACCATAGCCATGGGTAAGTAATCGAAAAATTCGAGATTCTTTTTTTCACTCTCTCCGAATCGACTGTGTGTTTTATCCAGTTAAACGTCTAACTCCGATCGATATTCGCGTAGAAGCCGTTTCCAGATTAACACAACACATTCCGTCCGCCGAGAAGAAATCCCTCGATGAGAATGGAAACGCCGTTCAGGGCCACAACGGCGAGCGCAAGAAAGTGAGGAGAAAGCACACTCAAGAGCCTAACGTTATTGTATATAAAGCTGAGAACGTCGAGGGACACCGCAACATCGAGGACATCGACACGATCGTCGAGTTCATCGAGAACAAGGAGTCGAAGGGCAAGAAGGGAAAGGCGAGCAACGCCGTGAGGGTTAAAGCTGCCTCGGGAACAAAACCGCGAACCAGGGAGAAGGACTCGAAGAGGGAACAGCTGCCGGCAAAACTACACAAGTCCAACTCGCTCGAGGAAATCTCGAAGACCAAGTTGGAGGACCTCACAGCTGAGAAAAGCACCTGCTCGAGCGGGGCCAGCAGCGTTTCCAGTCAGCAAGGTGAGTTCGAAAATATTTTGGTTGAATTATTATTTGTTTATGTAACGCAATTGATCGGAGTGATGATCGATTGAATGAACTGTCGCGCAGGTGCCATAAACGTGGCTCTTCGCCGAGCGAAGCAGCGCAGTACGGGCGACTCGGCGGTGGACTCGCGGGGCGACAGAAGATCGTGGGGCACCGAGGAGGGCCAGTCGATCTACTGCAACGACACCGGCGACGACTACGCGACACGGAGAAATTCGACGAAGAAGATCAACGCCGAGGCCGAAACGGAGACGGAGTTTCTCGTGGTGACGAAGAAGAAGAAGAGCAAAAAACAGCGACGCAGCTCGAGCGGCGGAAGAGCACAAAATTTAGCGAGCTCGGGATCGTATCTGCAGCGATCCGGCGGCTTCGCGAACGACTATAGGACTCCACTGTCGCCGGAACTGCGGAGAAAGTCCACGAGTAGTATGCCACCCAGGTAATTTTGTTTTCGCATTCGCGAAACATTGATGATATTCAATAGTGTCCCGACGACTCAATCGATTCCCGCCGAATTCTATATGAAATTTTGATATTTTCAGCGACAAATCCGACAGCAGCGATTTAGACTCCGTGCACTCTCTTCCGGTGACGTCGAATTCGTCGAAGCACAATTCGTCGAAGAACTCGACGTCGCCGGGCGGCGCGCCGCAGGCGAGTTACGCGGACATCGCGCGAACCGCGACGATAAACATGTCGCCCAGCAGCGTGTTGAACATCTCGACGATGGTGCCGAACATGCTGAACACGGGTACGTGGCCGTCGGTGCCGGTCAAGGCGCCCTCGGAGCCCGACAAATTTCCCCAAGACTACTATCCGAGTCTCGACGAGCTCCAGCAGTCGGATCGCAAGCTGCGTCAACACACGTTTGCGCACTCGAATCACGCGCAGGGCCTGAGCCTCAGTTTCGAGAAGCCGCCATCGCCGACTCTCGCCAAGTCGAAGAACTCGACGGAAACAAAGAAGGCAGAGGCACGCGAGGAGGCCATTAATAAAAACATCCAAGTCTTCAAGTACGTTCAGGACATCGAGAAGCTTCACCAGAGTCTCTCGCAACAACAACAGAAGCAGACGTGCGGTGCGAACAACAATCCAGTCGTCGCGGTGTCGAACAACAACAACAGTTCGAATCAGAGTGAAAATTCGCCGTCGAATCCCCCTAAAGTCAACAGTCTACCCGTGACGGTTTCTAGTTCGCCGGAGAGCGAGACCAACAATCCTCACGACACGACAACTGCGGTGAAAGACGCGAACGCGAATACCCGAGTGAATTCCAATAACAGATCGCGAAGAAATTATCAGCAGACCAGTCAGGCGACGCAACAGCAGAATCACTCGGGGTCGCAGGAGGTGCAACGCGACAGCAGAACCGAGGAGATCAACAAGAATTCGACGATCGCGGTGAACAATCACGAGGATAAGGACACGAAGAAAATGGGAAACAGTCACAACTCGTCTTCGTCCTCGCAGGACGAGCTGGACAGTTCGAAAACGAAAATTTCCGGCAAAGGCGTCGTTCAGACACAGGCGAAGAGTCCTCCGAGCGACTCGGATAATTCGTCGAAGGGCAGCACGAAAACTGAGAGGCTCTCGAGGGCCTTGAAGGATCAGCAGCAAAATATCGTGGGAAAATCGGACAATTCGAAGCCGGGAAATCCGCAGAACGCGAAGAAAGATCGTCAGGATCAGAGCGTCGAGGTAAAGCGATCGAAGCAGTCGAACAGCGGCAAAGGTGAGAAAGAGCAGTCGACGAAGCTCGCGGAGTCGCAGCAGGCGGCGAGCAAGCGAAATATGGCCGCGAGACCGGCGGTTATTCTCATGGACGAAAGTTTGGCGGATCCCGCGAGAAACCGGGACACACCGAGCGAGCTGACGTTCGGTTTTGAAGTCAACGAGCAACTGTTGCTCTCCGAGCAAACTGAGGAAGCCGCGGCCGAGGAGAATCCAGTTTTTCCACCGGAAACACCGCAGATATTCAACAAACCACCTCCAAACTTTGACAGGCCGCCGCCTATTTTCGACAAACAACAGCAGCAGCAGCAACAACAGCAACAGCAGCAACAACACGTGAGATACGAGAAATTTCCGCCTAACTTCCCTATGCATCCGCCGCATCTTCAACATCATCACGGGATTCCGCATCCTCAGGCGATGATAACGCCGATGCCGTACATCGGCTACTCACCGAGATTCCAACCGCTCGCTGCCTATCCGCAACCTCCACCGCCACCCTCTAGTATTATGGAAAAGTATCATCAGCCCAAGGAAGACTTCTCAGCGCGCTACGTCGCACCCGAGGAGACTCTCAACGTTCATAACTACAATCACGATAAGATCGTTACTTTCGTTGGGTTAGGTGAGTTTGCAGTCTGTGATAATACAAGTTTTATTTATTTACTAGGAACAATGGCGAACGATTTACTAGAAATAATGGAGCTGGCGGAGGTTAGCCAGCGTAGGAGGTTACCTTTTGCGTTCTTTTTTTGTTGCGAAAACAAATGTTTGATTTCGCAGAGTTTCAAAACCCTATCCGATGGTAAATTTTTCGCTGATTCCAAAAAAGTTACGGTTATTTGTCCGAAAAACCGAAAATTCAAGAAGAAAAACGTAAAATCGTTTTTTTTTTTCTGACAAATTGCGCGATATTAAATAGAACCGCCGATTTTCCAACGATCCCAACGATCAGAGGCCGAATAAATCGACAACAATGGTTGCCCATGAACTTTTCAATAGAGAATTTATTTACGCATTTCTTAATTACAAGTATTTCCGAGTATAGAAAAGTAATTTCGTTAAAAAAAACCTCAGCACTTCTCGATCGTATCTTAATAGTTTCTTAAATATTTTTCAGCGTGGGACGCAGTGATGCGCGAAATACCAGTAACAGCGGCGACCGGTCGAGTGCAGTACTACAGTGGACAATGAAAGAAGCAAAAATAGGTGTTAATAAAGCGAAACATAAGAGAAGAAAAAACGCTAGAAGCTTAGCGCGACGAAGAAACGTGCTTTCGGGATATATCGACGAACTGCAATTGTCGTGGATTCTGTGTGTTACCGGACGGAGTGAGACGCGGCTTAGCGGCCAGCATCATCCGCGCGAAGAAACAGATCTTCACGAGTAACGTAACTAAACAGCTAAAGTTTTCTTTAAAAAAAAAAGTGAAAACGTAAAAAAAATTATAAAAAAACAACACTTCGACGTTGTGTGCAAAAGTGAAAAATGCGGTAATTCCGATGCGAGGCTGTATCGCGAAAGACGAGATACAAAAAATGAGGGACGCTGGTTAGAATTTCTCCGGCGGTAGAGAGAGAGAGAGAAAAAATGAGTGGTAGAGAGAGAGAAAGAGCGTATGAATCTGGTGTTCATTGCGTGCAATGGGACTCAAGTCTCTTAAACGCACGATGCATCAAAGAGAGATAGAGAGATAGAGAAAAAGGAAGCATGTGTGCGAGAAAATGAGAGAATGAAAGAGCGAGAGAGAGATCAAACCTGTAAATAATAATATAATAGTTGATCGTCTAACGATGAACTCTGCGAACTCTGTTTGATTGCTGTAAATTAATCGAGTGTCCTCGTTGTAGTTGGTAGAAAAACAGCCTGCGTTTTTTTTTTTTTTTTTTTTTTTTTTTTTTGCGGCGAAGCGAGTAAACGTCGAGCGTGTTTGTTCGTCAGTCTTCGTCGCATCCGCGAAAGACACTCGCCTCGAAGAGCCCGCGAGTGAAGCGCGTGTAAATATTTGACAGCGATAAACTGCTTCGTTTGTTTTTGGTTTTTCTTCGTTCGAGCGCGATCGAGAATGCATGCTGATCAGTCGTTTCTCGAGAGAACGGGAGGCGATTCGACGAAATTTCGTCCGTTTCGTCCTTTTCCTTTCTTGTGTGTTCGAACGATTCGCGGCCCTTGACGCCTCTACCCTAGTCGCAATACTCGCGAGAGTGCGCGAGATTTTTTGAATGAAAAACAAACGACGAGCAACCGGCGGCTGAGAGAGGAGACTGCTTTGTCTCGTCTGCGAAAAGAGATGTTAAAACGAGTTGATGAATTGAGACAAAGCGCAAGAGAACTCGAGCGCGAACGAAGGGTCGTCGATTCACGAGGATCTGCGAAGAGACTGCGAGGATTCGGGACGTTTGCCTTCGAAATGTTGGAAATTGATCGTGCAAAAGTTCAAGAGGAGGTAAACAACTTTTGAACGAAGGCGACGACGCGAAGAGGAGGGCCATAAAGTCGTGTGTCCGGCGCGAGCGCCTGGGTGGGATGAAAGATTCACTTTACACACGGAACTTTGTGTATAAATACAAAAAGTAAAGTATATCGTAGTGTGAGATTGACTGTGTAATTCGCGGTAACGGCTTCTTCTTCCAGCTGCGACGAATGTTTAATTATTTAAGCGGAAGAGTGAATTTGCGTGGTTGCGATTGCGCCGAAAAACGAAAAGGAAAAAAAAAAAAATAGAAAAAACAAAAACTACGAGGAGAGAAAACGGCGGCAAGGAGAAATGGAAGAGGCGAGGATTTTGGAGTTCGGAGACGGGAGACGACGAGAGAAGGACTGGACGCGGAAACGCAGTGCAGGGCAGAGAGTGCGCGTGTGACAAAGAAGCGCTGAGTTTTTATTCAACGGACTCGCTTATTTAATAAAATATATATTAAATAAAACACTAATTATTAAAAAGAAAAAAAATACTGAATACGATAATGAGAGAGAAGAGAAAAAAACGAAGACAAAAAAAAAACACAAAATAATATTGCGTAAACGATGCTTGTGATCCCGCGAGCGAACGAACCTACGGAAGCGTCGATGCTCCGAGTCGACGAGTCGCGACGCGCTAGTTGTTTTCCACACGATGCTTGCTGTTCGAACGCGTGAAATAATCTTCCAGTGGATTCGCGAGACGCGACGACGAAAGTTTCGACGCGTGGATGCATTAGAAAGCAGACAAAAAAAAACTAAAAACAATATCTTTCTATATTTATTTTCTACGAAATATAGATCGAACCCTCCCCACCCCCCATCTTTGGATACTCTAATCGTCAACGTGCGATGTCTCTTTTGCTTTAAACGTAATGGAGCTCAGCGCCAAAAACAGTTAGAGCTCTGCGAGTGCCCGATGCTGCGGTAGATCGAGTTAGATTTCCCGTTTCATTGAGAGAGAGAAAAAAAAAATCATTTTTCACGTAAGAGGTTGACTTCGTTCATCAATCAGAATACATACATAATTTATTGCAATCTTCGATGAAGACCAACGTTTGTCTTGAAGACACTCGAATAAGAATCGGCTCGTCAGTATATTCGCAGAGCCCTGATATCGCGTCTTTCATTATTATTGTTTTTTTGTCAATTAATTATCGATATGAATCTTGGTTAGAATTACTTTTGGAAATTTCGCGCTTTCCGTTCTATCGACAAAAGTCACGTATCCACCGTGAACATCTCGGGCAGCCATTTCCACACGTGGCTCTTTAGCACAATCGGCCCGCTGGTTGGGCTGAGCGAATTTAATCGTCATAGTGCAGCAGCCCCGAATCTCGGTCTAAACGCTTCCCAAGCTCCAAACTCAAAGAAGCAGTGAACGCAACTTTTAAGCGAAAACGTCAGATAATTGATTGCCTGCACCTTCTTTTTAAATTAATTTGCTTGTCCTCCACCACTTTTAGCCGCTATCTTAAGCACCTTCGTTTAACTATGTTTTCGCGTCGATTTTTCCCTAAACGAAGCATCGAGCTTCCCCTGAAAAAAAATATATAAAAATAAAAAAATAATAAACAGAAAATGCAGTTCGAACAGTAATCTCGTGAGCGAGGAAAGAGACAAATAATCTGGAGTAATGTGAGAAATTGCGATGACTCCCCCCCCCCCATAAATGGTGTATCGAAACAAACAAACAAACAAAAAGAAAACAACAAAAAAATCTAAAAAGGCGAAGCAACCCCGAGTAAATTTTGCGTGCGAGAATGTGGTGTATCGTCCGTTTAGTATTAACGATAATTAATCCTTATTAATTAATCAATTGAAATTCGCTAGTTTTGTTGTTTTTTTTTCCTTTTCTCACGCCAAATCTCAAGAATATGTGCGAGAAAGAGTAAAGTTTGTTATTGTTTATGGTTTCGTTCGGTGATAAGAGAGAAAATGCGAGAGAGAGAGAGCGAGAGAGAGAGAGAGAGAGAGAAAGAGAGAGAAAAGAGAGAGAATCCGGTTCAGCTGGGAACGCAGCCGAAAACGCATATGGTCTTGGGAATGTTAAGAATGTTATATGAGCCTTGTTGCGTAGTTAAGTGTAATTCGACAAAGGAAAAAAATATATACATATGTATATACGTATATGTATACGTTTATATATATTTAAAGAAACTCACGCTTGAGGCATAATGAAGATAGTGATTTGGTTGCTCGGTAGATGTTACTATCGCCATTTATAAGAAAAATACTATACCATCGGAAGCTTTATTTACAGTGTTTGAACGCCAAAAACACAGCTTTTCCTTTTTCCAAACACTGATTATCGAGAGTATTGAGGTCATTCGTTACTTGTCGAACGCTGCCATGTACAATGTTACTTTTTAACCACGTGAATTATCAGTTTTCCTCGAATTACTTCGATTCAATCGGAGATATCGTCTCTTGACCACCTTGGGCAACTTTGAAATACGGACTCTTTCGTTATTCGTCCTGGCGAGAAAAGTGTATAATTAAAAGCTGAAAAGTGTCGATCTGTGAATTCAAACTAGCAAGAGGTGAAGACTCTGAATCCGATATACAACTGAGCTCAGTGTTTCGCATTTTTCGCAGACTCAAAGGGCGTTGCATTCATTGGTACACGACGTTTGAGTGTGGTAAACACTCAAACGTCGTTCGAAATCGAGTGTCGTGTAAAGAAAAATAGTAACAATCGTGCTGAGAAATTTCATCGGTTTGAATGAAGGAGATACAACTTAAAAAATTCCCAATATATCATTGACAGAATTCGTTGGATCGTTTCTAAAAAATAAACGTACTGTTGCGATCCAAAGCATTGAAATGTTGAAATGTGCGATGGAATCGAGAAGTGGGCACGAATTATCGGCGAAAAATTGTTGTAAGACGCCGAAATCATAACAAGAAAACAAAAAAACAAAAAAAAAACAAAAACGGACGAAAGGTCTTGTCACTCTTTGCCCCACCGATTTTTCCGACTTACCGAAGTTTCACTCCTGGTATTCGTTTTCCTTCGCGAGTCAATGGATTATTTCCTTGCATTACGAGCAAAATGTTGCACCACTCTGATCGCCTACACTGATCAGTGGAGTGTCGATCACTTCTCGCCTTATAAAAAGTGATTTACAATTCGTTCCAAAGCCAAAACAATACTGCATTTTATTAGACGATTCTCCTACGATCTCTTGCAATCTAAAATTTGTTTTTTTTTCTTTATTTTTTGTTTCCAGTCCCGAACGATGCTTCGAATTGGTTTTGATTTGTTTTATTTTTTTCCGTAGGTTATTATCGATTCGAGTAGTGAGAAAAAAAAAAAGAAAAAAAGTGCGCGATGTTCATTCCGAATCAAAAAAGGCTTCTGAAATCCATAAATAATAGCGCAAATCAAACGCCACGTGTGGATGTCGGTTGTGTTTATTGCGGAATGAGATTGACGAAAGACATGGTCCGACGATCTCAAAGATTAGCCTTGTACGAATGTACGACTACTATTATTCAGTGTTAAAACTATAATTTTCTTTTCTTTCTTTTTTCCTGTAAATGTACATACGAGGTACGAGAGAGAGAGAGATTGAGAGAGAAAAAAGAGAGAAAGAGCAACACGAAACCTATCACTGATTATTAATAATAATTACTGTCAAGCTATTCGAATTATTCGACTATTACGATTATAATATCACGATACTATTATAATTAGTTGAAACAAACAAAGAAAAAAAAATTAAAAACTAATCATACTGCAAGAATGATTGAATGTGTACAGAGCGTCGTTGTATGTGTTTTTCGTGCATGGTGATGATGATGAGAGAGAGAGACAGAGAGAGAGTGAGAGAGAAAGTGAGAAAGAGAAAGAAAGAGAGGCTGTGTTGCCCAGCTGTGGAGAGAAAAATGTAAGGATGTTGTTGCCAACGTTTAGTGTGTTGCCAAAGTCCCTTTTTGGGTAAAGCATACGGTACAAAGTAACATTCGACACCTTTGTACGTGCCTTGAATAATGGCTTAATTTTTTTAGTCACAATATATCAGCCGAGAAGTGATTACTGTAAAGCTGTACCACTTGGCTCATGTGGCAAATCATGAAACGAGAAGAAAAATATATATCACGAATTACGTTGACTCTTAAAGACTGATGTACATTCTGTATATCCACAAATCTGTAACTGTAGAGCATTGCGGATGAAGAGCAAAATTGTCTTTACAAAAAAAAACTGTAACTAACTCTTGTGAAATAATCCGGAAAAAAATGCTGTCGCTGCTTTTGCCCTCTCATAACGTGTTAGAAGCATCTACAAAGGTTTCCGATTCTACTTGTGTACTGTATCTGCTGTTGACGTTACGTATCCGTCAGGTCGAAGGAACGAACGTTTCTGTAATACCCGAATTGATAACGACAGAAGAAAAAAAAACGACTGCGAGAATCAAGACCAATATTGATACAACTGAAAATGTGTACGAATAACAGCGCGTAAATAATTTAATAACACACGTCGACGATTGCTGTGACAATTTGTCGACCTACCCGATGCATCCGCTAGTCCCATCGGATACGTAACGTCCAACCACCACTTACTACTTTGTTACTAATATTGAAAACATACAAAAAAAAAACTTAAAAAAAATGAAACCTCATATTCATGCAAAGCTGACGGAAAATGATGTGTCATGACCAGAAAAATGTATAAAAAATGTTAACAAATGCTACCTACAAGAAACAAATGTCCTCAGACGTATGATTATGGTGATGATGACGAAGTAGTGTCGCCATTTGGCCTTTATGCTGTTCTGTCTGCAATTCATTCAAGCTTTGCGTACGGTACTGTGATATGTCGCTGTTTATTCATTTTATTGCATACGTTCAAATAAAGCCACTCTCATACCGGATTGCAGTTCCGTTTTATGAACATATATTTAAAACAAAAAACGAAAAAAAAAAAAATAACAGTGATTGCCGAGACCATAACTTAAGAATCTTCTGTTATCGCGCTTAAATACGATGCCTAGATGCATACATGTTATTTTCAAGAACAACAACAAGAAACAAACCGAAACACGGGTTAATAAAATTGAAAACCTATACATTTCGAGAGTTTTCCGTACATCCCAAGAAAATGTGTTTTTTTGTAACTCATGCACGTAATGTCGCACATTTCGTGCCCGCAAAGCGTGCGTGAGATCGCGTATTATGCTCATGTCAACGTAGATAATTTCACGTACGGCATCTGGTGCGTGAAGTTATCTACATTACTTCACGCACACATTGGCGTGCGTGAAACTATCTACAAGATGATCTCACGCACGCTTTGCAGGCACGAAGATGTGCGACATCACGTTGACATTCGTTACAAAAAGTAGTATGTGATACATGGGCGACAAAGCGGCCATCCCGCGGAGGTTAGGAAGCAGTGCACTCGCCTCCTCTCGTGCTACAAACAACACTCGGCTTCGCCTCGTGTCGTTGTAGCACTCGATTTGGCGAGTGCGCCGCTTCCTAACCTCCGCGCGTAATGGCCGCTTTCTCGCCCTTGTATCACAAAGTACTATTTTTTTCGAAAATAATGTTTCGTTCCTCGCTAACGGAGGGAAGGAAGGAAGTCAGACGCACACACGGCTCTCTTCATCCTGAAATATAGATAATCATCGTTCGTACTTTACGTAAATAATGAATCTGGCGAAACATGAGAAAAGAAATGTTTGTTTGATGACTTATCTGCTTACGAACCTCATTGGCCGCCGTTGGTTTTTTTCTTTATCCAAATCATTTCTCATTACATGCATGTTTAACAGCTCCATCAATTCAGCGTTTTATGTGTAAAATTAAGTTCAAAATATTATTATCATTTCCGTGACAAATTATAGAAAAATAATGAGTAAAAAAACATTAATTTTCAGTTCATTTTTAACACCTCGTTTCGATGTTTTATGTATGTTTAGCTCATTCTCACACTTTCTCTTGTTTTTCATAATCAACATCTACTTGAGTTTTACATACAATAAAATAATGACTCCAGCCGTCTCGAAAGATGGCTGGAGAGGCAACAGATATTGTGGCAAAAAGGTACAAATGGTGATGAACAATTAAAAAGTGTCGTGTTTGCATCACGGTAAGGCGCGACAAACACTTTATTATCTATCGAAGTAACGCAGTTGGACGCATACTCAACACGCTCTATGTGAAGTTGAACTGTCGCCACTGAAATCGAAATCCTAATCAGCCATTTCCGAACCTTTTGTTGATGCATTGTAAGCTCGTGTTTTTTTTTGTTCGAAGAAAAGGAACCAACCGCGTTTCTAATTATTAATCGTAAATATTAAGTCGAGAAGTGTTCGCGTGAGAAAAATTCACCTATAAATATATATATATATATATACATATATATATTATATATAATATAATGCTTGATGAAATACGCGAGCGCGAAAAATCGCAATTGCGAATATTTGCATACCGCGCGCATTGAGTGTGAAAAAAAAAGTTCGCTGGGTCGAACATGTGAGCGAAAGAGAGAAAGACAGAGAGAACGAGCGAGCGAGCGAGCGACCGAGGAAGAACGATAGAAAATTCGGTGCATGAGACGAGCGCGAGTGAAATGATTCGAATACTCCAGAAAAATAGTAAAAAAAAAAACAAAAACCAATATAAGCACATCGAGCAATATGGCATTGTTGCTTTTTCTTTTTTGTAATATAGACAATAAAGAATTAACGATTGATGGAACCGAGCTTTGACCAGAGATGAGTAACAACAGATCTGGAAAGTAATCAGATAAACACACACAAAATTCCAGTCTCTTGCGCAATATTTCCTAGCTAAAAGAGCCTGATTTTTTAAGTTAGATAAAAATACTCTGGCAAATTTGTTAGGAAATTTCGTAATTTATGTAAAAAGGACTGATTAATTGGATCAACATCACGAGGAAAGCTGCACTTAGTCAAGAACATAAACGCAATTTTTTTTATTATTTTTATTTGTTATGAAACTGGTTCTATAGCGTAGACAAAACTTTTTTCCGTTTTCTTATATATCTTATAAGTCTTTAGAGAGATTTTTCTGCTTAATTATATTTAAATATTAAGATTTCGTAGAATTCTCAAGCGGATTTATCACAGGCTAAACACCGATCGTAAACGTTTCGTTTACACAACACGAGGTACACAACAACATAAAAAAATGAGGGAAAAAACCATGAAAATACTATATTCTCGATTATTTTGGAAAACGGAGGCAGATAAGTTGTACATGATGGCTGAAATTAAAGACTCGCCATACTACTACTGCTGCGCTGAACGAATTCTATATTTTATTCTGTGCGCTGCACTATTCCTCCGCCTCAAGAGATTCTCGTAAGAGGTAAGAATACTCGCGTTCGAAACATTTTTTTTTAATTATAATTTAAAACGCGCGACGTGAAGATCGCGTTCGGAGGTCACATCTGATGAACTTCACATGATCTTGAGGATGCCCGCGGGAACATTATAGGTACGTGCAGATAATAAATTGATAATAAATAAAAATAGACAAAATTACTAACTCAATTATAAAAAATGTATTAAAAAAATGCTGCACATACTCGTTATGCAGGGGCGTAGCAGCAAATATAGACGTATATATTCTTTGGGCGTAGTTTCGCGCCCTGGACACATGCGCAGACCAGCGACGCAGAGGGCACTGTTTAGAGTTGTCTAACCTCAAAAATCTGTCATTTGCTGTCATCGTCAGCTGCTCTCGCCAAAAAAAAAAACAATGATAACGTAAATTGTCGATCACTTTTCGGTACTCGCCCGTAAGAATGTCGTCGGCACATTTGTCCGGTGGTCGGATCAACATTGGGCTGATACAGGAACAAGCCCGAAAAAATTTGCTCTGTCTCCTGGAAAAGTGCGATGGAACTAAGGTATTCTGAAATTTATCGATAATTCATTTAAACGCCCCTTTTTTTCACGATTTCAAGGGTGTCATTGATGTTCGACTTTTATTGCTATTGTTATCGTTATTTAAGGCCATTGTGTGGGACCAATCGCTGGCTGGCCCAATCGGCTTGGTCGCCAAATACAATTTACTCGAGGAGAACGATGTTGTCAAGATGTATCCACTCTGCGGCGGTCAACTTCCACCCACCAACATCGCCAACATCATTTTCATAACGAGGCCTCAGCTGCATTTGATGGATTTTATTGCAGAAAATGTCCATGGGTTGGTGGCATCTTAATTTTTTTCTTTTTATCACAAATTCTTTGTTTTCACAAATGTTTCATATATATTGGTCAGTTGTCAATAGTTTCATTCCAACGAATCTTTTAGTAAATTATATGAAAACATTTGTAGGGAAGCCAACAGCAGAGGACCTCGCAAGGAATTTTTCATATTCTTTGTCCCTCGCAAGAGCCTTCTCTGCGAAAATAAGTTAAAAAACAGAGGAGTGTTCGGGAATTTCACGCTCATCGAGGAACTTCCGTGCGATCTGTTTCCCTTTGACAGCGATTTAGTCTCCATGGAACTTAGTCAAACATTCAAGGAATTTTATCTGGAGAACGATCCAACCTGCCTCTATGAAGTGGCTCAAGCGATACAGAGCTTACAGCGGTTGTACGGTAAAATTCCGAGAGTCACGGGACGTGGACCTGCGGCTAGCAAAGTTTGGGAATTGTTGAAACGGCTGGACAGAGAGGAGGAAGACTCCAAGCCGTTCAACATACAGTCTGCTCCCATTGAACATCTGTTCCTGCTAGACAGAAGCATCGACCTTTTGTCGCCTCTAGTTACACAACTAACTTACGAGGGTCTGATTGACGAGATATTTGGCATTAAGAGCAGTAAGCATTTCTTTAACTCGAAACAATTCTAATTACAATAATAATACCGACTTTTTGTTCTTTGTTCATTCTTCCAGCTACTGTGCATTTGCCTCCTGAAAAATTTTACACTTCGGACGATTCGCCGACCGTGATGTCGCCGGATCAGAAGGAACAGATTATATTGAATTCCGGCGAAGAATTATTCGCTGAAATCAGGTAAAATTTAATTAGTTGCGCTTTGCGTAATTATACGCAACGTTACGAACGATATTTTATTTTCTAATATTTCGTTTTAAAAGAGACAAAAACTTCAACGGCGTTGGACCAGTTCTTAGCCAAAAAGCCAGAGTAATATCGTCGCAATTCGACGAGAGGCACGGCGACAAAAGTGTACAGGAGATCAAGCAATTTGTGGCGAGACTTCCGCACATGCTCGCGACGAAAAAGTCCCTCGCGAGACGTGAGTGCATTTTATCTACACCTTTTTTTAACCATCACTGCAGTCGCCAAACCTCACGTTTTTTTCAGACACAACAATAGCTGAAATGGTAAAAGAAGTCACGGACTCCAGCGACTTTCTGGAGTCTCTGCAGATCGAGCAGGAATTGTTGAATTGCATCGACACGGACAAGCCAAATTCTTACATCGAAGATTCGATAGCACAGCAAAAACCGTTGCTTAAAGTGTTGCGTCTGCTGTGCATTCAGTCGTTAACCAACTCGGGCCTCAAGCCGAAACTCCTGGATTACTATAAGCGGGAAATCGTGCAGACTTATGGCTATCAGCATCTGCCAACCCTGTTGAATCTTGAGAAAGCCGGACTACTTCGGTCGCAACAGTCGTCCAGGCAATACGCGGTTCTTCGAAAAGCCTTGAGGCTTACGGTGGAAGACGAAAGCGAAATTGCGCCGAAAGATATAAGCTACGTTCACTCGGTTTACGCACCCTTGAGCGTAAGATTGGCAGAGCAACTCGTGCAGCCCGGCGGATGGCAAGGACTGAACGATGTTCTAGGGTTGCTGCCTGGTCCAGCCGTAAACAGTGATTTGAGAAGTTCCACCGCCCTAAGAAGTAGGAGGATTTTATTTCAAATTGTCAACCAGTCTTTGAAATATTTCTTGTAATAAATACAATGTTTGTATACCAGGAAATTCTATAACAAGCGAGGATTCGAATTCGGAGCCTCCGAAGCTAGTTCTCGTGTTTTTCATCGGAGGCTGCACCTACGCTGAAATATCGGCCCTGCGTTTTTTGTCGCAGCAAGAAGACCGTGAGTAATAAAAAGTCATGGAACTTTTACATCTTGGAATAACTTTAGCGAATATTTTACGACGAAAATTATTTTTTTCAGTAAATGTCGAATTCGTGGTCGGCACGACGAAGCTGATAAACGGAAATACATTCCTGTCTTCGCTGATGGAGGATCTGGAGGGTACTAAATGAAGAATTTTCAAGAATATAATTCGAACAATCTGCATCTTTTATACCGTTTCATCAACGAGCGAGAATCCATATGAATGCTTCATGTAAATATATATCGATAGAACAACAATACAATGAAATTGCTTGTAAAACACGCATTCTTTCTTTGTTACAAATTCAGTGTACAAATACTTTCGTAGTACGGTGGATATGGCTGACTGGCAGACAGTTTTTTTGAAGGATACAATGGAAGTACGATATACTGTATACGAAAAAAAATAGTGTGTTGCCGAAATCCAATTTGGCGTTAGAAAATAGGCAGTAATCAGTCCCTTTTTATCCATTCATCTTCTGGCGCCCAATTTTTTTCTGCAACTGACTTTTCTTCATGTAGAATGAAATTCGCTGCTCACGACGTTTGTGCGCCTTCGGCGATAAAAAAAATCTGGCTGGTCGCCTCGCAGCTGCCAAGTTAGTGAATGGAAGTGACCGTCATGATCTCGTAATGCTTAGGTTGTCGTGAGGTTCTCGGGAATCATGTGACCAGCGTCACCGAGACATCGAAGGGTCACTCGGCCGCTGGGAGCGATGCTTATCCATGTGATGCTCGCGTTTTTCAGCGATATTCGCAGCCAAGCTTCTGGTGGAAATTGCAGAGCTCTGAAAAAAGGTTTGATTATCGGATTGCAACAGAACCGTAGATTTTTTTTCGCACATCGTGTCCGAAAATGTTATAAATAAAATTACCGGCAGACAAAATATCTAATAACATTAGCGTGGCAAACAAGAACAGTGTAGGAATCTTTCTCTTGTTCGGGATCAGCTCTGTGGAAATACCGCCTGAAGGCTGCTTCTATCCTTGGCCCATCCTCGTAGAACTGAAGCAAAATGAGCAAACAATTTCAGTATTGACGTTTGTGAAAAATTAAATGCCCAAACTTACACATCTCTCTGGCAACCAATGCCCAATCGGCGGCTCTGGTGGAATTGGAGCTCCCTCTATGAGCATCGCATCGTCTTTTACAGGAACATTTGGCAGGAATTTCTCAATGATTTTTGAAGTCTCTTGGGCTCTGCTCATGGTTGATCTGACAATCAATGAGTATGGAAGAGCCAGCTCCGCGAGTCTTACTCCAGTTGACTCTGCCTGCTTTCTGCCTGAATAATATTCCAATACATAAATCAATTGAATTCCATAGTATTTGATGAAACGTCTGTCTAATAGGAAGCAAGTTGCACATGTTCAAGAAGACAACACACCAAGTTCGGTGAGGACTTTCTGCGCATCAGTTTCTCCATCCAAATTGTATTGGCCATGACGAATGACCAGCAGGTGTCTCACAGCCTTTGGCTTTTTTGCCTCGTACTCCTCGTTGCGTTTGTTCTCGTCACTCTCATTGTGAATTTTCGAGGGTTTCACTAAACTCTTCGGTTCTCTTCTGTAATGTTTTTTTTACGGGTTTGAGGTAGGTAGGATGGGAGTACAGTTTTCTGGAAAACGTCAGGTATCATATACCGTACCATGGATTCCCATTGATCTTATCAACAAGATATTATCAATTTTTTTTCCAAAAAAAAAGTTACATACTATATATATGTACGAGATAAATTGCTTGGTAAATAGAGTCGTGAGATTCTAACCTGTCCCAGTTGCTGTCCCACTTGACCGACGGCACAGAATTTGTCGTCCAGGAGTTTGCGACCTGCGGATGCTCCCGACCACCGTACACGTTGTTGTAATATATCGCCGCGCCGCCCAGCGTTCCCAATCCGACAATTGCATATTTTTGCAAGCGAGATAATGACGGCATCTTAACCCTTCACGGTGATTTATACACGGTGTGATAGACGAAAACCAACGAGGCGGCTGCCGAACATGTCCGCTGTTTGAAAATTGAAAATCCCCCACCACGGTAAAATCCGGCGCTACAGTGAAACCTTTCGATAGTTCCGCCTGGACTGGAGAACGAAGCGACGACTGTTTATGTGAAACACTGAGCGCCGAAAATCTTCGGATGTGCGGTTTGTCGCCGATTATGAACGGATCGAGGCGAAAATTGAAATACAGACGTCACTAATTTGAATCTCGTGAATAAATTAGTCAGTATTTTGATTTTCGAAAGAAAAAAAATTACCGATCGGTTACCGAAATCAATTTTTTTAATAAAATTCAAAATTCCGACTAATTCATTCCCGAGATTCACATTACCGGCGTCTATATTTCAATTTTCACTTCGATCGGTTCATACTTCGCGACAAAAAGCTGTCCCAAAATTTTGAGGTACGCGTCGGTATTTCACGTCGACTAGGAGGAGCAAGGCACTTCAGCGCGACTAGAAATGTAAACATTTTTAACAATCTTCTCGGAAATAGGTATTTGTTTGGTTTTCCCGATCCGAATAAAACCCTGCAGCGAGTCTTGCAAATCTGACGCCCCACGAAAAATGCAGTTTTGAGAAATATGTATTTAAACTTTCTAGTCGCACGAACGGTGCCGCGCCGCCGCAACACGTTCTTACCGACAGGAATACGCCGATTTTACCGACTGAGCAACTTACCTGTTGCTGCAAAGCGGGTGTCAAGCGCAATCGACCGCGAACAGGTTGCTGCGCGCGCGCGCGCATTCGCGCCGTGCCTACAGTTTCATTACGAACCGATGACTCAACGGTGAGACACGAGAGCGCTGGTTGTCGCTCCGCGTACCGAACATGCTTCGGAGTAACAGGCCGACGCCCGCTGACGGGGGCCATCCGCGTACACAGTGCAGCGCGTAGTGTCGTGCATCGTTGGTTTGGGTGTTGTCGTCAATTAAAATCCGAATTTTACTCAGCCCTCGTTGCCGAAATGTCGCGCGTGCCGCGTGCCGTTTCCGCGGTGCTGTGGACTGTGCTCGTCGCTGCAATTACGACGGCAAACGGTAATCGGCTTGTGCCTGTAGCGCACGAAATTTCGGATTATTGGCTGGTTCATTCAGGTAGTCGCGGCCGTAGCGTCATGTCCACGAGATCCCACTTGTTCTCCAATGGGGCGGCACTGCAGGTCACCCATTGAGACGATAATTTGTCGCAGACTATCGGACGATTATTGCTCATGTTTCTCAATATTGTTTCGTATTTTTTACAACCGCGTCAATGACGCCTGGGCGATCGCGCATGGGCGTGGCGTTGCTCGTTGAAACTACCTGTTTATTGCCCGCTAGTTTCAACGAAATCGAAGGCTCGAATTTTCGACGCTTTTTCGTGTATATTTTGTCTGCAGAAGAAAAATGTTGAAAAATCATACATAGAAACGTAAAATGCTGGCAGTAGTATTACAGTACCTTTGGGATAGGATTATTTCGAGAATGTTTTTAAACATAAGTCTATTCGCAAATTTTTTCGTTCGCATGTAAACATGAAATCTCTTTGCAGCGCAAGACTTCAGATACGGAGGTCCGATTCTTAATAACACAGCAACATGGTGCACAGTTTCCAAAGCTGAGCAGAACAAGTGTTTGGCCTTTTCACAAGCGGTGGACAGAGAAATTTCTCGTTTCCAGCCTTACTATGTATCCCTCAAATGCAAACAGGCGTTCAACAAGGAGGAATGTATGGCTATGTTGGATCACGAACTGGCTCAGTTGACTACTTTGGATCCTGGCGAGGTTTTCACCGCCGGAAGATATCACAGTTTACTGCCTATCATGCAAGAAGAACATCGTTACCTGGATGTCGAAAACCGACCTTTCGCCACTCATACTTATCAGTATGCGGTGGCTGTTGTGAAAAAGGGAACACTGACCGATGTGAACACTCTGTACGATTTGAGGGGGAAAAAAGCTTGTTTCGCGGGAGTTGGAACTCTGGCTGGATGGATTACTCCACTTGAAATCGTAAGAGATGCTGAAGACATTTTTTTTGCTTCATTTGCTTGAGAACCAATTTATGACACTCTGCCTTAATTTCAGCTCATGAGACAAGGCGGTTTGGAAGTGATAGACTGCAACAATCACGTGAAATCGACGATCAAATATTTCGGACCGAGTTGCGCGGTGAATTCTCTCGTAGATCGTTACAACCCGCTCGGCGACAATTCCGATCAATTGTGCAAGCTCTGCATCGGCGAGATTCCCGGTGGAAGATGCACGAATTCGGATCCGTACGCGGGATACGAAGGAGCGTTCAGATGTCTGCTGGAAGCCGGAGAAATTGCTTTCTTAGTTAATACAACGGTTCATGAGATGACGTCGACGAATTATGATTTGAGTAAGTAATCAAATGGCTTTTCGAGTTGCACAAAAAGTTAAACACTGCACGATGGTAAAAACTCGATTTATTTTTTTTTGTCGTACAGATTCCGTGAAAAAGGACCAATTCGAGCTGCTCTGTCTGAACGGAACGAGAGCGCGTGTCGACGACGCGGAGACTTGCAACTGGGGTCGAGTTCCAACGCGAGCGATAGTCTCATCGTCGGCAACCGGTCCCGATCTGCGTCTGTTGTACCAAAGATTCTTACAGCGGGCGGTCAATATCTTCGGGTCTAACAATTATGGCGAAAACTCGACCGACCGTTATCCCGCTCGAGAGAACGACTTCGAGAATCGGCCGACGTTCGACGAGCGAGATCCCAACGGCAATGGCAACCGTTACGATTGGAACGGCGACGGCCGTAGTCGCGGCAACGACAACAACAATCCGTACGGTGTGAATTCTGGCAACGGCTTCAATAACCAATACAACGAGAACGGCGGAAACAGCTACAACAATCCGTACAACGACAACGGCGAAGGGAGCTACAACGACAGGTACGGCGAGAGCGATTCGGAGGGTCGTTACGGCCAGGGCTACGTCAACAAATACGGCAGGGAGGATCCCGAGGGTCGCTATGGTCCGGGCTACAATCGCGAAACGACTCGCGATCCAACCTACACCGGAAATGACGATCGACCCTTGGACAATGGTACTCGCCAGCCCTTCGAGAAATTCAGTCTCTTCGAGTCGGCTCCTCGTTACGGCCTCCAGCACAATTTGCTCTTCTCCGATACTGCCAAAGCTTTCGTGCCGATAAGAGAGACTGATCAAACGTACGTCAAGTACCTGGGCCAATCCTTGAACTCGATTATGTCCGTCAGACGTTGCACCGTGAATTCCATGACTCTCTGCGTTACCTCCGAACCCGAAATGGAAAAATGCGTGAAAATGAGAATTGCACTGAAAGCGCAACTGCTGAAACCCCAGTTGGACTGCTACAAGGGCTTCAGTCAAATTCACTGCATGCAAGCGATAGAAAACGGCCAGGCGGATATTACAGTGCTGGACGCGAGCGATGTCTACACGGCGGGTCTGCGTTTCCAGCATATTCCCTTCATCTCCGAGGTCTACAACCTCGGAACACCGGAATATTACGTCGTGGCGGTTGCCAAGGAATCCGACGAGAAGACAGATTTGACTTACCTGAAGAATAAATATACTTGTCACACGGGAATCAACATGGCAGCCGGTTGGGTCTATCCTCTTGCGTATTTGATTTCGAACGGCTGGATTCGCGGCTACGGCTGCGATTCGGTTCGCGCGGCCGCCGAGTACTTCACGAAATCCTGCGTTCCCGGTGCGTTGAGCACGGAATACAATACCGGGGTTCCCTACGACAATATGTGCGATCTTTGCCACGGTGAGAGCTTCCGGTACTGTCGAAGGGACGCGACCGAGGTTTATTTCGGCTACACCGGTGCCTTCAGGTGTCTCGTCGAGGGCGGCGGTGACGTCGCTTTTGTGAAACACACGACAGTCTCGGAAAACACCAACGGCAAGCGGCGAGAATTTTGGGCTCGAAACACATTTATGAAGGACTTCGAGCTGCTCTGCCCCGACGGAACGCGACGCAAGAGCAACGATTACGAAAATTGTAATCTCGGAAAAGTCAAGGCCAACGCTATAATAACTCGCGGTGGTTACTACGGATACAACGAGACTCAGATTAACGCCTACATCAATCTCTTTATCTACGCGCAACAGTTTTACGGACGGAAGGACGAGGACGAATTCAGCTTTAGTATGTTCTCCAGTGCTCCGCCCTACAGCGACCTCATCTTCCAGGACGCGACGCAACAGTTGGTTGTGATTCCTCCGGAAAAACGGGAATTCAGCGCTTATCTTGGAAGTGACTTCATGAGGGCTCGCAGAATCGTTGACTGCAATGCTGGCGCCAACGCAATCGAATATTCCCTGCTCGCTACGATAGGCACTATAATTATTACATTTATTCTCAGCAGATAAAGTCGCGACGCTCTTCACGAGTTGTAAATAATTACTTTTCATAATCAAACGAGACTTCGCCGCGATTAATTGGAATTTTTACGATTCTCCTTTGTGGGAATGCGACTTTTGAGATATATGAGATATGAGCATTTTTCGCATTCGAAGCGTACATTTTTATAGTACAAGTGACCGCCAGTGTCACCCGAGCAATCTCGATGAAAAAAAGGAATATTTAGAGGCAACTGAATTGAAAAATGAGTGCCTTATTACTCGTAGCCAAGTTGTTTGTTTCGAATACGAGTTATATCGAATACGAGAATCGACGTTACCTACACCAAGGAAGTGTAATCAGTTTTCTTAGTAAAGCGAACAAAGTATGTCTTACAGTCCGTCCGTATTTTTCACTTTTAGATTAGAGCGACGCAATTTTTCTTGTAAATATTTTTTAATAATTCTCGAATTTTCGTCATGAAGAATTCGATTATTCGGGAGAAAAATGTTTACAGAATGCCGATCAACGTGGATACAATGTGTTCAACACGTAGATTTTTATAGTACAAGCGACGGGAGGTCGTCTAAGTAATCTCCAAAAAAAAAGTAGCACTCAAGTGCAAGTAATTGATGCATCAGTGCCTTAATCGTCGTTACGTCATATTCCAAAAGCTTACGCTGGCCACAGCCGCAGCGTTGCCGCGGTCTATTACTGTTAGTAACGCGAAGAAAGTTATCACTGCACACAAAGGTCCGTCCATTTTTACGACTTTTAGTAATATAAAAAGATTATTATTATATTATACTGATATATTTATAACGTCTCTTTTTTACATTTAAAACTTTACCGTCCAATGTACACTCAAAATACGAATAAAGTCTTTTTAATTTTACAAAAGTTGCAGTATCGTCTATTTGGTGAAAATAATCCTGAGGACTTAGCCCGATTTTCAGATGATCGAATTTGCAGCAGAAGAGAAAAGTCATGTTTTTTTGGGACGAGCGAGCACCTTGATTCTGGACGAGCAGGTTGCTCTCAATGCTTGTGGATTGACACCAAATGGATTGAGTTTTTCGCCCGGAGATCTCTGCATCGTTGAGGAACTTTTGGGTGTTGCTAATTCGGCGATTCTTTTCGAAGCTGCGGTTAATGTGACGTATATCGTGAATTATCTGTGACTTAGTAATATAAACATTTCTGTTCCAGAACAATTTGCTCTTGCAAAATTGTAACAAACCGACGGCGAACAATGCGCGTTCTTCCACCTTTCCCAAGAGATTCATAGCGACTGGTTCATAGATTTTCGGTTCTGCTAATCGGTTGATTCGATCTGTTGGTCCTCGATGACGCATTTCCTTTTCGGTAGTAGCTGAGGATTTTATGGTAAATTCACTTGGCGAATTTTTTATAATTTTAGGTGCATTGTTCATCCTTGGGGAATGTTTTGAATGGATATCGTGGGGTCGAGGTACTACTCGACGACCAACGATTTTCGGACGCGACAACTCATTGATGCGCCTTTGGTGCGAAGTTCGAGACCATCTTCGAAGGTTTGTCTGTGAGATGAACAAGTTACATTTTTAATACAACTTTTGGTTTGGTAACAAAAAATGTATGACACATGCAATAGAAATATGTTCATTCCAATGGTTGCAGGAGGCGTACGTTGTTACTTGCATTTTTTGTTTTTAATTCCTTTTCGCTGCTGCTGTCGTCGCTCATCGATGCTGAAGACTCGACGGGTTGAGCTTTTCGCGGAGTGCGCCAGGAATCCGAAGCCATTGCGAATTTGTGGTGACGATTGGATGATTTATATTCTGACATTTTGTCAGTAACATCCAAGTCCGGCAAGTGGCTAAATCTTTCTTGCCGAATCATCGTGGGATGTGTCACTCGAACTGAGAATTTTGATGGGTCCATGGAGTTTGACAAATTTTCGGAAATTGCCAAGGTTGAATACTACAGTTTATTTAAACAAGAGCAACCGCTCGGTAGACTTCGCATCGGTTAAAAAAATGAACATCTGGATCTAACCAAGGCAAAATTTGTGTCGTTCCAGCCTCGTCAAAATCATATTTTTCTTATATATTTCGGCATTGCTAAATCTAAAAATCAAACATTAGAAAAATAGACAAATTCCACAAGTATTCTTATGGACAATTTCAGAAGATATGGACCAAGGTGCCCACAATTGCAGCTTTCCCGAGAAAAATTTGGTCGAATCGAACAAATTGATTCCTGCAAGGTACAATTTTCTGCATAAGACGAACATTTAAAAAATTGAATATACCGCTACATATAAAAGAATAATCGATGCTGTGTCATATCTTGGTTGCCTAAACAATAATTTGCGGACTATAAATCTCACTTCGTTTTAGGATAAACGTAGAGCGTCTTCGTATCGCATTTCGGATGTGGCGAACATACCAACGAGATCAAGAAGAATAACTTTTGAAGATGAGCCAGTAGATGTATCAACACCTCGGGCTCCATCAAAAGTTAAGCCCATCGAGGATTTAAAAAGAGATGCAAAACTTATGGCAACTAAACAAAGACTCGCAAAAATTAAAATCTTAACGGACCTTGGCAAAAATGAAATGGATTCCGACACTTACGCGCAGATGGTGATATTAATGGCAATGTAAAAGTTGCAAAATTAATTTTTGTAGAAATCTAATCGCGTTATATTTTAGGTGAAACGCGAACCGCTGTCTTATAGAAGTGCGAATTTGTTGAGTAAGCCAAAAGGACCGCGAAGATCGCCACTTAATGATGTGTCAACGGATTTTTTGCCTTCACGAGGAGTAAATATCCAACTGATGGCAGAGGTTGGAAACCGCGGCAATTTGTTGACCAGGTGGCCGAGAAATCGTCTGAATCTCGACAAATATGCTCAGATGGTCGTCAACAATGACAAACAGTGCCCGAATCGTATAAAGAAACTAGCAAGACCAAAACGCTATTTCGAAATTGAAGACCCTTGGTCACCCATATAATAACAATGACTTGAATTGCTTTTAATGATAAATATAATTCTGAAAGATGGTAAATAACAAATTTAAAAATATTGGAAAATCGTATACATGATTCTGTATGTAACAGAAAAAATACATGTCACTTAAAAACATCTCGAGACATTTTTGCTTTCGATTCTGCGGATTTTAGTCAACTGGTTTGCAAGGATCAGGACACAGGTAATTGTTGTGCTTCAGTTTCTCGTGACTTAGTATGAAAATCCTATACTTGTGTCAGGATGATAAACAATTGAAGTCACACTTCATTGTGCACATGGCAGAATGTGACAGTCCCATGGGCGCCATCCAGGCGGGGACTAATTATTTTGGCAAAACAATTCTCTAAATTCTAAATTATGAACTCATTAAATACTAAAATCCCTTCAGCTCCTGATAAATTCATAGTCATGATCCGTAACCGCGGTTGAAGAAAGAAGAAGAGGGAAGAAATGCCACCGAAAGCGGCACCAGCAAAAGATGCATCAACGAAAAATACACCATCACGAGGTGCACAATCTAAGGGTGGCCCTACTCGAGCTGGCAAAGGTGGGACCGGCAAAAAGGCGAAAGAAAAGTGTGTAAACCTTATTCTTAATTATTAAAAAATATAGTTTCTGCGAACAATTTTCGCACAAATTATTTTCATTTCCTTCGCAGGCGAAAGGAACGAAAATTGAATTTAAAAGGGTGGTTGGAGACAAAGGCCGATTGGGCGAAATTCGACGCTTGGGCGCAGATAAATGCTCAACCAAGAAAGATACCGGAACCTGTGCCAGTGGTTAGTAGTTAATCTATGAAAGAAAATAATTAAAATGTTTTTAAACTAAAACCTACATTTTTTATTATTTGAAAAATAAATCTAATTTCCTTCATTCATAATTTAGGTGCGACCGTCAATGCCTCTGTCCAAGCTGAAGAAGCGCATAGTTTTACTATCAAAACCTCACAAGCAACCGGACATCAGTAAAACATGTCGCTTACATTTGAAAGTCTCGAAAAAGGCTCTGACTGCGAAGCCCTCGAAACGCATCTTAGAACTGGCCATGTTTGTCGTAAAGCACGTGGAGCCCTGTCGAGAGTTTCCGGTCAAGATACCTCGGGCTGCCTTGCGCTACAGACCTACAAAGAGGATTATAGAAATTAGCCGACCAAATTTACGTTTTTCCGAGTATTGCAAATTTTTGAGTACATGGCAGAGCGAAGAAACGAACGAACGCGAAAAGAAATTGGCTCTGGCTAAAAAGGCCGTCGAATGCCCGGATTTAATGACTGACGAGGAGATTAATATTCTCATGACTCCGACGGGAATTTACAGAAGCGCTTTGAACTATAAGGTTTGATTTTCAATTGTGGCCGAAGGGGATGACATTTTGTTCCTTTTATTAATTTTTTTTTATTCTCATGTTTATAGATCACAGAATGGATGGCCTATCTTGCTCTGCCGTCTTATAGATTTCTCAAAGACCAAACGGACGAGAAGGCCGAAGAGTGGAAGAAAATTATTCTGGAGGAAAGTGAGACGAGAGGGAAGAAAGCCCTGAAGGACAAAGAGAAGAAAAGAGCGAGGATAAAAAAGAGTGAGGAGGATGCGAGGAGACCCGAAGAAAAGGAAGATAATGCGAGAAACGACAACGAGAAGCAGCCGATCGATGCAGAATCTGATAAAGAAGAAACAGCAGCTGAAGAAAAGACCGAAGAAGAAGAAGGACAACCTGTAGACGACGCCGATGACACGATTCAAGACGCAGCGCCAAACGATCAAGAAAATACCGAAAAATCTTTGGAAGCTGAGCCAAAATCTAAAGACGACTCGGAGAAGAAAAAGTTAATGACTCCCGAAGAAGAAGAAGAAGCAGCAGAGCAGCGAAAAGCTGAGAAAAATGCCTGGCGATTTGTTCCTCCACCCTGCAAAGAAAATCCCTTTGAAATAAAAAAATCTGCTCTGAATGCAAAAGGTAACAAAATAAATATGATTTAATTTATCAATTTATTACCAAAAATATGAAGTCTTCTGAAAAAAATTATTTTATATACTAAACTGCACGTAGCTTCACCGAGAATGGAAGAGCTGGCCAAGGCGAACGTCCACAAAGATCGATCGTGTAGGCCAAATCCCTTTGCGGTTCGCAAATCAGCTTTGGATGGTCCGGTACCGGAGCGAATTCCCGAATTGGCGAAACCCAATCATCCTCGAGATCCCGTGGAACGGCCACCACCGCGCGACAAGGATGACTTCGGTCGTCCTATCTTTCCTAAGCCGGTAATAAAAATCGATAACTTTTCATTAGATAAACAGAAGTTGTTTCAAACATGTATGTAACTGACGCCACCAGCGATAATGTAGCTTCTTTTTAGTGAGTATAAGTATTCCGCGAATGCGTCCCTGAATGCGGTTATCGCGAAAAAAAAAGTTTCACGCGGTCATAATACTCTGCAACATCTGGGGTTTTCCACTCGAATTAACGAACGAGGAAAGACGCTGCTACACGCGTAAGCGATGACAAATTGTTATTATTGCTTATCGCAATGTAGTAACAGCCCGAGAAAAATATTCTTGAGATAATTATCCACCTTTCACAGATGTGTGAAACATTCAGCCAACGACCTGATTGATTAAGCAATCAATTGATGAATTATTAATATTTCGCGAAGATGATTAATTACTAATCATTTTTTTATCATTAGAATTCCATACTCGTTTTTTTTTTCCAATTTAATAGTAATTATGATTAATGATTCATTATTAATGGACTAATTAATTAGTCGCTGACAAACGTATATTTTTATTTCTTAATCGCAGCCCTACGGAAAGAAGATGCCTCGTGTAAAACCCTACCAGGAGGCCGAGTGTCCTGACAAAGACGAAAAGCCGAAGGACGAGGAAGAAAACAAGAAGAAGGTGGAGACCAAGCGCCGCGTCATCAATCCGATAGTATTCGAGGCGACGATAGATCCGCTCATAGATCCGGAAAGGGCGAGACGACAGCTGAAAGCGCGAAAAGCTGCGAAGGAAGAGATGGAGAAAATAAAGAAACCGGGAGAAACGGCTAGGAAGGAGAAAGAACCGCAGGAAGCTGATACGACTGATTAAACAAAAGTGATACCAGATTAATAAAGTAAAGTAAGAATAACGAATCAAATGCAATTAAATAAAATGAATTTTTTCCGAGTCCGCAACAAATATAGCTTAAACACATTTTTTCATTCAGTTTGTTTATTTGAGTCTACGTAGGTTCCATTGATCAGAATAAGTAAGAAGACAAATGCTTAGGTGTTTGATTCAACCGCGCTTTTTGGTGGTTCCCGACTCTCCCGTTCCTGTGCCAAAGGCGAGTTATTATTCGCTCCGATGAGTCTGCCTGTGCGCAGGTTCCGTCGGACTGGTCAGACAATCGTAAACAAGAAGAAGAAGAGGAGGAAGAAAAACGATGATCAGCTGGATGACGCACCTTCTAGTGTCGCCACTTTTGGCCGGCCTTGCGACCAACGACTGAACCTTAAGACACGTTGGCTACGTGCCATATTCAACTGCGACAAGCCGGCGCCGCGCTCCCATAAATGTGATTCGCGAAATTCCAGCTGCAAACGTCGATACTGACGGCCTGCCCTTTTATCACTAACGGCCAAAGCGCCAACGCGGAATTATTAATCGTCGCTGCATCAGAAGTTCGCGGGATTTCAAGGTTAACAAGTTCACGGACAATCGTGACAGCACGACAATCGGTAAAACCGTCGCCGTTGTGCATTACATTTTTGTGGGCGGTTGCACGAAAACCCGAGCAACGTGGGAGTCAACGCGAAGGATATAGTTCACTAACCGTCGTGGAACCAGTTACGAGTGTCGTCGATATACTTGGAGGTTTGTGTAGCTGCGCTCGGATCTTTTCCTCCTCGGAGTAAAGTATAAAACGTCGCTACGCATCTGGAGCCAACCGTAATCGTCGCTGCGCGAGACTCGAGCGCACGTCGTACGCAAATTACCGGCCGCGCGAGTTTTGTTTCATCTTTTTAACGAATTGTACAGCTCATTCCGTTCATTTTCGATCGTCTAACGTAGAAATTCCTTAGGCAACGAAAATGCGGCTTTTCGCGTCACGAGTCGGTATTGCTGTTATAGCTCTATTGGCCGCAGTCATGGGTGAGGAACAACCGGGAACCGTGGATGTGAATCCACCCGTCGGACCTATTCGCGGATCGCTGATGACGTCACGTCTGGGCAAAACGATTTACTCCTTCCGCGGCATTCGATTCGCCGAGCCACCCGTCGGCGATTTGCGGTTCCAGGTGAGTTTTCGAAATTCGATTATGATTCGTTTGCGATAATTTCGAATTATTGCGCCTCGCGATATTCAAAATTGTAGATTGTCTGTCATCAAGCTGTAACGTAAAAAAATTGTGCTTTCAGCCACCGGTACCGATCGCACCGTGGACGGAGATTTTCGACGCGACCGAGGAGGGACCATCCGCTCCGCAAATAGCGGGAGAAATACAGTCGGAGGATTGTCTGCGTCTTAACGTTTATACGACCAAGGTAAGATAATGCGGACCAAGAGTGATATGCGCAGTCTCGAGAACTAATGGTGGAGGGAAATGGTTGAGTCATCTGAAATGTGTACCCCTTAAAAACGTGTAATTCTTAGAATTCATTACGCTTGGAATTGTACTATTCGTAAACAAAGTTGTAAATATTGGAGCTATTAAAATGGAATCAGCGCAGTGGATAGAGTCGCGGCCTCACACACAGTGGGTTCCGTGTTCGATTCCCAACACAGGCACATTTTTCTACGTGCTTTTTCTGCGGTCACCGGTTGTTCGGGACCCGCGTAAAGATAAGACGCGGCAGTGGCTGCAGTAAAAAATGGAAATAAAAAATACCGACGATTTTTTTCTAGCTTCCAGACGCGAATTCGAGCAATGCCGAAAATCCGAAGCGACCGGTCATCGTGTACTTTCATCCTGGTGCCTTTTACGTCTTCACCGGTCAGAGTATGATGGTGGGACCGCAATATATCATGGATCAGGACATCGTCCTCGTGACCGTCAACTATCGACTTGGGACTCTGGGTAAATTCGGGATAAAAAAAGATCTAAGCTATTAAGACAACGACGATTAACGGTCCCAGGGCAGAGTACGAATTTGATTAATGCTATGTAGGTTGGGCGGCGGCCGGCAATGCTCAGGCAATGGGCAATCAGGGTCTGAAGGATCAAGTCGTGGCTCTGCGATGGGTGCAGAAAAACATCGCTAGCTTCGGTGGCGACCCGGACTGCGTCACCATCGTCGGTTACAGCGCCGGAGCCTGGAGCGTCGTGCTGCACATGGTGTCGCCCATGACCAAGGGACTCTTTCACCGCGCGATCGCCATGAGTGGGTCCCCTATTTACGCGACTCCTCTGCCAACCCATCAGATCGATGTCCTCAAGAAACAAGCGGAAATCATGGGCTGCCCAACCGACAGCGTGGAGAACATGCTCGCTTGTCTCAAGACGAAAGACGCTATAGAAATGGGCAATTCGCTACGCAAATTCCAGGTGCGTTGAATAAAAAAAAATAAAAAATATATGTTTTAAGCCGAAACAAAAATGATAGAATATTCGAAATTTGAATAGCATTTGCATAAGGGTTTTGTGCATTTCGTTTTTAGGACAGTCGTGGTAGGCCTATGTTGATCTGGTCACCGGTGGTCGAACCGGATATTCCGGGTGTAGAGAGATATCTGACGGCTCAGCCGGCTGATCTGATGAGGCAGGGAAAGATGCATTCGGTTCCATTCATCACGGGAAACACGAAGGACGAGTTCGCCGGTGCTATTATGCGTACGTGTCATCATTTGTGTCTGCTTCGCATCGCACCGAAAATGTTCAGGAAACTCTTGGCTATGTGTTTTCATTCGTTTTCCTGGATTTTTCAGCCATGATTAACGAAGTCGCGGAGAAGGGTGATGTGTCCTCTTTCAAAGAGCTCAACAACGAGTGGGAAAAATACGCACCGATTATCGTGGGGTACGAGGCGGGTACTGAAAAGTCGAGAGAGATCAGTCAACAACTCAGGCAGATGTACTTCAAAGATCATCCGATCGACATTGTATCTGTCGATACTCTTGCCGAGGTACGTTGAAGAAAATGATAAATTATTTTTTTCTTATTTCTTCATTTTTGTATTTGGTTATTAATAAGTACTTACATGTTTGCAGCTATACCGAGACGTCCTCGGATTCAGCGGTCACGTGCTCGTGAACCTTATGGGCCGATATTCGACAGAACCGGTGTACTACTACCATTTCACGTATCAGGGTCGTTACACTTACGGCGCAATTTGGAACAACGGCACGAACAAACCCTACGGTAAAGACTCGTGAATTCACTTCGGTGACTCAATGAAAAAATAAGAATTTTTTCCACGCTGACATAAATAACGTTTGTTTTGTGAATTTTCACAGGTGTCGCCCATCACGACGATCTGCTGTATCTCTTCTACAATCGTTGGTTCAAGTTCCCGTACTTTGAGCAGGACGATCCCGAATGGCCGATAGTCGAGCGAATGACCACGATGTGGGCGAACTTCGCCAAGACCGGCGAGCCCATTCCCCGCGACAACCCCGAGTTCAGGTATATCACCTGGCCCCCGTTCACTCCGGAGACCAAAAAGTTCATGGAAATCGGCGAAGAGCTCTATCTGTGGGACAATTTCCGAGGCGAAAGAATGGCCCAGTGGGACCGTCTATTTCCTCTTATAAATCCCACTTGCGAATAATACGTGTTGTCAAGCAGAAAAAATATGTCACGTGACGCGATGATAAAATACACTTTTACAGCTTTATAAAACAAACCACTCGACTTGGTATTTACCTTCCTCTTATTCCTTTTCTTCAGCTTTTGCCTTTTTATTACCTTAATGCTCTCTTTTTTTCGTCGGGTCTTGTGCCGTCTATTTTTTAGTCGTTCGTAAATACTCTACAAATACGTCATGAAGTTTGAGGAAAATGTTCAAGACTGTCGTTATATAATTAATCCTCGATTATCCCCGAGTGATTTTACGTTTAATGCGACCATGAATTGCCGCCAGCACATTTTGGCAAAATCCATTGACAGAAACGTTACTTTGTCAGCCTTTTATGCCGATGGAAGTAAACATAATGTTAGCCTTTGCGCTCTGTGCACGTTTTTTTTTTTTTTTTTTTTTTTCAATAAAATCTTTATTCGTCGCTTTGACGGTATATACCAAAACGTGTCATTTTATACCTTATTTAATTTAATTTCACAAACGTCTCAATAACATATACAAATAAATCTGTAAGTAAATTTTTGTCAGGTTATTGAAAATATGATTTGTTTGCACTATTAGCAAAAAATGAAAGAATACAGGTGCAAGAATTTATTTAATTCGTGGGGAAGCCCGTGGTATCACTCCAATTGTCGTAGGTGTCGCCATAAAATACATGGACACGTAGACTAAACACATAGGCGTACATTTCTTGGTAATTCCAAGCATCACAAATACACAGATAGTAACACACCGGCTACGTTGTGTAGCTTCGCACGCAAAGTTTCCTCAAGCACGAAGCTATAAAAGACGCGTTGCTCCCGAACACGATCTGCAATCGTCGTTGCTCCATCGTGGAGCGCAGAACGCGGAAAAACCCAAGTAAATCCGAATAAAACAAGAAGAACTACATTGCGAGGAAAATGCGGTTCTTCGCGCTGCTTCTTTGCTCTGCTCTCGTTGCACTGGCAACTGCAGCCGGGAGCGATGAGACACCGGAAACTGTGGAATTAAACCCACCGGTCGGACGAGTCCGCGGTTCGCTGATGACAACGCGACTGGGCAAGAAAATTTATTCCTTCCGCGGTATCAGGTTCGCCGAACCACCTGTTGGAAATTTACGGTTTCAAGTGAGTTTTTTTATTTATATTCAGCGTCAATAATAAATCTGCAACATAAAAATGATGTTTTTTTCAGCCACCGGTACCCGTTGCTTCGTGGAAAGATGTTTTCGACGCGACCCAGGAAGGCCCCAGCTGTCCACAATTCGCAGGAGAACTACAATCTGAGGATTGTCTACGTCTCAATGTTTACACCACCAGGGTAAGAAGCTCAGATCAAGTACGATTCTCTATTTCTTTCTTCTCGTCTAACATGAAATTATAATTTTTGTATTTGATGAAAAAGTACGATTAGAAAAGTATCACCCCGAAATTTAATTCACAAAACACTCTGACTCAAAGTCCGCGTTAAAAATTAAATAAAGGAAAAGCATTGAATTAGAATGAATGAAAATAAATTATTTCCAGCTTCCAAAAGCCGGCGAACCGACGAATCGCAAGCGACCGGTTATGATTTACTTCCATCCGGGCGCCTTTTACGTCTTCACCGGTCAGAGTATGATGGTGGGACCGCAATATATCATGGATCAGGACATCGTCCTCGTGACTGTCAACTATCGTCTCGGGACTTTGGGTAAGTGACCATACAAATTTGCGAAGCTATCGATAACTCGTGATTAACAATTTTCACGATAAAATATACGAATTTCACTGTTGCGCCGCAGGTTGGGTGGCAACCGGCGATGCCCTCGCGCCTGGAAATCTCGGTCTCAAGGATCAGGTCGTGGCCATGCGATGGGTGCAGAAAAATATCGCTGCATTCGGTGGCGATCCAAATTCCGTGACCATATCCGGTTACAGCGCCGGAGGTTGGAGCGTCTCGCTGCATCTCGTTTCGCCCATGACCAAGGGACTGTTTCACCGTGCGATCTCCATGAGCGGATCCGCCATCAATCACATACGTTTTCCCACTCAGCAGATCGACATCCTCAAGCGACAGGCGGAGATCAACGGCTGCCCGACCAATTCCAGCGCCGCGATCCTTGATTGCCTTAGGACGAAACCTGCTCTTGAAGTTGGCGACCACCTCTCGGAATTTTTTGTACGTATGGCAGAATAAAATGATTAATTTCTGGATTGAAAATTAAGTCCGTGATAATTGGATTTAACTGAGCGATACTTAATTGAATATTTTAATTGCTTAATTCTAATTTCTCTATATAATTATTCATTTACTTTATGTATTTCAGACATGGCGCGACAATCCTGTTCTACTGTGGTCGCCGGTCGTCGAGCCGGACGTTCCCGGTGTCGAGAGGTACCTTCCGGCCCAGCCGATAGACCTGATCAAACAAGGAAAAATGCACGCGGTGCCTTACATCATTGGAAATACCAAGGATGAGTTCGCTAGTGCAATTGTTGGTACGTCTGATTTTTCTGGGCCTTGTAGGAAAATATGTTTCCCAGTCAACATGTAGAAAAATCTTGTTTTTACGTTTTGTTTCTTCTTTTCTTCTTTAGCTATCGTCGAAGAGTCCCGTAGAGGCGGAACCGCGCTGCAAGAGCTTAACGATAATTGGGAGAAATATGCACCGCTCATCGCTCTGTACGAACGTGACACCGAACGATCGCGTGCGATCAGCAGAACATTTAAGAGAATGTACTTCAACAATCAACCCATCACTGTGGAAAATATTAACGGCCTTGCAGACGTATGTGGACAAAAATTAAATACTTCAAGTCTTTATTTTTTTTATTTTCAAATAATTGCAATTTTCATTGTTTTTATTTACTCTTTTGTGTTGTATTGTATATTTTTATTAATTAATTTAATGATTAACATATTTATTTGCAGTTATACAGAGACGCCCTCTCATTCCAAGGCCACAGACAAGTGAATGTCATGGCTCAATATTCCAAATACCCGGTATACTACTACAATTTCGCTTATCAGGGTCGTTACACTTACGGCGCAAGATGGAATGACACGAATAAGCCATTCGGTAAGGATCCGCAAGGCCAACTCGGCGACTCGACGAATCGCCATGAATGGAACACTGAGGATGTTTCCTCTTAGTCTTGCTGATATAATAATAATAATATCCGGTATTACGATTTTTCCACAGGCGTCTCGCATCACGACGATCTGCTGTACCTGTTCTACAACCCGTGGTTCCAGTTTCCGTTCTTCCAGCCGAACGATCCGGAAATTATGATGGTCGAGCGACTGACCGCTATGTGGGCCAGTTTCGTGAAGTCCGGTTACCCTATTCCCGCTGGTGATCCCAACTTCGCCAATATCACTTGGACCCCGTACACTCAGCAGAACAAGCTGTACCTGGAAAATGGCAACAGGCTCGTCATGAAGAGGAACTACAGAGGGAGGAGTATGAACCAGTGGGATCGACTATTCCCCATTCAGACGAGTTGTTGAGCAAAGAATTTGACTCCAAACAGTGTCAAGATATTCCTGCCGAGATTTTTTTTATCCGTGGTCCACCTTCGATTTCCTTTTAGATGATTTTCCATCGTCACACGATTTTTTTTGTATGTGTTTACCTGCCATGTAAAGCAAGACTGTCGTTTTGCATTAATAAATAAATTACGAAAATGCATTAATGTAATTTACAGCCCAATCTTAATATATTACTGTTCGTGAGTAAGAATTCTGCGAATGTGTCGTTGACATTGTTATCGCAAAAACAGGCGGGAAGAAAGAAAAAGAATTCAATCGTTATCGCAAACGTAGTTCTTGCGTCACAGCTGCGGAGTTGTTGATTCGAAACACAAGAATGAAAAAAATCGTAGATTCACGGATTGCAGATAAGAAATTGTAATTATCGTATGAAAGTAAACAGAAATTTTAAACATGGCCTGATTTATGATTTCGATTTTTTAATTGTATTTCGAATTCCCGAAAGCAGATATCGGGTGTCTTGATAAGGATAAGTTTGGAGGAAAAAGTTAAGGAAAAACACACATTTACATAGACCCGGTCATGTGCGAAAAAAATAGCAAAAAAAATATTGTTGCGATTTACTTGAGTTACACATGGTTTCGATTTGAATGTCACTGATAAGGAAATCTTAACTTTGATGAACTGTAGATCTTCACGAAAAATTCACTATACAGTAGGTAAAATAAAATAAATTATCCGACGAGTTCCGATCTCACTTAACTTCGTTATTTATTTTATTTAACATTAACCAAAACCATCGACCAGCGATTTTGCAAAATACTGAAACGAATTGGGCTCCATTTTATCGGCTAATCACAGAACGTATCAAACGTCACGAGATATAAAATGCAAAAAGCTACCACGACAAAAATATGTCAGGCATCGAGTAATCCTAGAGCGTTCCAGTTGGGTATCAATCTGAGTATCCTGTTACGATAGATCGGCCTATTGATTGTTGGATTGTTGTAGCTGCCGTGGTCGCTTAATATCTCGTCCAAATCCGTAACATCGTCTTTGTCAGTGAGAACAATTGGTAGGCAAACGCACGTGGTGATCAATCCGTAAAATTCACGTTTCTTGATACTTTTCTCCAAAGCTGCGAGGCTCGGCGGTTGTGTCTTGCAACCGATTCTCAGCATTGTTTCTTTCAGAGTGTCGTGATACTCTTTGACAAGTTCGTCGCGATGATTGAGTAACACTTCGAGACTCGTACTTGTATTTAGAACGTACAATATGTCGATCGCAGGTGAAGCCCACACGGACATCTGGAAGTCAACCTGAAAAAGAGACGTCAAACTGCAATTATTATCTGAAGTATATGTAGCTTTGAAAATATTTGTATAATTAATTTATAACTGGTTACGCACAAAAATATGTCCGGACGGTTTTCCCTGATCGTCGTAACGGAAGAGCATGTTGTTCAGCCAACAATCGCCGTGATTTATCACTTGGAACTCGATGGTCGACGGTTTCGCACAATCGGCAGCTTTCGCGAAACCGACTTCCGCCAGTTTTTCGAATTTCGTCGCGTAACTACGTCCACAATGAAAAATCAAAATAAGATTGAACTGACGTGTCAAAAATAAAAAATAAATTAAGTACACACCTAACACCCAGTTCCGGCCAGTTGCGAACCTCCTTCGCTAGATTCATGAAACCGTCATAAACAAATGATTTCATCTGTTCTGACTGATTGTCGTGAAAAATTCCTCGTGAAAACGTTGTCGCGTAATTCGGCTTCTGGTTAAGAGAATTCGAAAAGAAACAACATTTCTTTTACGATGCGAGAATAAAAGTTCGATAAAAAAGGCACTTCACGTACCTTTTCGACAACTGCTACGGAAGCTGCGTGAAATTTACCGAGTCCTCTCATCACGAGTCTGCAGTGATGAAGATCAAGGCCGGCCGTTCGATCGGCCATTCGATATCCCAGTGGAGCCAGATCTTCGATCACAATCACAGTTGGGTCCCCCTTCTGAGTGTACAAAATGCGTGCACTGAGACGATATCCCTCCTGGCTCAGCAGATCGTTCATGTCGGTCAACGCTGTGCTCATCATTTCAATTTCCGTGTCGAATATTCCAGCCGCTGCGACCTTCATCGAATCGACATCGACATTGATGAATAAAGCAAGTCGATCGTGACTAGGTAAGCCAATCAGCAAGAATACAAACGCTGACCAGACCCACTAACCAGATTTTTTCTCGGTCCCTCGACCATCGGCGAGACCTTCACGATCAGCGATTTGTTTTCCGTCTTCCTGCATCCTGCAATGTTTGTTGAATATTCCACGCCCACGCGAATCATATCGCTCGAGTAATTGTCACCTTTCGCAGTCGCCGACTTTGTCGTCAATTTCTTCACCTCTATCGAGTCGTCGTTTTCCGAGTGTTTCAATACTTTCGTCACAAACGCCTCGTTCAACCAGTCCGGATCGTGCTGAGCCATCGTCCAAACTTATCCGTGCCTTCTTCCTGGTGCAAGATCGTCTAATGGAATTCTGCAACGGATTAAATTATTGGTTGCCGATGGGTCGCGGTAAAGACAAAAATGTTATCGCATCTGATAAGATAAATAGTGGCAATCTTCTGCTTCTATCCGTGATTGTTGGATCCCAGACGGGGAACCGGTAATCGCCGTCGCCACTGCTGCTATATGACGCGGCTAATAATGTGAGTGTTACGTCTTGACCATTTTTTTCTCGCTGTTATAAAATACTATTTAATATCGTCAGAGATAAATTGACACCGCATGTCATCTGATACCCTGCACGTGGCGGCCTGATCGTTTGAATTCGAGATACGCGGAAATCAATAGCAGCATTTTGTCAGTTATTAAGAATCGGCATCAACACTTTCGATGCTCCGGCGATTTCGCAAGGCGTGATTTTGACCGTGCGAGGCCAGTGCTATCAGCATGTCCTCGATCACGCCCCGACTCAGTCGCACCAGAGGTTACCTGGAGTCGCTCGGTGCACCAGAGGTTACCTGGTGCACTGAGCGATTCCAATTAATCAGTCTGGATTCCAATCATCAATTCCAGCCGAATTAATCAGTCTGGAATCAACCACAAACCAATAATATCTTAATTATACTAAAATCGTTTAAGTTTAGACGTAAACCCTAGAACTCATGACTTATTTTCACAATGTACGTACTTTACGAGTCGCGTGGGGTCGCGTCGGACCCCAGTTATGAGTCCTAGGGCTTAATCGAACAGCGATCCCAAAATAAACAATTTAATTACGTTTCGGTCGCTCGATTCGTTAACACTGAGCGAGAGGAAAATCCTGTTGTCTGGTGACTGGTAAAACGTCTCCAATACGACGAGATGAATATCAAAGAAACGAAAAACTGACACCAAACACAGTTTATCGCGAGCGACCGCTAACCCGCATCTCACAGCCAACTTCCTCAGTAAATTCCGACCCTACGAGCTGATATAAATAAGACCCGCAGTGACGCGTGCGTTTCCGCGTCTCGCCAACAAGTGCAAGATAGTCGGCGCGACGGATGCCAACAAAAACTATTCGAGAGGGGGATGACTGATATAGGTATAAAATAATCACATACACACACACTTGTACTCGGAAGTGAGCAATTTAGGTCACGGTCACTACACAACTGGAAAAGCGCCGTCTCATCATGCGAGGCGATCATCTCTAGAGATATAGCTGATGATCATCGTGGCAAATGTGATATTCACTGCTTCAGAAGGCTGTTCAAAATCCACTGGATCTATCAGCGTGTTAGATCGTCGAGCATTTCGTCGAGTCACGTACGGCAGCGTTTTGTCGGTTGACTGACGAGCGCCGCTTAAGATCCATGAGGCCACTGAGCTTTTCAAAAGCTTTCCTCCACGTGCGCCGATTTATTTTCTCTTATCAGTGTTTATTAGCAGTCTTTGATAGTCCGCATTTTAAGCTGCGCCTTTGCAAAGAACGCGTCTATTCTCATTTCAACGCGTTCAAAGTAAACGTATTTTTACGCGCCGGAAATCTCGATGCAACTTCAATGACTCTGACATAACTGCGAAGTCGTGTAACTCATATCGCTGTTATCGAAATAGATAACGAAGATGCTTGACTAAAAATAGATAGCAAGACACTACTTGGTAAAAAACATCATAACTTGACAGTTCTTTTCTTTATTTTACATTTTTTTACAGTGCATCATGCAATATACAATGTAATCAAACCTCGAGTAACCCTCGAGCATTCCAGTCGGGCAGCAGCCTGATAATCCTGTTGCGAAAAATAGGTTTGTTGATAGTTGGATTGTTGTAGGTGCCCTCGCCCATAATCTCGTTGAAATCCGTGGATTCACTGGCCTCGGTGGAAAGCACGGGTAGACAGGTGCACGCAATGGCGACACCGTAAAATTCGCGTTCCTCGATACTTTTCTTCAGAGTCGCCAGGCTCGGTGGTTGAGTCTTGCAGCCGATTCTCAGCATTGTTTCCGTCAGACTGTCGTGATATTCTCTCATGAGTTCGTCACGATGATTCAAAAAGACATCGAGGGGAGCGCTCGTATTAAGAAAGTACAATATGTCAATCGCAGGTGAGCCCCAAACGCACATCTGGAAGTCAACCTGAAAGCATAAACGTCAAACGATAATTAAAATCCCAATTCTGTGGATTAATGTACAATGTGTTTATGCTTGGAATTACGACCAACAATCCATTTTGTTTAATTAATTCACTACTTGATACTCACGAAAACGTATCCACTCGGGTTGCCTTGGTCGTCGTAACGGAAGAGAATGTTGTTCAGCCAAAAATCACCGTGATTTATCACGTTGAACTCCGTGGTCGACAGTCTGCCACATTCGGCAGTTTTCTCGAAAGCGACGTTCGACAGTTTCTCCAATTTCCTCGCGTAACTGCGCCCACGGTGAAACAGCGGATGGTGAGACACAGTTCACGATGAAATTGAAACTGAAGAATAATAAATAAAAATAAAATACGTACCTAGGCCCCAGTTCCGGCCATTTTTCGACCTCTCTCGCTAGATTCGCCATTCCGCCGTTGCAGAACTTTTTCAACCCAGCCGCCTGATCCTTGTGAAAAATTCCTTTGTTGAAGGTTTTCGAGTGAATCGGCTCCTGGTGAATCAAAGTTGAAAAAAATAAAACAAAAATAAAATTTATGGAGTGAAAAGAAGGATCGAGCAGTGCGATGTAATTTTATGTCCTATACCTTTTCCACGAGAGCCACGGAAGTTGCGTGAAATTTGGCAATTCCTCTCATCGCGAGCCTGCAATGACGAAGATCAAGACCAGCCGTTCGATCGCCCATTCGATATCCCAGCGGGGCGAGATCTTCGAACACGAGAACCACGGGTTCCTCTTTTTTCGCGTACAAAACTCGTGCACTGAGTCGACATCCCTTGTCTCCCAGCATCTCGTTCATCTTAGGCAACGCCGATTCTGTCATATTGATCTCCGTACTGAACATTCCAGTTTCCGTGACCTTCATTGGACGCGACATTAATAGCGATGAGTGAGCAATTGATTAAGGCAAATGCATTGTCATTGAGTCATTACGGTAATTAATGAGAACAGGAATTCTCTACGAACCAGATCCTTTTGGGCTCCCTCGACGGTCGGTGAAATTTTCATTACCAACGATTTATTTTCCATTATTCTGCAGCCTTCGGCTTTTCGCGAATATTCCACGCCAACGCGGAGCATGTCGCTCAACATGTTGTCGCCTTTGGCAGTCACTGGCTTCGTCGTACATTTTTCAACTTCTATCGACTCGTCGTTCTCCGAGTGTTTCAGCACTTTCGTCAAGAATTCAACGTTCAGCCAGTCCGGTTTGATATGACCCATTTTTATTACTTCTGTGTTTACCGCGCGTACGAAACCGTCTGACGGGATTCTGTAACAGACTAACCGTTTAGGTGCAGATCAAGACGAAGGGACGCGGCGTGAAATTATATCTAATCTGACAATCTGTCGGCCGTAAATTTTTGAGTGTGGTTTTTTTAATAAAACGTTTTATGTAAATGGAAAATCGCGATTATGGCTATAGGCAGGTTATCGCGAGCGATGAGATAGACAGTTTTTCATTTCTGTTTGCAATAGTTGGTGATGCGCGCACCGCATCTCTTGACAGTTGGATAGCTTAGGGGAAATCAATAATCGCTAGAATAATTGCTAGTTCCGTGACTGGAAAACGCTTCTAGTATGCCAAGATAGATATGAATGAAACAAAGCAGTAACACCGAACATTGATTAGATGATCAGGCATTTTTCTGAGTCGCGGCAAGAATTCTGTCTGAACTTTTTATTCACCAGATAAAAGCACAAAAAGAATAGTTATTTCCCATAAGAAAAAAAGAACCAAAAAAATGCTAAAGAGTAGATCTCACTGTAGAATCGTCGGACAGAGGTTCGATTGAAGATTGATTTTCACATACCGTAAGTTAGATTGCAACACTGCTCACAGCGTATCCTCGGAGATTGACTGAGAATGTCCAAATGTGCACCGTTAAATAAGATTCCTCCCACTGTCGTTCTTAATCCAACTCCCGGAAATGTAATCAGAGTGCTAACAAGTCCATGTTAGGAATTCTTCGTGACAATTGGTCACAGTGTCCCAGTTCGCCTGCGAATCACGTGGTGACCAAACGCTTTATTTATGATTGCTGCCAGGGTCCCTGTTATTTCACCTTTCTTATCAGTTACTTTGGCGCAGCGAAGAGAGCGGGGAGGTGCATTGCTCCACCTACCGTAGGTTCCAGGCGACACGTGTCTGTTCTTTCTATGATCTGTCCTTATCAGAGAATCAATATATCTCAACGAAAGTTGCACGATATTACGAAATTTATTAAGAATCACGAGTATTTTCTGTTTGTAAACTGTCAAATTGCTAGTTTCTGCATCGTTCCTGACGTTATTGAGCCCACTTGAATTTTTTTTAACCCTCCGTGTGTAAACTATATATATTTTTTCATACACGGTATGTACACTGGATCTTTCAGGGAACAGTCGAGTTTTCAAAATGTTCTAAGCTTTCAAAAAATCTGGAAAAATGCAGGGATACTTGAAGTGTCCACAACACGGCCCAGAAGTTCCAAAAGTCAAAAGTTTATAACTATTGTTAATAAAAATTAAATTGTAGTCGAAAATAGGAGAAAAATGGGTTTTTGTTAAAAAAGGTAAAACTTTGCAATGAACAAATATAAGAAAAAACGTTTACAGGGTTTTATAGCTTAGACTATAAGCTTTGTAAATATGTAAATTACTCTCGGCGTGACCAAGGCACACATTTTTTCGATAATTAATAGGTTGCTCCGCTATTGCCACGCGCAACCGCAACGCGCGTAACGGGTGAGTGAAACGAGAAGGTCAAAAACGCTCTTTTATCAAAGTGCAGGAGCAGCGATCGAGCTCGCGTCGATAGCTCACGGCGATAGTGGAGTACGTAATGCCAGCAGCATGAAGTACCTAATGGAGAAAAAGGAAGGAGGGAACAAGCAAGCGAGCCAGAGGGTATATATCCGGGATTGACTGCAATCGAAGGCCAATGACCGCCGTTGGAAGGTCCTTCCTTTGCCACACTGTAACACACCACCGTCTGGACGAGTTCGGCACGTACATACAGCGTCTCGATCGATCCTCACCGATACGTTACATCTATTATTTATCCTCGTCAGACGTTCGACTCAATGTGACCCGTTCCTTCAATCGTCATAAAAGGCATCAATATGGCGATAGAAAAAAAAGACAATTTGTTTTCGATAATTCCTCGTTCTAAGAATTAAACTATTTTTTTGAGAATATTTTGAAATTTGGTTCACGGGTATTTTTTGCGAATGGTTTGTCGTGGGACATTTTGAACACGGATATTTCGTCGCCAAGAAATCATCCGACGGCAAAATACACAGCGACGTACATAGCTCTTCGATCGATACGTCTATTTATTTATCTTCGCCAGCAGACGCTTGGTTCAATACGACTTGTCACCTCGTTCGCCGTGTAATACGTGTGGCGATACAAAAAGACCACAAAGGCCGTACGTGTATATGCAGGTGGTATAACATACGTCCCTGGGGCTCTCACCGAAATATTATACGGTGGAAAAGGGAGGACAGTATGATTTTCAAAGGCGATGGTGTCGCCTTTCGATCCTATTACGTTTTCTTTTGAGGCGCCAGCAGACACTCTGAAATTCCTCCGTCCGTCCTCCGCGCGTCTCTCGGTCCGAAAAAGCAAACGTCTGAGGGCGCGCGCGCGCACGAACTCCGCGCCACTGGGCTACTCGGTATGCTATACGGTGGCTCCTATTACTCCGCAGTCTATTTAAACTGACAGGAGTGTAACCGCAAGAAAATCCGTGCTGTGCACCGCAACGAGCGATAAAATCTTACGTACCCTTTTCCCCCGGCGATTCGGCAGATTCGTCCCTCCAAGTGTTTTTTCGTTTTGTTTTTCATTAGCCGATTTCACCGTCGCGCAAATCAATTCATGAGATCTGTCCCGCGCTAAAAATGAACTATGAAAACGGTATTGCCAAAGTCTTAAATTCTATTTAAACTGTAAGTATGTTAAAGCTAACGTATTGGAAAAATATAGACTTCGTTATACTTCAAAAATGCAGTTTATTAAATGTGGGTACGTTTTTAGGATAAATTTAAATACAATTTAAGACTTCGGCAATACTGTTTTCATACTTCTTTTTTTGCGCGGTAACATTACGTGTCATATATCATTTTCCACCCCTATGCCGAAGAACCAGAAGAATTATTAATTCACGCTCATCCAACAATTGGCGCGCAAATGAAACTGGATCGCGGAGCGCGATAACGAGTCGGGAGACACGAAGCGCGAGGATTCGAGGTGCCGAAGAAAAAAAAGCTCGTTGAAAAAGTTGACCCGCCGCTTCGCCCCTAACGCGCGGTCCAATTGCAGAGAAAAAAAAAAAAAAAAAAATGAAAAAAGTGCGGACCAGTCGCGCATACGAATTATAGAAAAAGAACCGGCGACCGGGCGAGGGTAAAAAGGTCATACACCGGTTCTGCGAATGGGTTCGAGCTCATCCGCACGTCGGAAGGAGAAGCTTTCGATTTCGTGCCGTCCCGGCCGCGTGAGGCTCGCGGCAAAGTGTTTTGGCAGATTGCCGGTGGGGAACGAAAAAAAAAATCGGCAAATATCTCGAAAAGCCTCCGCATCGGCATTGAAATTCAATGCGCGACCGCGCGGTACACACGGCGCGCGCGCGTTTCGTTATTCCGTCCAACGAGACGCGTATCCGGCATCATATCATTCGTCTATCCGGCGGCTCTCGCTGTGCTTTGCGAAAAGCTTAGCATCGCAAATTGTGAGGTATACAGAGGGGGGGAAAGTGGCTTTCGTCGAGGAGGAGTCGACGAGCGCGCGAGAGAGGAACAAACTTTAGTCCCACCCTCGGTCTCTGTCTGTCGCGACGACGATTCCGCACGAACCAGTTGTGTACCGTCTATCTATGTATATTATATACACAAAGTATGTATATCTATATGCACCCGGCGTCTCCGTGCGAACGGAAGTGATTTGCCAACTCCGCCCTCGAGCCACGGGACGCATGTGCATACATACATAAATGCATATATGTACTTGTTACACACGCTTTTGCGTTTCGCGCGCGCAACCCGAGACACCGAGACCCAGGAAAAGCTGGCTCGTCGACTGGTTTTTATGCTTTCGTTAAAGTAGCGGTTTCGAGCGAGAGAACGAAAAACAAAACAAAAATCCTGCTTCGGGGATACACGGGCACCGCACACTGAAAACGAAACGAGAACATCCGTGTCAATGCGACCCTCGAACACAGCAAGTAGGTGGGTGGGGGAGGGTTGAACAATGCGAACGCGTGAGAGACGCAGAAAAGGCCTTCGAGGATACGTATTTTTTCCTTTCTCCGCGAATTCTGTATCACTTACTGTGCGTGATACAGTACGGTGCAATTGACGCCGTAATTCAACGTTCCTGAATACTCCGAATAAGTAAAAAAAAGAACAGAGAGACGACGGAAGTGGCATTCCGAACGTGTGTCAGAATTTTTTTCGTTAACTACCGTAAAAAGGAAAAAGCTGCAACTTTCCACATTTGTAACTCCTCAATTTCCATTTTTCCACAGAGCTAGCGCTGCGAGGAAGTAGAAATTTTTAAATGGAAATTAAAAAGGAAGCAATGTGTAAAGTTCTACCTGGGAAGTTTTGTAATTTCGACAAATTACAGGTCAATATTTTAGAAAACGATCATAAAGATCATTGATTGATCCTCCTGTAAAAAATTCATGAGGGATAAATGCGAAATTCATTGTTAGCCCCCGGTGGTGGTTAACCCCGGTGCTTTTCGAAATCAGCAGAAAATTTCCCATCGGATAGGGTTTTGAGACATTACGAAATCGATTTTTTTTCGCAAAAAACGCAAGCAAAAAATTTCTTTTTTCGCAAAAAATTTGCGATTTTTGAGGGTTAACTTAAAAAATCTGCAAAAAATCGAAAAACCGAGATATCGCGATTATATTGATCCAAAAAATTGCACCGATTTTTAAATGGAAAAAAAAAAAAAAAACCATTCCGTGGGCTAAATTTTCCCAATACATTTTTTTTGCAATAGCGTGCGTAAACGAGATTTCTTCGGGGCGATTTCGCGTGCGTACATTTCTCGTTTTCCGGCACGAGTGCGTAAAGTAAATGAGAGTGCGTAAAGTGAAACTTTACGCACGAGCGTTTAAAAAAATCCCACGGAATGGGATTTTTTTTCTCGATTTTTCGGGAAAATACCTGTGATGTTTGGAATAGCGGGAAATTTCCCATCGGATAGGGTTTTAAAACTTCGTAAAATCGATTTTTTTTTTCGCCAAAAAAACGGCAAGGCTGGATAACGGCTAGGCTGGATAAGCCCTGTCCGCGCGCGTGAGCGCGCGTCATTGTTTGTAGTATTAAAAAAAATCGAGGAACTGATTTTGGTATTTTTTTTACCGGGGCCCAATTCTGTACCCAGAACTGTAATAAAAAATCTGGCAACTCGTTGCTTCGATTTCTTCGAGCATTATTTATTTTATTTTTTGCAAATTTGTAGTTTAACCATCGTAAATAGAAAAATACCATGTTTTTGCGACCAAAGATCGATGCCATTTTTTTCACAGATTCTTCTAACGATTTTTTTCGTGCCGCACGTGCTATATATGCCCTGCGCGAGAAATTTCGTTTCGGGCTCCATTTTTCGCCTTGTTTCCCACGTACTCGCTAACGAGAGGAAATTCCCCCGTTGTGCGTGCAGCAGGGCTGACGCGGCCGAGTTCGACATTCGTTTTCCGCGATGGAAGTGCCGTTAGCGGGCTTTCTTTTCCCGTCGGCGCTCGCCGTATAATACCTTTTCGCTCGATGAAGCCGCACACGCACACGTGTGCGATTTCCGTGTGCGGCTGCTGCCGCGTGCGGGTTTTCGAGACGAGAGCGCCAGCACTTCGTTCGGCCTCGGGGTTCGGTCGCGTTGCCGCCGCGCCTCTCTTATAAATACAACATCCACTCGTATTACGGCTCGAGCCATCCGAGGATTTCCGCACACCCGACACCTCAACCTGGTTGATGGCAAACAATGTGCCGCAAAATCGCGATGTATACGCAGAGTAGTACGGACGGAAGTCCGCGGGTTATTCGTGCGCTAATTAATGAACATCAATTTTTCTAATTGGACCATCGACCGTGGACGAGCGGAACTTTTTGTCTCGATTAAAACGAGTAAAGTTACCGCGAAATTACGAGTCATATTCGGTCACGGACCATGTACCAAAAAATGGATATCTGCACATTATCCGACCAAGACGAAGTTGACAAAGTTTCGCACCGTTCGGCAAACCTTCATAAGTAAATGTCGTATTTTATGCCTCGTTCGGTGTTAACAGAGGCAATTTGAAAGGTTTACTTTTGAAGTCCCGCGCGCATAAGAGGTTTTATATGACTGTGGAAAATGTCCGCGGGTTATTTCGTCGGATGAAAAGTTGGCCCGACGAATGAGGCATAATTTCCAGGGTCTGCGAAACTTGACGTTATAGTTTTCCCGGGGTCGGTAAAAAGTGTGCGGGTCGGTTCACCGAAGCCCGATGCGCAGACCAGATGGTGTCGACGGTATTCGCTGCGACCTCAACGCCACTATATTCCGTGTCTCGTGTATATACCACTATGTACTACAAGGGCCCGGGCAATTCTCCTCGTTTGCTCGACGAAGTTGTCGCGTGTCTAACCATCCCTTGTGATAGCGCGTACACTACGGCAGCCAAAGCCCTGGCAAAGGGAGCGAGTGTGTGCGTGTGCCGTCAGTACATGAGAAAGAAGGATACGAGGTGAAAAGCGGAAGCGAGGTTGGCGTAGTGGAAATTGTTAACAACTGACGAAAAGTGCACTACTTTCGTTCATGTTCATCGCAGATGAAACTTTGATCGACCGCATATAACATTGTGGGCTACAAATAGCTTGTGACAGTTTCCCTGAGCTCCTCTGCGTTTATTGCAACTTGATTCAGGTCGCGAGCTCTTTTAATCATTTTTTGGCATAATTTTTTTTTCATTTTTTTTCCTCATAGAGGAAGCTTTGTTTTCGTGAAAAAAAAGTCCGCACCTGCAAAGTAGAACCTTGCAAATTGCTTCCTCAGTATTTTACAATTTTAACAAAGCTTCCTCTACGAGGAAACCAAAATTAATCAACATATTTAGTTGATTTTGAAACACATTTTTTTTTTTTCGTTTTGTTTGTCAAAAATCCAAAATCAGGCCACCGGGCCAAAAACCGAATAAAGCAATGACATTGCCTCGGTTACTTATGAACTTTTTAAAGAAGAGCTAGGCTAATCACACGCGCTGGCGCGCGTGCCCGAGATGCTTTTGCGCTGTTGCGCTCTTATGAAGCTTTAAAAGGGTAAATCGCAACTAAAAAACCCTTGTTCAGTTACTTTCGAATAAAACAAAAAGAAATTTGTCATTTGCTTGTCAGAAATCGGGGTCACGAAATTTATTTTTTCAAAATATCGACTTCTAACCTATACCATCGTTCTCAAGTCGCATATTCTACCCCTGAAAACACTGGTTACAACCCTTTTTTAGTTGATTTTGAAAAAAAATATTTTGGTCGAACAGATTGTCAGAAATCATAGATCTGGCCGCCGGGTCGAAAACCGCCTAAATCGGGGTCACGAAATTTATTTTTTCAAAATATCGACTTCTAACCTATACCATCGTTCTCAAGTCGCATATTCTACCCCTGAAAACACTGGTTACAACCCTTTTTTAGTTGATTTTGAAAAAAAATATTTTGGTCGAACAGATTGTCAGAAATCATAGATCTGGCCGCCGGGCCGAAAACCGCCTAAATCGGGGTCACGAAATTTATTTTTTCGAAATATCGACTTCTAACCTATACCATCGTTCTCAAGTCGCATATTCTACCCCTGAAAACACTGGTTACAACCCTTTTTTAGTTGATTTTGAAAAAAAATATTTTAGTCGAACAGTTTGTCAGAAATCATAGATCTGGCCGCCGGGCTGAAAACCGCCTAAATCGGGGTCACGAAATTTATTTTTTCAAAATATCGACTTCTAACCTATACTATTGTTCTCAAGTCGCATATTCTACCCCTGAAAACACTGGTTACAACCCTTTTTTAGTTGATTTTGAAAAAAAATATTTTGGTCGAACAGTCTGTCAGAAATCGTAGATCTGGCCGCTGGGCCGAAAACCGCCTAAATCGGGGTCACGAAATTTATTTTTTCAAAATATCGACTTCTAACCTATACCATCGTTCTCAAGTCGCATATTCTACCCCTGAAAACACTGGTTACAACCCTTTTTTAGTTGATTTTGAAAAAAAATATTTTGGTTGAAAAGATTGTCAGAAATCATAGATCTGGCCGCCGGGTCGAAAACCGCCTAAATCGGGGTCACGAAATTTATTTTTTCAAAATATCGACTTCTAACCTATACCATTGTTCTCAAGTCGCATATTCTACCCCTGAAAACACTGGTTACAACCCTTTTTTAGTTGATTTTGAAAAAAAATATTTTGGTCGAACAGATTGTCAGAAATCATAGATCTGGCCGCCGGGCCGAAAACCGCCTAAATCGGGGTCGCGAAATTTATTTTTTCAAAATATCGACTTCTAACGTATACCATCGTTCTCAAGTCGCATATTCTACCCCTGAAAACACTGGTTACAACCCTTTTTTAGTTGATTTAAAAAAAAAATACGATATTTGACAGAACTGTCAAAGTTATCAAGGACAAATGAACTTGGACTTGGTCTGAGAGTTCCAGCCAATCACAGCTCGAATAGTTTGCTAACAATGCTTTCCGTTACTCATGATCTTTTTAAAAGAGGGATTACAGAAAGTACAGGACGTATCCGGATTTTTGGTCATATGGTACAGTTCGCACTCAGCTGAAATAAGAGTGGGCTGTATCACCCACTCCTGCCGATATTTGCCCACTGTTTCCTTACGTTCCGTCGAGGCGCAATTTTATGATTTCCCAAAAGCAATTCCCAGCGTTGTGAGTTTTCGTTGTTTTACTTTTTATTCGGTGCAAAAGTTACAGCGATTTTCTTTTTACCCTCTGCGGCCTTGGACGCGCTGCTCTGTCTTTCATCTGATCGTGCATATCGCATTGTCATCTTTTTCTACTTTTTCAAAGTAAAATAAATTATATATCCGCAACATAAGCAACTTCAGCGCGTGATAAACGCTCAATCGAATGCACTGGTTAGTTATGATACATAATTTTATTTATGTCACTCCGTGCGTAAAACGCGATATTACGCACGCTTCGCGTGCGTAATACTGCATTTTCCGACGTCGTGAAATAAAATTTCGTACGATACGCGTGCGAAAAACCTTTTTCGGACTCGTGTGATTGCAGCACTCGCCTTCGGCTCGCGCTGCAAAATCACACTCGTCAGAAAAAGTTTTTTCGCACTTGTATCGTAATGTACTATTATGTCACTCCGTGCGAAAACCCTTTTTCGGACTTGTATCGTAATGTACTATTATTGACTAGGACCTGTGCGCTCGCTCGCGCTGGCGGAGCTTAGCCGGAGTAGGAGGTTACCCCTTGCGTTTATTGCGAAAAAAATGTTCGATTTCCTAATCATTCACCGATCTTTGATGCTTTGATGAATGCGACGCTCGGTAACAAAGCAGCGTATAGCGCACGCTGCGCTGATAGAACTCGCGGGATGATGCGCACGTACTGATTGGGACGGCTGAATACGCGTTACGCACGTATCGCAACTTAGAAAATGATGCACGCGCTGTATGTGTGCGAACGTGATGAGCCCGACGGGCAATCGAATTCCCATTACCGATATACGACGGTGATGAGCAAAACGGTGCGTACACACGAACTCGCTTTTCCGCCTTTGCTCATTCCCTGTAGCGTGAATTTTTTATCGCGTAATCAATAAATCAGTTCCTAATTACCGTGACTGACGCGCGCGTTTTTATTTATTTATCGGATAGTATTTATACCAGATTAATGAAAAACGGGTAAATCAAAACGTAAATTATTAACCGTTAATCTACGCGATTGCGGCTAATCTTGAAGTTGGCTATAAAGTCGCTAACTAACTATTGAACCAATCACTTTGTTATTTGACTAGCCCAGCTTTACGACTCTAGTTCCAGATCAAATAATCGTGACACCAGCCTTTTTCTGTCCATACGATTAATTTCATAATCGCATGGATCTAAAATGAATAACTCCCACTTTAATATATTTAGAACACTCAAATAATTTCACGGCAGACCGGGCAATTATTTGAGTGTTCTATACGCCGTTTGCGTCCTGTTTGCACAAAACTGCCGCCAACGCGGACGACGGAAATAATTATGAAGTACTTCGTATTGACGTTGGAGTTACGAACTTTCAAGGTTTTCACTGAAGTATTATTTGATCTAACTTCGGCTTGACTGCGTGATACGGGGGCTCGTATTCGCCGGATCCGCTTCGAGGATCGATCTCTTGGGTCTCGGACTATTTTGCAAACTACGCCGCGACCAGATAACCAGACTCACCTCGTCAGAGCATAACACGGATTACACCGAAAAAAAAATACCTGTCCAGAAATTGCCATTAATCAGTGAACGTCGCGCGGCGAGATAAAAAGATTCAACTGGCCTTCCACGTTGGCGATACCTGTTACCGGATCCTACCGGCGACCCTTTTTCATACCAGGGAGCTCGGTTACCGCTGGAAAGCTTTGTCGTGGCTCGGGGGGTCTCTCGCTCGCCGTACGTACCGCAAGCTTGGCACAATGGAATCACGGTCGTGCGGCGGTCGTGGCTCACTGTAAACCGTCACACGATCCCGGCGAATCTCCGGTGGTAACCGGAGCGATTTTAACCACTCATTTCATCCGCGCGCCACGCTTAAGGTAGTCCGAGCGGTACAGCCTCAGAAAATGTGAAATTCGGAAAGATTCAGAACATTTTTTAAGAAAAATCAACAAATTATTTCATGACAATCAAGTTAGTTTTCCGAGTAATTTGTTAAACAAATATTTTTTCATTAATTTGTTAATGACTTCCGGGAATTATTATCAACCCAACGACCAATCTTCCGAACACCGTCTATTGCTTGATTTTTTTTAGGTTTTTATTCCCGTGGGAAAAACCCGAGGTTCCCGTGAATCTCACATCATTATTTTTTACGGCAAACACGATTAATTTTTGGAACTCGAAAAAAAGGCCACGGAGAGTAAGACAGACGTTTCGCCCAATAAAACGATATTTCTTTCATTTCTCATTTGCAGTTAACGTCGGTGAGGAAATTTCACGAGAAATTTCTTTAAGTATCATCGACGCAGACGGGAAGAAAAAATATAAAATTCGTTTCACGACCTCGCGCGCCGAGTGCCAGCACATTCGTCAAACTCGCGCGCGCGGGAAAAATACAGAGGTGCGGGGGGAGAGGGTTGGAAAAGTTATTTGCCACGGACGATGGAAACGGAAGTGTCACGTGCAGAAGGCTTTTATATCCATCGGCTCGAAGCTGGAAAAGTCGGTTCTGTGAAGCGTTTTAGCGTCGTATCGACCAAACGCTCGTGCGAAATCGAAATCGCTCGTTCGCCGAGCGATTTCGATTTCGCATTTTCGCTCCTCAACGATTTTGCGCGGGGCGCGGTAAATCGTTGAGCCTTCGGTGGTTAGGTACGTACGCACGCACCGCCGCTGTCCTGGAGGGCTGCGAGCTTTTAGGCCACGGAGCGGAATGCGCGATGCGATGACGCGTGGAATTTGCCCCAGCGATTCTGTCAACCAATAAGGCGCGTCAGGAACGTCAACTTACCGTGAGTGACTTTCATTGACGAGAAAAGCGGCGACGACGACGACGCCGGCGGTGACGGACTGATCGCGGCACTGCAGATATACGAGGCAACGGACGCACGGTCGATGCGCATATAAGTTTTTACACATAACACAATATAAACCAGACTTCGGGCGTAGTGCGTCGACCTTGGTTGGTCTGCAGTGCGAAACATCGATTTTTTTCTCTCCTTTCCACCTTTACCTTCTTACGCGGGTCGCTCCCTCCGTTCGCACGTCAGATCGAGACGTATCGTACGGGTTCGTCGTATTCTTACTTTGACCTCTGCGAACCTGGAAAAATAAAACGGATCCACGTAAAAAAATGCCGACAAAAATATAGACAAAAATAATATAAAAATAACTGACAACAGCTGTCAGTAATGAAAAATGGTGTCTGAGATGTAGATCAAATTTACCTTTCCACCCAGTCGGTCTGCTGAATATCTGTTGCTCGCAGTATTTACAAGCGCAGAGGTCGAACACGAGACGCGAGAAGACGCGAAGGTCGAAAAGACATGTCTTTTCGCCCTTCGCGTCTGCACGTTCTGTACGTTCTGCAGAACGTAACGTCCTCGTGTATTATGCGGAAGGAATCATTTCGATAGTCGAAAAGTCGGAAAAGTCGAGGAGCGAGTTTCGAAATAGGATTTTACTTTTCTCTCAATCCCCGCTTTCCTTGCAGAAGGTCCAATCCCTCGAGTTCGACTTTCGCCTTTTTTATTTTTATCTCTTGTCTCTCGTCGACCTGAACTCGGGCTGCAGCGGCAGCGACGAAACGTAAGGTGATCATAACCACCAGGCAGAGTGCGAATATACTCAATAAAATCTATCGATGCACGTAGAGCTCGACCGTTGCGGCGGTTTCACGTCACAACTGCACATCACGTGGACAACTTTCCCTTTTTATTTCCTTTCACTGTCTACTCATGATTTTTTTTGTGCTTCACGCGACTTCGTAAATTATTTATCTCTAGATTTTTTACGAACTATCCTCTTCCTGGGTAAAACTCTCTTCCCGTATCCTTCGGGATACGGGAAGTTTCTCTCTCTCTCTCCCTCTCTCTCTTGCTCTCTCTCGTTCACTCCCCCCCCTCGACCTGCCGTCGTTTCACCCTCGCCGAGCGCGTCGCTCGGGGCTGGGCTTACGCGACGATCGAGAATATCGGCTACAAAATAACCGGAGCTCCGCGGGATTGCTCGTTCGTAACGTTTCATTCGGTATCACGCTGATAGTAGCTCGCGGCAAATGGGGCGAACGGTGGAGCGCCGAAGGCCATTAGAATTTCGTAGCAACATAATACAGCGAGTACTGCATACTAAGCCTGCAATTGTCGGTCGCTGCTAAACAGACTACTAAACACGGGATGCGAGCTGTAATAGAAGGGATCGAGAAACTCCTCGTGGTCGGACCGCGCGCGCCAGCCAACGAGGCTCAGTGTAGTCTGAATAAGCTCCGCGAGCCAGAATTGCTGCTGCCTTCATATTGTATTAACAAGTGCGTCGAGGATATTAAATACGCCATGAAAATTTATCGGTATTGCATCAATCAAAAGAGAGGTTGAATTTTGTTCTATTCAGAGTCCTTGCGCCTGATGGTGTCGAGTTCGCATATAAGTTTTCGAAAAATGGGAGAAAATTGCAGACACTTCTCGATAATATAAAAATCTGAAAAAAGCATGCATATTAAAGACATTGATAAGATTAATTTTGCATAATAATAATTCCAAAATATTATTAACAAATTGACGAAAGATAAAATTGTCCGCCAAATCATTCGACAACCTAATTTTTTGTTTCGGTGAAAATGATTCGTTCATTTTTCCGAATACGTATGCATTTTTTTCAAATTTTTTAATTCCCTTTGAATTTTTCGTTTTTTACATGGGGAAAATCACAAAAAGTCAAAGTGAATTCAAATAATAAATTATGTGAGAATATAACTCGTCTAACATTTTAAAACAATTATGCGATTTTTGTGTACAACGTGCTGAATATACTTGGATAAGGGAAAACGTTTGCAAATGTAAGAATGACAGTGGACAGGGCAGAGAGAACAATAATGTGTGTGTTTGTGTTTGTTCGCGTCCCGACAAGACGAATGGCCATTCTGAGTCGCGAAACTTAAACCCCCAGTCGGTTCTCTCCAAAACGTGTTATTTTAGCGTTTACCCTATTCTCGGGGATGCTCGGTGAAACGAGCCATCGCGATAGCGCGCGCGGTGGAAAGGCCGCCCCAGTGGTACAACCGAGTATTCGAGGCGGCGGTCTCATCCCAAATTTACTACTTCCACTTGTGCGAACGCCGTTCGTCCGCGTTTCGATTCACGCGCGCACCATCGATACACCGGGCAATATTTTCCATGTAAAACGGGGCGAATATACTCCCCGATTCGATTTACGAATATTTATCGCGTCACGTGACGTCGACTGTGGACATTGAAATGAAAAATACTTCGAAGGCAACCAGACCAAACCCTAAAAATTGTCATGTCTTGGGAAGAAAAGAATCGAAGGATCTTTTTGGCACTTTTCGACCAGGGGTCGATTCTGAATTTTGACAAAGGAAAACTGTAATTTTTTTTCCTGAAATGAAATTCAAAGAAACCAGTGTTTTCACTGGTAGAAAGTGCGACTTAGAAACGGCGGCGAAAAGTTGATATTTTGAAGAAAAAAATATATGTTGATCGGTCGAACTTGGCACTTTGCTGCTGTTGCCGATGACGATTGTTTTCAGCTCTCAGACGATATAGTCGCCTGACCTCAGACCTCGCCGCATCTGCTGATGACTAATAGACGACTTCAACGACGACTATTGATCCTTCCGCTGATTTAGGAAGCTCCTTCGCTCGGTTTCTCGGGGACCCGCGTTCCGAGCGACACCTTCCGATGCTCAGCGTCCAGTTTGCATCTTTTTCTCGTATTGTCGATCGCCGTTGTCATTAATCTGCCATTCGAGCTCGGCTATGCAACGCCCCATTCGCTCCCAAATCTGTCCTCTTCCTTCGCTCGTTTTTGTAGAATTTTTACCATATTTCTCGCAAAAGAAATACCGAATAATATTTCCCAGAGTAAAATAAATACTGTTACTTCCACATTTCGACCGGAAGCCGGATTTACAAATTCCGGTGCAACAAAAAAAAGCTCACCCCTGATCACAGATAAAAGCTCTTCATTACGAGTGTATTTTTTATGATTTTCATATTTCTCGTAGTCTGCTCTTCAGCGAATTTTATCCCAGAGTTAAATAAAAAATGCTGCTTCTACATTTCGACCGTATCTACGAGTTCCGGTGGAAAAAAAGGCTCACTCGTGATCAGAGATAAAAGCTTTGCATTCTGAGTAAATCAAAGAGGAGCAAAGAAGCGGAGTAAAAATGGCGGTGATGGATTGACTACATTCACTTACCGCGAGATTATCTCGCAGCGAGACAAGACAAATTTTCGCGTGATGAGTCGGTGGGGATTAGTTCTCGACGACAAATCGACGAGTGATTATTGACGATGGGACAATCGTCCGCAAACACACGGACCCTCACCTTTCTGTCTTGTGCGGGAATTCGAACCCGTGAATCACGACGCGCCGTTCAACGATAGCGATAACGCTCGCGAATACACGCGTTAATTCGTTTTCGCCCTCTCGGTTATTTCCCTCCGTGCATCTCTCTTTCTCTCACAGCTCCGATATAACTTCCCTTGGACGACTCGCCGCTTCTCGTTGCGGAATTTCCAATCAACAGTTATCATTAGCACCGATGTCAAGCGATTATTATACACGCGCGCTGTGCGGCTGCTGTTAGACGATAAATTCCAATTCAACGCAATTCGAGCGAGCGGATGTTAACGCGAATATTTGCCAAAATGTTATTGTACGAAAATTCGCCCGTTTCCGTGTCTGAACTTGAATCAATCCTCGACGAACGAGAACCACGTAGCGTGTCTTCTTGCGCCAGTTTTATTCAGCTTCTCATTTATCGTCCCTAGCGGATAGTAAAAACCACAAAATAACTGAAAAGTGACCAGTCACTATGGAATAAAAAGTAACTCCAAAATAACATAGTGACCGTTGGGTAACTACTAAGTGACACCGAGTTAAACCCAAGGTGACCTTTAAATAACCGAAAAACTACTTTTAACGAACTGTCGGTTACTTCTGCGTTACTTTGAGGTTTGTTTTTGGTTGTGAACATCGCTCGCTTTGCAGTTGCTGTCGGGTTATTTGTTGTTCCATGGCGACGGTCGCTAAGTGAACATTTTGCTGTTCTTTTACGGTAAAGCAACCAAAAAGTAACCAAAAAGGAACCTCTAAATGACAATAACCTGAAAGTAACCGTCGAGAAACCACAAAATGGCCGGCACTCGGGTCCGCTATAGCCACTTTGAGACGTCAGTTGGAATAAAATTTAAAAAAAAAGACTCAGACCTTGACTCATCGAGCGAGTCATTGATTCTCGTAAGAATGTCGCAATCTTGCTTCTGAGTCTATTTGTTCGTTACTGGCACAATGCGCGCGACGTACAGCAATCGCTAACTACGTGCCAGTCAAGAGAGAGAGAGAGAGAGAGAGAGAGAGAGAGAGAGAGCCGAATTGAAGCCGCTTTCGCAGTGCAGTACACGAGAGCCAAGATGATGTATATAGCGAGCGCGCCCAACGTACACCGGGTACAACGTGAGGAGGAGGCTTGAGCTTCAGTTCGAGCGACCCTTAAGTACCGACGGTCTTCAAGGACTTCGTGCAACAAAGTGAAGAAACTCGCAATCACGATCCCAGGATCCGCCGGATGTGAGACCAATGACGACTCATTTCCTGCTCGCGTTGTTACGGCCGCCTGAAACATTCGAGTAAATTTTAAAATAATAATAATAACTGGATTAGTAGTAGTAATAATAATAATCAAAATGAAACAAAATGTAACTAACAGTGAATCGGTCGTCGTGTACATTATGCGAATGTCGCGGCGTCGAGAGCCCGGATAATTGGATCGCGAAACCGTGATGAATCGGACCAGAAGTTCCGAGCCCTCGATGCGAGCCCTTTGCGAGAGTGCAGCCGCGGTAGCGGAGCAGCAGCAGCAGCAGCCGCGCCACCGCAGAAACGCGGCCACCGCAAGTGCGCGACACACCGAATCGGCAGAGCGAGAACGAGGCCGATGAGGATCGCTCTCTCGGTGCTGAGCGTTCGATTCGGCGAACGCGTTGTAATGCTCGACGAGCGCGGCAATTATCGCGGGGAAATCGCGGTTCCGCGCGTGTATCCAACGGAAATATATACCACCCGGAATATAATTGGAACTTGGTGCATACGGGTCATGGGTCACGCGCGCTCGAGTGCGACCGAAACACCCGGCCCTTTGTTCTTATATATTTATTCCCGGGAGTCTTCGCCGGAAAATCAATCTCGGTATAATCGATTTTCCTACATGTACGCGGAGACGACGGCGGCCTGATATATTTATAGCACACAATCGTACACGCCCGGAAAATACAAAGTTAATAGTCAGGAAGGGGGCCGGGAGATGAAGAGGTAAGACTAAATTGGTACAATTATCAGTAGGGTAGGTGTACCGTTTTTGGCCACGTTAGTGCCGACTCTGGTCATCACATTCTAAGGAATAAAACAAAACGTTTAATTGCATAAAAAAAAGCGTCGGCGTATTGCATAAAACAATCAATAGTTTGTAGGAAATGTCTTTTATTTTTTAAAACACAAAAAAGCCCTGTGGTCTAGCCTTAAACAAATGTACTACTAGTATTATATTAGTGTTATGTATCAGTTTATAAAAGGCGAAGTCTCCGTATGGTGGAAATAAACTATGTATGCTGTATAGATATACGTAACATATAGATAACACTCGTCCCTGAAACCATTTCGGACCTCCGGGACCCGGTTGGTGCGAGGATTCCCGAACAATAAAAAATGTAAAAAATGGCGGGAATATTTTGATCGAAAATAGTCCCGAGAATGCAAGAGTGCGGTACGAGTGGTGCAATTGACCCGGATCTTTCCCATTTTCGTTATACAAAAATGCGGCGGAGATATTTCTTCGCGCTCGTTAAACGAAACAATTAATACGAAGTCTATATAGTTGTCCCGATTACGACGATAAACTCGTCGAGTAATGTCATTATGCGACGGTGAAAATTAATTACATTTGTTTCGTCTTTTCTTGTAATTAAATTACCACTTCATTCAACCCTCTCGAGGATACAAAACATTTTGTCACGAGTCAGTGTCCGGACGACGACGAAACATTGCAAATAGCAAATTGGACCAAATTTTTCCTTCCGTCAAAATTCTGCGATAATATTGCCCCACGTGCCGCGTGTAATCCGCGGCGGAATCGCGTTTCCTCCGTTTATTATTTCGCGCTCGCGGCGTTATTTACGAATACCACGGATATTGAATTAAACAAAACGCGCGACGATTTAAGCCTATGCGCACCGAATTGTTATTCTCGCGCTGTACTCTCGTCACCGTGCGGCCCCGGTTGTCATAATTAACGCGCATCAACGTAATCCACAAATACTGTATACCAACGGTGCGCACGCGAAAGGCGTTGTTACCTGTGTTCTGCGCGCTCGATGTCTGGATTTGCGCCGAAACTAATATCGCCAGCGGTGACGGCTGCACCGCGGACGCGTTGTAATAATTCCCTTTACATAATTCAACGTCCTCCACTCCGTTGGTAATTATCGCGTTCCCTCGTGTAAAATTCTTTCATCCCGAATTTTCATTCTGCGGGAAATACGATAGTTGCGTGGATGCTGCCTTCTTCCGCAATGCGGAGTCGATATACCCAATCTTTTTGCTGTGAAACTGACAAATGTTTTTGTTCGCCTGCGCCAAATCTGAACACGGAGTACTCGTCCAGTCCACTAAGTGAAAAATAAAACAAAGTAATCCGCGATATTAAATTTGCAAAACGCGACGATTTAAGTCCGATCCGCCCGAATTGTTATTCTCGCGTCGCAGTCGCGTCGGCAGCATCCGCGGTGTCGCAATTAACGTGTACATCAACGTAATCCATACTAATGCTGTATTATCGTTGCACGAGAGACCGAAGTTTCGCTCCGCGCGCGGACCCCGAAGTCTGCAAGGATGCCTCGACCGAGCGCTGGATTTATACGTGAGTCACGTTATACCGGAGCTCAGCCCCGTATTTACGTGTAACGAGTATGCATCATCGATTCCTTCGCCGAAACCCACAGTCCCGTTAACGTTTGATGTATGGATATCATGTTTGCGCGTATAATGCTTAATATTGCTTAATATACTCTATTGAAAAGGTCGTGAACAACCATTATTGTCGATTTATTTGGCCTCTGATTGGTCGTTGGAAAACAGGCAGTTCGTCGTTTAATATAGCGCAATTTGGCAGTTTGTCAGAAAAAAAAATCGATTATTGCGTTTTACTCTTCGTTATTTTGTGGACAAAAAACGGTTATTTTTAGAATCAGCAGAAAATTTTCTATCGGATTAAGTTTTCAAACTTTACAAAAAAAAATCGCGAAAAAAAAACAAGTAAATTTTCGAAATGACGATAATTTCGAAAATTTACTTGTTTTTTTTTTGCCGTGTGTCATGAATATCTTGATATAACTGACCTACGCTAAAATTTTCTTAGCTTTACGGAAGCATAAAATATCCTATGAATCGATTTCAACTAGTGAATTCTTATCTTTTTGTGAAGCCCGCCTAATATCACATAATATCCAGTGGTAACGCTGCATTGCGTTATGCATTTTACCTCCTGCATCCCGGCATCCTCCACCCCCGCGAAAATTAACGCGCTCACCGAACCAAAATCCTTCTCCCGCGTATCACATCGCTTACGTGGTGAATTATATACCGAATATAATATACCACATCGCACTCGTGCAAACGTAGTGTATATTCCGCTGTTCTTCCGCGAATCGCAGTCCCAAACCAAAGCAACGGGTATGTACAATTCATTGTATCGCGAATTCCCTTGTGAGGATTCCCAATGCCTGGATTTGCCCGTAACTATAATATCATCCCCAATGACGTATACGTCGTTCGTTCCCTTTAACGCTCCCTTCGCCACGTTCGCGCACTTCGCAGCCGTTGTGCGGTAATTAACGTGTACTCCGGACCAAAATCTGTCTTGCCGCTATTACCTTAGCAGATTAGCGCAGTAAAAGAAGCACCGAATGGGCAAAGAGTCACCGCAACAGCACCGGTTCGAAAAGTACTGAGTGCTTTTCGAACGTTCCAGGCACTGACATTTTGGTTGAAAGCACCGAAAAGGCTCCGAAAATTCGGGCGTATGAATCATGAAAGTGCCACGTGGTACAGGATTTTTTTTTTAAGACGAGCGTCAGCGAAGAAACACATCACTTTTATGACTCAATGATACTAATATTCGGTTCTTTTCTCGACGCTGCTTTCGACCAAAATCTCGGTCGTTCCGAATGTTCGAAAAGCACTCCAGTGCTTATTTGTAACTCCCAACTGCCCCGCTGAGGTAAAAAGACAGGAGTTATGCGTTTCGCGGCCATTAGTTGGTTCGAGCGATTTTTTGTCGCCAATGTTTTTGAAAACGGTGAAAAATTACTTAACCAAATTTTATATGTCGATTCTGTAAAGCCAGCGCCCAATGTCTTTTTCTATAAATTCGCGGTGATTTCGTCGGTGTCGTCAGTACTCGCCAGGCTACCGCGTATCCGCGGAAGATACCTTATAAATACATAGGAGCCACCGCACACGTCAACGTGCCGATCGATACTGCTTTAATTAATGCAGCTCTCGACACTCCATTCTTTCGGACCTGCGGCGACGAGGCGTGTGAGTCGGAGCTCCCACGCGCGCTACGACGTCGGAAATGCATTTATACACGCGGACCATACACGCGAATCGCCGTGGGGCGTGACGCGCGAGGTGAGATATATACCCTTGTCGCGCGCCAGTCGCCAGGTCGTCGTCAATTATAAGATTCCCGATATGAATCCGAAAAGTCGGTAATGAGAGACGAGAGCTCTATGGTCGTAGCGGCCGTGCTTCGCGTTCGAGTGCGGCACCGCGCCGCGAGCGCGCGTTTCGTCGCATTCTTCTTTTCATTCGCCGTCCGGTGTGCTCGGCGGATGACACGGGGAGTGCAGGCGGTTCTTTCTATAGTCGCTCTCCCTCTCCTTCTCTCTCTCTCTTTCTTATATTTATATCTTTTGCGTGTACTACATTCTATTTCTAAGCGTGTATTTTACGTTTCTCCCGACACCGCCACAATAGCCCCATTTCGTGCGACGCGGGCGGAAAATCGCTCATTTTTTACAAATGACTCACGCATGGGCAGTCCAGTTTCATTACCTCCCTAGGGAGGAAATCGGCTCATTCCTGCCCGGCGGGAGAAATGGAAATCGCACTACGCATGCGTATCGTCATTTGTTAAAAATGAGCTAATTTAACGTCCTCGTTGCACACACGAAATGTGGTTATTTTTTTTCGCGAAATCGGAAGAAAAGTATAGAACGTTACATGGGAGGGGTGCAACTATTCACCTCGTATAAATTTCTGCCCTCGCATGGCTCTGGCATTAAACTTCACACTCGAAAAACTATTGTATGCTTGTATGCTTTGGATGCTTTTCTTCGTATTTTTTGTATTTTTTCTTATCCCTTTATATCTGTTTTTTTTTTCGACTTTTTATATTTTCTATGTTATGTACGTCCTGCTATGTTTTTGCGCTTCATATAATTGTATGCCAATGTAAAATACGCTCGGTGCTCATATGGGAGCTATGCCCAGGGCACGAAATAAACACCTCTCTATCTATCCATCTCTCTCTTTTTGTCTCGTGTGTCCGCGTGTGCGTGCGGCGAGGCTAACGAGAGAGATATATACGACGACGGATTGTGTACGTCCCACGTATACCACGTACCACGCGCGCGCCGGGGTTTTCGTACGGAATTGCCAGAAGCTTGCGGAGTCCGCAGCGGCACCGGAGGCTCCGGCAGGAATTTTTACGTGCTGCGCGACCCCGGGGCTCGCGCTCGTTTTCGCTCTGCGCGTTCTGGCGCACTCTCGCGCTCTGACTCGTCCTGGTCTGCCCTCTCTCTCTCTCTCTCTCTCTCTTTCTGTCTCTCTGCTACTCACTCAGTCACCCTCTGACTTTCCTTCTCCTTCTCCCTCTGTCTCTCGTGTCGCATAGGGTTGTACCGGTTGCTGCCGGCGGTGGGTGGACGTGGGAAATAGTAACGAGAGAAGAAGAGGGAGTGAGACAGAGAGGAAGGGTGACTACACACACACATATATACACGCTCGCACGGAGAGTGAGAGAGGCATCGGAGCAGAGATCGGAGGATGCGCTTCTGCCGGGGCTAGAGCCGTACTATAGATAGATAGGTAGGTAGGTAGTACAGCAGCGAGATTCGATACGATCCACCCCCGCGCAGCTCGTCTCGCGTACGTGCCTTGCAACCCCCGGCAGGAGCCGGGGATAGCAGGGGAGTAGGATGAGGAGGATGAGGAGGGGTGGAAGCAGCAGGAGGAGCGACGAGGAGGAGGAGGAGAAGGCACAGCGGCAGCGGCGGCTCCGGCACGCGAACGGGGAGAATAATTATGAGCTTGCGCACAACGCACGCCCTCTCTCCTTGTGCGGACACGGGACGGCGAAGCGGGCGGCGAGAGGAGCGCGACCCGCGGTGTAAGGGGTAATAGAGCCGGGCCCGGGTTGTATAGCCGAATGAAGGCGCAGTTGGAATCGTTCGTGGGGCCGTTAAATCGCTCGACGGAGATCGCTCTCCCCGTGTTTTGTGGACGAGCCGCCGTGTCCTGTCTCAGAGTCGGTTGTGCTACGTTCTCTGTTCTGTCCCGCCTTCGCGAATCTCTGCTCGCCGAGTGACGCGAGCTTGCGGGTTAACGTCGAGCCACGGGGAGACCCGTCGGAAAGCAAACCGCGAGAGTCTGGAAACAGAAAAAAAAACACATAAGACGTCAGACACACAGAGAGTGAGAGAGAAAGAGGGAGAGAGAAAGACAGAGAGGGAGAAGAAGAGAAAGAGAGAGTGCACAGTGGTGGGAATAAGAAGGGGAGCAACGCGAGCGAACGTGAGCCCCGCAAGGAGGGGGAGGGAGGCGCAGGAGGGCGGAGAAGACGAGCGAAGTAACAGATAAATTGCCAAGGGATAGAGACGGGGAAACGTGAGCGCGAGGCGGACCGAAACGTGAGAGACGAGCCCCGCGCGAAACCCGTGTGCGACCACCGCCGCGCTTGTGTTTTACATTGTCGCGTTCGCGCGAGTCGCGCTTGTGCTATCGACGTTTTCTTTTTTTTTTTGGTGAACCAAATTTCTTTGTTTTTTTTTTTTTTTTTTCTACGGGTCACGGGATAAATAATACGCGGTGAATTCGAGAGCCGGACCGTCGACGAACCGTCAACGAGCGGATAAGCAGAAAGAGCAGCTGACGAAGCGGCGGCAACAGCAGCGGCGGCAGGAGGAATAGACGTCGACGCCTTATCCGGATGCCGAGGCATGCGCCGTAAAAATAACGAGATTGATGTATCGCGTAGCGCAGGTAAAAATCTTCGCCGTGCTTCAACGGTGCATTGGTACATGTGTGAATAACGCGTTGTGTACGAGTCTATGTGTATGCCACTTTTGCATGTATACCCGGCCGGATTTTCGGCTGCCCGCAGTTCGCTACGTGGATGCAATACGGAACGGATCCGCGCTCTCGCGGCTTTGTACCGCGCTCACTCGCGGGTTCTTCTCAACGCGTGCATCGTGTTTGTGCATCTGTGTGCTTGTGTGTGCCAGTGGTACGGGTCAACGTACGTGACACGCGTTGATATTGCACCGGGCCGAGCGTCCGCCGCGCGCGGTGTCAATTTCTCTCATGCGTGACGCTAATTAATTGTCTCGTCAATCGTCGGCAACGATATATGTTTTTATATATTAATTGAAAATTCGGACATGGGGTGGTCTTTATAGAGGTGATTTAGAAAAATACGGGATTGGGGGGCATTCATGGGGGAGACTTTGAAAAATTTGGGCTTGGGGGCATTCATAAAGGGGACTTAGAAAAATTTGGTCTTGGGGGAGGCGGAGCATTTAACCCCACCCAGCTCAATTATCCTACACAGCGGCAGTGACGGCGAGATCTTTTTATAATATAGAGGGATTAATGATTGCGATAATAAAAATAATGCATTCGGTTCCCTTTGATTCGCAGATCCCGAGCTACGTCCTGTTAATATGTCTAACAGGGATGAGCGCGTCGCTCATCTCCGGACAGGAGGGAAATTCCACCACTTCAGCTGAGAGCAACATTCCGTGCCCCGCGGAATGCATCTGTTTGTCGTCCAAGCAGGTAACTCAAGCGCGGAAAATGCGGGTTTCCGAAAAAAGGGTTAACAGTTTTTTTTTTATTTCGCGTCATTTGAAATAATTTTGTTGCATTTCATTGGAGAAAAGTTTACTTCGCGGGACACTGTAATTAATGACACTACGAGGATTCGCACGTGGAAACGCGATTAGCCCTCTGGGTGCCCTTGACTTATAATTGTTTTTTTTGCATATGTATTCGGGTCGTTTGTAGCTTTGTTTCAATTTGTCCTGTCCCGCGCTTTCATCTCCCATCCAGGTATGGATGAGCGACTGGACAGATTTTTTTTGTTTCGTGTTATCAGCGCTGTTTTTTTATTGTATTTCATTGAAGAAAAGGCTAATTGATAGAACTATGATTGCTGTTTGTTGGTAATTGCTTTTTTTGCACATAAATCCGAGTCATAAAAATGTTTTGGCTTGTCTGATGCGTTGTTTTTACTTCAATGTATCTTGTCGTGCGGAATGCGGCATTTGTCTCCCGTTCAAGCAGGAAAAAAAGTTAAGAAAAATGTAACGTCATTAGCGCCGTGATATTGTTATATTTTATCGGGGAGAAGTTTAATTCGCGCGACTGTAATTACCGGCATTCCGCGGGGACCCGTCGTAGAAACGCGATTAGCCCGCTGGGTCTCGTTGACGTAATTGTTTTTTTTTTCATACCGAGTCATAAATAGTTTTGTTCTGATTTACGGCGTATACGTGAGCAAACTTCTTGCCGTTAATAATAAAGTGGTGACTGCGTTTCTGTAGAATGCGAAAATAATTCAGCAGCTGCGCGTAATTTTTTCACATGCATTAAATTTAACGTAAAGAGATTCAGCACACGGTATTCGTCACGATAATTCTGGAACGGGACGAAAATTATTAAGTTACCAAGTCGACGCATGAAAGACACGAGACATCGACCCCAACTCGACACTGCCAATGTCCATATTTGCACGTGCCGTATTTTAGCATTCGAGTGATTCTTTCAATCCCAAATATGTAAATATGTACATATAAATATGCTGCAGTCGAGGGAGCGACATAGAAATGCGACGGGGTCGACTGGTGAATATATGAAACACTCAGGACTGAACTAGCATCGAAATCCTAGATACCCTGGTATAGAAAATCTGTAGCGTTACATTCGGCCCAAGCCATGCACTGATCAGGCCTGCACTAAGACGACCTAGTCCTACACAGGGCCTGACTAGCGGCGAGTGTAACACCGTAAATTTTCCTACTAGAGTTATTCTCGACCCTGGTTTGACTCTCGGTATAGCTATTGGCTGCCACCGAGAAGCCTCTCAGGACTAACGAGATTTCTGGCACTCGTTCAGATCCATTTCACACACCGATCTCAGTCCCTGTGGAAATTCTCGTGATAGATAGACATGTAGCCTAGTGACAGTCGACTCCTCGGCCGACCCCCACGGAGTACATTTGCCTGTTTCTCGCACGGGCTATTTGCGAAGAGGATTGATCGAATACACGATTTCCGAAATAGATTTACTCGCGATGGTCTCAATTGTCACGAACGTACTTTGTTTCAATCGCACTTTATTCAGTTTATACGCAATTAAATCTGAATTAACTCCTTCGTAAACATATTTCATTCGGATTATTCATAATTATACTTAATTTGCATCATAACTCACAATAAAATTCTTCTCTACCCTAGCGGATCCTATACACTATGAAACCACTACGAAACACCATGTTCCCACCGGTTTCCCACTAGTCGGAAACTGGAGGTTCCGTTGTGTAGTGGATTCGCTAGGATAGATGTAACCAAATTTACTCACGATTGTATTGACAATATTGATAAATGTTTAATTAACCCTACAAATCATGACTTATTTTTACAATGTACGTACGTTACTGGTCACCTGGGGTCTCGCCGGACCCCAGTCATGAATTTTAGGGTTAATTATAATATAAATAGAATCAATTAATTACCCGCAATCATATTGATAATATTGATAAAATATAATCACGAATTACAAAGAAGGCATAATAAAAAAAAAACTCTTCCGCATGATACCAGGCCCTCTGCAACACTGGAGGCCTGCAGGACATACCGACCGCGGAGCTCACGCCCGAGGTCGAGGAGCTCTCGCTGACGAAGAACAACTTCACGGTGATTAAAACCGACGCTTTCGCCGGTCTCCGTAATCTCCGTAAGCTCAGCCTCGACGGCAACAACATATCAGTCATCAAGTCGTTCGCGTTTCGCGGCCTTAGCAAGCTCACCGACATCTCGATACAACAGACGCGCCTCGGTTATCTCGGTCAGTTCTCGTTCGCGATGCTACAGAACGTCACGTCTCTGTTGCTCGCCTACAATCAGATCAGCTACATCGAGTCGTACTCGTTTGCGGGCACGAGCAACGTGAAGCTCATACTGCTGAGCAACAATCCCCTCGTGACCGTGCAGACCAAGGCGTTCTCGGGTCTCACGAACGTCGAGCATCTGATATTCCCGTCGGGCGTCCAGGTCATCGAGCCCGACGCGTTCAACGGCCTGCAGAACGTCGGCCAGATCAAGCTCACCGTCATGGATCTCAACAGCCTTCAGCCCTACACGTTTCGCGGCCTCAGCCACGTGACGATGCTCAACATACAGGAGAGCGATCTGGGAATCGTGCGCGCCGAGGCGTTCGCTGGTCTCACCAACGTCGACAGTCTCAACGTGCTGAACAACAAGATCGACGTTATCGAGGAGCTGCGTCTTACGCACGAAAACGCCGTCGGGAAGTTTCGTTTCAACGGCAATCACGTACTCGCCGCGCCACGCGCCAAGGACACGTGTCTACGCGTCACGACGATCGTCGCGACGAACAATCACTTTCCCTGCGACTGCCAAATACACGACATACTCGAGGGCGATCTCGCCAATCGTTCGATCGACGAGTTTCGCAGTCGCAACTTCTGCATATCGCCGATCGAGCTCAATGGCCGACCGATGAGCCTCGTCGACTTCGACGTGATCGCGCGATGTCACGACAAAGTCGTGCAGGACAATCTCGGCTCGGGCGGGCGACGTGCACTCGCGGATGTCGTCGCGCTGCTCGCGTCTTTGCTCGTTTTCGCGACGCGCTCGATGCTCGCTGCGCTTTGAAGTCGAGGGAGAAAGAGAAAGAAAGAGCGAGAGAGATAGAAAGAGCTCGGTAATCCACGAGCTTGTTGATTCACCGTTTGCCAGGTGCAAACTACTGCAGCGAACTGTTCGGATACGACTAGCAATCTCAACTGTTGCGAAACGACATCACGGAATCTACAAACCGTCGGATGCCTCGCGCGTGCGACGCTCCTCCTACCAGCAGACTTCACTACTGTAGGACAAACATTATATAGCTATGAAGCGCTTGTAACTTCTCTCCCCTTCCCCTCCCCAGACCCCAGCCAAACGCTGACTCGCCTACTCGTCCTGTCAACGCAACACTCCTTGTTTTGTTCGACTTGGGCCGCGATATATTTTTGTGATGGCGAGAACAGAAGACACGCGAAACACGTTGTCTCCTATGTCCGCCAGTCCGCGCTTAGCGAGTATTGTCGTAAAAAAATGACTTCAAACATCCATAGACTAGCGAAGCACACACACAAGAAAATATATGATTAAATAAATAAATATATATATGTATATTCTACGTGAATTGTACATCTCGCCATACATTGTATATTGCAGGAGTCACCGTGACCACATTAAGACATTAACAACAAATACTTATACACACACCGAAATGTAATATTTCATAAGAGCGAGCGCCTAAGATAATATATACACTATATGCTTGGCATAATTTTACGTATGTTGAACAGCTGACGCCTCTGTGTCTCTCGTGTCGATTATGATAATGTAATTATTGTAAGCTGGCTCGGCCTGCGGTCGGCGAAACAACCGAGGACCATACTTTATATACAAACGAAAAAGAAAAAAAAAAAAAAAAAATCCTAATCGTTTCGTCTTAACTAGCGGACGGACAGACGGACTTCAGATAGATTCGATTTACGTATGGATTACATAAATCGATTGCATCTGTTGTGCGATCTTTTGTTATTATAATTCGTTGATGATGATGATGAAACGTGTAAGTCCTACGTTAATAAATACAACAGTCGAAAAAAAAAAAACGCGATCATGTGCGTGCGACGAAGTATAAGAACGATTGCTGCATTACCCGCTGAGTTCGGAGAACACGCGTCTTCCCGGGTACTGGTACGTTTTCATACGAGCGACGGCGACAAGCGACGACGCGACTAGACGCGACTGCGACGCAGTGGCGCTACATTGCTGCGGTATACTTAACCTAGAATTATCGACGAACGTCAAAACAAAAAAATTTACGAAATTTGACATAAGTATCACCGTTTGTTTTCATTAATTATTCTTGAATGAATGTGGCGCTAGCGTCACATTCTCCCGTGCGATAATGCGCGGTTTGTGTAATTATGTGCAGAGTGGTAACACGCTCGGGTAATTCTGGTGATGTACCCCGCTAAAACCGATTGGCTGTCGCTGCGTGTCAAGCCTCACGATTGGTTCGCAATCTTAGTAAGCAGTACGGGACTGAAAAGAGTTACGTACCTGAATATATACTCGAGCACTCGTTCTCCAAGGTATAGTATCGTATTTAGTGTCTGCCTGTAACTAAGGTGTTACTCCCTCGTCGCCCCTACCCTTAACAGTTAGTTACTAACGCTCGGTGCGCGAAGTGTACACATCACATCGACGCGTCAGTGATAATAACGGCGGCTGCATTATTTTCATTACAAATCGCAGATTTATCGCCAGTGTAAGCAGATAAATATTCAATTCAAGATCGTAGTCAGCAGAATCTACGAGAATGTACCCTCATATTCTGCTCGGTATTGGGGCTGCCGCGGTTTTTGTGGCGGTCACGGTGTTTTTCGTCAGCATTCGGGCCCAGCAACAGCAATCTCATGGAGGCCGAGAACCCGATTTACCGCCGCCCGACCGCATGTAAGAATTTAAAGTTTTTTTCATCGCGATGGTTCACGATTCGGTGAACGACCGTGCAGAGTCCCGGAACATGGTCTGGAAATCCCCGCGTTCTGAGTAGCGAAACCCGTAGACTTCCCATGTCGTCACGGAGTGTTCGCAGCGATAGCGCCGGGACTCAGGGGAAAGTGAATTTTCGGATTTGTAGCGTGTCGCGCGTAGATGGCGCTGTACGGACTGTAGTTTTGTTTTCAAATTTGGAATGCTTAGGAAATTGTCGATCAAATTGAAGATCCATTATTAAGTCGTGTCGTATAATAGAATAATATACGTATGCAAATATATATAATAAGAATCAATACAGGGATCTAGGACCCTGCGGTATGTGCGATGGCGACGTCTCCGCTCTTGATGGCTTCCGAGCTACGTGCGGTCATTTTGTACATTACACATGTAACGCTGACGCCACAAGACCGTTCAGAGACGTTAAATGCGACGAAAACGTGTGGCGTAAAGTAAGAACGATGAAATTAATAATCACTAATTTTTTTTCTATTGTATCTAATTATTTTCAATGTAATCGAAAACAATCTTTTTTTTCTTTTTTTCAGATATGTCGCGCGTGTTTGAAGCATCGCATATTCAGCAGACGTCAGAGTCAACCGAACAACATAGGGTATGAAACTTTCGAATTTGAATTCAACTTCCCAGATAACCAAACGTACTGTGAGAGACGGCACGGCATGGCGGCCGTCATGCTAGCGTTTTAAACACAGCACGACGTGACATAGGATGACGGCACGATGTCACAATATTTTCGTTACGCCGTGACGTGAAAATATTGTGCCATCGTGTCGTCATGCAATTTTGATATCACGGCGTGACGAAAATATTGTGACATCGTGCCGTCATGGAGGCCGAGAACCCGATTTACCGCCGCCCGACCGCATGTAAGAATTTAAAGTTTTTTTCATCGCGATGGTTCACGGTTCGGTGAACGACCGTGCAGAGTCCCGGAACATGGTCTGGAAATCCCCGCGTTCTGAGTAGCGAAACCCGTAGACTTCCCATGTCGTCACGGAGTGTTCGCAGCGATAGCGCCGGGACTCAGGGGAAAGTGAATTTTCGGATTTGTAGCGTGTCGCGCGTAGATGGCGCTGTACGGACTGTAGTTTTGTTTTCAAATTTGGAATGCTTAGGAAATTGTCGATCAAATTGAAGATCCATTATTAAGTCGTGTCGTATAATAGAATAATATACGTATGCAAATATATATAATAAGAATCAATACAGGGATCTAGGACCTTGCGGTATGTGCGATGGCGACGTCTCCGCTCTTGATGGCTTCCGAGCTACGTGCGGTCATTTTGTACATTACACATGTAACGCTGACGCCACAAGACCGTTCAGAGACGTTAAATGCGACGAAAACGTGTGGCGTCAAGTAAGAACGATGAAATTAATAATCACTAATTTTTTTTCTATTGTATCTAATTATTTTCAATGTAATCGAAAACAATCTTTTTTTTCTTTTTTTCAGATATGTCGCGCGTGTTTGAAGCATCGCATATTCAGCAGACGTCAGAGTCAACCGAACAACATAGGGTATGAAACTTTCGAATTTGAATTCAACTTCCCAGATAACCAAACGTACTGTGAGAGACGGCACGGCATGGCGGCCGTCATGCTAGCGTTTTAAACACAGCACGACGTGACATAGGATGACGGCACGATGTCACAATATTTTCGTTACGCCGTGACGTGAAAATATTGTGCCATCGTGTCGTCATGCAATTTTGATATCACGGCGTGACGAAAATATTGTGACATCGTGCCGTCACGTAGAAATATCCCACGTTACGTCGTGCTGTGTTTTTGCCGTTAACATGACGCCACGTTGTGCCTGTGCACGCCGTGTGACGCGAATTTGACGCAACTGTACCGTCATTTTGTTTGCTGGATTACGGGATTTATCACGAGCTTTTTACGTTTGACAGATTAAGACGTAGAATTGACACACATAAGTGTGCGATATGCATTTCTGAATTAGCGGATGGAGAACAGGATGGACCAAAAACGTTGCCATGCCGTCACCGAGTCCACAGGGCATGCTGGGAACGGATGGAAACGTCGGGATTAACGGTAATACGGATTTTACTTGAGCTCTCGCTATACATTTCTTCTGGAAAATAAGGTAGACACTCGAATACTTATTTATTTTCTGTGCTTATGTTCACAGACCTGCCCAACGTGCGCGGAAAACTATTGAAACGCTATTGATGGTTCTGGTGGAGTGAGAGAGAAATAAATAATCAGGCTAACCACGGCAGTTATTATTGGTCTGCTATAGTACAAAATACAATTATCTCATTTGTTCCCTCAAACATATCTCGACTGTATAACGATGAATAAATGAATACTTTTTACTATGGAGATTTTATCTCTTAATCTATTGTAATAAGTTGTCCAGTACCGTAAAAATCCAGAAGCTACGAAGAACTGCTAATAATTACGCGTCATGTGCATGATTTTGTCTCGATCATATAGCACTCGTTCTTACCGACGAGGCAGCAAGTCCTCATTCGGCACTGCTGACGAAAGGGGCGCTCGCCTCTCGAGACAATCACGAGGGATAACGCTCGTCTCGCAAGGTTGGCAAGTCGTGAACGAATTTCGTTCGTGTTGTTTGTCGCGACTCCGCCAGCACCAATGGCGGAGGTATTATTTTTTTCGCAATCTCGGAGAGATTGGTTATCGGCGTAGATAAACGCGGAATAATCGCCGTTATTCTTTATGGCGGGGATTTTTTGGCTTTCGTCGACGAAGCCCGGGAAAGCATCGACGGCTGGGCGCAATGGCCGCGTCACAGCGTAAAACGTTAGCGAGGCAGTGACAAGGTTCATCACGGGGGTTCGGCGCGTCGTGTGTCCTACACTGCGAGTTATTTCGCGCGTGTCGTCAGAGACGATAATATCGCAATTGCGTTTTCTCCGACCAGGGAAGCGCCGTCTTCGTGTGTCTCGCGCGACGAAATTTAACTCGTGCCCGAACGAGAAAAATGCCTCATCCCGGTGTCGCGTTGATGGTCGTAGTCGGAGTCGGTCTGGGCGCCTTTCTGTACTACATATTGTCCGACAATCAACATGCGTACGCAAACGACGGCGGTGCGTACAGTTCGTCACCGCCGGATCACGATTCGTGGAGCCCCAGTCGTGTCGACAAGTACGTGCCAATTTTTCGGTCTAATTTTGAGTATGTCTCATACTCCCCTTTTCGCAATGTTTCAGCAAGACGCGCAGAAGAAAGCGAGGTTCCAGCGTCAGTACGGGAAAAGCGAGTTGCACAATTTGCCTGGTGGAACTTGCCGACAAGGAGTTGCTGCAGCTTCGACCCTGCGGACACGAGTTTCACAAGGCGTGCATCACCAAGTGGCGCGAGTTGGGACATTCGGTAACCGTCGGATGATTCTGATGTGGCTGATAATACACTTCAGTTGCTAATTTTTCTTACGTGTCCGTTGTGTTTTGTTGCAGCCAGCTCGAAATACATGCCCGAATTGTCGAGAGGAAATATTCGATTCCTCCGCTTAGGATTAGGATGAATAGCTGAACGGTACAACAGGAAAAAGAGGGGAAACAAAGATGGTTTTCGATGAAGTCTAGTCCCGGTCGAGAGCTATCATTTTTTTTAACATGCACGGCCGTGATCAACTGGACTAGTATTGTACATTACGAAATTTGAGTTAAACTGAGTATAAAAAATAACCCGACAAATGCGCAAAAATTCCTGTTGAGAAAGCGGCGTATTCAATTGATGAGATTGTTTGCCCTATGCGAGCAGTGCTCGCGTGGTTTTTTGGGGAGGGGGGAAGGGGGGAAAAATGTCGGGGGTGTTGTTTGAAACTCTTCCGCGATCTTTATAGCAATACTTTTGATTGTACTAACGATTTACCCCCTTTTTTTGCGGGCTTTACGATAGCGGTAGAATTTAACTAAATCTAAGATCGATAACTTTCGTACATCACGCATCTACACTGGATGATATCGACGAAACGAATTAATTCGTATGAATTTTTATGTTGGACGAAAAAAAAAACCAAAAAATTAGGTCGTTTGATTGATCGTGAAATGTTCGACAATATGTGATAGTTTGTGAAATGGCGATGATTTCACGGTCAATTTGGCTACTGTGGCAGGATGAATTTTTTCGTCTTCATAGCTCGTTCACTATATTTTACAAATGTTATGTGGTATTAAAACTAAGGGACTGTCGAGCAATTGTGCCCTACAAGGGCAAGCCAATTCGCTGGAGGTATCAACTGAGAGTGAAAGAATCAACCAAGAGACTGAATCGATGTACATTTCGAGATCGAAATGATTTTGCACCGTGGTAGAAGATACGTTCTTCTATCTATAGTGTATAGTCTGTCGTGTTCATTTGTTGTACGTACGAAGAGCGCATAATCGGGGATATCGTGAACAATATCCCGCAAAGATTTTCTCTCTTGAAAAAAAAAAGTTCAAGATTTCTTCGATGAATCGAATTTTTAGTCGACATCACATGTTTTGCCCGGTTGTTGGTCGCATTTCCACCTAGTGGAACGTCGATTGTCCCGAGGACGTCGAATCGCGCGCGCCCTCGTTGTACGATCTGTACCGGCGATTTTTGAAGTATATCATGTAATAAAAGAAGAGACGAGACGGCTGAAATGAGATCACACGTTGAATGTAAGTCGCATCGTCCGAAATGAATAAAATAAAAAAAAAAGTTATCGAATACAGAGTACAATGTTGCGGTAACATAACATTATTGAGATTGTCGAGGAAGCAAGCGCCCAGCTGATAGAAACACTTTGATATTCCTTTTTTTTTACACGGTAACAACTCACTCGAGTCAACCGATGAAAAAAAAAGTTATGTTCATCGGCCGCAACCGCAGATATTGCTGATTCAACTGTGCGTACTATTATCTCTCGCAGTATAGTGAAACGGTGCGTACACTCGATATACTCATTATCACAATGGTCGCGTGCCACGATGAAGACCGGAAGTTCCGCAATATACTTTCCTTTACACTTTCAGCGGCGCTTCATCTACCATTTTTGGTTTTGGTCTCGTTCGCCAGGCTACTCGATGACCCCTATACTTTGCGGATTTGCTGGTCCCGCGCGTGGACGCCGCTTTTACGATCATGCGCGCACGCATTACTTGCCTAAGCTATTATTATTATTACTATTATTATTGTTTTTGTTATTATTATTGTTATCATCATTATTATCATAATCGCCATAATCGTCATTATTATTATTATTATTGTTGTTGTTGTTGTTGTTGTTGTTGTTATTATTATTATTATTATTATTTGTATATAGCATAGCGATGCCTGGAGGCTCTTGGATACCTGCACCACGAGTACTTGCTCACGTGTGTGCAGTTACCTGCTGTGATCCTTCTCGTACTGGTCGCATGATTCCCGCCGCGACCCTAATGCGTGGTGAACGGCGCGCAAATGTTTGGAACACATACGATGTACAACTCGGTTAGTTACTCGCGAACGTCCAACGTGGAGGATAAGACCGCGTGGTGCGCCTGACTCGGAAGGATATTAAACTTGAAACATCAACTCGCGATTATTATTAACATACACATTAAAAACGTAATTGTGCTACACTAAGTGAAACGCACGTGAACGTCTCGCGAAACGTCAATTGATCCGAAGCGACGATGGGTCATAGTCAGCAATGACGAAGGATCGAGTACGTCGAGTAGTGTCAGCGCGCCGGCAAAATGTCTGTATCGACGAAACATGTTGCGGTTCCTGTTGACGATTTTGTTGATAGCGCGTCGAGGCGCGTGCTCGAGAATCATCGAAGAAAAGCGAGGTGAATTTACAATTAATCCGCGAAATTCTTGCTCCAATATTTTTGGAGATGTTTAAACTTGTTTGAATATTCGAGTGTTTATACATTGCAACAAGTTACGATTGTTGAACAGCGACTGTCAAAATTACCGAAAACAATTCTTAAATGAAATTGCCAACAATCGTATTATTTACAGGCATTTAGAAAAAAAACAGGATTTTTCGTTCTTTTCACAGTCTTCATAATCGTGGATTCAAAATATAATTTGTTATTTTAATATGAATGTGCGAATATCTGTTTTCAAACGCGCCTACTAAATTTGGTGGTAAAAAACTGAACTGCAGAAAAATGCCGGAGAAAATTCTCACCACTTACGAGAAAACCATGCGCGGGTACCGTTCGGACCGTCAAATTAACGCGTTTGTCACTTTGCGAAATGTCACGGGTCAGTGTTAACCGAGTACCGCATAAACCGCGTTCGGTTAGATGACCTTAAACCTTTCGTCGCTGGTGGATTCAGACAGAAGTTGATAAATAAATGTTTCTCGTTAGTCACTCGAAAATAAAACTTAGCTAATTTTTCCAACTTTGCATTTGAACTTTGAAGTACTTTGAGGAAAATTTAGCTACTTTTGCCATTGTTCGGATTTTGATTCTTTCGGCGACTGACGGAAATTCGCATCAGCAGCTCCGGTTTACTCGATCGTGACTTTCGTTCGTGAATCATTGTGCACGCTCGAACGAGTTCCTGGGAGTTACGTAAAATGATTATCGTAATTGAAGAAAGCGAGAAAGTGTACGCAATGGGTTGCGCGTTAACGCGCACACGGCCCTTTCCCGCGCGCGTTACCGTTCCGTGAAAGCAAATCGCACACCGCGCGACACACGGCAAAAGAGACCTAATCACTTGCGAGACGCCGCTGCGCAAACACCGAGTCACGACACTTGCATGTTATTATTGCACAGAAAAGCGCGGTGACCAAACCATTTATTTTTTTATTTTTATTATTTTCACCGCAGTGAGAGAATTGGTGCGCGCGTGGGCTCCGCTTGTTTGGCTCGCTCCAGGCGAGAAATTCCTGCCGCTCGGGGTCTCCGAGTTTTTGGACAACGTGAAGGCCGGCGATGACTTTCTGCACACGCGCGTTGACGTCGGTAAGGGGAAATCCTTGAATAATCAGTATCAGCGGCGGAAGATATAATTCCGGATTACCGATTTTTTTTTGGTTTTTCAATAAGACGATGAAATATAGTTACTTAAGATTTCAATATCGGTTGATTTAGAATTCGTGTATAATTTATGCGCTTTTTTTTAAATCCAATGTTTCCGACGGAACGTAGATAATGTTATCGTTGTATGGCAGAACATGTAGATTTTGTGTAAACAATTTGAAACTTTTAACTGATATTACTTTGTTCATCATGTACTTAAAAAAAAAACTGAAAATCCTAAATGAGAAATCATTCTTTAGATCCAAGGATCATTCTTTAGACGGACCAGAGATTTCACGTTTCTTGTACTTGGTGCGAAAATCTGTATTGCACCTGCTGCACTCTTCGAGTGTTTTTTTTATTGAATAACAAAACGTTATTTGCATTATTATCGGCAGAGTTGTTGCTTCGAAACGAGTCGTCTTTCCTCTACGGTAAGGAGCCAGCTGGCACCGTGCCGATTTATGCGTTGATAAAGGACTGCACCGTGACCGACGCCGCGTCAGAGAAAACGCAATCATCATCGTCGTCATCATCGTCCTCTGCGCTCGGTGCTACGAACGAGGTCGTCGATGCTTACGGGAAAAGGTGGAAGAGGGTCACGGAGTTGAAATGGTCAGATCGCAAACGGGAAAAAGCATCGCGAAACGACGACCTCATCCTCGCGGCGCGGACAAACGATCTGCCGGGAAACGAGGTCGCGACGAGGCACGACACGATTCGCGACGGGAATCCGATCCCCGAGACCGAGAACAGGTTCAGGAAACTCCACTTTCACGTGACCTATTGGATGTTCTATCCGTTCAGCGAGGGAAAGGCGGTTTGCGTTCTGGATCTCGGATTTTTCGGTAGCTGGCCGATACCGAGCGTGGGGGGTGTCTGCCTGGGACGACTCAAGGAGTACGGCAACCATGTGGGCGATTGGGAGCACATGAGTCTCTACTTCAAGGTGCGAATCTCTCGCTCGCAATATTATTCCGTAGCGGATCATAAGAACCGCAAAATAACTGAAATGAAACAAGAACTCCAAAATATCACAGAAGCAACTTAGTGACCGTTGGGTAACTACAAAGTGATCCCAGTTGAACCCAGGGTGACTTTTAAAAAACCGAAAAACGACTTTTAACGAACTGTCGGTTACTTTTGCGTTACTCTAAGGTTTGCTTTTGGTTGCAAACATTGGTTGCTTTGCAGTTGCTGTCGGTTTATTTTTTGTTCTATGGCGACGGTTGCTGAATGAGCGTTTTGCAGTTCTTTTACGGTAAAGCAACTAAAAAGTAACCAAAAAGGAACCTCAGAATAACAGTAACCTGTAAGTGACCGTCAAGAAACCACAAAACGGCGGTCACTCGGGTTACCTCGCGTCGCTTGAAGAACAATTTTTTTTTTTTTTTTCGTTGAACACCGGATTATTGATTTGATAAACGTTGCAATCGCTCTGTCTCTTTCTTTCTGTCTGTGCATTCAGGGCGAGGATCATCCTGTGGCGATGTACGTGTCCGCCCATGACGCGGGAGCCTTTTATCGTTACGAATCGCGAACCGGCACCTTTCTCTACGAGAGCCAAGAGACGCGAAAGGGCATTTTTCAGAAGCCCATTTTTCCGGAACGCGTGTTCACCTCGACGGGCTCGCATCCCGTGCTCTTCAGCGCCCGCGGCTCCCACGGACTGTGGACCGCGCCGGGAAAGCACAAATTCGTCAGGCTGCCGCGTTTGTACGACGAGAGCGGATTCGGCACGGCTTGGCCCACCTGGAAGAGGATCGAACTGCTGCCCGACGAGAGTACCGACGAGTCGCCGGCGTGGATGACGTTTCGCGGCAAGTGGGGCAACCCGCGAAGCAATTGCCATCCGCTGGTGAAGCTGGGCTTCAATATCTGCGAGTTCGTCGACGGGCCGACCGGCATACCAACGAAGAAGGGTCGTTTTCAATGTTGATACTGCCGGGACATCGGTCAAATTATTTTGTGGCATTACATCTTATCGAGGAGTACTTTTCGCGGCTCGACGTCGAACACGATCGCGATAAAACACAAAGTTTTGTTTACGTTCGTTGCATCGAACGTATTTATAATTTATTCAGCGAGGATCCGTGAGACACACTGTCGTCGTTTCGTCACGTTCACGCGTGTAACGAGAGGTGCAACGAAGACGCGATTCTCGCGTCGATGTAAGACAATAGTAAAATACATTCTCGGCACTGGCCGAGTCAGACGCGGCGACGTACTCAACGATCGTACGCGTCACGCGTTTAATTCTAATAACAGTGACTCGTGCAGTCTTATTCCGCAAATCTTGCCACGAGAGCACAAGGCAGGTTTCTAAAGCGAAATATTATAGGCTGTTCCGCGGTCGATGATTCTTCGCGCTTCCTCGACGCGGTGACTTCGGCAGTTGGTTGACGGGGTTTCTTGTTGCTTGAAATAAAATCGTGGCTTCTCCCTCAATCTTAGCGTCGCGTGGAGCCCGAAGAGCCGTGTGATTTCCCACTTCTCATGAAAAACATTTCTGGTGCACCGGCGGACGCGCCGTTTACTCCGAAATATCGTCGTCCTCGTCGTCGTCCTCAACGGCGATGCTGCGAATGCCGTTTCGCAGCAACGGCGTCCCCTTGTCCTTCCCCAAGACTCGAGCGTGCACGAGGATTTTCAGAGGAGATCCCGACTTGCAACACATCAGCTGGACCTCTTCTCGGATTATCTTCTCCTTGTAAGCCATAAGCTCGATTTTTAACCTGAGAAATTGAATAATTCGTCAAGTCAAACTTGTCTATCAATTTTAATTCATTGTAAAAATTTTCGCAATAGGAATTCAATTTCGCGATTAACAAATAATTCGTAAATCCAACGTTCTCTCGGTCACTCGAACGACACGCGTCGATAATTTACGACTGACGAACGAATTATCGTTCAATGTTACATTCACCTTAGGCCGTCCTTGTCCTGCGTGAAATCAATCACCGCGCAATTGGGATTTGAATTCCCGACGATGACTGCAGGCGCAATCGTCTGTCCCTCGCCGTGCACGCACACGTTCCACGGTACGGAAAACTCCACGTGGTACCTGCGAAAAACGATCGCGAGAATTACGCGCGAAGAAACATCCAGCAGACTCGACGTGTGCTCAGCGGTACGTTAACAATCTCGGGAAACGAGCGATGTAAATCGCTCGGGCGCTGAGTTAATTGCCTGTGATGGAGTTGTAGGAAGCCGAGATGCGCATCAATGTGACCGTGACGTTGAGGCTGTATCATTATGTTGTTATCTTTGCCCATTCCACTGCCCCCACTGAAGTGCACATGATGCTCTGAAAGATAAAAATTCTTTAATTAAAAGAAAAATAAGAAAAAAAGAAAAAAATCTCAGCTACTATCGCGACTTTCGAATTTCAGAGTATCATTCGTTGCATCGAGTATTGCCAATCCAAAACGGTCATAAAAAATTGTTAAACAAAAACGATTAAACTCAACGAAAAAAAAAACACGCAATCGCGGATGGTCAATCAAAGCAATTATTCGCGAAATAGAAGTACTCCGAGACACCGCAGGAATATTTATATAAAACCTATGGAATACTTATTTCCCCAGATTTAAATTTTTTATGGAAAATTATTATGGATAACCTCAGGAATATTTAGTTTCCCCACGACAATCATCCAGTGTATTATCTTTCAAAGGGTTCTGTAAATCCCTTCAAATTCGTGCCGCACGCGTACACATCTTTTTTCTCACAACGTTTTATTCGAATCCAGAGCTCAACGGTGGCCACCCCACTTCCTGCTCCGGAGATGCAGCACGCCGCACGCGAGCGGGATATAGGTCACGTTCGCGCTCGCCGCTTCGAGGCTTCTCCGTGTATCTCCGTGAATTCACAACGCTGCTCGTAAGTATCGAGCTGACGTTACGTGCGTCCAATCGTATTCGCACAATTTCGCGCGTTCCACAGTCCGAAATGTGTGTGTGTGTTTTTTTTTTTAATATTTCAGAACGTACCTTTGTCTCCCATGGTCAGGCGCTCGATCGGTCGGTCTCGCTCTCATAGTACTCGAGCGAGTACTACGCGCGAGACAGAAAACAGCGAGGCCCTTCGGCGAGCAGCGGCCGCGCTGCAACGCTGCGTCGGCGAGCCGAGCACTACACCCCGCACGCAGCTCGCGAACGGCGCGACCGCGCGTTGTCGTCGATGAGGGCAGCACCGGCCGGCGTCACCTGGCAGCGCCGACGTTCGTTTTCGTCGCCAAGCTCGCCGAGCGCCGACACCGCAACCCGCGATGCGCCGATTGACAAGTCTGCGGGTGTCGCAGTTTCGCGAGCGGCGCGAAACAGCGACGTCGATGACGGCAGCACCGGCGCGTGTCATCGAGCACAGAGACACACGCGACTAGCGATGCGCCGATTGATAAGGTTCATTAGCGAGAATCGGGCATTGTTCGCGAATCAACGGGAATTCCCTCTCGCACCGCCGTCTCGTTTCGCAAATGAAACGCCGCGGCGCATTCACCGGTTTCCAGGTTATCGTAAGGAGCGGTGGCCTATATATTACAGGCGACTTTGGTCGTCGCGGATTACTCTGCTTTGAGAGATTCCGTGCACGGAGAAACCGGAGCTTCTAGGGTGTAGCGATTATTAGTGCCAGAATTTGTGTGCTCAGTGCTGGCCAGCATAGCAATTTAGAACCTATTTGGATTTTTTTCGCAATTATTACAATGTCACATAGTAAAATCTGTCATATTTTTAGTACTTATTGGCAGACGCGTAGGAAAAATTGTTTTTATTTCATTACTTGTTTCCAAGCTTATAGCATATTTTAAATGTGTTTAGTATTTATTGTTTGTCACCGGAGCCCCGTTTTTTCAGTGTAACCTCGCAAATAAAAATTGAGAAGGATATGTAGTTTCGATAGGTCGCAGCTTTTTTGGGCGTGACATCTGCCTTCGTGGCGATATTATTATTATTGCTGATATTATTATTTTTATTTTTTCTATTGTTATTATTATTAGTCCCATTATTATTAGAATATTATTATGACGCAAAACGCATGTCTCGTCGGTGACAAATTGAGAGGTCAAGGAGTCGAAGTATTCCGGTCGTATATCGCGTGTCGTCTGCTCCACGTGGGGATAAATGCAGTAAACATCGCACGCACCACGCTTATCGTTTGTTAGCAGCGTGCGAATACCTTTTTGCGGTAACTCGAAGCGTGTGAATAAACAAATGTTTGTTTTCGTCGACGCTGCGAATGAAGCGAGTGAGAAGAAAACATAATACAACCGTATCGTCCGTCGTACGGGAATTCACGCCGATGAAACACATTCACGCCTGCAAAAACTACGACGCCTAATCAATAGGGCTTTCTCGGCCTGTGGATGTATTTTTATTCCGACCACCGTTATAATAGAAAACAGTAACAGAGTCTCAATTCATTGTCGGTTTTCCACGTCGTTCCTGTTTACTCAACGGCGAACGGCGTTGTGCTCGCGACAATCGGATCCTTGTAGAGAGCAGCTAGCTGGAAAAAATAAAAACGTCAAAATATTTTCATCCTGAAAATAAATGTTTAGAAAATTCGAGAAAAAAATGCTGAAGGTGCGTTACCTTCTTGGCGTTGTAGCATACGACGAACTTGTAAACCATTTCGCACAGGTCGTCGTCATCTTCGCGGGACGGAGAAGAATAAAACATTATTCAACACGGACAACTTCGCGCTTGAGTTATCCCGAATAAAAATATTAATTCGAAATAGATAAAAAGAAAAATTCCGTACTCTCGGTAGAGCATTCGGTGACTGCCTTAATGGGTTCCTCGAGGCTTTGCCACGACTTCGGCATCATTTCTATCCACTTCGTCGGGTCCAGGCTGCCGTCGTCTCTCAACTGATGTGCGAGCATTTTCACGAGAAAGTAAAAAATGTGTTTATTAATGAAAATAAATAAAATAAAAAAATAAAGTTCGACAGAAAACTGCTAAATCTTTATTGCTGTTCACACACCCATTTGTTCTCTCTCCACAGGCAGCCAATGAGACACCTCGCCTTCGGCTCACTGATTATGGCCTCGGTGAAGTTGCGAATGCGATAGTCGCTCGCGAGTTCGACCTCGTCGAGACATTTCGTGAGCACGGGATTGACGACCGTCGATTCCGAGACGCGCGGAGCCTGAACGGATAATCCGGATCACATGTCAATTGTCTCTCGTTCGTCGAAGCCGAATTTTGCGGATCTTCATCGTCGTCGCCGTCGACGTCATCGATTTACTCACGGATTGTGCTAACCCGCAGAAGACGAGAAGATAGAGGAGGCGCGACATCATCTTCCCAGGAATCGACTTCGCGTCACTGCAGCGATGTTTTAGGGCCGACGCTTTATATATTCTTGCATATGGCTATCGGTCGGTCGGGATGCACTCTTTTTTTTATATCGCGAGAGGCGTTGACCTTTCGTATTTTTGTTACTCTCCTCGATTATCGTAATTCGAGCGATACGACGTTAAGAGAGTAAATAGACGCGTGTTTCAGCGACAGCGCTGAAACAATGAGACGGCGCGTCTGGGGCGCGATAAAGTCGTCGCGAAGAATTTCTTCTTGCATATCGAGGGGAACAGAATTTCCCTCTGTGCGCAGGGCTTTCCACCCGCCGGCTTTATCTTCGGTTACCGCGGCGAGAAGATAGAAAGTTCACGGAACACAATGAGTCGGTTATTACGAAACAAAAATGTGTTATATCGAAGGTGAGTCATAACGTGGAAATATTTTTTATTATCTTCGGACTGTTTTGACTAACTGATGGGTATGTTCCAACTTATTAGTAGGCGTATAAATAAGCTACACGGCAATTGTTCTTCTGATTGTCGGTAAACAGTTTTTTTTTTTTTATTTACTTGGAGGTTCTACAGGACAATCTACTAATTTGTGCGCAATTCGCTGTGTAATATGTAGAATCCATGTTCACTGTTTGTGGTGGTGCAGATGCGGCACCTGCAACAAAAAAAAATGACTCTATAAAAAATGTGATAGGTGATACTTTGGACTGAGCATAAATTGCGAAAAAATATTAAGCCCGTTTTTCCCGAATGTAGTCAACAAATCACCAAATTACTGCGGTGCCTCTGGTCGTACCTTGTTTTCGCGGAGACACTGGAAGACCTCGTGAGCCGTGTCACAATCGTCAGTACCCTCTGCAAAGCAAATGAAAAAAAATTACATCATTCATTTCGAGCTGTACAGTCCCAGGGAATGTGAGATTCAGCGAGATTCAGAAAAAAGTTAGAAAAAAATCTGTTAGAAAATAGTCGCTTACTCTTTCCCGAGCAAGTTTTAATAGCCTCGACGATCTTCTCCCTTTCGGGGAGATCCTCCGGTAAATAAGAGATTGCCTTTTCCGCGTCGATTGAACCATCGTCCTTAAGCTGCGAACCAGAATACATAGGCATTGATTTTTGTTTACGGTCGAGCATAATTTATTTATTTTCTATCGGTTTTTTTCTTACGACTCCGTGATCTTTCATCAAGCACGCGCCGAAACACTTGACTTTGTCGTCGACAGGGCCGTCGAGTGGTGGCATCTTCACGAGCTCAGGATCGACGCCGGTTTCCGCGATGCACTTCTGCTTAGCTGCTTCGAATTCCTCATGATTCGGCTTAGCGATGGCCTAGGCAGATCATTCGCAATTATTTCACTCACTGCTCAATTGATGCAGGACTTGCGGTGAATTTATACATTTTTCGGCGTACGGAGAAAAAAATATGTTCAACTTCCAAAATAACGATAAAACACTTTTTTCACGATGATTACAGGCGTCTGGGATTAATTATTTATAGGATAGATGTACCGTTAGTGGCCATTGTACCTATTGTGACCATTTTTATTATTTTATTCTTCAAATTCCTTTTTCCCCATAATTGCATGTTGAATTTTCGAACAAATTCACATAAATGCACCGAATGATCTACTCGATGTTTTTTTTATACTATCAAATGTGTTATTTTATTCCTTTGAATGTGGTGGGCACAATCGGCCCTAAGGTGGCCAAAAACGGTACGTCTACCCTATATTTCTCTCCGTGCGATAATAGTTGTGTCGCACGATACTCACAGACGCCACAAGTGCGAAGAGCACGAAAACGGAAACGCTTCGGTTCATCGTTAGGCGATTGATTTCTCACGACTAACTGAAAAAACCAAGATTCCTCGGGGCTTTATACCTCTATCCAGGCAACACGAAGATGGGTAATTTCACTTTACACATAGGTGTGGGAGGGAGCAGCAACATTTGAAAAGTCACTTTAATTGCAGGTAACAAGCCAATTAAGCGATGTGCGACCTGTACGTGCGAAGTACCGAGTCATTGTGAATCCGTGTCGTGAACAATCAGGTCGTCTTCAGTTTACTATATGGTTATGAGTATTTTAGTGTCAAGAGGATGTAATCAAAATATTCAGGCATTTTTAACAATTTTGTAATTTTGCTCTCCATATGACCATTTCATCCTCACGGCCTAATGACTGCGTTGTCCAACTTCTTGGTACGTGATACATACATAATAACCGGTCTTCTGGTTGACGGCTAATTGGAAGACAAAAAAATCGTTTCTTCGTATTCGATCGCTGCAACTATGTAGTCTCCGGAAATTGTAAGCTTGTACCATGTAACTAATATGATTTTGTTAAATGCTTCTTGACTTGAGATCATGTGGTAATATTGCCTTTACTGAATGTGTCTCTCGTGAATCATTCATTAACAATACCACGATAAGCTGCAAATGTGTTCACTTTGTAAGATGCATTGTATATAAATCATCTTAACGTCCTGACCTTTCCGTTGAGACGCAACTTGGATCGTGCAATACATTTTTCATTCGTGAGCCACTGAATTATGCAGAGGGTTAATGTGCGTATCAATAAAATACTAAACTCGGCAAAAAATTATTAATCGTTGGAACAACTGTATGTGGTTAATTACGCTTACAACTGAAAAAAAATAAACTCCAATAAACTAAAATAAGTCAATTAATCTTTACAACTTTAAATAATTACTAGGAACAATGACGCGCCCTCGCACGCGGACCCTAGCGTTTTTTTTCCGAAACATTTTTTTTTTATTTCACAAAGTATAAAAACCCTATCCGATGGCAAATTTCTCGCTGATTCCAAAAATTACGACGAACTGGCGGTTTCTCAATAACCAATCAGAGGCTGAATAAATCGTCAACAATGGTTGCTCACGAACTTTTTAATAGAGGATATACATTTTTCCCAACGGGGACATAAATTTTCGGCGACTTAAACTTATATTTATAGTCCTTTATGTAAATGCGTGTGGATAAAGTCCTTGCAATGAAAATCAAAGCTCATGGCCGGTTGGAAGACGAAAAAAAAAATATATTATTGATGTACCCGCAGTTACCAGGCGCGAGTGCGTATCAGGACGAGGTTGTTGGCTTCTCGTATAAAATCCAGTTTCGCGTCCTTGCTCGATGACGCCGAGGACGTCATTTATTCCCACGAACTGCGTGGATCTGTAGGTCGTATACACTCGACGAAACGTGGATTGCTCGAAAGAAATAAGGAAATAAAAAAAAATTGTTGTGCACGGAAGAGTCGATAGAGAATCTTTTTTTCTGCCGCGATCATTAATTTGTCTTTGTAACGTTAATCCTGCTACTCTGTATGCGAGGCAGCCTTGTCTTCGAATCTCGTGTTCGACTATTCTATTTCCAACTCGACGAACAACGTACGCTGCGGAAAATAACAACACACCGAAGGAATAATTGATCGTCATCTGTCCTCTGTCTCACATTGTCAGTGTTGCCAGGCGGTAGAGATACCTATTGAATTTTCGCAAAATATCTTTCTCAGCGATTCGACGCTTACTACGGATGCGCGACGTACTCGAGTGAAAACCAAATTTATATGTAAATACCGACAAAATAGTAGCGAATAAATTTGGGAACACGAGAATGATTATACTTAAGGACCACAGTACTCCAGAAATATTAATTATTTTAATACATTTTTTATTCGTTAGTTTTTTATGAATAATTATTTTTCCGAAATAGTATCGTTGGATTTTCAACTTTATGACTTTTATCATTATTGTAAATATGCAGCGTCATAAATGATCCATGCCTTATCGAATTAGAAGAAGAGTCTCGGATATTTTCATCGATTTTATCATATTCACACCTAGCTAATTATAAAACTCCCTAGGAGATCATAATTACAGATTCGTCTTCTTGAGTCACAACGTTATCTTACGGACTGACAATTAATTCATGGAAATTGTAGTCGCACGATTTCCATTACCCGGAATCCAATTGGCAGCCGCGATAAAATCAAACGTGATTTATGTAACCAAACATCACTCTATGATGCAACGCTTCAGCGATTATCATTGCAGGTCGGGACACGGATAAATTGAATGGGGATTAAAATTGAAAAATTCTATACGTGTTTATTTAAGGACAGACAGACGTTTTTATAGGAAGATGCAAATAATTTTTCACAATATGCTAAGCATTACATATAGTTCCTGAATTATTTGTATCGTGGATCGCAGGTCTTTTCGTTTTCCAACGTGTCAGTTTCGCTGGGGGCCTCTTGGGCGCATATGTGGCAGCTGTAACGAAAAATAAACTTACGGTACTAAAAATACTAAATAATATTTGTATAAACTCTAAATCATTCGCGTTTATGGCAATAAAAACATAGAAATGAATTTGATGTATTAAGTCAGATATTTCTTTACTTCGCGATAACACCCAAATCATGCGTGAAATTATATCGTATTACTAAGAAGTGTTTGTCAAAACAGGGAAACCGCGACTACCAAATAATTTGTAGGTTTAATTAGAAGTACGAATTGTTCTCTTTTTGGTCGGGAATAAAAAAACAGAAATTGAGGGATTTTTCGATCGAATGCGAATGCTACGTCGTTAATACAGTATTTATGTAAATAACTTTGAAGTCATTCGTGGTTGCGACGTACCTTCTGTTCATGCAGACACATCATAATCTCGTGCGCCGTATCGCAGTCGTTAACACCTTCTGTGAATCGACAAAAAAAAAATCATTGAGCATATTTAGTGTCTCGACTGTCAATATCGGTCATCGTCAGTCATGTCTTTCTCACTCTTTTCGGCGCAGGCAGTCAGGGCTGCAGCGATCTTGTCCTTGTCAGGCATATCAGACGGGATATCGGCGATTGCTCTGGATACGTCGAACGTACCATCTTCCTTAAGCTATACGATGCATTGTGCAAAGGTCAAGGTTACATTATTATTTAACGGCCGTTTTTTTAATCAGAAGTGCTGCAAATTCGCATGACGCCTTTTTTTCTCTCCCTTACCCCACCGAGCTTCGCCATCATGCAAGCACCGAAGCACTTCATTTTGTCGTCCATAGGTCCGTCGAACCTCGGCGGTCCTTTCACGAGCTCAGCATCAATTCCGGTTTCCGCAATGCATTGCTCCTTGGCCGCCTCGAATTCCTCGCGATTTGGTCTGCCCATAGCCTGCTGGACAAAAGCGCGTCGTAATCACTGAAGCTGAATATTCGTTGGCACTGCTGGGCGAATCCGCAGAGTTGTTAAGTACTCACAGATGCCAAAAGTGCGAAGAGTACGAAAATCGAGACGTTGCGACACATTGTTGAACAATTGATTTGTCACTTCTAACTGATGTCATACGGAATTTTTCACGCCTTTATATTCTAACGAACAATGTCACGTCCTTTCGGCCGAGACACTTCAACACTCGGGTGGGAGGAACATGTAACAATTGAAGAGTCCGGCTAAGTGAGGACGAGCAGACGGGCTATAGTCGCACGCATTCGTCGTAAATAATCAGGACTTCCTTCCGTCGAGCGCGTCCTGTGTTAGACGCTATACTTTCAGCAGGATGCATCGACGAAGTGAGGCCGTTTCGGTAATAACGAGTATCATAAAAAACCCCCGCCTCCGAGCTTTTGTAGCAAGGTACACACAGACGCGACCTTGGTCCGTCCACTTAGTTCCACCAGGTAAATGACGCGCTTCACGATGTATACACGAATCGTAATCGCTCGTATGTGTGAATTGCCGTATTGTTATGCGTACTTGAAATATATAGAAACTATATATTTACATGATTCATCAGATTCGTGGATTCGCCCGTCTGTCGCGATTCGCCTGTTGCAAAACCGCGGTCGACTCTTTTGTTGAATATTATATCGGTTTCCGTTGTGGAAGCCGATTGAGAGATAATAATGCCGGTTGTGTAATTAAGGTGGGTCTCCCAGCCATTGATGGTGTACCAGTAATTGTCGATGGATGCTTTACCGTTGTAAAACAAATCTGTTACAACGCAACTGAGGATTACACACGGCCGCGATCACCGGGCCATCCGCGGCACGTTTTACGCAACATTTTTTTATCCTTCGTGGGTCCAAAGATCAATCCTTAATCTTGTTAATCGGGCAAATGTAAAACTGCGAAAAAATGATAGCGTCTGGTTTGTATGAACGTTGACAGAGCTACACAGAGGAACGTAAACATTGATGGACTGATGAAAAGTACTAACTGATGAATGGTAATTCGCAAGGAGCTGCGATTTGCTAAGTGTGAGGCCTAAGAATAGTTTGTGGAATAATATTTGTTAATTTTACCGTGGGTCGACTCATCCTGTTTTTCGGAACGAAATTGCTCGTACAGATGTTGGGACCTTTGAACGTTTGTAACTCTGAGTAAAAGAGAAGAAAAAAACATTGGAAGTACAGTTATAGATAGATAAACATTTTTTTGTCCAATTCGATTGTCCAAAGTTCGATCCCAAACCAGTCGATTCATCTCATCGAACTCGTTATAGAAAAGAAAAAATATATCGCTGTATTATACACGTATATGTGTTATGCGTGTTATACAGGCTGAAATTGTATAACAACACACGCTGACATCGCTCAGTCTTACAATGCGAAACGAGTTACATGAGGCGACGAAAAAAAGTAGATGATGTGGTTCCTGGGTGGATCATCACTCAATTAAACGTGCGTAAGCTATATGTCCAATCCCCACCCGCGAAAATTGGCCTTGGCCTTCGTTCGGCAGGACCGGCCGGCCCAACATTTCGACTGCTAACGGGTTCTTTGCCTCTCCTATAAAAAGCTAAGACTTCAAGAAGCAGCATCCAGAAATCGAAGAACCCTCCAGTCGAATACTCCAACAATCTCAACACCAACCACTATCATCAAGATGAAGTCCTTCGTTGTCATTTTCGCCGTCTGCGTTGCCAGCTGCTTTGTAAGTAACTTCCTCGCAAAATTCAATTGATTTCAAACACTCTGGACGTAAAACAGTAGTGCCTCACTGGTGGAAATCGGAAACTGATTTGCTGATTTACGAATTGAAAATTCTTGTAGGCCGCCACTCTCACCGACACCCAGAGAGCTAAACTTCAGGAATTCAAGGCCACTTGCATCACCGAGAGTGGAGTCAGCCCCGGTAAGAATTCATTTCACATACTCAAACTGATTCTAAACCTCACGTTTTATTGAAAACTAACTCAATTGTCTAAAACATTTGCCTCTCTAACGATGTAAAAATAATTTTAAACGTGTGTAAACGTTTTTCTTCCAGACGCTGTTGAAAATGCAAAGAAGGGAAGTATCGACGAGGGAGACGCGAAACTCGCCTGTTTCGCAGCTTGTTTCCTGAAGAAAGCTGGATTCGTGAATGCCCAGGGCGCATTCGACGAGGCAGGATTCAGGGCTCAGATACCAGCTGACGTGCCGAAGGAAAAGGTCGACGCCATTGTCAACAAATGCCGATCCCAAAGTAAGCAAATTGTCTTGTTTCCTATTTTCGTGAAACGCCGATGATCTTTCATCTTTTGAGTCGAATTTTTATTCTCATAACAATGTAAACAATATTTTCTTTGACTTGTAGCTGGTGCCAACGCATGCGAGACTGGAGGAAAACTGTTGAAATGTTATTTGGAGAACAAGACGACTTCCCTCCTCGCCTAATCACCGATGCCAACGTCAAAACGCACAGTTAATGATTCACAAGTAGCGACACGATTTCCATTCGATAACGAATTATGTAAAACGCGATTATGCACAGATCGAGAATAAATTTGATTTGTGATGCAAAACTGTAATCTTCGATTTTATTGAACAACGACCTTATCATTTATCATAGTAATTAAATACGATAGTTAAATCTCATTCAGGAATAGTTTTATATATGTATTTTTTGGTTTTATTGGAATTTGTTGGAATTATTTTTTCGTACAATAATTCTATCGATCTCTAATATTCACGATAAAGTTTAAACCCGAAAAGTATACCCATGAAGTCCACAAACTTTAATACATTTAATAAGGAATAATAAAAAAATGATTATGCGCAGGTTAAAACAATCTTTATTTCTTACTTATAACTTAGCTTGAACGTTGTAATTCAATTAAACATTCTATTGCACAGCAATCAAAATTAAGAAACATAAGTATCGATGAAACGTGAGTCGTGTTTCCGGAGATTTTCGCTATTGGCACTTTTTCCCGGAAACCTAAATATATATTTCATTACTTCAATTGGCCATCGGCGTATCTCAGAATGTCCGTTTTTCCATCTTATTCCGGCAACTGTAACGAAAAACAAATGGATTTATTAAAAATACGACGATCGCTATTTATAATAAATCTGTTTTTAACAAATGGTTATTTATTCATCATTTATCTAAGGCCTTACGATAAATGGTTGATAAATAGACAGCTTTGTTGTGTTCATTTACCTTTGTCTCGCGGAGACACGTGAATATGTTGTGCGCTGTTTCGCAGTCGTTAGCGCCCTCTGCGAAGAAATGAAAAATAAAAATGCATTGACCATATGTGTTAACACGCCTCGATTCTCAGAGTCGAGCACAGTTGGAAGTTCTTACTCTTGCTCTTGGCAGCACAATCAGTTATGATAGCGATTCTTGCGTCCCTTGCAGGTTCCATGTCTGCGACCAATGAGATGGCCTTCTCCAAGTCAAAAGTTCCATCGTCTTTGAGCTGCAAACGGAATCGTGTATATGTGTTAAATTTTTTTTTCCAAACTAACAACCATAATTTCAAAACAATCTGCGATCATCCTTATTTGAGCGATATATTTTTTTCTCACCGTCCCAAGTTTTTTCATGATACATGCGCCGAAGCACTTCAATTTGTCATCGATGGGTCCTACGTCAATCAGCGCTGACAACGTCTCGGGGTTGGCTCCGGTTTCTTCGATGCATTGCTGCTTAAACTCGTCGAATTCCGTCTTGGTTGGTAGGCCCATAACCTGCGGATTTTGCGGAGTAATTGGTCCTCATTACTTGACTTCAATTCGGTACCCAGATCTAAAAATGTACTGCTACACTTTACTTACAGACGCCAAAAGGGCGAAGAGCACCAGGACCGAAACGCTGCGATACATGGTTGGGTGGTTGATGTTTTGCTTCTAACTCAAAATCCAGCGACTCTTCCCGGCTTTATATACTTTAACGAAGAGCACAAAGTAGCATAATTTCGTTTAACTCTGGCGTTGGGTGGGAGACGCGGAACAATTCAAAATTCAATGTAATTGAAGGCAACAAGCCAAGTGTGAATGGTGCTAGACACGTGTTAAATACACTGACTCATCGTCTATCGTTGCCGCGAAACAATCAGGCCTTTATTTCGTCAAGCTCGTTCGTTTTTCTCGACGCTGAAGTGTGACAACAGCAAGTTTGGCGGAAGTGGAGCAATTTTGAAAATATAATAAACGCAATAAAAAAAAAACTCCGAGTTAGCGCGTTTGTTATTTTTTTTCGTGGCCTACGAATTATGACCAGGCAGGAGTATGAGAATCATACTATGTCGTACGCTATTGTCTGCGTTTCCAACATTTAAGAAACTGTACGCGATTGTAATTCATCCACGTGACTCGAATATATATCAGACGCGTCCAGTCTGCCTCGCGGTTTGTGTATTTTGAAGAAAGCTGCCTTTGTGAATACTGCGCGAGTTTATTCAAGGCGGACTTCAACGTGCGTATCCCCGCTTGAGCCACGAATGAAAAGTCAAGGACACTACCAATAACACTGCCGCATCCATAAAGTGTCGTGTACTAGCGATGTCGCGATTCTTTTGAACTTCTGCGAGTTGTAATGAAATGTAATTTATTCACGTTCACGGGACCAAGACCCCTACGAACGATTATAGAGAAATGCAATAAGTAGCACATAGAACTATTTTTAATTTGAATAATATATAATGGTAATACAACACAAAAATATAAATAATACTAAATTACTCGTAAGCTACGAGTTCATGGACTGAGCGGCAGTTTCCCTAGCATATAGAAATGCACACGTCCTGGCCTTAGTTGTAAATTCTCGTACGCCACATTGCGACAGGTTCACTCGGCGCGGGTTGCAGAGAAATTTAATCGGCTACAACTTTTTTCGTATAAGTGCAGAATATTAGGATCCAGAACTTTGAAAAACACTATAAAAACACAATAAATGAAAATGTACCTGCACGACTACGTAGAGCGATACGGATGTTTGTACGCGATGTCAAAGAGCAGCTGTAAGTTGCTCTCGATGTTGACTCGGCAGCTTATCACTGAAGACTGACTTGAAAAATTCTAAGGCATGAACTCTCGAAATTTCCTCACTCTTTCGCAAGGCGGGAGGAGATATTATCTCGGGTTTCTCCCGTACGTTTATTGGCTTTTGTTTTGACTAAAAATATTAGTGAGGGCCTATTAGTGAGCCACGTACTAAGTGGGAGAGCGCCTTGAACCACGATTAACGCGGGATCTCGTGGAACAACCGAATTGTCAACACGTAATGAAACATTTGTTCGCCAGAGGCTGACTCATGGGTTTTTTCTTGCTGGAATAGAACCAAAAATCTGGCTGCTTAAAGTTTTGTTACGTACCCTTCTCAAATCTTAATGCATTTGATTGGCATTTTGGCATTTGAGCATTCGAGTTTGCATAACGAGCTGAAGGCGAATGCTGCAATAACACGAATGATTGCATCGCACTCCTATCGGAATATACTATTATTCTTCTGATGTCGATAAACTTTGAACTTTTACATTACATATGAACTACATAGTGACATAATACGCGTATTATTAACATTTTCCTTGTTCCTTGTTCAACATGTTTCTTGCATCTGCAGTTAGCATACGAAACACCAAAACGACGTTTTGTTTGGAGAACACGTTCTCTTCTTGAATTATAGCTGACCCTGAATAATCCTGACAACTCCTTTCAATGAGTTTTGACTACCTTTTCCGTTTTCTGAGAAATTATGAAAACACTATTAGGTAGGAATCAAGTGTACATTTTATTTCGTTACATAAAAGTTTGTTGTATTCGCATTTTATCGAACAGCTGTGTGAATTGATCTTCAGAAAAAGGTTATCGGAGCATTTTTATTCTTCACTGAAATATCTTCTCGTTTTTTTCGTTAACTTTCCTCCTCACATCATTCTGCTTATCTGAAAGAGGAAATCGAAGTTGAACACGATTAATATGATCATTATTAAAAATAGACAACCTTACCCCTGTTGACTGCAAACACGCGTACAGACGATGGGCCGTTTCACATCTGTTTCTTCCTCCTGGAATAATTAAGAATATTGGGTATTGGGTGCTTCTTATGATAAAAAACGAGGGTCGATTTAATTAGTGAAACTAACTTTGATCGGCACAGGAGTTTATGGCGTTGGCGAGGGCATCGCGGTTATTCATATCGGGCAGTTTCGACAGAGCTGCATTTCTGTTCAGCGTCCCGTCCGGTGTCATCTTAAAAAGTAAGCCGAGCACTCGGTGAATTTGCGTTGTATCTTATCGTGGCTACGCCTAATTGCTCATATGTACCAAATTCATTCCGTCGAGCATGCAGGCGATCATGCAATCGAATTCCGGGTCGTTGACCAACTCGCCAGCTCTTGCTCTCTCGACGCTGGTGGGATCGACGTTGAATCGGTTCTGGCAATTCTGGCGCACAAGGCCGAACTGAATTATATCCCCGGGAGTCAACGCGGCCTGGCGAGAAAATTGTCGAAAATATTAGCGAGTCGCACCGACAATAAAAAGTTTTTGCAAGTATTTCCAGAACACAATATCGTCAGCTGCTTTTATACTACTAGCTGCTTTTATATCCTACACATATGATATTTTGTTATGAAGAAGCTTCAGTCTCGTTTCTGTTATCACATTTATTGTAACCGCTAAACCTGAATGTAGATTTGAATCACAATAAACCTTTATAAAAAAAAAGTATAAGCAGCTTGACTCGCAATCAGTACTTGGATGGGTGTCCGCTTAGCCATGGACTAATTTGCGCGTCAACTGCTGAACGAGAGGCAGTTTTTCTGACTTTCTGATATATTCTCATACAGCAAAAAGTCAGTGAAGTATAGTCGCCTGTTTCGGCGCAGGTTTTCCGCAATTTCCCTGTGCCCAGAGTGCAAATGCGATACAGTAGTGCATTAGGATGAATGGCTGCGGACACCACTCTGGGGCGCGGAAACACTCGTGGAATTTGTGTGGAATTTGTCACAAGCCCAAGATACATAAAAGCTCGGCCGGAATACGTGTAGCGATCAAATAAACAATAAAATATTAGCGAATCGCGAACAAATATGATAAATGTGTCAGTCAATACTCACCATGGCCGCGAGAATCGGGACGGCAAGAAAAACTACAAGAAGCTGCATATTGCTGATCGGATGTGTCGAGGACAACGCATACTTCCTTGGCTTTTATACAGGTGGATTGGAAATTTGCCGATTATCTTCTCGAGATAACGAGGAAAGTACTTGAATGCATGACCGAAAGATACATCGTCACGGATGTTCTTGGAAAAAAAATTCCGTATTTTAATCGAATCGCTGTAATAGCTGCACCGGCTATTGGCTACATCTGATTGAATGTAAAATCGATGAACTGATCGCCTGGTATACAGCGACTATATAATTAGCTGCATGACTCTCATCTTGCCGACAGTGTAGAAGAGGACTAAGACAAAAATGTCTTCGTTAATTCACTAAAATAGCTTCCATTAGTTACATTTGATTGCCTATCGAATGCCACTAATTCTAATACAGTGTTTCAATAATTTGCTAGTTTGTTGGTATTATTATCGTCTTGCAATTTTTTTGCAGCCCAAAGTAGTCGCAATTATTCCCACGGATTGCTTTTTTGTGAAAAAAAAAAACACGGTTTTTCCTTTACATTATGAGAGCCCAATTGTCCAATATTATTTTACATCATGGAATGCAAAATACATTGTAACGATATATTAAGCGGAAAATTCGAAATCGTATGACGTTTGTGTTTTGACGCGAGTGAGTTGATTAATCGAGCTGGGAGAAAAATTATCCATCAGCTGGTATCGAGAGGACATTAATTGATAGCGATATTTAAAAAAAACGTAACCCCCCCACGAGTTCATGCCATGTGGCTCGCGCGAGTTTTCCTCTTCGGAAGAACGAGGCGCTCGCGACCCCCGCGCTCCCTATTCATCGTTTTTGTTGTCGCAAATAATAACAATCGTAATAGCCAATCGAACCATACGGTAGAACCTCAAGAAGTGTAAAAATAGAGCCTTCGTCTGGAAGGAGAGAATGCGTCAGATGTAATACAAATGATATGTGTGTGTGTGTATGTGTCGAGTGTCGGGTGGCATATAAAACGACAAGATCTCGTTTAGGACGCATTCAGTTTATCGTGTGACTTTCGCAGGCTAATTGTACCCGGAATTGAGCATCATTTGCAATCTTCAATCATGAAGACCTTCGCCATTATCCTCGCAGTCTGCCTCATTGGCGCGGTCGTGAGTATTTTTTTTTTGTACGATACTTAAATAATAATTGGTGTTGTTTATGTGTAAGTAAGTAATTTCTTAATTATCTTTGCAGAGCGCACTTACAGAGACGGCGAAGGCCAAGCTCAAGGCACAAAAAGATGCTTGCGTTACCGAGACCGGCGTCGATCTCGGTAAGAAAATTGTACTTTTTCATACTAGTGCGTAAAAGTGGACTTTTCGACGAAGGTCAGAAAGTTGGCCGCACGAGCCCTAAGCGATCTGCAACAAGGTGCTGCCTACCGATGATAACCGTCGGGAGTCCGCTATTTCGTACGAATGTCATATTCTACTTTTTTAAACACGTGCACCAAATCTCCCCTCTTTTTATACTTGCACTGTTGCAAAAGCACGCGAAAAAGTAGATGTTAAAATCGTTTGTTGTTACTTTTAGCCAAGGTAGACGAAGCGAAGAGGGGTCAGCCTGATCAGAGCGATGAGAAACTTTCCTGTTTCAGTGCCTGCCTTCTGAAGAAAATTGGAATCGTGAGTACAGAGAGCATAATTTTTTTTATTTTTCTTCACAATACCCTTTCCCGAATTACTTGTTTTTTCATCAATAAATGTTCATTATGAGTATTTAATTTAATTTTGTTCGTATAGCGCTTTTTTACTTTATTATTTATTTACACTTGCAACTGTATTTTAATTTAATCGCTATGCTACTTAGATGAACGCTGACGGTACTTTCAACACGGAAGTTACTCGTTCCATGATTCCCCCTGATGTCGCAGTAGCCAGCGCCAATGAAGTTATCGACAAGTGCAAGGATATCAGTGAGTTAACGAGTTTTCTTTAGATGTGATTTTCTATTTACATTCGGCGAGTATTAATTGTAATCTCGTTAAATTTTCAGCCGGTGAAACCCACTGTGAGGCTGGTCGCAAGATCTTCAAGTGTTACCTGGAACACAAGACCTTCGAAATTCTGTCATAATCTTCGATTCGCGGTTATCCCTGTCGTCTTTTTCCTTGACGTTTTTCACGCTTTTTCGTTGACGGGAATTTGACGCTTGTAAATTATGCGATACGACAAACTTGTTGTTCGAACAATAAACATCACGTTAAACTACTTCGATGCATTTGTATTTTTCTCCTCCACAATAATGTCGAACTGTTTCGCGCAAGTTATAGTCTTAGCTTTTGCGACTGATCGAGTAGTTAGCTACAGAAAAAACAGAGGCATTTTAAATAAAGAAAATCCTGCCTGTATCCTACTCTAAATCTTACACACTAATGATTAAGCAGGAAAAACGCATATAATGCAACTTATGAAGATAATAAAAAATTGTTTTATTTGACATTCTGTGATTATAATAATTATAATCCTCTATTAAGGGCAAACAACAGTGCTTTTCGGAATCAGCGCGAAATTTGCCATCGGATAGGGTTCATTTTCGTTGCGTGCAAAAGAATGAAAAATCCTTTTACCTCGCGTCGCGGAAACCTGTTTTACCGACAGACAAATCCATTTTACTACGATAGCGCTGTTTTGCTATACCCGCGGGAAGAATATGCAAAGCAGCGTTGTAATACACACGCATATTGTGCAAAAGGTAGCAACATTGTGTGTGAGTTCTTGATTCGTCCGGCATGTGTAACCGAACACCTGAGAGAAGTAACGCGGGACCGTTGAGTATCGCCATCTCACTCCATCGCTCGTCATTCGGCGCGGAGTAGAAGGCGAACACCACGTGACTACCGTGTTCACGTGGTCTTCGCCAAGCGTGTCTAAACCTGTGAAGTTCTTTATCGCCGCTCGGCGCAGTAACCGGCACATATTGACAGTATCTGGTGTTCAACAGTTTTCGCATTTATTTCCAGCGATGCTCCGTCGGAATTCGATCGAAAGTCGAAATACGTTTGCGTCGAGCGCGTAGTACCGAATATTCGTTACTGACAATCGTAATAGATGCGACACGATGCCGCCCAAAGTCGATAAGGTTCAAATCTTATTTTCTTGCTTTAATATCATTATACCTGATTATTTTTAATATTTTTTATAATTGTCCTTGGTTCTTCGCAGGAGGTTATATTTTTCCTCACTAGCGCCGGCAAACAGCCCAGCGATGGAGACGCCAATTATTTTGAGAAAGCGAAAGAAGTTATGACACTGATAACAGTGAAGAAGGTATTGTCATAAATATAGTCATGCACAACTGATAAAATTTGCAAACGCTCGAAGATAGTGTTGTAATATTATCGTAGATCCTGTTGAGACCCGACGATGAAGTTGGTATAATGCTCGCGGCTCCTTGCATCGAAGACATTGGCAGCGAAAATGCTTGCACAAAACTGTACTGCATGAACCTTGTACCAACTTGGGAAATGGTCAAAGATGTGCAAAAGCTTCAGATAAGCGATAAGATTTTCGACGATTGGAATACAGCTCTACTGAATACTCTCGAGCAGATCCAGAGCACAGTGTAAGCAATTGGACATGAGTCGAGTGGTAGTGATACACAGTATATAATTTTGCTATTGCATCATTTTTGCAGGCATGACGCTGACCGTATCATCGTGATTCTATTATTTGATTGTCATGCCACCTGCCCCAAGATTGACGAAATCGATCCTCAAGGTATCGCCGAAGCAGTGATAAACCACGAGGTCCAGCTGTTGTGGATGTAATTATTCTTAGCAATTTAATAGATGAATCAATAGGCAGAGTTTTTTTTAAATTTATTATAAACTTCAAAAGATAGCCAGATGATTTGATTAAATTCTCAATTATTCCAGTGGGTCAAAACCATTGAAACAGTTGCCCGAAACATTGCTCAACGAGAGTGAGAAACTTCTCATGAAAGTCGTGGAAGAGGTAATTGAATTCGTGTTTGTATTTTCATGGTTTGTAGTCAAGATTATGTGACGAAAATTCGGAAATGGCATAAAAAATCAGTAAACTGAATTATCATTTCTCTATGTGCGACACGTCGTCGCAATAAAACGTAAGATTCATTTGGTTATCATTCCAGGCTGCGGGCGAGTACATGACGATAGAACAGACTCTGCCTTCATTACGTATATTCAAGAATAGCAGTACGCGCTTCGTGGGTTGGAAGAGCGATCTTGAAATGGGGGATATCGCCATTCCTATCTCCATGTACGTTCAGGTGCGTATAGAAATGTTTTGAAACAGCGCAATCTGCGAAAGGCAGATCGCATGTCTCAACACATGCGATCGGCCCCAACACGGCCCTTGAATATCTATTTAACGTATTAACAACTTTTTTTGGAATCAGACCAACAGGTCAATGCAAGCACCATCATTTACTACGATCAAAACAAAAGTTAACGATGACGACGAAAAAACCATCGCACAGGAGCGCGAGTACGTTGATAGGTACAAACAGTCACACGCAGTAGAGGACACGATTCCCGGATACATGTACGGACGCAAATGTATTCCAGTGCCTGGTAATATCTCGTTCATGCTATCGATCAAGCATTTATCTTCGAAAGAAAAAAAAATCAATCAAACCTAATGTCCACATAATTCTACAGAGGCGGACAAAGTTGGTATGGAGTACGAGTCAGGACCCAAGTCTTTCACGGTTTACGGATTCGTGCCACGAAACTCTATATCATTGGAGGATTTGTGCGGCGAAAGCGCTCACATGGTCGTGCCCGAATCGCCGGTAATTCATCGTCCAAATGATTTTCATGACAGAATAATTGTAACACCTAGATGTCCTAGATCAAGCATGTATTCTTAAATCTTTAGGAGGCAGCGACGGCGCTTTACTGTTTGGCCGAAGCAATGACAGATGAGGACAGCGTAGCGATCGTCAGAAGAATTTACGCAATAAACAATTGCCCGAAAATGGGAGTGCTATTTCCGCATATCGAATTGGGCGAACCCTGGGTGAGCTACTAGTCTTCAGACATGAATTTCGTTTGTACACGGAAAGTTATTATCTTTTCGATTTTTTTTGCTCGCAGGGTTTTGTTCACATTGAACTCACGTTCGCGGATGATCGACGTGCCCAAGAGGCTTGTCCACTCGATTCTGTAATCAAGCGCCTGTCGAAGGAGAAGAAGGAAGCGGTCGGGAGTTTGATCGACTCCATGATGCTGACTGGCTCAGCGTACGTGAAACGATTTCTCGGTGGATTTTTAATTGACCTTCGGTTGACCGCGTATTTTTAATGAACAGCAATAGTCCGGAGCCGTTTCTTCCTGGTACCGTTCACTCGCCGGGCTTACAGCACATGTACAATAGTCTGGCCCATCGTGCACTGCATCCCGACAAACCGGTACCGGACATGGAGGAGTATCTGAAGAAGCTGATCGACCGGCCGGAATCGGTGAAAGCTGATAGCAAACGAGTGATGAGGAAGCTGAGAACTTTGTTCCCGATACCGGTTGAGCCAGATTCAACGGAAGATCAGAAAGACACGTGAGTATTCGTTACTCCGCGTTAATTGGCCTTTGCCACTGATCTTTACCGCTAAACAATTTTTTCATTAGCAGCAAAACGCACGAAGTATCAGCTCCGCTATTGTGTGAAGTCAAGACGACGGAGCCGAAAATTGAGGAGAACATTGAGCCCTCCGCTCCGGTTCCCGAAGCGGCGAATGTCGACCTGGATGAGCTGGTGAGCGGAATCGAGATTCGCCTCTTTGTTGCGTTTGTTTATTTCAAATAGTTAATTTACGAAACGTATTTTTTCAGTTCGACGAAGACATGGCGATGTGAACTATCCAAAGTTACGAGATCATCAAATGTTTATATATACTTAACATAATCATATAACATTAATAATATAATTTCATTCATATTGACGAGGTGAATAAAAGATACTGATTTTTCTACATATATTTTTTATCCATAAATAAAAGTTCTTGCTTAATCCCGAAGCGGCGTAAACAATAACTTTTATGTCACTCCGTGCGTAAAACGCGACATTACGCACGCTTCGCGTGCGTAATACCGCATTTTCCGACGTCGTGAAATAAAATTGCGTACGATACGCGTGCGAAAAACCTTTTTCGGACTCGTGTGATTGCAGCACTCGCCTTCGGCTCGCGCTGCAAACTCACACTCGTCAGAAATAGTACATTACGATACAAGTGCGAAAAAACTTTTTCTGACGAGTGTGAGTTTGCGGCGCGAGCCGCAGGCGAGTGCTGCAATCACACGAGTCCGAAAAAGGTTTTTCGCACGCGTATCGTACGAAATTTTATTTCACGACGTCGGAAAATGCGGTATTACGCACGCGAAGCGTGCGTAATATCGCGTTTTACGCACGGAGTGACATAAAAGTTTTTTCGCACTTGTATCGTAATGTACTATATTTTGCTTAGCTGAGTATTGCATAAAAAAAAGCGTTTTCCTTTTCATCCGCGCCGCCATGCGGCCAGGAATTTAGCCCCGACGCCGGGGCATGTAAACAACGTTCGTACGGCATAATAACAAGCACGTATGGTGTTTAAGAGAGATTAACGATTGAAAATCGACAAAATGAGCGGACCGAATGGTTAGTAAATCCTGAAGAAAATTACAACTTGAATGTTCATTTAAACATTCCTCGCTATTTAATTCGCGTAAGAGTGCATAAGTCGGTCATAACCTCACTTTCGGTTTCACCAATTCTCTCTATTTTTCCGGTTCAGAAGTCGAAAAGAGCGTCGTGATTGTCGTTCTGGATGTGAATCCTGCTCAAAGGATCGTGAAGCAGGAAGCGAGAGTTCTGACGCAATGTCTGGACTCTGTGATCGTGTTCGCCAATGCGCATCTCATGCGGACACCCAGCAACGAGTTAGGTTTGATGGTCTGTCACGGACAGGGAGCTAAGTTCCTCTATCCTGAGGAGAAACCCGCGGAGATCAGACAGATAGATGGGCAGTACGAGAAATTCACTATCGTCGAGCACACCGTCAGGCAGCGACTGCAGGAGGTAGTGGCCGATATTCTTACCAAGCCAATAAACAGCGAGAGCCTCATTTCTGGTGCTCTGTCCATGGCTCTGTGCTATATCGCACGATTGGAGAGAGAAAAGTTTCCTGGGGAGAAACTGCACTGCAGGATCTTGGTGGTCACAGCCAGCAACGACTCTGCCACTCAGTACATGAACTACATGAATATATTTTTTACTGCACAGAAAATGGTTAGTGATTCTGCACCTGATGATATTATTGATAATTTGACAACAATCAATTATCGTCATTCACGATAGCAGAATGTTGTTAATTCATTCTAATGAAATTAACATTTACCTTAAATTTTTGCAAGTCAAAAAACTGCACGACGTTCCAGAGAATAATAATTTTTGTTGTTATTTTGATTCTCATTAGGAATAGATTTTATTGTGATTTTAACTGTTTGTAGGGTGTGATATTGGATGTGTGTAGCCTGGATCAGGAGTTGACGCTACTGCAACAGGCATGCGATATCACAGGAGGAAATTATCTTAAAGTGCCGGCTCCTGGAGGATTGTTGCAGTATCTATTGGTAATCCACGAGTTGAATGTCATTTTCGTACAGCGTTGAATCGGCGGTAACGAAATGTCGTTTAATCGAAATTGCTTTTTTTGTTTCCAGTGGGTTTTTCTTCCGGATCCTGAGGTTCGCTCTAAGCTAGTTTTGCCACCGCCGGTCAAAGTGGACTACAGAGCTGCCTGTTTCTGCCACCAAGAGCTTGTCGACATTGGCTATGTCTGCTCTGTCTGTCTTTCCAGTGAGACCACTACAATTAAAAAATACACTTTAATATCAAATAATGCTATATGGACACAATACAAACCGTATTTTTTTTCTACAGTTTTCTGCAAGTTCAGTCCTATTTGCACAACATGCCAGTACGTATACACACATTTCAGAATACCATTCTCTCATCTCGATGCACGGAACAATATAAGTCAAACGCATTTTTTTTCACAGCACGTTATTCAAGATGCCAGGCCCGATCCCGATGAAGACGAAGAAAAAGAAGAAATACGTCGACATCGTGCATTAACGATTGTATCCAACGCGTTTCTTCGCTTAAACGTACGTATTTGATCATCGAATGTGTCGTCACGTGTCGCAAATAATTGTCATTACGCTGCGACCTGGGTGATTTTATTGATTCGCGCGGTTTACCGTTTTCACGCTGCCCTCATCGCGTCACTTTAACTCAAAAGGCTTCACACCGCAAATCTCGTGTAATTGTTGCTAATGAACCACCGATGGGGTTTAAATATGCCGGGAATTTCGATTAAATAAGCCCCTATGCCCTCATGGCTAATACCACAGAAAAAAATATACACGATATACATCAAGTGTACCGCAGCAATCGTAACTCTTACGAAAATTATGTTATTGCGGTGGGTCCGAGTTTCAAGGTTTACGTTTTGCATACGCTTGTAGCGTGGTAACATGGTTGGTACGTTTTTCACCGGGTATCCGCGTCTTGTTAAGGGAAAAACGAGGAGGAAAGCAAGAGGTGCAAAAAAATTATACTCTTCTAGTTTAAAACTTTGTATAAGAGCAAAAAGAAGTAAAAAAAAGTAACGGGGACGCTAAGAGAGAAGTAGGTTTTGGCGACGAGGCGGAAGCATAACACGCGAGGGACACAGTGGGAGAGAGAGCGAGCGAGCGAGGCGCCAGGTCTCGCAGTAATTAATTAACGAGGGCGTGGGGAACAATGAAAGCGAACGGCAGTGGCCGGGTTTCTTCGTACACACTGGTGCGCGCACCAGAACGCCCAAGCGGGTGCCCGAACGAGACGGAGCGAGAGAGCCCGCGATATCGAATGTTACTAATGATTCGCGTGGTTCGCGAGATAATTCGTAATATCGCGCGAGTGCACGACGGGAGGGAGTAAGCGGACTCCGGGGAATTCTTCGTTCATCCTTTTCTCTCGCCTATATCTTGCCCAACTTTTTCTTTTCTCTTTTCTTTTTTATCTCGCTTTTCTTTTTTTTATTTTCCGACAGGTGTCGTTGCACACGGCAAAGCTAAAAAATTCTCACCAGTGGCTCCAGGAGTCGAGGCAAAGCGCAGCAGAGAACTCGAGTGGCTCCGACTAATTAGTCGACAGGGCTCGAGGCATTCGAGTGTTCACGCCTCGGGATCCCCGTTAAAGACGTCCTCTATTCTCTCGAGTCAGCTTTTCTCCCGGTTCTTCTTTCTTTCTGGGAAAGCTATCCAGTTCGTCGTCGTGCCTTTCGTCGTCGCTACACATTTTTCTTTGTCACAGTGTACCATACGGTGTACATAGAAAGAGAGGGGAGAGGGAGAGCCCCGCAGTTCATTCTTCGCACAAATCGATTGCCTTGGCTTTGAACTCGACGAAACTACCCTCCCGAGTACACACGACTGTTTGGTGTGTATTTCGTATAGCGGTGTACTATGTTACTCGGCGGCTGCTGCTGCTGCTGCGGCGGCGGCTGCTGCTGCTGCTGTTACCGCTTTCGCCTGTTACCGTCGATAAAGCGCACGGGATCACAATAGCCGGTTTACCTCACAGTTGTACATATACTACAGAGTCGATAGTTGAGCGGAGAAGCGGTCGACTTGTGGTTAGGGGATTTCCTTGCACCCGGTCTCTCTCTTTCTCTCTCTCTCTGTCCCTCTATCGCCGCCCACCCTGCAGATACGTGTAAGACCTTTCGGTCCAGGGACTTGAGTCTTTATCGTTTCTCGAACCTTCGTCCCACGCCGCAAAGTCCGAGCAGTGTGTACTTTATGGTTTTAGTATAAATAACGGTATAGTAAGCAGCAAACGTAGTTTTTGGTAAACGGGCTGAGTTCTAGGGTGGACGTTATCGACAGTGGCTTCTGGCCCATTTGTGGACAACTCCAGTATTCCATTCCTAATCTCTTCAAAATAATAGTAGGCATGTGAATGTTTTTTTTCCAATATTCTATACATAATTATGGCTTTTTGATGTTTGGATAATTACTCTTAGAAAGAAAAGCGACGATGATCAAATTATTATTCTTCCCTTAAAAGTTGGTGGCGACATTTATCGACTTTCGATTTTTGCTATCGAAGTTCGAGATTTGTATTGTTGCCAAACTATTCGTGTGCAGATTGGTCGGAGCGTTGCAGCGCTAACCAATCTCCGCTCGCGCGCGACAGCGCCCATGGTGACTCCTCTATTATAAAGTTCGTGAGCCACCATTGTTGTCGATTTATTCGGCCTCTGAATGGTCGTTGGAAAACCGGCGGTTCGTTGCTTAATATTATGAAATTTGGCAGATTGTCAGATTTTTTTTTTGATTTTATGACCCTGAAGATTTCTGCATCTGCAAAAAAAAAGTTTTCACGCCGCCACGGCGTAACGCTGCGGCCGAGAATTTTTTCGCTAAGTACTTTTTGTACCTCTCACGATTCTCTAGTGGTGTTATTTTTTATTTTTATTTTTTTGATGATTTTGAATAATTGGCAGCGATTTTAGTCCCGTTTTTTCAGTTTTCCAGCTGTACTGCTTCACCAGTGCATGAAAAAAAAAAATTTTTACGTCACATTTTTACGTTTTGCAATTCTCTAGTGGTGTTATTTTTTAGTTTTTTTTTTTTTTGTTATTTTTAAGAAATGGCAGCGATTTTAGTCCCGTTTTTGCAGTTTTCCAGCTGTACCGCTTCACCAGTGCCTGATAAAAAATATTTTCTACGGCACATTTTTACGATTTGCAATTCTCTAGTGGTGTTATTTTTTAGTTTTTTTTTTTTGGTGATTTTTTTTAAATGGCAGCGATTTTAGTCCCGTTTTTGCAGTTTTCCAGCTGTACCACTTCACCAGTGCCTGATAAAAAATATTTTTTACGGCACATATTTGCGTTTTGCAATTCTCTGGTGGTGTTATTTTTTAGTATTTTTTATCAGTAAAAAATATTTTTTATCAGGCACTGGTGAAGTGGTACAGCTGGAAAACTGCAAAAACGGGACTAAAATCGCTGCCATTTTTTAAAAATCACCAAAAAAAAAAAACTAAAAAATAACACCACTAGAGAATTGCAAAGCGTAAAAATGTGCCGTAGAAAATATTTTTTATCAGGTACTGGTGAAGCGGTACAGCTGGAAAACTGCAAAAACGGGACTAAAATCGCTGCCATTTCTTAAAAATAACCAAAAAAAAAAAAAACTAAAAAATAACACCACTAGAGACTTGCAAAACGTAAAAATGTGACGTAAAAATTTTATTTTTTCATGCACTGGTGAAGCAGTACAGCTGGAAAACTGAACAAACGGGACTAAAATCGCTGCCAATTATTCAAAATCATCAAAAAAATAAAAATAAAAAATAACACCACTAGAGAATCGTGAGAGGTACAAAAAGTACTTAGCGAAAAAATTCTCGACCGCAGCGTTGCGCCGTGGCGGCGTGAAAACTTTTTTTTTTTTTTGCAGATGCAGAAATCTTCAGGGTCATTTGTTTTTGCCTTTTTCTCATCGAATTTTCGATTTTTCGGGGAAACGACCATGATTCTTGGAATCAGTGTAAAATTTGACATCGGATAGGGTTTTTAAACTTTAGAACATCGATTTTTTTTTTTGCAAAAAACGCAAGGGGGCTCTCCGCCCACGCGCTCGTCATTTTTACTAGTTCTTTTAAATAATTTATTTAGCGATTATTCTTCCTTTTTTTCTGATCCCGAATTTTCTTATACTCCCTAAGAAATAAAACGATCTGTTTATGTTCAACCGTGCCGCTCGCTCTATTTTCTTTCATACATTTTACGAAGCAGCAGTTGGCTTTTCGAGCGCTGTCTGCGAGTGTACGTACTCGCGGGGCCATCGTTTTCTCGTTCGCCTGCGGCTCTGCTCGGACCGGGTTGCATTCGAAAGACAAACGGGGACGACGAAGCTCTGGGAATCGGAAGCTGCGCCAGGCCGGGCACGGCGTGCACGGTATAGTCGCACTAACCACTGGTGCTGAACGTTGAATAAGAATAGCGAATTTACCCTCTCTCTCCCATTCTCGTATACACTTATACGTTCGCCCCGGTGGCTGCGGTCGCGGTTATCTCCATTCAATCTTGCGCCGAAAGTCGATTGTAAGATTGGGCCTGTTTGACGTCGGATGAAGAGCGAGGAAAGACGACAAGAGGAAAAGACCGATAGTCGGAGATGACGGTGGAAAGAACACCGGGCGAGCAATTTTGCCATCGGAATTCGAAATGTTTTCATGAATAAAAATCGTTCTCGCGTCGAAAACTCGAAGATAGGGCACGACGTTCGCGTTCGGCGCTCCGACCAAGTTGGCACGGTTAGGCGACGTACGAGGGGGATGGATGGGCCGAGGGAAGAGGGAGGGGTGAGAGGGTGCAAAAAAGTAAAAGGGAAACGCGGGGCGTAGCGCGATACCAGTCAAACCATATGCGCGCTGCCGAGGCATTGATCATGCTCGTTGAATAACTCGCCCTCGGGGCTCCAGTTATCCCGGCGCATAATAGAAACATCCGCGGGCAGGTATATTCGATATACATATCGTCGATGCATGATGTATACGCTGAAATCTGTGATATGTTTTTTTTGCAGGTCGGGGGCACGTCGCGATTTTCCCGCCGTTGTCCGGAGCATCGCACTGCTTCTCGGAGTCATCAGCGTCATTGGAAATCTGTGGTTGCCGATAGTTACCCCAGGGTCCTCATTGTCGACATCGACGAGTGATAATTCATCAGCAGCGCGCCGAGAGCGCTGCATCCGCGCGCGCATCGTATTTCGAGGACTATCGACGTATAAGGGGGCTCGCATAATAATGTACAAAGTTGGCGTGGTGCAGGTCTGCATCACCTCGCTCGCATTCTCTTGGCTTTGCCGTTCGTCTCGCCCCGGCGGTGTAACGAATCCTCGTCGACGTACCAAAAGTCACAGGAAAACGCGATGCTGCGTGGCTTTCCACGACGAGCTGGCGAGTGGAGAAGGCAACGTTCATTCAGTACCACCGGAGACACAGCTACGGACTCAGCTTGCCGCTGTTACTGCCGCAGCCGTCTCGTTAAAATTAATTGACCGCGGTGACATCGACTTTTGCTCCTCGCGCGCAGCGCGTCGGCTTTTCCGAATTCTAATGTGCCGGCCGACGTTAATCCGTTGCCGCACGGCGCAGTTGCGCAAAAAAAATGAAGTACCGTTTGTGGTCCGATTATGCACGGTTTTCGAGAAAAAGAAACGGAAGAAAATGGAAACACCGTTAATGATGGAGAGCGAGAGGCACGAAAGGTGATGCCGAAAAATAAGGTTGAATAAAGAGCGGAATTACACTTCCCTTGAAATTCCCCGAACTTTGTAAAAAAAAAGAGCAAATAAAAAGAGTAATCTCAGATTTTCTCTCACGAGTTCACTCCCGAGTCTGTTCCATTCACTTCGACGTCATTCATCCGCGTAATTGTTCGATTAATTTTCCATCACCGTCCCGGAGATGTCATTATTTCGGGATCCCCCGCGACCTGAGGGATCCGCGAGCCGAGAATCTATTGGTGAACCTTGAAAAAAAAAAAGAAAGTTGGCCGAATGCTCTGACAATGCGCGAGGGTTCCTCGACCCACGGGTCCGTCTTTTCTCTCTCTCTCTCTCCCCCTTTTCGCTACATGGCTCTCTTAAACTTATACTTGCCCTTTGTTTCTTTGAATTCTAGGTGCCTCACGGACCTCGCGCGCGCCGGATTCCATAGTTCTCCAGCGGAGCGAGAGAGTCGTGGTGCGCCCGGGACACGGCGAATCCGTTGCAAACTTAAATGTGTTTTGTTTCGAAGTCTCGGCCGTGGGGTTCACGCCCACACGAGTAAATACATTCCTGCGGTTCGCCGGGGGCGGCGGTGCTACTGGGCGTCGAGGCGAACTGTCCTTCGCGTCCACGAAGAAGATCGAGATCACCGCGACAAGATGACGCGCGGGAGACGCTGAGGACGCGACCCGGAGTCACGTGAACGAAAACCCAATTTCCGATTAGTTCTCGATTCTCGAGTTATTCCAGTCACGGGCTGGTTAAATATGTATAGAAATACGGGAGGGTCGAGAGACAGAGCGAGCGAGGCAGAGATTGAGAGAGACGCGCGAGAGAAACACTAATAATGCAACAGTCGATTTCACGATAGACTACGCATCTTGCTCGTTTCACTCGACATTACTCCGGGTGCTTATACCGCGGCGATGCGCGTCTCGTATGAATAAGAGAGGCGCGAACAATAAAATATGCAAGAAATCCGGTCGTGGGATACGCGCGGGAATCGCGCCTTCGGTATATCGCCCGTTGAAGCTGTATTCCGAAGTGGTAATGCCTCGGCGGTTGTGGCTGATGGCCACGAGAACGACGAGAAAACGTATCCCGCTGGTGGGTTCGTAAAAAATTTACTTATCCATAAGTACAAGAGCGAGAAACTTCGAGGGTGGGGAGTGAGGTTGGAGGTAGAAGTGGGCGGGTTGTGGAACGGAAATTTAACGTGGATTATCTGGTTTAACTGGAATGTAAAAATACATCATCTGCGGGGATGAATTGCCCGCTCTCTCTCACTCTCTCCCTCCTGCTCTTCTTCATTTCTCTCGCTCCTGGTCCAATTCGAACCTGCGAACTCCCCGTGGACTTCGGTTTTACGCCTCTTTCAGTTTTTCCTACCCCCTGCCCCCCTGAACCGCCCCCCCCCCCCTCCCCTCCGCCCGTAAAACCAGTTTTACAACTGTGCAAGGCGCCGTTACCCAAGCGACCGAGGTGTGGAAACAAGGTTTCGGGCTGAGGGGCAACGGGAACGCGCGTCGCTCTCTCGGTGTATGAAGGAGATTCCCCGGCAACTTCGTTCTGCCTCTCAGAGTCCGACCGGTGCACGTGCCCTTGCGGGGGCAGCGTCTAAACAGCAAATAGCGTTACCACTGCCGCGCTGCGTGCACATCCGCATCCGCGCGCGAGCTTTTTCTCGGCCCGCCTCGCGCACGTATTTACGTCGAAAACTTTTCTCTGCCCGAGCGTCGCGCGCGCTCGCGTATTCTCCCTTCGCTCGGCGCAACTTCCCGTTGCGTATTTTCCCCGCTCTACGCTCTACGGTCGTTCTTTTCATTTCCTTTGTCTCTATATTTATCCCGTTGCATCTTGGAAAGCGTGGATGTATCTTTTTCACTTCGGATATAGTCTCTTTCTCTCTTTTGTACCAAGCACTAACGCATTTCACTTATACATATTGTGACGTCCTGGACATTTTTCACCTCTCTAATATAAAGTACTATATAATATCGTTAACGATAAATTGACACTGGATGTCACCTGATACTCGGTACGTGATGATCTGATCGTTTGAATCCCCGATGCGCGGGAACCAATAGCAGCATTTCGTCAGTTTATTAAGAATCGGCATCAGCACTGTCGGTGCTTCGCTGATTTCGCAAGGCGTGATTGACCGTGCGAGGCCAGTGCCGTTAGTACATCTTCGATCACGCCTTGACCCGCCCACGATGCACCAGAGTTTACTTGGTGCACCGGCTTCGCCAAATTAATTAGTCTTGAATCAACGACAAACCCGTCATGACTTAATTATATTAAAATCGTTTAAGTTTGACGTTAAGTATATAAGTTAAATAATGTAACTCTTAGTTGACACAAACAGTGACATATAACAAGTTATACCGTATTCAATTAGTGTTTGTACTGGTGATAAATGCGAACATTCGATCAAAAATAACTACACGCAAGATGTTTCGAAATATAAGTTCCAACTATTAATCGAACAACGATCCCAAAAAAAAAACAATTTAATTACGTTTCGTTGGCTCGATTCGTATACTCGATTCGATATATGTATTGTATCACGCGTGATATTTTGACGCTTGTTCTCGCAACGTTTGCCCTCGTCCCTCGTGCAGCTCCGGTCGTGCCGTGTACGTAGTCTCATAATTTTCTCGAAAACTCTCGTGGTTCAGTCTGACCGAGCACGTACCTTTACTACTGCCGCGAGTCTCGAATCATTATTCATTCAGCGGCACAGACCGCGGGTGTACAGGGGTCCTTCCGTAATCGAGCTTCGTGCCTTTCGTCCACGGGAAAATCAGTGGGAAGCGAAGGAGGCAAAAGTGGGCAACTGGGGGGGAGGGGGAGGGACCGGAGAATGGGAATGGTGTCGGAAAATTAATTTTATACGATGCGTGATACCGTTAACGAAATTAATCAGGAGTAGTGAGAGGGAGAGAGTATTTGATACTGGCGAGCTTTGCGGAGCACAGGTGCGCCCACCCGGTACTTTCCGGAGCAAGGCAGTGACTCACGAGCGCGAGCCACTGCTATGCCTGTCTGTTTCCACTTCCACGAAATATATATTATATTCTGAAGGTTGGACCGAGAGTTTCTCGAGAATATGTCTGACACGGTTTGCTCATAAGTTTTCACCAGTGGGAGAGCCGCTCCAACGCTCCCGACGGTGAGAGCACCCGCCGTGCCCGTCGACTCTGGAAATCGTGCGAGCGCCCACCCGGCACGTATATACGTTTATACTCCTTTCATGAATCTTACAGCGTGCACCGACTTTCTTAATAGAATACAAGCAGCTTTGCAGCGCCGCTTATATTTCAAGATGCGAGTTCGGAGGGTAATTCGAGGGCTAAATTAATACGAGTAACGCTTGAATAATCGTGAAATACAAGTTTTCCTCTGGATTCGTGGATCCAGAGGAAAACTTTTTTTTGCTTTCTAGCAAAAAAAAGTTAATAATTTTTTAAGGTGAAAGATTTTTTATCTGTTTTATCGTCAAAGTATTTACAAGTTTACATTTTTTTATATTTTTTTTAATTCAAATTAGTGTAAATATTTCGCTCTTTATCATCGAGTAAAATTATGTCATTTTTTCGGCCGAGCTTCGTTAGTTATTTTCACAAGAAAAATGTCGCACTTTCCTTGTGCGCTGCCTGGGCCGTAAACGATAATCCATTTTTCGCAGATGCGCGCGAGAATCGTGCCCAGCCCACGCGTGAGCGGCGTGATTTTTTCGCCGCGAAACGCATTTCGCCCGTCTTCGCGTTTCTCACATTTTTCCTCGGCTCCCTAAGAGCAAGCGCGAATTTATTTTCGAGCGCACCTTCCGCTGGTCCGTTTTTACGCGCGCTCCGAAACACACTTAGCGTAGGAGCGCGTCGTTTACCGCGTCGTCTCCACTTTCCGCTCTGCCGTAGAGGTGCCTTTCGCCTGTATTGGCTCTGCACCAAACAGAGTTCAACGTTACGAGGAAATTGAATTATGCTCGATGCATGCGATCATTAGCGAATCTAATCACAGGTAGTTTGGGCGTGGCGACCGAGGCGGAGGGTTTCCAGAGACAGAGCCGGCGGGCCCGGAGACTCGCTGGCGGCTGTGGTTGCGAGTGCTCACGGTACTCCACACGACGTTATGGTCCGACCGAAGCTCCCGATGAAGCAGCTTCCGCATTCAGTCAGACTCTATCGATTACCGGCGCCCTGTGTACGTGTCAACTTGCTGACGTGCGGGATACGCGAGTATGGGTGACGACTGGTGTTAGACAATTAGTAATGGGCCCTACGGGCCGCTTGTCGTGCACACATCGCGGGCGCGTAGACACATAAACGTATTTAGCATATCGAATAGGCTGTTGAATAAACCTAGTTTCTCTCTCCATACTGTCCCTGGTAGAAAATTTACAGCGTCACACTCGGGGCTAGTCTGGCCCTGTTCAAGGGCCGTGCCATCCCTGTCCGGGCATGATGAGTGCCTGGCTTGGGCCAAATGTAACGCTATAGATTTTCCTACCAGGGGTTCCGTAGTTTCGCTCTCATCCTCTGCTTCCTCTGTTGCACGGTACTCGCGGTCGTCGCGGGAATAATTGAAGAACGAAGTCACCGCCGCGCAGGCATATGCTAATCGCTCGTGAACGTCGAGCACCTTTCCCGGCTATATCCTGACGGCGTTCGTTCGTCCGCGTCGTTTCGCGTGAATTTTAAGCAAGAGCACATCCCACCCGTCGTTCAACTCGTGTCGGGTAAATCCATCGTGACCTGCCCGGGGGGGAAAGTTCGGAGGGTTAATGAGGAGTCCGAGGGTAAATGAGGGCTGGAAGAGGCCAGTAGCGGAACCAGGAACGGACGTGTGGTCGAACGGATCGACGGACAATGATGTCTGGTCGCAAATGAGCGGTAGACCGGGTAGAACAGTGGACGGGCTGGACCGAGCATTCGTCCCTTCGAGCGATGGGCCGCGGAGCGTCGAGAAAATGGACAAAGCTAAAGGGTCACTTGATTGAAGTGGAGGGATCCACTTCCTCCGCTTTCTCAATCGTTTCCCCTGTCCTTGGTTCACTTATACCCGTAGTTTTCTCCTCTACTTCAACCGCAACCGTAGCAGCGATCTACGCCAGAAGTGTCGCCTGGAACTCTGACTTTTTTTTGCCTGTCGAACCTGGAACGAACGTGATCGTTGTGAGGCACGTGAATTAAGCAGGACACTTCCACTTGTTCTTTTTCTTCTTCGTCTTCTTCTTCTTCGATGCTATTCGTTTTTCTGCTGAGATTTTTCAACAAAGTTTTTTTCTTCGCGATCCGTCATTTTCTCATTGTCCCCTTCACGTCGCTGCACGAAGTGTGCGTGACGCAGCGACGGTGGCTCTTGCTAAGATAACGCAGCGCTGAGACAAGACAGGCTCTTCAGCCCCTTCGTTCCCTGTGTTAGTTTGGTCCTAAGCCTTCGTCTATATACTCTTCTCTATTGTCTTCCATCCCCATCGTCAGAGTGATTCGGAATCAAAGCAAGATTATGCGCGTTATAAAAGAATAGGACTTTTAATATAATCAGTAAACGTGAGACGTGATGTGCTACATTTCATAAAAAAATTATCCACTTTTCTCCAATTATTGATTCAACTTTTTACATCAACAACCCGGTCTTCGGTGATCGAATTCAGAGATTGAACGTTGCGATGGTCTATGCAAAAAAAAATCTGAAAAAAATCTCATCTATTGTGTAGACCAAAGTGGTGAGCCCGGTTTCTGCAACGCCCTGTATACATTCTTCGATGTCTCTTTCCACTTCGCGAAGTTCAATGAAGCAGAGAGGCAACTCATTGCTACGCCGCATGACCATGGAGTAATCAATTTTCTCATCGTGAGATGAGGCGCGTTTACCATCGCAAGTTTTGCGCCTTTAAGCTCCCAGCGTGGCTCTCTTCTCCCTCGCGCTCTCTCTCCCGTGGCGCCTTCCCTTTTTGCTTTTCTCTATTATTCCTGCCTCGGCACTTGAGGCTCTCAACGCAATGTACATCGCCTCAGGCGCTTTCGTGCGAAACTCCTTCTTTCATCGACCCCCTCCCCTCCGTACGCCCTCGTATAAGCCTCATTCCCGAGGATTCTGTACTTACGAAATTATATCGTGCCGATCATCTCGCCGTGAATATAATAACGCAGATTGGGGAAGGGGACCGAGCGAGCGATTATATCCGAACGAAAGACAGCCCTGCTTCTCGCTAAGATTCGCTAAAAGGATCGTCCTATATATATACATATATATATATAAATTTATCGCACGTCTCTCTCCGTCGCGTTCTCCGAGTTTCAGCCACGGTATTTCCATTACCCACGTACTGGCGGCTGCCTCCTCTGTCTCCGCCTGCTCGGCAACACGTGGAGAATACAAATTTTGTCGTTTTGATCGATGAGTGCGAAGTGCCAGAGTGAAAGAGAGTGAGAGGAAGAGAGAGAGAGCTGCGGAGAAAACGAGAGACAGGAGAGAGCGCGTTTAACTCAGCTCGGCGCATGAAAAACACACGGAGACGAAAGTACCTAGCAGACAGCGGACATTAGAGAATTAAGTGCACTCATATTAATACACCGGATACCTAGTGTTTTTAATAAAAAAAAAAAAGTTGAAACCGGCATTTCGACTCGTCGGGTCCACGAGTCGCACGACAAGTAAAATCTAAACACGCTTTTATTTATTTTAATCAACGCGGAAATACATTATTCAAACAATTACTCGCAATATTTATCACCGACGGGTAATTAGATACGATAATTTATTATAATCAGCATCGAAAATGTACGGAAACATAACGAAAATAGCAGCGTGATCCCAATATTGCTGTTCACGGTTCGAAAAAATCTGCCCAAAAAATGTTCCCGCGTTTCTCGTACACATAAAAAAGTCAGGAAGCGCATTGGTTGCCGTGTGACTTGGTGAACGGAATAAACACGTGTTATACCGCGACGGAACGAGAGACCGAGCAACGGGATCGTGTATACGCCGTTCGTATAAAGCGAAATGAGCGGGAGAGAACGCGGGATTATTAATCCACCGGTTTTCGCCGGCGAGTCGCCGGGGGAATTCTCATCGTTCGGTTTGCGCGGTGAACCAAACGCTTTTCAAGTTGCGCTCGGGGCACTGCAGCGCTCGTTTAATGTGTATGGGAATATTGTGATGGAGTGCATGCGAGCGGGGCAAGAGAGCCCCGGTAACAGGCGGCGGAGATTCCGGTCTTCCCCGAGGGAACGGAAAGCTACGTACGACGCGGGTTTAGCCCCGGACTCTCCGACACACACAACACACACACACACGATTCTCGCGTCGTAGAGACGCGTTGACGTGGTGCATACCTGGTCCACCGGACGACGACGATGTCTCCACGTTTGCGTCTGCGTTTGCTGCGTCTGTGTGTTCACCTTCGAGCCACGTTTGGTGCGTGCTCAAATTAATTGCTCGGTTCTCGATTAGCGCGTGGGGGTGGCTATAGCGTAGATTAGCCGTACACGGTAGGCTTCCCCTTGTTCCCTTACCTCCCTCCCCCCTGCCCCTCCCATCCACCCGCCACCCCTTTTCGCCCCCCCCCCCTCTTCGGCTCTCCCCCCCCCCCCCCCCCCCTCCCTCTCGACGCTACCTTCGCGGTGCTATACTCGCAGTCCCCCGGCAATGTATGTGTGCTTTCTCGGTATACGCTCATGGATGTATACCTGCAAGAGGAGGCGCCGCGTAAGCTATATTCTCTCAGGCCACTGCTTACGTCCCCTGTATGCCCGACGCTCGCCGCCGCCGCCGCCGCCGCCGCGTGTACGCGAGTAGCGCGCAGTGGTAGCACCTCGTACGTTAACCGGCAGCCCCTGACCGACGCCCTCCGTGACCCCGAGGCTCGCCGCGAGTTCGCGACCTAGCCCAACCCCGGCGGTTACTAGGTGCCCTGCGTATATACTTCTCCTGCGGCCAGGATTTTTCGAGGCACGATTTTATTTTTTATTTTTTGAGCTTCTGCTTCATTTTTATGGAATGAATTGTCGGAATATTGATAATTTCGAAGCGTGTGGAAAAGTGGTGTGGGAAGGAAGTCGAAGCGCCGGGCAACACAAATGTTCGAGAAATTTGTTGGAGAAATTGACTTTACCGATCTGCGTTGAATATCCGAGTTCTCATTGCAGACTATTGACTGTGTCTTGATCTCGTCTATTTTTCGTCTTAGACTTTTCTCGAATTACGAATGTACGCTGATCAAAATGTTCCGGAATAAATTGTACAATTAATCACACATCCTGGGTGGAAACTCATCTCGGTATATAAAACCAAACAAAATGACCATGTGTACATGTATATCTCCCGTGGCCGGGATTTTTCATATTATTGTACCATTATCGTACCAAGGAACAAAGCCTACGTTTAATTAAAAATGAAATAAAAAAAAATCGGATCTAAATCAGAACCGCACAAAAAGTGGAGAAATAGTAGTTTTCGATACAAGTGCGATGAACCTTTTTCGAAAGTGTGAGTTTCTCGCAGAGTTCGGAACAAAATGTTATGCTACCAGTGTCGTAAAATCGCACTTTGCAGACAGAGTGGCATAAAAAATTGTTACAACGAAATTGTGTATCAGACCCAAATCTCTCGAAAACGAAAATTCACCGTCCCGTTATTCCGCAATTCCATTACGTTGCAACGATTAATCCACGACGCGGAAGCGCACTCGGGACAAAATCCACCGTCCCAAATAAAGGATTTAGTCTTCTGAGCCAGGTATTAAGGAACCTCGCAGTGGAGTTCATAGTTCAGAGAGGCGATAGGCGATAGTCGGGTCCCCCGGTGAGGTACGTCTCGCGTACCTCGAGCGCACGTATAAGCACTTGATACCTTCCGGTGGCGGAGACCACGTCGAGACACCTCGAGGACCGAGAGTGTACGGCGATCTCTCGCGGAGAGCCGCTCCGTCTTCCTCGTTGTCCCGTCGTCCGTCGGGCGCCCCGGAGTGGAGGAGAATACGACTGTCGCCGAGAAAAGCCGATGTAATTTATCGCACTTGGATGCAGATATCCTGAAAAATCCTCGGGATCGTTGCCATACCAATCTTCTCCGCTCGGTTTTCAGTGAGCAGTCCGGCGTTGCGCATACATACTCTCCGCCGTTCGGTATATAGGCTATTGTACATAGGGTATAATATACCCTACGAATAGACGATACACGTCCGCGAAATTCGTCTCCTCCCTTCGTGGACAACGACGCGGAAGGTATAAGGCACGAGTTGCCAACTCTCGCGCACACGAAGCTCCCTCCCGCGTCTTTTTACTCGACGCGCGAGTTTTATATTCTTCTCCGGTTGCATATTTTTTTGCCCCGCGCGCCCGCGTCTCTGCATTATGCATTCTTCGGGGACCGCGCGCCGTAGAAATATTCGCAAATACTTCGGGGTAACGTTACACGCGCGCTTCTTTCTCTCGTCCTTCGTTTGCTCGTACTCGCGCTGCTGGTGTCGCGCGAGAGCGTCGAATTGCGCGCGGGTATATATGACGATTTTTTTTTCTTTTTTTTTGTTCCAACTCCGGAAGTCTCCTTCGTAATTCACCGCGAGAGAAGCAGCAGCAGCAGCGAAGTCCCGGTCTCGTTACGTTTACACGACGTAGGAACGCGTCGCCCTTTTCCGCACACACCGAGGGACTCCTTCCCCTCTTCTCCTCTTCATCCGCTGCTCCCTTTCCTGCTGCTACCGCTGACGCCGTCGTCGTTGCCGCCGTCGCCGTCGCCGTCTCTGCCGGAGCTCGTGGAACGTGACGCAGTCGCACGTATCGCCGCTCGATAAAATAATGACGACGAGCGCCGCGTCCCGGAGGACGCGGTTAGATGGCCAAATTCAATTCTGTACCGCGAAACTTGCACACGGACCCGGGGAGTACCTATACTGTCTGTGCGCGAACAGCCCCAGCCAGCCGAGAGCCAGCCAACCAACGACGCAGCCAACTAGTAGTCAGCGGAGCCGCCGCGGCACATTTTATATTCTGTCGCCCGCGAGGGCGAACGTGGACGGCTTCCGGAAGCAGCACTCTCCTCGCGCAGTCCTCGTCAATGCCTGTCTCAAAGCTCGCCGGGCGAAGCTAAGCAAATGTAAAAAATATAGATATATATAGATATGAGAGAGAGGGCTTTTAATGGTTACCGTCGCGTCGTCGCCGAGGTTGGCCAGCTCTCCTCGATCAATCTTCGCCGCATTAGCGAGAACGGTAACGCGGAAAAATCGTGCGGGTTACTGTAACATCGCGGGGAAAAATATTGAGTGTAACCACCATACTGAGATAAGGCAGAGTCTCATTGGCATTCAAGAGAAAATAATAACTGAGCGATTTTCAACGTGGTTCCATTGGAAATCGAAACCTTTGGAAAACTTTGGTTTTTCACCGAGAGTTAAGGGGTTAGGTGGGTTTCAAAGGCTCAATAAAGGGTATTTTTACTATTTAAAAAAATATATATCGAATGAAATATTTTATTTCAACAATTTATTATGCTAGGCTAATTACACGCGCTAGCGCGCGTGCCCGAGATACTTTTGCGCTGCTGCGCTCTTGTAAAGCTTTAAAAGGGTAAATCGCAACTAAAAAACCCTTGTTCAGTTACTTTAAAAAAAAAAAAAGGTCGTTTTGCTTGTCAGAAATCGCAGATCTGGCCGCCGGGCCGAAAACCGCCTAAATCGGGGTCACGAAATTTATTTTTTCAAAATATCGACTTCTAACCTATACCATCGTTCTCAAGTCGCATATTCTACCCCTGAAAACACTGGTTACAACCCTTTTTTAGTTGATTTTGAAAAAAAAAATTTTGGTCGAACAGTCTGTCAGAAATCGTAGATCTGGCCGCCGGGCCGAAAACCGCCTAAATGGGGGTCACGAAATTTATTTTTTCAAAATATCGACTTCTAACCTATACCATCGTTCTCAAGTCGCATATTCTACCCCTGAAAACACTGGTTACAATCCTTTTTTAGTTGATTTTGAAAAAAAATATTTTGGTCGAACAGATTGTCAGAAATCATAGATCTGGCCGCCGGGCCGAAAACCGCCTAAATCGGGGTCACGAAATTTATTTTTTCGAAATATCGACTTCTAACCTATACCATCGTTCTCAAGTCGCATATTCTACCCCTGAAAACACTGGTTACAACCCTTTTTTAGTTGATTTTGAAAAAAAATATTTTGGTCGAACAGTCTGTCAGAAATCGTAGATCTGGCCGCCGGGCCGAAAACCGCCTAAATGGGGGTCACGAAATTTATTTTTTCAAAATATCGACTTCTAACCTATACCATCGTTCTCAAGTCGCATATTCTACCCCTGAAAACACTGGTTACAATCCTTTTTTAGTTGATTTTGAAAAAAAATATTTTGGTCGAACAGATTGTCAGAAATCATAGATCTGGCCGCCGGGCCGAAAACCGCCTAAATCGGGGTCACGAAATTTATTTTTTCGAAATATCGACTTCTAACCTATACCATCGTTCTCAAGTCGCATATTCTACCCCTGAAAACACTGGTTACAATCCTTTTTTAGTTGATTTTGAAAAAAAATATTTTGGTCGAACAGATTGTCAGAAATCATAGATCTGGCCGCCGGGCCGAAAACCGCCTAAATCGGGGTCACGAAATTTATTTTTTCAAAATATCGACTTCTAACCTATACCATCGTTCTCAAGTCGCATATTCTACCCCTGAAAACACTGGTTACAACCCTTTTTTAGTTGATTTTGAAAAAAAATATTTTGGTCGAACAGATTGTCAGAAATCATAGATCTGGCCGCCGGGCCGAAAACCGCCTAAATCGGGGTCACGAAATTTATTTTTTCAAAATATCGACTTCTAACCTATACCATCGTTCTCAAGTCGCATATTCTACCCCTGAAAACACTGGTTACAACCCTTTTTTAGTTGATTTTGAAAAAAAATATTTTGGTCGAACAGATTGTCAGAAATCATAGATCTGGCCGCCGGGCCGAAAACCGCCTAAATCGGGGTCACGAAATTTATTTTTTCAAAATATCGACTTCTAACCTATACCATCGTTCTCAAGTCGCATATTCTACCCCTGAAAACACTGGTTACAACCCTTTTTTAGTTGATTTTGAAAAAAAATATTTTGGTCGAACAGATTGTCAGAAATCATAGATCTGGCCGCCGGGCCGAAAACCGCCTAAATCGGGGTCACGAAATTTATTTTTTCAAAATATCGACTTCTAACCTATACCATCGTTCTCAAGTCGCATATTCTACCCCTGAAAACACTGGTTACAACCCTTTTTTAGTTGATTTTGGAGAAAAAAAAAAAAAAAAAAAATTTGGTCGAACAGTTTGTCAAGCGCTGCAGTACTGTTTAACCTACGGTGACCCCAACAATCGGGGTCACCGTAGGTTAAACAGTACTGCAGCGCTTATTACATTAAACTGTCCAATCTCGCGCTGTTAAACAAAAACTGTCGGTTGTCACGGCCCTCGAACAATCAGAGGCCGAGTTATACCGACAACAATGGTTGCTCACGCACTTTTTAATAGAGGACAAAAGAAAACGTTTTTTTTAATTTCCAAGTCCACTTAACCCCTTAACTGTAGTGCTTTTGACCGGGCTGGCCAAGCTGCACATAAATTGATTAACAAAAGCATTGTGCGTTACAAGTATAATTGCTCAAAAAGTTACCGCAAAGTATAACTTTTACCACGAGCGCGTATTAAAATTGCGCCAGAATTCGGTTAACCCGCGCGTTGTCGATCGCGAAAGTGGTAAAAACCTTCAGTGTCAGACTCCATTATAACTGGTGCCCCTATTATATCGCCGTAATAGGAAAGGGGAAAGAGGTTGCGGGGGCGAGCGGCGCGGAGGAAGGGGCGTCGTCGTGGCGAGAGAGCCGGGCCGGGCTAAGCTGCTGCACGATGCCCGACGTGCTCTCCATTGTAGTCAGTGAAATTAGGTATCGATCGATTTGTTCTCGTGTTGAGAACTGCCGCGCGGCGCTACATGTGGCGTACACAACGCGCTTTGTATGGCCCGGGGAAGAGCCGAGAGTGAAGCTGCTCGTTGCAATGTAACGTCGTGGCACGTTAGGGCAATCATTAGAGCGCGAGGGTTCCGGACGTCTGATACTCCGCGCTAGTTGCCACACGGAAAGAGCTCGTGGCGGGGGAGGGGGCTGGGGTCTCGGAGCCCGCGAGTATTACCCCCGCCACTGCCTAACATCCCAACTTTAACTTCATTTCAGCTTATCCAAAACAGTCGGAGTAATTGGACGTCTCGTTGCTGCCGAGTAATTTCCACTTCGTTTTCGCTAATCGCGCGCTGCAACTTCGGCCACGACCGGCGCGTAACCGCGACGCGGCGTACGACTGGTAAACTCGAGGTTAAGCCCGATAAATTGAGAGAGCAAATGTCGCCTATTAAAATATCTTTTATCTCGCTTCCCAATTTGGACTACAGATTATTGCGATATTCCAGGGCGGCGCGAGTCTCAGCACCGTCTCCGGCCGCTTTCCTGCTTTCGCCTCGCGCTGTGTATGTGTGTCTCTCTCCCATTCTCACATCACACACGCCACACCCGGCGTTATCGCGCTGACGCGGACTCCCCCCCGCGATTTCGAGCTCTCGAAACCGAGAGCACGATTGCCCCTGGGAGACGAGGGATTACGAACACCCCCAGGAGGGGGTGATCCACCCCTCCGTTCTCCGGTCGTACGCTCGAGGTGCAGTGCGACGCGTCCTCTAGTTCCGTCTCTTGCACTCTTATATACTATATATGTATATATAGATATTCTCCGACTGACTCGCTCCTGCTTCTCTGTTTCAGCCGTTTCCTCGAGCTTTTCTTCGACGGCGCTCGGTGTCCAACTTTCTCCGGACGTCGTCTGAGCAACACATCCAGCGCGCGTGAAGCTGATTGGCTTGGGCTGCAGCGACTCGAGTAATCGGATCAGTCTCATCGCGGGTGCCGAGGGCAAGGGGCGCGGGGAAGGGGCGAGAGGGGGAGGGGGACCCCCCGATACCCGGGACACCGCATTAGACCAGGGGACACTGCCATTAGACTACCAGCAACCTGTACACCTGCATTCACGTCTACGCCACGGGTCTCGGTCTCTCTTACCACGATGCGAACCACATAATTGGACTGTATATATCCCTCGGTCTGGTCTGATTAACCCCCACTGCCCTGCTCCGACCGACCCCTCCCCCCCCACGCTCCCTCCACTCGCTCGTCAGAAATTCCGATTTCGCGGGGCACGTTCAACGTATCCGCAGCTCGATTTCAAACCCGACTCGCCACCGTGATAACGTCCGAGATATCGCACAGCTCGTATACCAGTCGTAATCTCTGCCGCCGTCGCCGCAAAACCTACTCGTAACTGTTTCTCATACGATTATTGCCCGCGAATGACCTTTTCCGCGTTTCCATAATTTTTACCGCTCGTTACAATCCCCTCCCCCCACCGGGGGACAGGGGGCGGGAATACGAACCACCTGCCTCGTTACTGCAAGACGACGACGACTCTATCTTGGTTACCCGTTTCTCCGTACCGACCTTATTATGCTTTACGTACTTCGTGATTCGTTTCTCACGATTATAGTCGGCGATCGCTTTGCGCTGAGGCATATTTCATGATAACCCTGTGAAGGGTTAACTGCGCACGGTCGGTGGTCGAGACCCGCGTCGCAGCTGCGAATTCTGTTTCTAGATTCGCGAGACTGAAAGCCGCATGTTTTTTCGCATCTGTTCCCTGTTCCCTGACCCTGTTTCTCACGTCACCCTCCGGACAGGTTATGAGCCTCAGTTCGTACAGTTTGCCATAACGAGTTCCCATAATGTCTTCCTTTCTTCAGATTTTTTTTTCTGTATCGTCGCAAAAGAAAACGCATAACGCGTTGCCGAATTAATCACAGCGAGTCTCCCGTCAAAATAGCTCACCGCTGATTTCCCTGGCTGCGAATCGCCGTCGCTCGGAAAAACAAAGTTGACGCAAATACAGTGACTGCCAGGTGGGCGACCGTGCGCCACGGTGGTGCGACCCCTATCGGCGTTAAAATCAAGTTTTCATACTTTCAGGACGCGTGTTGGCGTGGCGGACGGTTGAAAGAACCCGGGGACGACGAAGGGCGGTGCGCGCGATAGGCGGACGGGCGGCTCCGGAGACGAAGTGTGCGGCAGCGGTGGCGGCGGCGGGTGTGCGTCGTGACGCGGCCGTGGAAATCGCGTTATCGGCGGCCGGGAGTTGAGCCTCGCGGCCGCCGGGGCCCCTGAAAGGGAATAAGGCAGCGGGTGAGGTACGGGCCGTACGTGAAGCAAAACTTAACCACCCAACGTCGGATTATTTCGCGGATATGCACGCCACAACCGGCGGGAGAGCCAGAGAAATCGTGCACTCCGGGCGTTATATCTCCGGCAACGCGCTTCGCGCTATAATGTATCTATCTCGCGCTACACGGCAGCACGCGGAGGGCGCTATACAGGGTGTCCCAAAAGTAATGAAGCTCCGGCTGCAGGGAGGTAGCTGGTGCCCACCCGAATGCTCCTGCGAAGTTTTAGCTTCCAATTCGCAAAATTGTAGAAATTACAGCCGATTGAAATTTGCCTGTCGGTGAGGGGTGCGTCGGACTCACACAGATGCAGAGCGTCGTAAGCCCCGAGTGCCGTCCGTCTTTTTTTTTCGCGATCTGAGTTCGGCGCGAAGTTGCCGCGCGGCACCGCGCGGCAACTTCGCGCCGAACTCAGATCGCGAAAAAAAAAGACGGACGGCACTCGGGGCTTACGACGCTCTGCATCTGTGTGAGTCCGACGCACCCCTCACCGACAGGCAAATTTCAATCGGCTGTAATTTCCACAATTTTGCGAATTGGAAGCTGAAACTTCGCAGGTGCATTCGGGTGGGCACCAGCTACCTTCCTGCAGCCGGAGCTTCATTACTTTTGGGACACCCTGTATATATACACACACGAACCCACAGACACACAAACATAGACACCAACCGCCGCCGAGATAATCTTCGCTCTCGGGGCTTTTCGGACGGAATCTCGTCCTTTCACTAGTTTTACTGCGTGGAATCTTAATTGAACCCGAACTTTCCGCTCGCGCTCCTCACGCGCGTTCACGCTCTCTCGCGTTTTCCTCATTCGCAGAGAGCGAGACCTTTATGACCTCCATCCCTCCTCCCCCCCCCGTCCCCCCATGCCCCAACCTCGAGGGGTGAGGTTGGGCGGCTCGCATTTCGTATCTCCTCGCTGCGCGCGGCAGCGCTTTTAATTTACGCCAAGATTCCGCGCGGTTCTCCGTCTGGGAAGACGGACGTCTCCCCCCGTCCTTCTGCGGTTGTATTCGCGGTCGCACTACGCGGTGTAGCTACTCGACTGATTACGATTGTCTCGGGTTCTCCTCGGTACCCCGTAAAATATTCCCTTCTTTATTGCGTTTGTGCTGCACGTAACTAGACCGCGGCTGATATATATCGGCAGGCTGAAAAGTTTTCTTTGCTCCTCTTTGTCTCTGGCTTTTATATATATAGTCTTAAGAGAGAGATAGATAGATAGTATATTTATGTATATTTATTATCCTATGTACTACGGATACATGTGGTATAAAGTACACAGTGTATATACCAGCTGTTATTTCACCTCGTTTCGACCACCGCAGCGGTCGTTACGACTTTTTATTTACGCTCACATTATTCTTCTCTATTTCCGTCTCTGTCGTTTTTTTGTTGTTTGCTTTGTATACCTCTTTATTTAACTCGCTGCAGCCAATCTGGTCTGTATTTATGTCTTCGTCGGCTTTCCCCCCCCCCCCCCCCCCCCCCGCGCGATTCTGGCGAAACAGACGGGGAATTCGTGTGTCGCACACGTATATCGTCGCGGAAGGAAATACTCGAATGTCGTGCCGACTGCTCGGGAAGCCATTTGGCCCGAGGTCTTCAACGTTTTGTCATCAATTATTTTAACAAACGACTCGGTCGCCTTTCTCGCTGGATCTCTTTCGTTACTTCGCAATTACGGTCGTCCTTCGGATTTTCTCGTCGTCTTTCGAAAAGTCCGATCGCTCGTGGATAGGTTTCTTTTTTTGTTTTTTTATTCGTGATGTGGCTCGTGACTCGCGTGTGACGCTCGTCGCAGGACAGGAAGACGGTGAACGATTTTTTCAGGCGAGTGACGAGAGACGAAACTGAAGAAAAAGCTGTGGCGGAAGAAGAGGAGAAAACAAATTTGATTGTTCCAGCGACTGCGTGGGATAAGTCGAGGGCCTCGGGCTAAGGTCACCCTATCGACCGTTAAGTTTGGAAAAAAGGGCGGCCAAGGGTAGTCAGCCTCTCGCTCTCTATCTTCACCTTCCTCCGCCACTGCCGTCGTCGTCGTTCCCGGACATCGCTCTCCCTCTCGTTTGCTCGGCGAGCTCGCGTCACGACGAGCGAGTTTTGCTATATTAGGCACAAGCAGAGCTTATCAGTGATCGGTTGCCTGCGGCAATTTCCGCCTTTATCGCTTATCTGCCTTGCTGGAAACGCTCGACGTGCGCCCGGTTCTCGACCTCCCTTGGGGTGCATTCCTCCCCTCCCCCCTGCTCCTTCCATCTCGCGTCGTTCTCCCCTCTCGTCGCCGCTCTCTCCCCTCCAACCCTCCCTCACCGCCGTTCACCCTTTGCTCCCAGCGATCCTGTAACTCCTACGCAAATCCTGCCGGGTCCTCGAGTGTAGAGTTTCTGCACGTAGGCAAAATGTTCCGTGTAAGATCGAATGCGAGGGTGCGGAGCTCGTCGCACGCGTGCATTATTTTTTTACAGAGAAAAAAAAATCTCGTCGAGTCTCGAAGAAAACACGAAGAAAGAATCTCGAAGACACTTCGAGCGTTTGGTCAGCGAAACTGACATGGTTAACGTTGGGAAACGCCTTGGTGAACAAATTTTTTCCACTTATCTCGAAGCTTCCGGTTGCGGCCGCATTGATATTCCTATTTTTGACAATGGATCATTGGCTGCAATGGAAAAAGACCGTGTGTACTGTTCGGGGAGGGCCGGGGCGGGGGGGGGGGGGGGGGGAGATCTCGAAAGTCCGACCGTCAGTCATAATGTCATGAAGTCTGCGAAGTGGCCGTAGTAGTGGCTGTGCATGGGTTGACAATTATAGTGAAGACAATTGTATTGCCAATTTGTCAGGATGGTGGCGTGTCTACCCATAGTTTCTACAACTGCAGTCAAAACTACCGTCACCATGGCAGGATCTACTTATAACTAGCAGTATAGCAGTGGCGTTGCAGGTTTCCAGCGAGAGTCTTCTAGTTGCACAGATGCTGCTCGGGGGCGTCGCACGTTGCACTGTTTATTTCCCGGTGTGTCTTTCGCTCGGCAACGACTCCAGGGTGCGCTTCTGCGCTCTCGCGAATCCCGGCGAAACTTCAGCCTGTCAGGTTCCTCCACGTTTTCTACTTTTTATTTTATTTTTTCGTCCCAGCTATATATCCCACTCCGCGTTGGTATAACTCCCCGTTCGTCGACCAACTCGTATTCCACGGGACGGCGAAATAGAGAAAAGTGACAAAAATGCCGCGCGCGGTAAAAGGGACAAAAGAAGCGGGGAAAAAAGAGGACAATAAAAATAGCACAACAAGTGGAGGAAATAAAATAAAAAAAAGACGCTACCGATGTCGGTAAGAAACAACTTTTTCCGGAACAACTGCGCGGCGAGTGAGCCAGCGAGACGAAGAGGGAGGGAGAGAAAACACCCCCTTCAACCCCACCGCTTCACTATCTTTACCCAACCTTGTTGTATACAGTAAATAGAAGCCCTGTAGATAGGTAGTGTACCGCTCGACGATTCTGGGTCTGTTCTGTTTGGGCGTGAGAGAGCGGAAAAGGCAAACTTTTATCCTGAGCCGGTTCGACTTATTTCTTTATGTGTATCTCTCGCATCCACCGTGCACCAAGGAGTATCTGGTGGTTTACACACAAAGTACCACTGGCTATACCGGTGCTCCTAATCGGTTTACTACTTCCTGTTACAATTTCTTCGTGGGGGCCTTCGCATTCTCGGATATTTAGGGAGAAAGAGGTTGCCTACTGTAACTTTCCCCGAACCTCCTCCTCCATCCTCCCCTCGACCCCGTCTCACTTCGCGTGTAAGGGCCGCTCGGCTTTCTCACGGTTTTACGGATTACGCCACGGCCATAGCTTCGTTATACAGCCCCCTCACTTGCGATATCGCGAATCCTGCGGTGCGATTAGCGGCAGCTGCTTCCTTGAGAGAAGCAAAGTAAAGAGCTTGGCGGTGCTTAATCCGCGAACGACTCCCAATGAAAATAACGAGTCAACAGGATCCGCGCCGTTCGGATTAAGCATTAAATTTCCGAGCTCTACGGGCGACGGGTTGTACCCCAGTTCCGGTACAAGGTACACGCGGACTACGTAAAAGCGCGGGTAACGTCGCTGCGTTTTCCTGCCCCTTTTATTAATTGATTTTGAAAACAAAAAGAAAATCGATTTCTCTGTTTTTCTCCTCGAATTTTCTATTTTTTGGACAAACAACGCGTTGTTTTTCGGAGTCAGCGGAAAATTTGCCATCGGATAGGGTTTCCAGACTTTACGAAATCAAACCCTTTTTTCGCAAAAAAGCAAGGGGTAACCTCCTACGCTGGCGAACCTCCCTCCGCGTGAGCGAGCGGGCGTCATTGTTCCTAGTTGAAAAAAAATACATCGTTCATTCCGGCTTTTTCTCGCGGCAGAGCTGAGCAGTGTCATCCGCAGCCCCGTCGACACGCAACGTCGGCTCTTGGCTAACACATTAGAATACAATATCGTTGTATTACATCTTCGATGCAAACAGCGATGCCGAGAAGACACGCGTTTCAACGAGATTGATTTCCACTGCCTTGACACATAGTCTGAAGCGAAAGGCGTGCGTGCAATTCCACAGGGGCCGACCGTACGTCGACCGGGCGAAACTTCGATGACAGTTGTTAGTCGACGTCGATCGATGTCAGTGCAGAAGCGGCGGAATCGCGTTCACGACACCACCGCAAGTGGTAGCGGGGCGGCAGTGGCAACCGGAGTTCGCCGAGCTGGCTCGGGGGATCCGCGCGCGCTGCATTAGCAGTTGAACGTGTTGAGAGGAAGTCGAGCGTAACCAACCGAACGTAATCAGACTGGACCGATGCCGGCCTCGCCGCGATAAGGGCTAAAGGATCAGTGAGCGTGAAAACGCTCGCGCGCATCGCGTACGTTCGGGACGCACGTAGCGGCGGCCGCGTCAGAGACACAGAAGCCACCGCAGTAGAAGCGCAGACGATGCTCCATTATCGTCGTCCTGTGTTTCAGATTCGCGTCTCGCGTCCTCGACTCTATTTCGCGGCCCCGTCGACCGCGAGCGATAGGATCTGTTATTCGCTGTCACGAGATAACTAACGCCGTTCCCATGAAGGGTGATCGGACTTGGCCGATGATCGGCCCAATCTCGGTGCCGAGATTGCCAACATTGGGATATGATATTGGCCCGATCATCGGCCCGAGTCTCGGATGATAAGTCCGGCTCGATATTGGCAACAATAGTTGGCCGAGTATCGCGTACGAGGATCGGCCGAGGATCGGCCGAGTATCGGCCGGGTATCGGCCGAGTATCGGTCTTTTTGTCGGCCGACATTATCGGCCGTATAAATTTTATCAAAAAATAATTAATTGTACTTATTTAATCAAGTTATCCTGCACTTTTAATTACATATTCCGTCTCTGATGCATTTTAATCGCTGAAAAATGTTTAATTTTTTTTACATTGTCAGGAATCGAACCTGGGACCTTTGGGTTGTTGCGCTGCGCCTTAGCTCACTCGGCCATTGCGATCATGTCATTATACATTTCTTTTTGTCTATTTGATCGACTAATGTAAAGTATCAATTTGATGTACTATGTACAGTACTTAGAGAATTATATGACTGCGTCTGAAGCGGTATAAATAAATCACATTCAATAATCTTTCACGGAAATCAACAATTAGTGAGTCAATACAAGGCCGAGCATTGGCCTAATATCGGCAAGCCAACAATTGGCGAGTCAATACTTGGCCGAGCATTGGCCTAATATCGGCAAGCCAACAATTGGCGAGTCAATACTTGGCCGAGCATTGGCCTAATATCGGCAAGCCAACAATTGGCGAGTCAATACTTGGCCTAGCATTGGCTTAATATCGACAAGCCAACAATTGGCGAGTCTATACTTGGCCGAGCATTGGCCTAATATCGGCAAGCCAACAATTGGCGAGTCAATACTTGGCCAAGCATTGGCCTAATATCGACAAGCCAACCATTGACGGGTCAATACTTGGCCGAGCATTGGCCCAATGTTGCAAAGTCGATAATCGTCACCCCAACATTGGCCCGAGTATTGGTCGTTTCAGCTTTATCGGCAGAACCTACATGGGTTGCGGTTAAAAGCGCGCTGATAATAAAAAAGGGGTGACTTCGTATTTTCCGGCAATACTTTCGTTGTTGCTCCTTCGCTGCTTGTTGAGATACGACTCGCCGTAATGTTGCGTCAAAGAGGGACACCGATGTGACGAGAACGCGTGAACGAGGAAAATACAATCCTGAGAGTCGACGAAGTTGAAAGTTCAAAAAGTTCAACGACGCGTAGATGCTGGGCGGGGTTTACTGTCAAAATGAAGTTAATAAAGACAATATCGAAAGTAAGTTCCACTTATTGTCGAATTTACACTTTCGTTCCTGTTATTACTATAATTATTACAATTTTTGATATTATGATGTCTTGAGTCCGCGGGTAGCGTTCTATTCAGCGTAGCTCGCGACTTGGTGCAATATTTAACGGAGGTAAAACGAACATTTCGATATACAGGTCACACGCGGAAATTCAATCAACTGCGATTCACGAATTAGCAACGACGGATTATAATGTTCGGTTGTTTTTGATTAATGCATCGCAATCGATTTGACTCGGCGATCGGAAGTTCCAGCCGGGCGAGTTTTACGGTCAGTCTGACCGCACAGCGGTTATTACTACGTGCCGAGCCGAGTGGTTGGGCGGTCAGGCGCCGTCGTCGCCACCACTGCCGGTCAGGCTCAGTCAAATTTCACAGTCGTAGGCCACCTTTAAGTCGTTGGCAGTCTCGTCGAGCCAATTGCCGTGCGGCAAGCAGAGGAGGGCGCACAAATAAGTGCCAACGACTGTACCGTCAGCCGCGTTGGAGCGCTCAAACGCTTAATTCAATATTGATATACCTATAATGCTGCGAACTGCTGTATAATGTGGAATAATAGCAACCGCGAGCGATAATACGAATGAAAAGTACAGTCTAATACATAAATCATGTCGTCATATCCGATCGGCCCGGCGATCACGGTGCACACGGCGCTGCGCCTCGCCGCAGCGGCCGAGAGCGAAGCGATCGATCCTGGCGGAAACATCGTTATCGTCGATTCGTCGGCCAATCTGCAAAACGTTTATCCGCGCATTTCGCGCTCGGTCCGAACGCCGTCCACCGTCGTCGTCCATTACACATTTTTTCCCGTAATTTCGCGTCGCGTTCTGCAATTCCTCAAGTGCCTCATTTCACTTCCATTTCCAATATCGCTCGAGTCACACGCGGGAATACGACGGCGACGCGGACGCGAAGTTCAAGAGATGAGACACTGTGTGACGGGTGAGTACGAGAGGGAAAAAATGAGAGAGCATCGCGACGAGCGAGAGACGGTGCGCCGCGCGAAATGAGCGACGAGGAATAATATAGGAAACGAGCTGGTGCAAAAAGTAAAGAGAACGAGAGAGAAAGAGGTAGAGACAGGGAGAGACGCAAAAAGAAAAAAAAAAAAAAGAAAAATACGTAGAAGAACGAGGGAGAGAGAAGAGTGAAGGAAGTGCCCGGGGAACGTCCTGGAATGAGAATCCGGACGTCGCGGGGCGACGTCGTCCGTTGGAATTGTCGTCAACCATCGATGAGGAACGCGCGCTCGGCGGTGGTTCGCCAGAGCGAAAGAAAGAGCGGATGAGAAAAATAAAATTAGAAGAAAAAGAAAAAAAAACACCGGGAGAACTATGAAGCGGAAATCGAAGAAAGAAGAAAAGAGAGAGAAGACGAGAAAAGAAAATAAGAAAGAAGAAGAGAGAAGGAGATGAAGATATAGGGTGCAGTTCAGAGCTCACTGCTCTCTCGGATTGCGCGACGAGAGGACGTCGATGAGTTGCTCGACTTGGTGGATGACGTCGGTTCTCGCGGTTCATCCGCACGGGCGCGGTGACGTCGGTCTCGCGGCGCTCGATCCCCGTTGGCTTTCGCGAGAGACGAACGCGCCGCGGCGGCGGCGGCGGACACGGAGTCGCCGCGCGGCCGACCGGTCGACGCGGGATATGGAAAGTTCGCAAAGTAAATTTGGTCAGGGCTCGGCGCGCGGGCTCGTTCGCTCCGCGTTGTGTGCGCCCCGCAGCAGCAGCAGCAGCATCAGCAGCAGCAGCAGCAGCAGCAGCACCGGGTTGCGCGCCGTGTGGCTCGGTGGACGACGCGAGCCGAGGACAACTCGATTTCGAGTTTTAATCCAATCTCTTCGGGCGAGCCGTCCCGCGGGAGTTCGCGCAACGCGGCTTTCGGCGACGCCGGAGACGGCGCGAGCTTGCAGTCACTTACTTTACTTCGTTTCTTCTCTCCTTCGTCTTTTGCGGTGGAAGTTAAAAAAAAAATCGGAAAAAAGAACAAACCCGCGGTGAGAGAGAGAAAACACTGTTGACGATTCCGCAATCGAGTATTCTCGCTGGGTCGTGTGTGTTTTTTTTTCTTCCCTTTATTTTACACATCCCTTTCAGTTTTTTCTTTTTTTTTTCTTTCGTTTTCATTCGCGAATCCGAAGTTTCGTCGCTATTTCCTGGTACTTGGGCTTGGCCGGCTTTTCCTCTGGCTCATCCGGCGACTTTGCGTCAATAGAATCCGCCAGTCGTGCGCTCTGTTCCTCTCTCTCTCTTGAGACGACGGCGGAATATCGGGAGCTCCGACTCGATATTCCGTCTCGGTGCTGCTGCAGCAGCAGCAACAACAGAAGCCGTTTCTGCACCTCTCCGGTAACGCACACTCCGGACCAGTACCTGACGAGCAGAACACCGAGAGGATTTTGCGGGATACGAGTTGCCGGACTCCTGGTAGTCCGCTCGTCTCGACTCCGTGTAGCCAGGCGCGAGGCTCGCCGAAGGTCCACCGCGAATCTCAAGACTCTAGTGCGGTGTTGGAGCCAACCCTGAACCCCTCCCCCCACCCCCGACCCTCTGCGCCGGCTTCGGCGGTTTTCTTGTTGCGACACTACCGGGGAATTCCCGTGGCTTAAGGTACTACGAAGTTGCGACCAAGCTTCTCCTATATACCGCGGATAATTCCTCCGGGGCATCGACAGACGGGGAGATAACGAGCTACGCCGAGGAATTGCATTTCGAGCGACGCGGACAACGAGACGAGGGCGAGGCAGCTCGTAAAAGAAGACACATTGAGGCGGGCTTGAGCCGCGAGGGGATGAAATTTAATTTTTTTATTTTTTTTAATATCTCAAAGCCGTATCAAGTCGACTGTCGTTTAACGCTCAAATGGGATCAATGACATGGATTTTGCGGCATTACGCGGCGGATTTGAAATCTCCGGACCTCCGTTCGGACATAATCTGCAATCACGTGGTTACTGATTTATTTAATACACGGAATGTACGTGGAACATTTGGTACATGAAATCGCGGAAAACAGGCGTCCGAAGACCCTTAATAACGCCGCCATTTTGTTGGTCATCGCACATTTTTTTGTTAACCTGACAGTTGTAATAAACTCATGTCCAAATTTGAAAATGATCAGATTATTTTATCCGCTCTAAAAAAATTCCCGAAAGATACCTATTTTTCACGCTTCTAAAGGGATTTCTCCTCTTAAATTACTTTTTGAAACAGTGCATAAAGTTTCGGCGCCGGAAAAAATTCGCCGCAATGAATTAATTGCAACATCAACGAGCTGCACGACTCACTAATCTAAATTAATCGTGTGGCACGACAGGTGGTGCGCGGAATTGAATGAAAGGAGCGAAACGTTATATTGTACACGTGCAACGTGTACAATAACGTCTGCGGCGAAAAATGCGGCGGAAAACTGAATGACGACCGTGGGGATGCAAAAATAATTAGGTAACACACAACGAACGAGGCTGTCAGTCGGCGAACGATCTAATGATCGATAGATAATTCATCCGCTCGTTTTTCCTCTCAGTTCTCGTCCCGCGATCGTTTCCAGTGACTTCGACGAATAATTTATAGGGAGCGCGCAGAATTGACGCAACTGCGGGGCAGAGTGGAGGCGGATGGATCGAGGACAAATCGAGGCAGCGAAAAGAAGCAACGTGTCGTCAATTAGCGAGTCACCGTCGACGAATTAATAATTTATCCTACGTGTGCACTCGAGTGTCCCTTTTTCTCCCTCCCTCTCTCCGCTCTTCCACTTTCCAAGCTCTCACTCTCGTCTCTCCCCGATATTTTTCCTCGCACAATATTTTTCGCTGTCGTGTCGTGTGCAGTATCCACGGGTGAATATTATTTTCGTCGAATTACGCGGGGTCGAGCGAGAGTGTTTATATACCACGCGGGCGCCCTATATTTGCCGACGTATCCCGAAGGAGACAATGGAAAAGGCGGGTGGAACGCGCGACGGACAATACCCAACGGAGATTTCACGCGTCCGATAGAGCAACAGCGGCGCGCGCGTGCACCGAGCTCGCGCGCAGACACTACACTCGCTGCTCGCTCACTCCGGCGCTTCTGGCGCGGGGTGTGTAATAAAAATTCATGCGCACCGCCGAGAGAGTATAGCGTAGATACAAAAATATTTATTCAATGAAATATGATCGATGGGTGTGCACGATAAAAGCGTGTATAGCGCGCGCGCGCTCGGCGCGAGAATGGAACATTCGTAATTTATTTCCGATGGGGAAAAAATCAATTTCATTCTCTGGCCTCGCGTATCCTGCGGGCGACTCGAGGTGCCCCGTAATCTTCGTTTCCCCGATGTCGGTCCTCCCGTCGCCGTTCAACTTTCGTGCCAATCTCCTCGATCCTCCCGTTTTCCCTCGTCTCGTCGGGCTGCGCAAGTGTAACGAAAAAATAATCACTTTTGTCCCCGGAAACCCGAATCTCCGGATCGTTCGACCAAACGCCGCGCGGGTTTCGGGTATGAACTCACCACGTACGTTTCCAATATTTATCCTATCGTGGCGCGGTCGGCACAATGGAAAGAGAGCAGTGTGACGGACTGACGGATCGAGAGCGCGAGCAGACATTCACGTCATTCATCCATAACGCGCCGATGTAATGTAATAAAAATACATATTGATGGGGTAACGAGTGATTGATTTCACGGTGGTCGCGGTGCGTTGCCAAAAAGCTGCCACATCGAGAGAGCGAATTCCTCCGCCCCTTCCCTCCTCTCTCCACGCTTCCCGGCCGCGTCGTTGGATTTCGACGAACGGAGCCTCCGCGGCTTCATCGTCTGCGTACTTTTCCTCCGGACTTCTCGAATTTCGTCCGCGCGTTTTCCGACGTCACGACCGAACGAACTGTCCCTTTTCTAGCTGTTCCAGCAAATTCGATCGACGTTTGCATTCACGGGGAAATAATAATTGATGCCTAACAAAGATGCAGGAACAAAATCTGTCGCCGTGGTTCGATTAGATCTGATCGATTCCACAGATTCGAATGGTTTGACAAGTTAGAAATGGATCGTCATGTCCGAAATGGTTCTAGAAGTTCAAAATCGCTGGACAAGTTCGAAATGTCTTAACAAGTTCGAAATGCATCGACAAAACAACTAACAATAATATTCTCGACCTAGCTTTTCGTCACGTTTCTATAGTTACTGTCTCTCAAAGTCAACGGTGCAGTCGTTTGTAATTGATCTCACGGTGATTGCGGCTCGGCCGGTGAAAAGCCGCTCGAATCGAGAGCGAATGGGGCGCCTCCCGTTGCTCGACTCGTCGACCAGGTTTCGTCGTTTCATCGTCTGCGCGCACTTTTCTCCATGCCCCTCGGCTTTTTCGCCCACGCGTTTCCCGTCGTAACGACCGAACGAATTGCCCGTTCCGGCTGCTCCCGCGCGGATTCAATCGACGCCGCGGGTATCCACGCGCCGACAATTATTTATGCCTAACACAGATATAGAAGTAACGAAAGCTCGAACCTCGTGCGGTTCGATAAGCTCATCGAAATGGCTCGAAAATACTTCGGCGAAACCGCTAAAAATAATATTCTTGATGTGACTTTTCGTTACCTTTTTTAACATTACACTATCTCTCTCTCTCTCTCAAAGTCAACGGGCGGAAAGGTCGCGTCTTACGAAAAAGCGGAAGACGCCTCGAGAGACAGCGTGGAATCGACAAAGAGAGAGAAAGAGAGAGAGGAGAGTTGAAGGGAAATACTGGGGGGTTGCTTAATCTTACCGAAGGGATTCGGGAGCCGAAAGCAATTTTCCAAGAGGTCTGAAGTATTCGGTGGAAATACGGAAACGATATGTTAACATCGAATTTACCGTTCCAAAGGGAAAGATCTCGTTGGGGGGGGGGGGGGGGCGGATCGGTGAAGAGGGTTAGGGAAGGGATGCAAATTCCGGGACGAAAAGTATGCGTAATATAGTACAGTATATATTTTCTCTCCCTCCGCCTAAGGAGACAAAGTCCACGGGAATATCGGTCCGTCTCTCTCGCTTTCCCTCTCTTCCTCGCGGTCTGATACCCCCTCGCGAAACCATCAAAGAAATTGAATGGAAAACGCACGCGACGTTACCGCGGCCAATAATAGGATGCACATGACGAGTCGTGGGGACCCAACGGAATAGCCGAAAAGTCGCGAGTCACTATTGCCTGGGTTACCGTTATCACCGCCTTTATCGAGCTGAATAAAGTGCGCGACTACCGTACCGAACCGCGTAACGAGCTGTTTTCTCAATTGGATGTAGTTGGGTCAAGAAACAAAGCGACACTCGGGGTCCCCGTTTCCCCAGGCGATATTTACGGTCAATGTATCCCGTAATGTTTTCAGTTCGTCCTATAGCGGCGTCCCTGTGGTTCGCGAGACGAGACACGCCAAAAGGGTTTTGCAGCGTGCTCAGCCCGAAGGATATCTGATACATGAGGCGCAGTATCGCGAACACGAGCGAGGGAGAATATCGCTGGAAATATAGAGATGCTATAGCCGCGATATAGCCCGGGGAGTTATACACTGCGTGCCTGGATTCCCCGTCGAAGTGGACTATCTGCTCGGCCCAATCGCGAGGAGTCTATCTCGCTTCCGAGAGAGAGAGAGAGAGAGAGAGAGAGAGAGAGAGAGAGAGAGAGAGAGAGAGAGAGAGAGAGAGAGAGAGAGAGAGAAAGAGGGAGAGGGAGAGAGAAAGGGCGATTGGAGGGTGTGGTTGAGCAGAGGAAGACAGAGACAGAGAGAGGGAGAGAGACAGAAAAGTGGGCAACTGTTACCGTAACGATAACTGCAACGAGCCAAATCGACGAGCAGCTTCTCGCACTTCGATTCGATTTCAATCTGCCGCTGGTGCTGCTGGTGCTGCTGCTGCTACCCCCACCCCTTTCACGTCCCTTATCTCGCTCGCGAAACTTTGTCTGGCTCTGTCAGTGGCTTACCATAGTTTCATTCAGCGACTAACCCCGCGCGACGTGTCTCGCCGTCGCTCGCGTATCGCAGTCTCGCCGTCGCTCGCGTATCGCTGTCTCTCAAAAGCTGCACCGCGGTTATCGCTCCCCTCCCCCACCGTTGCCCTCTCGAAACCAACCCCACAGATTATACGGATAATCGTATAAACCGCGTAGTTAGCGGGCGAACCCGAAAACCTTGGCTGAGTTATGCGAGACCAACTAATCTCTGACCCGTGGTGCTCGCTACACTTCGGTGTGTGTATCTGTGCTGTGTATATATGGCCACGATGTATATATAGGTACAAACGAATTTCTAATTCTCGTATAACTGCAATCTTGCGAGCTCAGGGAGGTTTCGCTACGGATGCCGCGCACGGGGCGGATATTCCGGCTCGACACCCACCGACATGTTATACGATCCTATATACGAGCTGCGACGTATATACGGCACCCTATAACACACCCACACACAGACACTGCAAGTTACGAAATGTGCGTGTGTGTGTGTGTTTGTGTGCGTCAGGCACAGAGAAGTCCGGACATTACGTATCAGCGAGCGTGGAATATACGACCCTCTATCGTTCCGACTTGGCCCCGGCACGTACCCAGCCATATCCCGGCTTATGCGGTGTACGTTCGGGCCGAACCTTTCTCCGCTGATTCGTTGTGTGCCGCACAGCGAAGGATTAATATATTAATATAATTCCACCGAGGCCCGGAGATCGCCGGAACCCGTCGGGCCAATCTCCATCGTGAATGTATTAACCCGACCAAGCCCTCCCACGTCGCCGCCGCTCAACAGTGAGACACGGACAACGACGACGGGCGACGGCAACGACGACTCGCACGGACGTACAGCCAGCCACGGACTCTTGGCTCATTGCGCGAACGTGTCCGAAGCGGTTCGGACGGGTACGGATGTATCCGCAGCAGCGTGGAGCTTTGAATTCCTCGGAAACAGGCTGGCTGCCTTCCAGCTATATTGTCGTGTCTCGTGTGGGTATATTAGTACGCCTCTGTATGACTGTATACATACACGACCATAGTCTCGTCCAGGAGCGACTTACGCGCACTGACGGCAGGATGTACCTCGACGTTCCGGTCGCCTCGAGGCTTTCGCGCAGGATAGTTAGGTATTAGGTATGCGGTACCTTTATCACATAGGTACCTGAATCATATCTATCGCATTTATATACGTGAGGTATAGTTGAGGGACTTTTCAATCATTGCGGAGAATTTTCCGAGGACATTTTTCGGTGCATTTTTTCGTACATTCCCGGTGAACGTTTTTTTATTTAAAAAATTATGAAAAAATTATAATTTAATCAGAAAAGCTTAAAAACTATAAGAAGAAAGATCTTGCCCACTTTGGCTATCAGCTACGAAAATTTGATTTTCAACAAAGTATTTTTCAGAATTTTTTCAGATTTTTAAATTATGGCATTCGATATGTCGCTTTAAAAATATATAAAAAAAATTGCCATAGAAGAAAATAAATATATTTTTTTTTGTGCAGTGGAGGGTTCAACTAAGCCTTCGAAAAAATTACGAGCCAAATCGGAGACGTCCAGGTCAAATCCAGGTCGAAACGGGGTGGATTGCCCCATATCCATGTATATGTGGCCCCTTCTCTATTGCTTTGGGATCTCCGTGCAGCGATCGTACTTTCCCGGTATACAGCTCTCATACTCGAGCTTTACAACCGCGAGAGCTTCGTGGTCCTTTCTTGGCTGCACAGCCATTGCAGCCACCTTTCTCAACGTCGCGCGTCTCACCTCTACCCGAGTCAACGCCGCTCGTTCGTGCCTCTCCTATCCCCCTTTATATCCTCGTTTCTTCTTGAGCTTCAAGTTCGCCCCGTCTCTCTCATTTTCTCGCGGCTGTGCGTCTCAAACGTAACCCACCTTAGACTCCTTAGCTCTCACGCGCGCTGCTGCCCTTTGCACGCCACGCTGCGCGCGTTCTCCGGATTACGACATTTTACGCCTTGCAGTTTCCGCCTGGTTTAGCCCCTCGCGACCCGCGCACGTAAGCCCGCAGCTTCAGCCTCAGCCTTGTGTTTCTCGTGCGCAACGGCAAATCACTCACCGGCCACCGAGCTGGGTTGTCCTCCCCACCCTCCTCACGTCCCCACGGATCTCCCGACTCCCCTGGGTCCGTTTATTCGCATCGTCGGTAGCAGCTTAATGTAACTCGCCCGCTCGCTGCCTGGGCGACGAGCACGACGACGACTACGACCGCGACGTCTACGAAGACGACGGATTTTGATAGCTGGCTGTATATAGTCACCGCGGTCTAGGTGCACTGGGTTCGCGCGTAAAATGCGGCTGCCTTCGTCTTTATCTCTTCCAGCGGGTTCTGACCGTCGCCGTGGAAACGCGCTTTCGCACCATTATCCCCGATGACCTTCCGGGGTGGGCAGGAAAAATTAGGTGGAACAGGAATATACAGCGACACTGGGGAGTCGGGAAGATGAAACTGGACGATGACACGAGGAACGACGCGTCGGCGTCGTCGGTGCCGGAGAGGGACGAGCGAAGACGGAGCTCGTCCGATATGCTATATAACCGACGGACATTCAACAGGACAGGTTTAAGACTGCTACTGTTGGGTCTTAAACTCGACGAACGGTGTCCGCCGCGTCGCGAACGACCGAGCTCCGGGCAGAGCGCGCCCGCGGTAATGCGAATGGACGCGCGCGCTCGGCCAGTCGTAAGTCTCGATGTAGCCTAAGGAAATAATAAAATTCTTAACGCGAGAGACACAGGGGGAACAGTGAAAAGGCGACACGTCTGCGCGATAAAGGATCAGTTTTACCGGCGAGCACTTCGGAAACGCGAGATTAAACGGTCATTTTTCAACGCGTCGTACAACCAATTCGTGGCCTTTGGGTAATTTACGATCGGGATTTATTTTTATTTGTTGCAATTATTACGAATTATTCGTGGGCGATGAATAATAATAATAATTCGTCATCGGCTATAACTTGTTATTAGGAATATGTATTTTTTCCATTTTTTAAATTACTAGGAACAAGGACGAGCGCTCGCGCGCAGGACGGAGATTAGCCAGCGTACACGGAGAGAAGGGTCTGATAAATTTTACCATATATCTAGTAAAAAGTACCATTATTTTCTGGCACAGGGGAGTCACGACGCCATCTATCAAGAAGTACGAGAACTTTGAGAATTTTTACTACGAAATATGGTAAAAATGTTCATATATATGGTAAAAATTCTCGTAGTTCTCGTACTTAACGCTAGATGGCGGCTATGGCGGCCAATTACCAGGCGCATTGGTAATTTTTACTAGATCCATTGGTAAATTTTATCAGATCCTTCTCTCCGTGTAGGAGGCCCCGGCTTATTTTACGAAAAAAAAAATTGTTCGATTTCGTAATGTCAGAAAACTCTATCCTATGGCGAATTTTCTGCCAATTCCGAAAAGCACCGTTGTTTGTAAAAAAAAAAATAAAAAATTCGAGGAAAAAAAAATTTCGCGATATTAATTAAACAACGGACTGCCTGTTTCCCAACGACCAATCAGAGGCCGAATAAATCGACAACAATGGTTGCTCTGATCGCTTCTCGGGCTGGAATTCGCCGAACTGATTTATAGATGAAAAGTTCCGAAATTGATCCCTGTTACAGTTCCCGAAATTCACACAGAGGAAAAACAGATATGTTAAAACCGGTGGAATATGTAACTCGGTAACAAATACTAATAATATATTGTTATGTCTTTCACGATAACTCTTTTGAAATAACGCAGATACAACCAGAAGATGCGGGTCCTCCTTCACAGAGCGGGAGAAAGAGACCGGGAAGGAGGTAGTATAGAAGCTTTTATTTGAGTTCATTATATTACGTGGTGCAGCGGGAAGGGTACAGAGGAAGCAGCGGCAAAGAAGTCAGAGATTGTACAGAGTATAATAAGAAGACCTCTTATTCAGACTTATTATAAGCCACGGCGCGTATTTATAGAACTCTGCCTTAATATTAAAGAAGTCTGGTGCTCTCTCAGCGAAGGAACGCGCGTTCGCTACGTTGGCTCGCGCCGCAGTCTCTACTTAGCATGCAAACCTTGGACGGTCGGGTCAGAGCGCGCGCGCCAGTATACGCGCCGTATCCTGCCGGGATCATCCGGCGCGATACATTCGGCTGTTACGTTGTCTTTGAATTTTCGCAGGAAGCGATACCCGGGATACTATAAAAATTTGAATACAGCCGGAAAAGCAGTGTGATATCCAATAAAATTCGGTTGTATTCAATATAGCGATCGGGAATACGAATATGTGAATTAAATAATCCAATGGACTCGATATATGTGTATATATTGTATATATATTGGACGTAAAATGTCAACATTATAAAAATATACATCGGGCCGATTGGTGCGATGAAAATAAAACATGTTTGCTGTGTTCACTCCGAGAATTTTTCTCGTCGTTTCGGCGTGCGGTTCAGGATTTCCCGCAGGATCTTCATATCCGTCGATGTCATATCCGCGCATTTTTATCGACAGTCATACAGCACCGGAGGCCGCGAGCATAAATTCGAAGCGAAAATCGAAGTGCAGTTTTACAACGCAGTAGTTCTGACGTTCGGTTAGATGAAACCGTGTGAAAAACCCGGGGTCTGGTATGGATGCCGCGGAATTTGAATAAAGGATAACGCGAGGGCGAGTCGCTATAGTCGATTGGTTAAACGCTTCGGCGTACTATAATTTTCCACTCTGATGGCAATAACAAAAACCTTGCTCGCGATAAACGCGAAACGACCGTCGATCTGCGACACGCGTAATTCTCGCGAGTGAATCGAAGAAGGAATTTACAGGCTGTAGTAAATTTTCATTGTAGTGTGAAAAAAATGTCAAGCATTGACAAACTCCTCGGGGATGATATAGTCCCTGGAACGAAATCGTCTAGGAAAATAGTTTCGGAGATACCTAGCTCTGAAGTTGCCACAACCGACCACGACGATATTGTTGTTCGTAAAAAAAGAAGAAGAAAAAAAAAACGTCGCACAAGCTTCGAATCAGCAATCAATTGCGATCTTGTTCCCGTGTGTCTCGTGTGCAATTCTCCCGCGCGCCTCACACCTACCTTAGTCACGCTGCACGATCAGCATACACTATAGGGGAAACTCGATTTGAACTCGAAACTAGGGCTTCTTCACTTGAGGAGCGAATTTGCCGTACAGGACTAATGCAGCTCGAATGGCTGGCTGGCTGGTTGGCTGGCTGGCTGGCTGGCTGGCTGACTGGGTAGCTGGGTTGCATTGGCACTACTTACCACTCCATACGTGGATCGTGTTTGTTATAGCACAGTGGTCGACCGTTTCGTGTATACACACTGGGTGACTGCGGTAAGCGTGAACGTGTCGCACGTACGGGTTAATGCAAATACCAGCCGCCCTCCTCGTGGCGTAGGTACAGTTGAGCGCAACGCGAGAGATCTCCGTGTGGTGGAAAGTGCGCGCTCGTCGTACTCGAGGCTAAATCGAAATACCCTTTTATAACTTGCGCGTGGTCCCTGTGTGTTTCGGGATCGCGAGTTCCGAAGTACCGCACACGTATACATATACCGTATATTTATACACCTGGACGGGATTCGCGGAGGCCCCGGTGTATAAAAGCTGTAAGCATATTTACGGAAAAACGAAAGTACACAGTGGGGTAGTCATCGGAGGGTAAAGGTTAGAATGCAGCCGGATGAGGGACGGTGAGAAGGGGATGTGCGGGGAGGGGAATTGTAAAGAGGAAATGTGGAGAAAACGGCGACGGGGATGCCAGGGTGGAAAGCACACGAACACGTATATAAAATACAGCGTCGGATAAAACGAGCGGGGCCGGGTGGACCGTTCGTGTCATTATACCCCCGGTGAGAGCCATCGAAATGAAAAGGAGACCGCGCGCGCCTGAATTTATGGAGAGGGAGAGAGAGAGAGAGAGAGAGAGAGAGAGAGAGGTCCGGATAACCCTCGTGGGAGGGGATGGGAACGGGAACGAGTGCGTCGACCGCGACCCTCCGTAACCTCGGTAAGATGCCTCTCGTGTACCCCGCGTGTGCTCTTCGCGTTCTCTCTTCCGCCTCTTCGCGAATTTCGGGTCACCGCGAACATCACCCACCCCCTCCCCTTTACCTCCCCTTTACCGCCTCCCCCGCGCTGCTCGATTTGGTTTACGCTGTTACCGCGTGATGGCCCCCCCCCTCGACCCGTTCACCACGCCACTCGGTCGTCCGGGTTTCCGCATCCACCGTCATATATATTCATGCAATTTGATCGGTTCCGCTCGGTTCTTTTCGCCGTGCGCACCTCGATTTTCGTGAACTCGTTTCTTACGACAATATTCGCAGAGTTTCGGGCATTGCGGTCGCGAAATGACGAAGTCGACGCCGCGGCAATTTTTCGTTCTCATCGTTCTCAAGTCGCATCGCTGGTGGACAATCTGTAGCGTTATATTCGGCCCAAGCCAGGAATTGATCAAGCCCGGACACATGGATGACACGATCCTGATCAGGGCCTGACTAGCGCTTGGTGTGACGCTGTACATTTTCTACCAGGTATATTCTACCCTCTGAAACACTGATTTGTTTTTTTACTCGATTTTGAATAAATAGAACTCCTGAAAAAACATCCCCGCGATTCGTTTTACTCCTTTATCTTGTGACGTGCGTTAGACCGCCGCCCTGTTCGCCGCGCCACTCGGCCGTCCTGGCTTCCGCATCGACCGTCATATATATTCATGCAATTTGATCGAGTCTCCTTGGTTCTTCTTACCGCGCGCACCTCCATTTCCGTAAACTTCTTTCTTATAACAATGCATAAAACATAGCGAATGCCTCGGTACCGCAGGAAAAAGAAATATTGAATAATAGCAGAAAGCGTCCTGTAACGAGCGGAACAAAAGAGAGGAATGAATAGAGGATGAGAGGACCTTAAGGGTCTCGTGAAAGACGCCGGAGCTTCGGCTATTTTTGAAATAACATGTAAGTTTGTTATACCAGACATTGCGTTTTATAGGTAGAAGCGAGGACGCCGCCGGTACCTGTCGCAGTGAGACGTCTGGATGGAAATTTAGTTCATTTTTGCATAGCATTTTTCCGTACCTTCGACGGGGCTTGCGAAGATTCTCTCGTGAAGACGGAAACAGAGATATCATCATGAGAACGAAATGACATTTCTTGAGCAAACTATTTAGACATCGAAATCGTTGATTGCGTTGAACTAACGTAGCAACGAATATTTATGTAGAGACGCGACGAATCGGGGTTGTAAAAAGTAAGATTGTGGAAGTAATGAGAAACGAGAAACGAGAAACCAGCGGCTATGGTCGTCGATCGAGGCTGATTCGAATCGGTCTTCACGCTCGTACCGTTGGTGATGATGTGGCCCTTCATTTCCGTATGTCGAACACGCTGCAGCTAGTCGAGAAAAACTAGAATAAAGAGGCTCATACAAAGGAGGGCAGGTTTAAATTAACGAGACACGAGAGAAAAAATGCAGTTCTCCACTCTTTTCAGTTTTATAAAACAAAGTCGTAATGTATTGATAGTTTTTGTTTAATTGCTGTATACATCATAGCACTCATGTGTGTGTGTTGTTGATTTTTTTTTTCATCATCGTTCTCGCTTCCACCGAAATTCGCTCTCTCTCACTCTCTCACAACGTCGCTCGCGTTCTCGTACGCGTCCACCGATCGCTTCACATTCTTACACTTTTTGCTGTTGTTGTTTGTTTTCATGACCGTTTTTTTAATTTTATTTATAGATTTTTTAGAATCTACGTGAGACACCTTCGCGCGTAAACAGGTATTTGGAGCAGACCGTACTACCGATATTTATCTTTATTAAGAAAAATTCGTGTTTTATCGATGACAAGTGATGACGATTTTTTTTTTCTTTTTTAGAGATAGTACAGTCCCGTCATTGCCTGTCGGGTGTCATCTCAGCGAGGGATATTACATACACTGGATGATATTCATATAATAACAATAATAATCGTAATCATAATAATAAAGTTCGTTCTCACCTCCCGATGGTTCGGCTTATCTTACACCTAAACAGCGCCGTGCGTCATCTCTCGTTGGTCGATTTGATAGTAATACTAATAATAGTTAATAGTAATAATTAATAGGTAACGACTACGATCAAATTCATCATCTCTTTATCCCTCGTCATAGTAACATCAGTACTTGCTTTTTCTCGCTTCATTTATAATCTGTTTTACATTATATCATCGTCAACGCTTATTCGTCGTCGTATCTTTACTTTTTACAAAATTATTATCCCTATTGCGGTCCTACGTAAACTTCGTAAGATTTTGTTGCTTTTGTTGTTTTTGTTGTTGTTGTTGTTCTTGTTGTTGTTAGTCATCTCTTTAAACTCCTGGCTCGTCGAGCTGTATGGTGAGTCTGCAGTTCTTATTTCTTTTTTATACAGTTGTGTGTCATTTGCTGATCTCTGCTGCTCGCTCTGCATGGCCCTCGTCGTGCCTGAATTAATGATAACGTTCCGCGCCGTATTGACAGCCCTCCGGTCGTTGAGTGAAACGGATCGTTTTGTGGAAAAACGCTCGGTTGTACCGCGAGGCTGTAATCCCTTGAACCTGCTGCACCCTCTCGTCACCTTCCCATTTCAGGCAACCCCTATTCGCACGCTTTTATTTTTACATTTGTCTTTTGTTCCTCGTTGATGATTCTTCATTATACGAAGGAGCAGGGGGACACGACGAAACGTCAACCGATTGAGAGACGCTCGTAATGGGTATACAGAGGACACGCAGGTAGTGCACGGAAGGGCCCTCGAATCTTCGATGAGAACAAGGGTGAGAGTGCTCGGGAGGCGACGGACATAGTAGTAGTGGTAGTAGTAGTAATAGTAGTAATAATAGTAGTAATAGTAGTAGTAGTAGCAGTAGTAGTAGTAGTATGTTTCGCGGAATTTCTTGAACGCCACTTATTCACAACCCTCGATAAAGCCCTTCGCCCTCTTATCGCCCTTGAACGTCACGTCATCCGAACGTGCCACGCTGCCCCCCCCCCCCCCTTGCTCTTGCCCCCGTTCGGCCGAGTATCATTCAGACAAGACAGACGCACGTGCGCGCGTCATCGTGGAAGGAATGGAAGACTTTTATAGATTAAGCTTTGACGTTAAACGAACTTTCGCGCCTAACTATAGTTAGTGTAGTCTTTTATGCAGTGGAGCTTTGTGCATTTGTCTCTTGTTCGATTTTTGTGTTATATATTTCTCTTTCATTTTTCTATGGACCTCTGGTCCGATTTACGATTCGTGAATGCGTAGATAAGAATTTTTGTCGAGGTACTGATAAACGGATAATTTTTTTCATCGCTTTTGCGTATTTGTGATTTTTTATTCGCAATTGCTACGACGAAGTGTGCGACCAGCAAAGAAGCGAGCGTGACTGAGGAGATTGTGAACCAAACACCGCGTGAACTAGAATCGAAACGGTCTAGAAACCCCAGACAACGGGTCATCTACTCGTAAGTAAAACTACGTTCAACTAAAGACAAAGACATTTATATACGGAGACCGATAAAGCTTTTCGTTTACTGCTAGGATAGAAATGCGGCGTCTATAAGTGTTTTTCTTCATTTCATTATGTACAAAATAATATTGAAGTGTGTCTTCCAGACCGCACAACAGTTATGAGAACGCATAAGATCGTTTTACGGGATTAACTCGGAGAAAACGTGGTAGCATCGGCAACCACTACTAATCATTGGCCTATCCGACTATTTCCATTTTTGTTTAAATTTTTTGCATTGTCACCCCAATAATTGATTAACTGTGGTAAGAATGCAAAAAGAAAATATGTTTTAGGCGAATAGTGAACTATCAATGGGTTTAATTTGAAAAAGATGCCCAGATTATCCACGATTTCTCCACGTACAGTAGTAAAAAGTGTATGCGACTGCAGTATTTTTTTGAATCAGCAGGATTTATGATTTTAATTGGTCCATGAACGTGAGATCGAATGAATTTGAGTTATTTGCGTGAAACTAAAATAAACGTGGGAGCGAATGGCCAATAAATGTCAGGGTTTTTTTTTAACAAACAAAAAAATTGCGATGCATCTGCGCTCGTGAATGTGAAGTGCGTTAGCTGACGTTTTATTTTCTTTGCAACAATATCCGTTCGGTGCATGGTATAAAGTACTGGTATGTGGTTCTCATCTTTATTAGTATTTTTTCTATGAAACGAATTATATATTTATTTATTATTGCAGTTTGCATTTAGCTCTTCTAGCCTTTTTGGTACTCGTAATTTTTCATTCTTTTGGTTTGTTCCGTTTAAAAAAACGCAGTCATCAGTTTTGCGAATATTTATAATTTCACGTGATTGTTCGAGCATTTGTATCGATCGACCAGTGTGCAGACATTATTTACAACAATTACTGACTTGTTAGCGGATCGCCGGGCGTTTTCCTCGAGGATACATATATACGTATACATACCAACTGAAGTAATATGTATATGCTGTGTATTATCTCATTCTCGAGCGTCCGTCGTCCAACATTCCAAAAGAAGCGTCGCAGGAGATACAGTCGAGAGCAGTGATTTTCCCCTTTCCCATTTCTCCTCTCGCAACGAGCAACGCCGCCTGAGCGGTTCGACGCTCGAAGGAAATAGGTCGCGGGCCTCTGTTTCTAAAAAGACTTGAAAAATGTATCGTTTATCTGGCAGGCAAATACGATACAGTTGCAGAAAAAACGGCAAACATGAAAAATAAAAAATAACAGTAACAATAACAGTGAAACGAAAAAATATCGTTAAAGAGTTTTTATTAAATTTCGTTTGATTAGGAAAGTATTGCGATCACCCGGCAACACAGTACTTGGGCGGGTACTTTTTTTACCGGACGAGTTGATTAAAAATACGGACACGGGAAATGAATGAAATTTGGTCGGACAGTCGTTGATTCGTACAGAATGATGGGATGCCAGATGTCGCTATATTGTCGCTAATATAAATTTTTTTTTCGTCTCTACCTCTCGCCCGTACAACTATAAATAGTTTTTTTCAATGTTTTACTTTTCGTATTTCATTTATAACCGTAATATTTTTTTGTTTTAATAATCGAAGTACGGGCTTGAGTGTGGTGCAATGGCGCGACTGCTCGTGCTAATTATTCGCTCACGTTGAGTCGAGCCGTATACAGTTTACGCACGCAATGACACACAGTCGGCACGCGCTCGCAAGCCCCTCGGCGAGGATGGGTTAGGAAAGATAAAAGACTGTTTTGGCTCCCTTTATCGTCGCGTTCCGATCATAGCTATTTACACGCAATTAAGTCACCCGTCGCGCTTAAATCATTTTATTCGTACATTATTACTTATGTTAATTAATATCGTCCTTCCTTTATTTTTATTAGATTTTTTTCTTCCGTTCTCGTTTTATTAATATCTTAAAATCTCCCTGACTTCACGCTCTATAACAGACAACCAACGCTATTAGACAAGAGGACTTCGTCGTATTACGATAATAGTGGAGCTAACAATGACGGTAATAATCGTTATTTCTTTTTTTGTTTAATAATCAATTAATGATGATAATTTTTATTATAATATAATATTTGTAATAATAATAATAATAATAATAGTAGTAGTTGATATATACACATGTATATATCATGTTATTCAATGTGTATGTACATGTATACATAGTTGTTTTTTTAATATATATATAATATATTATAATATGGATTCTTTGATTAGCCATATGAGGTTCGTAATACGTTATACAGAACATGTATATATATAAATACACATACATACAGTTGTATGTATATGTGTCTGTGTGCATATATCTATATTTATATATATTTTATCACTCTCCCTTCAATAATACAATAATTATATGATTTACAATAAATTTACGATACTCAATACCATAAATTCTCTCTTTTTTTCACTTCGTCTTTCATCAGCATTTTCCATCTTGTCGTGATTTTTTTTGTTTATTTTCTCTCTTATCAGGCGCACCGGCCTTTTTGTCAATCCCAACACACCTTGAAAGCGTTTTAGTGATATCACAGTGATTTCATTGCTCCAATATTATCGATAGAATTTGCATCACGATAATCGCGAGCCGTGCGCCATTTGTCAGCCCTGTGTACGCTTTTGTGTCCCGTTGACTTTTGACTTTCGACTTCGAGCTGAGCGTGTTTATTTATTTCGGCGTTTACGCTTTTCCGTTCAATGCTGCCGGTCGTGTGACTGCAAAAAAACGATGAATTATCTTGATGAAAAAATAATTGGTACGTTTTTGTCGTAAAACAGTGGCTGGACCATCGAATGAATGTTATACGATAAGCGCGGGTGCGCGCGCTGCCACCGGAATTGGGCACCCGTCCGTTCAATCAGCTTGCCCACAAATAATCGGCTGAACGCGGGGCGAGCTTTTATTGCCCGCGTGCTTTTTTAATCGCCTCGGAATAACCGAGTATTCTCGGTCTTTTCTGCCCTGTCCGGAAATATAGAAACACCGAGCTGGAGGGGGCGGAAATCTGGCTCGCACTGCACGTATGGAGCAGAGCAAAAACGTGGATTAACGTCGAACGTCGTTGAGCTCCGCGGGGACTCCCTGATTTATTCAGTGAAAAGTCAACGGTGCTTTCTCGACTCCTTTATTCGCTTTGGCCTCTTTCGACCGAAAGTCAGAAGGTGTGTCGGTGTGCGTGAGTTTTTTTTTACCGATAAGTACAATCGCGTAATCGCGCAAAAGGACCGACAATAATGACGCTCGTCCGCGATTATTGCGTTTAACAAATGAAAAATAATAATGCAATAAGGTCGATCATGTTCGATCCCTACAACGACGTTTGATTAGCTGATAATCATAACAAGTACAATAATATACAACAAAATCGTGTGTACCTCACAAGTGCGAGTTTCTTTTTCTCATTCGTGAATTTTTATTACGTGTTTTCTGCGTTTACGCTTATGCGTGACCACTGAAGAACGTTCTCTTTTACATCAAACTCATTAAAACGGTGCATGGGTCACGCACAAGGCTGCGAGGAAAAAAAGAACCACGTTATGTGGAGGAGTATGCCGTTTTCCTTCTTCCTTTTATAAATAGAAAATAGTTTCCACGTACTAGGTTATAATAATAATAACAATAGTAAAAATAATAATGATAACAATAACACAAGTAATACCGCTCGCTGCCGTATGCATATTATTATCGCTCCTACTCTCACGTAACAATATTTGTAGCACACAGAGATTTTCGAAAAACTTCGCAAAGAACTTGACGCGTCTCTAAGACACGCGTCACAGTGTCTATTAGATGTATTCAATTTCATTTAAAATTCTGTATTTTCTCGTATAATTAATAATAATAATCATACGGAGTAAGTAATGTTAATCATAATAATAATAATTCTTACAGACCTATGATTCATTTATAGAGGATTCAAGGGTTTTATCATTGCTTACTTACACATCTAATGACGTTATTCGGTAAACTATGTGTATGTATATTGTATATATAATTATGTATAATATTATAGTATAAAGGTTTCGCGTGTAACCGCGCCGTATAATCCGAGTATTAATCATCTACCTACGCAATATTCGACTAAACGATGAATGTGAAACCATTTTTTTTTTTTTTTTTGGAACTGGTGTTATGTCTTCGCCCCCGTGTTCTTCGCACGCGAAAAAAAGAAAAAGGTTGCTTTTTTGTTATTATCCGACGTACGCCCTGTCGAGATAACGAGTGAAATATTCCAAGCGTATACGTTCAACGTTATACAGATAGTATACGTGTGTCAAGTGTGTGTGTGTGTGTTTGTGGCTCTCGGTGGACGCTTCGAGGAACGTTTTTGGTTTTTTTCTTTTTCGTTTTTATTTTTTCAGTAACACACATCTTCGCAATCGTTTAATTGTCCGTCACCGGTGCCGATAGAAAACATTTCCAGCTCGCCAAACGGGCCGCAGGGACTTTCCTCTCTCGCTTTCAATTGCTTTTTCGTTCCACATATAATGTGCTTCACCACTTGTTCCAAACTTTGCATCGAGTTAAATGCTCATCCATCCCCCTCTTTCTCCCTTTATCATTCCTACCCGTCATCCCTCTCGCACTCCCACTCAGTGGCCCTGGTTATTACCGCCCTTCTAAATACATCCGGAACGCGACGAAGGGGCACGAGCTTTGGAGAGAGAGAGAGAGAGAGAGAGAGCTCCATCGATCTCGTTTCAACGCTAATAATCTCTGTCGCGCGAACGACATTGTCTTATCAGTGAATTCCATATTGGCACCCTCAGTGCCGCTCCAACACTCTATGCACCAGAGAGACAAATGCACGTTCAACTGCATGCACACGCACGCATACACTCGAGCAAGCACAGCACCGAGCATGTTTATCGATTTATCGTCGTTGCACTGCAGCATTTAGTAGGTACCGAGTATCGCGTGGGACCGGCGTACGTGCGTACGCTTTGCGTAGCTGCCTGATCTACTCTCGTAACCCAAGTACACATGAAAATGCACCTATTTTATTTTATTATATTTTTTTAAATATTTTTCATTTATACCTTAAAATTGGTAAGATACACCACGTAACTTCGATTCTCGTTATTCTGTAGGCTAAGTGTTTGACGTTGTGTAAGCACGAGTGCTCGTTGCGGGTGCGCCTTGGTGTACGCGTGCGTATGATTTTCGTTTTTTGCAATTCGAATTCAACAGATTTCGCGTGTGGTGTTCGTGTGTCGTACGTGTTATTCTTTTTTTTTGCTTTTTTTCGTTCGATATTTAGCCTAATTTTTCACACTTGAGTGTTACGTTTTTGTTTTCTCGCTAAAATTTGCTAAACGTCGATCTAATCCAAAAAATCGATTTAAGACTGCCATTGGCTAGGACTAATCTTAAAACTTATATATTTATACAGTTGGGATTCCTCATTTATTTATTTATATATATATATATTTATATTTACGTCTGTCTGTGTCTGTTTATACTATTGTTATGTATATAATAATAACTAGATCTTTTTTAATTCTTTTTTGTTTCAATAAGACGTCGACGATCGGGCAAGAGAGCCGATAATGTACACAACCCTAAGCGTTTTTTGGTAGGAAACATGTTTTTCTCGTCTATATTTCGTTCTGTTTTTTTTTTAATCTTCTTCGAATGCTTTATTTGTCAGTGATTATCGATATACGTTGTCGCTCTTCTTTTATTCGCTATTATTTGTAGGTTACAATTAGATAGATTTGATCTTTCGCCCCGTGTGTCTCGGAATCGAATTCGCAACGGCCCTGACCGACCGTGGCTCGTCAAGCGCGCCACGGTTAAAATGTATGAAGAATAATATTATCGTGTTATTCCATTATTCATTATATCATAGGTATATTCGTAGTAAATAATCCATAATATAACGTATCTGTTTTTAAAATCATCTTTCTTTCAATCTATGCCTCTTATTTTTTTTCAATTTTATCGTTATTGAATATATTTTAGATCAGAGCGGATTGTCGTTTCATGTTTGAGTTATGATAAAAATTTGTAAACACAACATAAACAAACCATGAATAATCGGAGACTTGCGTATCGGTACAATTTCATAATTCGTAATAATCGCTGTGAAGGGTTTGTCGCTCGTGCGGTACACACATTATTTTCGTTTGCAGCGATATTATTATCGGCCGCTTCGTTTGACTTCACTTTTCGCGCGTGGTTGTCAAAACCCGAGAAAATGTTCTCCCCGTTAGCGAAAAAAAGAATTTACAAAAAGAAAAACACATTCTCATCCCTTTTAGCGCAAGCGCGAGTAGCTAACATGTTTAACCAGTGTGTTTCTCGCTCGCCGATTTCTCGTCGACACTTCTCCGTCCGGTTGTTCGCTGCGTCGCCGTTGACGAGGACGAGGACGACGATAAGTGGTAACGTGAAATATTTTTCCTCGGCGGGAAACTTCGAGGGTTTCCTTCTCCTCGTCGTCGTCGTCGTCGTCGTCGTCGACTACGTAAGCTCGGGTCAAGTGAGAAGTCACCGTCGGTGCGGAGACGATGAAGAAGGCCCGGGGACTCGGCACGCGCCCCCTCCGACCCCTCTCCCCCCCCCCCCGCCCCTGAAGAAAGTGCGCGTGAACTTGCTTTTGCCCTCCCCGCCTTCCAATTTCCCTGCCTCTTTCGCACACTGCATCACTGCACTATATACATACACATTAACCTCGTAGCTCAGGGACTCTCGAAGCGCGACAGTGGAGCGCGGCACAGACACGTTCAAAGTTACCTAATTAAAAATTGTCTAACATTCTTCGTCGTTTTGGATTGGTTTTTTCCTGTCCTTTTTCTCTTTAAATACTAATTGGTGATTAAGACCCGGGGATTTCGCCCGGAAGGGAGGCAGATTCTCGATGATGCTATTGCCACAGGTGCTTCTGGCCGAGGGCCGACTGGGAGAAGAGCACCCCTTCATTGAGACACCTCCCGGTGCCTCGGCCTCGGCATCGACTGTCGCACCGATTGTTGCGCACCGACTGCTGCATCCATTGTTGCACACATTGTTGGCCCGTGCTGTTGACGACGTGTCGAGGTTTCGCGGTTCACTCTCACCAGCGTCTTCTCGACTCGACGCTCAGTTCGTGATGCTCCTGTTGGGTCCTGGTCGGACTCTGCACCGACCTGCCCACGAATCACTTGTACAGTATTCGTCGAAATGCCCGACGAAAGTCTTTGTTGAATACGGTGTAAATCACGGGATTGAGGGCTGAATTGATGTAGCCCAGCCAGAACGCGATCGCGAACGCCTGGACGGGTATGTCGAGATCGGGGAACAGCGGCTTGACGATGTAGAGGAAGAAGAACGGCAGCCAACAGGCTATGAAACTACCCATTATCAGTCCGAGTATGAGGGTCGCCCGTTTCTCCTTTTTTCTCGCCAATCTTCGCTTCTCCCGCTCCGGGTCTCGTGGTTTCGGGGGCTTCGACTCCTCCGTCTGGATATCCTTGCTGGAGTGCTTGCCCGGGTCCGCGTGCTCCCTCTTCAGCTTGCCGATGGCTTTTCGGCCGAAAATCGGCCTGCAAAGACGCAGCTTAAGAGGCTTGACCACGGCGCACCTGGACACCACTCCGCTGTCGGATGAGGATGGATCGAACTCCGAGACCATGTCCACGTCGATCCCGACACTCGGCGCGCGGCATCTCGCTGGCATACTGGTGTGGGCTCCGGACGCGCCCTCGCCGGACCCGTTCATCGACAGGCTCGCCATCAGATTCGTCTTCTGCAGCTGTATCGGCATATTTACCTATTTTCAGGTAGGACGCGGTTATTATTTTGCATAGTTGAATTCGATTGTTCATTCATGCGGCAGTTTATCATTTTTTATTCAACCCTTCCAAGGCATTTCTGTTGTCAGGCAACTATTATTTATTTTTTTTATTATTTTTATTTCTGTTTTTGAAAAAATGAATTGAAGCTATGGACGCTAAACACATATTTGAAATCGTTTCGTGTAGTCGTTCTTGCCGTCCCCACATTTATCCACAGTTTCAGTGCGGGCAACCTGAATTATTTTTGTAGATTTTTTTTTTCATATGCTTCCGGGGCGCCGTCAGCTTTTTGCCTTCAGAAAACGGAGCTCCACGGTGTAATTGATGGTCGACTCGTGTTTATCTTTTTTTCACGAACTCGCGATGTGCTGCATCACTCTAGTAGAGTGTAAGTTTCCGGTTCGAGACAAATAGAATCTTACTGCATAATTAATAACTTCGACGGACTCGCATTTGCTTCTGCCCCGGGCCCTTGCTCTCGCGACCCTTGAAAAATACTCAATCACGATGCGTCACGTCTCCTCGATGAAATTTAACACAATTCGAACGCAACTTGTTGGAATTTTCGCGAATTTTCGTAAAAGTATATTATCCATGGATTTACATTTGGCGCAACGATTTTTACGTCAGAGGAATGAAAAATCTTTAATCCAGATAGCCTCGGAAGAGTTAAATAAGACTCGATGCCACTCGGAAAAGTAATTCGACGAAAATACTCACTTTAAGCGTGTCTTTCTCGTCGAGAGCAAGACTACCGTCCCCGGGATCGGCCTCGGAGGTACTGGCGTCACTAGCGAAATCGCACGTGACGATCGGTATCTCGCGTTTCGGCATCGGTTGGTTCTCGATCGTGGCGACGTTGTCCATCGTCCCGAGGGTTCTTCTCGAATCCGTGGCCGGCGTGCTCTGGGTGAAGCTCGTCACTCGTATGTCGGGCAACACCGGTGCCGCTTTCTCTCTGGGCTTCGGTCCCGGCTTGTGAATTCCTCGTCTCGCTCGGCGCTTCGCGGCGAAATATATTCTTATGTAGACGAACACCATTATGCACGATGGTATGTAAAAACTCCCGAGGGCCGAGTAAAGCACGTAACCGATGTCCTCCGACAGCTGTAACACGAACAAAGAAAAATCTTTCTCAGTATGCAGCTCAAACGTGAAAAAATATGTGTATAAAAACCAAAAAATAAAAGTGTTTCCGACAAATGTTGTACATACTGCCGAAGTTTAGGGTAGTCTGAGCGGTAGAGACCCGGGAAATGTAAAATTCAAAGAGATTCAGATAGAATTTCACGAAAAAAATTCATACATATTAAGAAAAATTAACAAATTATTGTCATCACAAAAAAATGTTAGGTTTCCGGGTAATTTGTTTAACTAGTTTTTTTTATCCATTTGGTAATAACTTTTGGGAATTATTATTACGCAAAATCAATCTTTCCAACACCTTCCATATGCTTGAGATTCTTTCAGATTTTTATTCCATTGGGAAACACTCGAAATTTTTTCTGAATTTCTCTGAAACTCACATTTTCTCGGACTGTACTGCTCAGAATACCTTAAATAGTAAAAAAAACTAGTGTAAAATTCGTTGATGCCGGGCATATCGTGTGCTCGCGGTTCGCATGGTTTATTCAGGGTAACTCTTTTATTTACCTCCCGGACCCCAGCGGAGTGGGTTTCCCGACCCCGGAGGTACGTTAATTTCTCGCCTCCGGGTTGAAAATTACGCGGGGCTTTGCGGGTCCGCGGAAGCGTGCGCGTGCCCCGAACCCTCGCGGCGGGCAAGAGCCCGCGCTCGTTTGGGGCTGATGTAATCGCGAAAAGTACAGAGCGCGAGCGAGGGTGCATGTGGGGCGGAGGGGGGGGGGGGGGGTCTTTGGCCTAAGCAGATCACGCAGATTTGTCAGTGTGGCGCGCGAGTGGAGAAAAGGGCTAGGCGCGCGAGAGCCCGAGCGCCAACGTGTATGGCCATATTCGCCCGTGTCCCCGCGAAATATAACGACCAATCCCGGGAGTCCCGGGATGAAAATTCATGAAACTATGAATAATAATGACGGGCTAAGGGGGGGGGGGGGGGGAGTAGGAGAGCGGGGCTACCGCGCGCGCTTTTTTCTGCCGCGTCGCCGCAAGCCCGGGACCTTCCGGAGCGGCGACCAGCATGTATGTTCCGCAACGTGCGAAGAAACACGTCGAGTTTGTGTGTAATTTCGCATAAAAGGGTTTCACCGCGCCGGGAAAAGAGGGCGAGCGTTGGCGGATTCAGCGCCGGGTATTTGGGACGACGATGGATCGATCCGATTCATAAGGTAAACAGATATTAATCGTTACGGTGCTTGCATTGTCGGACCATCGATATGGATCGCTTTCGCTTCCGTGCCGCGCTGCTAGAGGTCTTCTTACGCGGCAAGTTTCCCGGTTTGTCGCAAGTGCAAAGGTTTTCGAAAGAATATGTTATCGATTGCCGGTAAAGATGATGTACGTATTTTTTTAACTACAATTCTTCTCAGGCGTGGCGATGCTCGCGGTGTCTGTGAAAAATGGTTTGTTTGCGGTAACAGCACATAAACCTATGCTGATTCTGCTTTTGGGACATCCCCAAAATCGAACGAACAAGGAATTTCATGCGGGTACCAGTGGTCATCAGGACCAGACAGCGAAGCACGATTTCACAGGACGTGCCCAACGCACAGTTGGGATACGAGCCGAAAAGGGGAAACAAATTTGACAGCAACCCGCCAAGATGGTCCAATTTCCATCGTATAGGGCCGCAGGCGCTCGCGGTCCACCGGGGAATCGCGTGGAAAATTGAAGTGCCATGAAATAACCCATTGTGACAGGGCGCATCGGGCTCTGCATCGTAATTTTTCAGGGCTCGCAGAAGGAATCATCAGGATCAAGCGGGTGTCCATCGAAATCCAACAGGATCCCACGAGGGTCCTCTTGAATCCTTGTCGTATCTTTTTCACTGCCATTTCCACGCCACTAGCGTCCTTCAGCTTTCTCTCGCCCTCTCGTTCATTACTTTCCTTCGTCATAGCCTCGTAGTCCGTTCGCGGCCACCGCAAACGGACGGAACGGAGGCAGCAAACGAAGTGAGAAACATACGAAAAAACAGAGATGACGAGAGTGCCAAGCAAGTCGCTTCATCGCATCATTCTCAGTCGGCTAGGTATGGCCCATGCGGACGATACTCACGACAAAGTACGACGGTAACGATAATAACGCACGATCTTTTTCCCCTGGGAAAAGAGTCGTAGAACAATCTCGAAGGAGCGTGATGTGCGCCTGGAGTGGGACAAGAAAGGCCGAAAGAGAAAAAAAGGTCAGAGTGACGAAATAATTTCGTTAGACGTTATAGTGATTTTTAATGACTTTTTTCTACGACAATGCTATTGTTATTATGTTACTACAATTATGCCGTAGACACATGATCCGGGATAGTCAGGTTCGGATACGCCGAAACGATTCTTCAACCCGGATATATCGGACATCGTATACGATGTTCTGTTTACCATTTTATTTATCGCCACATATAAAACAAACGTGACTCTTTGTTTCGCACTCATGGACCGCATGAACCTATGTTGCAACATTTACATTCTATGTCTGATTTTTTTTTTAATTCAATATTGATGCCTGGTACGTTTGACAGGTTTCGAAATGAAGAGCTGTAAAAGTTTTGTAGATTCTCAACGTGGAGTAAATCGATCAGTAATACGACAAGTGAATTGGGGATGAAACAAAAAGGATATTGCTCCCTTTTTCCATCCTCGAATCTGTCGACGTCTTATTAGGTCCTCGACTTGTCCTCCCCCTTCCCTCCTTCATTCCTGTGACTGAAGAGAGCTGGTTTTTTTCACTTCTGCTCTCCCAACGGTGCAAGCACGAAGTTTCGAGTCTCCGGCGTTTTACTTTCGTCTCGCTCGTCTCGTTCACTGTCAGATTTTGGCTCCCGAGTGTGAGCATACTTTTTGCCCTCCATCTCGTTCACGTCGTAACTCCGTCGTCGCTTCTTTCTATTCCTTTACTTTCACTGCTGTTTTTCGCACGACCCTACGCTATTTCTATATCGAGAGATGAGCAATCATTGGAAGCCGGTGCCGCGGTGCTCGCGTTCGAATCCAATATACTTGTCGCCGCTCTGCGATCCCTCCGCGGAATCCAAATTAGGATCTCTCCCCCAGGGAGGAAGGGTGAGGGGGGGGGGGGGGGACTAGACAAAGGCACAAAAAGTGGTCAGCGCGGAAAAATCCTCTCAACCCTCGTTTTTATTATCCAAACTTTATTTACTTTTACGTTTCATAAAAATTTCAATATCCTAAGATTTTTCTTACTAGCTCGCTCAAACCTCGCCAGACGTCAATAAAGACGTTATTGCTTTTGTAATATTTCGTTAGTTTTTTTTTCTTCGGAAAATACCAACACTGCCATCTTGTTCGTTGTCACGATCACAGCGCGCAATGTCAATCTACCCAGCATGTGACCACCTTGCGTCCACGCAGTCCACTAATGCTACTGATGGCTTGTTAACCCCGAACGACATTGCAGTAACGTTATATTATCCGCTGGCTCGCTCCCGGTTTTCAAGGCCACGGCGAACGCACACCACATGCCGAGCAGTGTGAAAACGAGCAGTGTTATGCAGTGTTTACCGAGCGAAACTTCGACGTCGGTGCGATCACCAGGATCTAGATCCCAGGCGAGAGACGACGTCGACGAGGAGGTAGCGAAAGCTGCGCTTCGCGAGCGAACGCTTCTGTCATCCGCTTTGATGGTAAAGACGAAAATCGTCATCTTCATCGCCTCTTCTTGCCTTGTCACAAAGACAGGGCAGCCAACTACTTCAATATCAAAATCTACCCAATTACAGAATGCAGTTGTGTAACACGTAGGCAAATAATGTCACCTGTTACCTCGAACGACATCGCTGTAGGGGTAGGTCATGCCAGCTCGCTCGTTCCCCTCGACTTTGGTGTCATGGCGAACGCCTCCCCCCCTGTACACACAGCGGCTTGAAAGCGAGAGTGTTGTCGTCGGTTAGAGAGACCAAGACGAGACTGTGGCAATACCAAGTAGAAAGCCGTCGCTGGTTGGACGGCACGAGGATGCGAAGCGCGAGAGGCGAGACGACAGGCAGCAGGAAAAGCAGAGCTTCACGGGAGCCAGCGACACTTCTGCCTTCCACGTGTCAAAGTGGACGTAAACACGTATACACGAACGTGGGCTGGGCGGGGAGGGGGGCAATGGGGAGAGGGGTGGCGCGGAAACCTCGAGGCTTATACACGCGTCACGTAATATGTAGTCGAGACACGTGGGATTTCGTGGCGGCACGTTTCAACGGGCCCTGTAGCATCAGGCTAGCGCGAGCTTCTCTCCAATTAAGTTCAACGGACCCGAAAAAGCTGGGTGCTTCTGTGCTTCAGGCCGGATGCGGCGGCCTTCCCGCTCGGATTCCGAGACCGAGTGGCTCGAAGCAAGATGAAGAGAGTGGGAAAGAGAAAGGGGAAGGAAGAGAGAGAGAGAGAGAGGGCATATACCTAAACCTTGGGTGGGAGGATAGCGAGAGTCGTGGATGCCGAGGGGACACGAGGGTGCGACGAGTCGGAGTGGAGAGCGCGAGACGAGGAGACGCGGATGAAAGCGTCGAGGGACGAAGGGAGACACGGTGAACCAGTGACCCAATTAAATTTCACATTCCAGGCTTCGCAGCTCCGAGGGACGGCCGAGGCTTGCACAGAAGACGCGGAAGAAGAAGTAGAAGAACAAGAAGAACGCCGGGTGGAAAGCGACGAGTACGTACTATACGTCGTAACATTTCCTTCTGCGCTCGCAGCGTTGAGGGACTCGCGGGCTGCTCGTCGCGCTCTCTCGCTCTTTCCCTCTTTCGCTCTCCGCCTCGGCGCCCTCTGCACATTTCGTCTGGCAACTTGCGGCATGCGCGCTCAACACTTTGGCTCTCAGCACTCTATCCCGGGCCTTCTCTCCGCGGCTACGGCTACGGCTATAACCTCCTTCCAGCATTCCGGCTCCCCGTTCTTCTCCGCAGCTCCTATATGCTTTTCGCGCCCTCACTCGACACTCCGGTTCGCGCGGCCTCTTCGCATCGCACACATGTATAAACACACCGCACACCGGCGAATTTTCTCTCCGGCGCATTAAATGACGTTCCTGGATTATTAGCAATTCCTCGGATCTCTCGTGACGCTCGCTTCTCGCTCGACGTAATTTTAATTAACGCCCGCGCACCCGACGCCCTGCGGGTCGCGGGCGCTCCTTTGTGGTTCACTTAGTGATTGACAGTCGACTCCGCGGGCGGGGATCTTTTTTGTTCTCTAATTGCAACCCACGAGCTACTCCGGCCGGAGCACGCTGGGAAATCTCGCTGAAGGAGCCCGGCGCCCTTTGGGTGCCTTTTACTTCCCTTTGCTTTTGCCCGTCTAAGCCGCGTCAACGGAAACCCACGACCGCCGATAAATTCCGCGTTGCTTCCTCGTGCACCGGGCGCCCTTCTACCTCGAAGCCACGGTCGACTTCTTATGTTACTCCCGGAGCTTTTGTACTTACTCGAGATTGGAAGATTGCGGTTGAGGCGCGAGAAAAGTCCAACCTCCACCTTCCAGCGAGGTAGATGGTGCTCGGAAAAATGGAATTTGAAAAATTCAGCCGCGTCCGGGGTCTGTGATATCGGGATATCGTATGGCGCAACAAAATATGGCTTAGGATTTGATGAGATTTCGAGCAACAGTTTTGTATTGCCGTTACATCTATCGAATATCGATTGATCGTTTGGAAGCCGGCAGTTGGTTATTTAATATCGCTAAATTTGGTAACTTGTCAGAAGTAAAAATGTGATTTTTCCGTTTTCCTCGTCGTATGTTCTATTTTAAGGACAAACAGTTTTTTGGAACCAGCGGAAAATTTTCCATCGGATAGGGTTTTTAAACTTTGCGAAATTGAACATTTTTTTTGTTCACATTCTTGGTATCATAAAAAGTATAGAAAAAAAAAGAATTATTCCGATATTTTCCAAGACTGGTGCAAGTAAATCACTGTGGAGAGCCCGTAATCGCTCGCGGTTAATTTAAAAGCGTCTTGATATGAGTTTAAGTTCAACCGGATTCGCGTGGGGTTTTCGCGTGGCGATGCAAAAATAGCAAAGAGCTCTGCGCGGGAGCGTGAAAAGTGCGGCTATGTCGGTCGTCGCGGTCGGGCCGGGAAAAGGTGGACGAATGTGGGGCGCAGAGGGTGCGAGAAACTAGGGGCGTAAAGTTATAAGCAACGTCTGGCAGGAGCGGGCGAGGAACTGCTGTAACCGAAGCGCCGGGATATCCTGCCGTGCGCGTACGGTACTCTCAAAGTAAAATTTAATTTATGTAAATTTATAATGCGCAAGCACTTTGCGGTTTACTCGATGAGACCGGGAACACGGTGCCAGGAGCAGGGACGAATCGCGGGTAGTCACGGTGATTTCATCGTCCCTTGAAACCTCGAACCGGAAGGCAGTGAGCAATAAAGGTAGAGAGATATAGATAAAGAGCGAGAGAGAGAACGAGATAGAGATGTCGATGGCGATAAAGACAGAGGCAGAGAGAGCCGGTGAAAGAGACCCGTCCAGTCCCGGTGGTGAGTACCGAGCGAACCGCATCTCGAATCATTGGTACGTGACGCCGCATGGCTACGGAGTTAAAGCTTTCGTTGTCACGTCTACTCCGCTCACACGCTCTCTCCGACTCTCTGTCTCTCTCTTTCTCTATCTCCCTCATGCTCAACGTTTGTATATCCACGCGGGCTTTTCTTGCACTCGATTCGCGCCCGTCAACCCGCAGCAGCCGCGTCGACAGAGAAGCTTTGGGCGAATCAAACGGCAGGCGCTTGCGCGACCACGCAAACGACAAAGGCTGTTGCGCTAGGTTAGTCACACGTTAATCTCTGCGCGTCGCGCGTTCACTTGTGGATTCCTGGTGGACGCGTTATTTGTTTGTCTTTCCTGTTTTTTCCCCCAGTCTCTTTTTTTCTCTCACGCACGAATTTTGATGCAATATTTGTCGTCGGATTAGCGGAGCAAAAACGATGGCCGCACCACCGCCCCTCCCCCCCTGCCTCTCGGCGTACACAACCGCAGATATCGAAACGCGATTCGATCAAATAAAAGGATTGCCCTGTTTACCGAACGAGAATACGTGGCAAATGTGTACAATAAGTTATACACATTATACCGTCACGCCCGACGTATATATTATATATATCACGTTCGTGTACACAATCGCGCGCTCCTCGACGTCCCATCAATATTTACCATTATAATTTGTCGCGCGTTTTTCCCGCGCGAACCTCCCTTCGTTTAGTCGTGCCCCTTTGGGGTTTTTTTTTCGTCCCTCCGACCTCTCGCGAAGCCCGGATATCCTTCACTTCTTTTCCGGCGAGTTATACACACGTTCTGCTCGTTTCTCTCAGTCTTTCAACCTGTACCCGACTCTTTTCTCTCTATTCCGACTCTCCCTCCTTTCCTCCTACCCTCCCCCCTATCCCCTCCCCGCCCCTTTTCTTCCACAGGTCTCCAGCCGGTCGGCTATCGTCACTGTGCCATCTCGTATTTATGGCAGCTCGTTTCAGTCGTTTTTGCTGAGAGCGACTCACGAGTTTCCAGCGCCAACCAAGGAGGTGACGGTTTATATACCTATACCCCAGCAAATATAGCGGTGTATAGTTTCCCTGTGGGAGTAGCTTGTTCCCACTGCTGCTTTTGCCGGCTGCCCCTATTGTCCTCCTTCGGCTTCTCTCCTTTGTCTCGACGATATCATCCGGATCGACTCGCGTTTTTCCAATACCCGACCATTCTTTTTCAACCCCCCCCCCCCTCCCCCCCTCCACTGCTCACCCTTCCGGGCCCTCTCTACGCGCCACCCGTCGGTCTCCTTTCCGCTCGTCGTCTTCGGCTCGGTTTTCCTCCACCACCCGGAGCGTCAGACCCGGACAAGACCGCGTTTCCTTTCCGACAACGTGGTGTCTTTCCGTTTCCTTCAATTCCACACCCTCATCCCTCTCCTCCCCTCCCCTCCTCACCCCATCGCCATCACCCCCTTCGTTTCATCCAGCATGCAACTAGCCCTGGACACCCTCGATGCATTCATCGTTTTCCCGGTTCGCATTCTCGCCTCTCCACCCCTTTTCCGCGCTTCTTATCCCCGAAGCCCATTTGTTTCCAGTTCTGCCCTGTCTCGCATTGGCCTCTCGCACGTTCGAGCGTGACTCTCCGACAGTTTGAGCTCTCTCTCTCTCTCTCCATTTCCACGTCTCAGCGTGCAAAATAAACGACTCTTTTTCTACCTCCCTCTCCCTTTCTCTCCTCGCCTCCGTCTCGGAAACTTCGGGCAAGGGTTGGAAACTGCCAGGCAGCAGCTTTAAGCCGCGCCGTCACGAGTTCACGCGCGCAACGCCCGAGTTGAGCGGCGATGCAAATGAGAACCGGCCCGGAGTCGATGCGCTCGTTGTAAATGCTGAGGATGGAAAAGAAGAGGGCGAGGCTGAAAACATCGCCATGGCGGAATCCCGACATCCGGCAAAAAGATCCGCGAACACACAACACGTAGCACGTAGAGGGCTGTACAAACTCGATGGATACACAGCGGAGCCGAAGAAAAAGGGCGGAGGAAAATCGATTATCTTTCACTTGTTGTTCGGAACAATGTCCCACCCTCAGCTAGTGCACAGCGATGCAGTCAATTTCTTTGTCGTGGTCGCCGTCGACGTCGTCGTCGTCGTCGTCGTCGTCGTCGTCGTCGTCGTCGTCGTCTGGAGCACGTTCTATTCATCACGTTTGTTTTTGTCGCTCTCGTTACAATTTCACGATAGTCGCACCGAGGCTGCCGAAAATTTACGACAGTCATTCAATTACTTCCTTTCCGAATTTCCGCTTTTCTGCGGGTTTCGGTCGATGACGCAGAGAACCGCGCGGTAGGAGCGAAAAAACGTACCGGCAGAAGAAGTGACGAACGAAGAGTCCACACGGCGGGGCTGCGTCGGTTACGATAGACTTTTGTTCTGCAACGTCAATTACTCGGGCGCGAAATGATTCGAGGAAATTGCGGGGGCTCTCCTTCGGTGACCGACTGGAAGAGCGAGCAATGCGCCGCGATGAGAGTCGCGAAAAATGTCAGAGATAACGTGTGGCGGGGAAAATGCGGCTGTGACCTTGACATGTAGGAAGACGACGATCGACGAGCGCGCGGATTTTTCTGCATCGCGAGGTCGAAACTTTCACTTCCGGTCACTCCCTATCCTCGACTCCCAACAGCCCCTCCCCTCCCCGCGCCCACGGCCTCTTCTTCATCTTCCATTGTCTCCTCACACGCTCTTTTTGCCCGCTTCCCACCACTACGTCCCTTTTATCCCATCACCCACCGACAATACGGTCAAGCGGATCATTTTTCATCGTCCCACGGTTTTGTCGTACGCTCATAGCATCCACATCACGGACGCGAGCAGTCAATGTCGCGTGACGCTGGAATATGGAGTGACCCTTCCGTGCACAACCCACATGCGATTCTTTTCCACGTGAGCATCCACCTTTTTTAATCCCATTGTGCGGTGTGCCGCGCCAGAAGAAGTGCAACATGAGTTTCGCGGTTTTTATCGCGTGTCCTCGAGTATGTTTTGTGTCTTTCGGGTCACCTTGTTACCAGGTACCGGAACAGAGGTCGACTCGCGTGACGTTGCTCGGAGGAACTGAACTATGAGAGTAAAAGGGGAATTACTTCAGTTCCCCAACGGGACCCCGCAGAAGACTGGGTAAAAATGTCCCAGAAGAGAGACACTGGGTTACTCTAAAATCACAGCAGTTTTCATAAAAGAATGTACAGCGCCACATTCTGCCCGACTCGAGAACTGATCAGTCTCTGGCTGGGCCGGATTATCTCTGCCAGGTCCTGACCAGTTACCGACCTGGTGCCACATTTCACGTCGCAGAATTTCTACCAGGCGTCTGTACCTACACATACAACTCTTTCCCCACAGAAAATCCTCTTTTAGCAATCCCATTGTGTGAGGCGCGCGCGCTGCACACGACGAAAATGGCATAACGCAAGAGTCTTCACCTTCCCACGTGCGTCTTCGAGCGCGTTGAGTGTGTGTTTGGGTCACCTCATTATACCGCGTAGCCACCAGACCGTCGTTCCCCAAGGCTGCTGACTTGCATGCGACGTCGCTTTGAGGAAGGGAAGTGAGTCGCGCGCGCGGCTAAAGGATGATAGTAAAAGGGGCGAAGCACTTCGGTCTTCCAACGAGACCCCAAAGACCGGGTAACAATATCCTCGGAGAGCAACACCCGGCCACTCTGAAATCACACGCGGTTCCCGACCGCCTCTCTGCAGTCCCGCACCGACGCCCCAACGCGGGTCGTATACGTGTGGCATCAGGTATAAAACCCGCTGCCATTCAGAAATGGAAGAAGACGCGTTGTGCTAAGAGAGTGAAATATAAACGTTGTAGAGCTACTCAAAGACCCCCCGCGCACTATCGCCACACATGCAAACGTATATACGATCACCTATACGTCAATCCACCCGCAGAAGGTGCGTCCACGGTCATATGTACCCAGTCATCTACTCCGCGCAGTGGCTGGATGGCCGACTGCACGTGGTGAGGTCTGAAAGTCCGGCGGAAGGTGAAGGAGGAGGGGTTTCGTTATTTCAGGTGTCTCGTTATGCGGCTCCACCCGCACCACTTATCTGATACCAAAACGGTGAAAATTTTGCCGGCTGGTCTCATCTCCAGTGCGAGCGAGGAAGATGGCGACTCATCAGAGGGTGAGCACCAAAGGTAGAACGAGACAGGGTTCTAGCAATATATAAAGTGGTCCGAAGGACGGTACAAGCACAGGAACCCGGGGTCGGGGTTGGAAGGGGGGAGGGCCGGGAAGAGGCTCCGGTCGTACGGCGCTTTCGCCAGAGGTCTTCACTTGAATTATTCCACGACGTACGTGACCGTACGTGCCTTGGCTGACGTCGGAGGCTACGTTGACCGGGGGATGCAGCGAGGAAATAGCAATATAGTCCCCGAGAGCGCAATGACGTCGACATCGTCTCTGGATAGTTCACAGACGGGGCCACGGTGCGGCAGCCAAGAGGGAAGCAAGAGGCAACCCCGTGTTCAGCGGTCGGGCTGCGGTCAGACAAAAGTTCGTCAAACGTTCCCGGGGTTCTGTGTATAAAGTAGCTGCTACGCGCTCGCAACGACATTGGCCATAGTTCAATATACGGCTCGGCCAACGTCTGGCGCACAACGGCAACATCCACTGCTGCTCCTGTATATACACACTCGGCTCTTTGGCCCGCGCGGCGCTTCTATCGTTTTCCCGATGCGCTTTTCCCCGTCTCGGGTTTATTTCACCGCAAACACGCGCGGCGGCAGTCAAATCGAACAACGAAAATGCAACCTACTGGCGGTCAGACGGCGCCGCAGTGGAAACGGTCAGTCACGGTCAGACCATTCCGCACGCGCTTCTTTGCGGCTCGCGAACGTACGAGAGAGCGATCGTCGGACTTTTGATGTTATACACCACCCGGAGAGACGGATTCTTCTTGCTCGCGTGCCGGGAAACGGCATCAACTCGTATACTCCCCGGGATACGGAGAAAAAGCGTTTCGAGGAAATCAGTCGTAAAGGATTTCATTCAATGAAAAGACGCTAAAGGTTAAGAGTTCCGTGGAAGAGGCTCCAGTGGAAATGGCCGGCAACGGGTCAGACGTCGAAATGGCCTCGGTGCTTTTCGCCGCGCGCGGAGTCGACGAGAGTCCGCGCGGCACGAGGCACTCCGCCGACTCTCGGTTTGTATCGGGCTTTCCTTAAACTTTTACTCATTTTCCGCTTCTCTTTTCAGAGCTCCTTTCTGCGGCCCCTCCGTGACCAGCGGTGCGCGGCGGCAAAAGGAGGAGGAGGCGCAGCAGCCGCACCAGATTTAAAAACTCATCCGAGCGCGGGGCTTTGATTTTTCTCCGCGAGTCTGACAGCATCGGCTGAACCGAAGGGACCCGGGGCTTCGTCGATCACGTCTCGCTTGCCCGGCCGTGGGCACCGGCGAATTCGAAGGAATAAAAGGACGACGCTGTAAATGAAGGATGAAAAAAAAAAAAAAAAAAAAAACCGATAGAGTAACACACAGAGATATACACGGCGAGAGCAAAGAAGAAAATGTCGGAGTTACGGTTCATCCGAGGAACATGCTCGTTTTCTTGCCACGGGCCGCACGAGGGCGCGGGGGAAGGGGGAGGGGGGGGGGGCGTCCCGCGGCTCTCGGGCTTTGAAACTCTGAAAGCTCCGCGGCCCCTCAAGTTCTTCGCTGTGTATCGTGTACTTTACTCGGATCGAGATTCGCTACTTTTTTTCGTCTCGGTTCATCACTGTATCTATCTGTCTTTCTAGCTGACTAAAAGCTCGTGATACGCTGGTTCGGCTGTTACACCGAAACACGGATTAGCTTTAAGACTACACATATAGCGATAGCGAACCGCCAGATAGTATAAACATGAATATAGCATGTGTTATTTATTTATTATACAGTGGACGGGACCACTGAAATTACAATGCCCAAGAAATTACATCAAAAAATTACAGCAAAAGATAAGGCCGCAATAAATCAAACCGAGATAATTATAAATGATTCTAAATGTTACATACTAATTCCTTACACTCTGTCCGGAATCCATAAGTGCAGCGTTAACCGAGCGTAAAAAGGTGGAAAAAGTTAACAAACGGCACATTGCCATTTCGAAAAATCCGCCGTACATACATGTAGACCAGACTCCTTATATTATATAACGTCAGTTACCCGCATCTTCACAGCCACAAAGTCTACATCTGAGTCGAGTCAACCGAAATTCTGTGTCTCGCTAAGAGGGGGGAAGACGCGCGCGCGCCAAAGGGTTAGATATGTATATAGACAGAGAATGAGAGAGAGAGAGAGAGGACTCGCTCAGTAGTAGAGGCCACATTGCGGTCAGACACTACATATCTCGGGGCGCCGCCACCACTCAATCACTTCATCACTCTCTCTCGCTCTCTATCTCTTGCTCTAACTCGATGTCTCTACATTCAGGCCTTTTCCCTCGTACGTAAAGACTCACACACAGCGAGCTTGATGTCTCGATCCGACACGTTTTAACGACGATCACCCTGTCCCGTGTATATCTCCTTGGATCGTGAAAACTGGTTTGCTCGTTCCACGGGCTGTTATGGCTCGTCAGGTGAAATAAATATTTTCAGCTACACGAGAGGAGGACTGAAATCTTCAATGAAATTTCCACGAAGCACTGCGGCTGCAGCAGCAGCAGCAGCAGCAGCAGCTCGCCTGGGGATACATATACACGGTATAGACAGGCGGATAGTTATTCATCGACATGCCGCATGCCAATGATAATTCTCAGCGAGCCTCGCTCTGTGCGGTGCTCGTGCACCGCAATTAATTGTTACCTCCTCGCTGGTACGATTTTATGTTACGGATCGAGGGGTGGAATGAGAAGGAGAAAGAGCGGGGCGGGGTAGGGAGGGAGTTGGGAGGACTCGCAAAACGAGCAGCGAATCGATGGGGGACTAGAGTGGAAACGATGGCGCAAAAGCTCTCTCGTAAGCGGCATGTCGGATCGACGACTATGCGATTAATTCTAATTTGTGCTGGGACTGACTCGTCCCCCACTCCCTCTCGTCATCCGCGCGCTTATCCTTTTCAACCCGATTGCTGCGACCCACACTCTCTTGCGCTCAACCATGCGGACAGCGACGGCCGCGATGATGCCGTGTAATGCGATGAGAGCCGCGGCCGCCGCCGCCCCGCATCGTATTCCGAGTGTTCAAATAATCGAGTACACAGGGAATGTGATATTTGTTTCTTCCGCTGCTGGAAACACACGTATATATCTGCATTGACGATATTAAATATGGAGTTTGAAGGGTTTGCATTAAATATTTACAATTTATCGCGGCTCGTTCGCGCATTACATAATTCGATTTCAAATTCCTGGAGATTTACGCGCAGATATATATTCAATATGAAAATATTTGTCCGCGCATATTTCGCCGGTGTGACCCGTGGAATTTTCCGACCCTCCGGCCGAAAATTACGCATGCACGGAAATTACATTTACACTTTTGGTATTCGCGGGAGAAATTTTCCGGGTTTTTTCGGTATACTTACACATTTTACATGCCGCTGATGCATCGCGCGCGTGCTTGTGTGCATTTGTTAGCGTGGCCTGCACTCGGATTTATAAATTGCCGTTAAATTTATCGGATGCCCTTCCGTACTCCGCTCTCTCCATTAGCAAGATCTAGATGCGCAAATATTTGCCGAAATTGATACTGCGCTGCAGTTGCCAAACTCTCGCGCGACGGAAAGGAATTTTTTACTCGCCAAAAGTGAAATAACTAATTTCTGGTCGTGTTGGGGACGCACTAGTTTCGGTCTTCATAAATGAATTGCTATTACAATTATTATGAAAAACCCTATTATACAACTTAGCTCTTATTTTTTCAAATTCATTAAAAACTAAAAAAAACACACACATTTGTAAAGATCGAACGTGACTACACTGTGACGTAAAAAAAAACCGGAAAACTTTTCCCAATTTTTTGTTCCGCGAAATTGTAACCAAAAAATTATAGCTTCTCGAGCGAGTCAATTCAAGTACAAACAACCGCACGAGAGTCGCTGCACCTGGGCCACCAGCAAGAATAAACCGCGCCTTAGGGCCCGGATTATTCTTACTTAATGGAATGGGCGTCATTATAGGAATGTTAGCATTCGTACAATAATGCCCATTCCATTAAGTGTCAATTCTGACGAAAAATCATCAGTCAGTTTTCATTATTCACTTGCATCGAGAGTCGCGAGCGCCGAGCGTGCGCCGCGTGTGGGAGTTTGCCGAGAGAAATTAAACCGTCAAATTTTCATTGGTACTGCGGGTGTCGGCGGTGCGGGGTGCGGGTGGGAGGCGGGGGTAGGGTTTCTGTAACTCTCGTAAAACGTTGAAAGAGAAGTAATAATGGGCAGAGTTAGGTACACGGCAAGGGGCGAGGCGGGGGAAGTGGGGTACCGGGCGGGGGGGGGGGGGGGGGGGTTGAAGGCTCGGGTAGTATTATGGAGGCAACGAAACGATGGCGACGCCGGAAAGCGCGGAACGCGCACTCGCCTGTGCCAAACGAAACTCCCGATCGTTCGTCCTCTCGTGCTCGCGTGCAACGGGAGCTCCAACGCCGAGCTCCCACGTACGGGTAATTCAGATTTCAATTTGGGCTCCGGGGAGCCGCGCCGGAGCGACGGGCCGCGGCGCGCGCGAGGACGATCGAGGGCGCGAGCGTGTATAGCGAGCGAAACGATGCGGGAGCCCGTGGCGCCAGAAATTGGCGCTCCAGACGCTCTAAAAATCATACGCGCGCGTTCGCTTCGTGAATTTCCCACAGTTAATTAACTGTTCGAGAGGGCACAACAGCGGAGTCAAGCGCGCGCGCCGAAGCTTTCATTCAATTACTTTATTGTTGCTTTTTAATAGCGGGTACGCCGGGTGATAACGATCCTCGTCGTTTTACAACTTTTTGGCGACGCGCGCGTCATAACGTCGTTTGATGTGCACGAAAAGGGGCCGTTCGTCGAGGACCCTTCGTGATACAACACACAACGCGATGCGATAAAAGAATTACCTCCGGTATGTATTTGTACCTGCCTACGCAGATTTTTGTAATATTTTGAAGGTGCTGCCCGTTACTTTCATAAAAAATTCGACTAGACAGAAGAAAAAATTCATCGTTACACCGTCCGAATTGGCGGACCAACGGACATTCAACACAAACGCAATTTTGTATCGTAGGGTAGATGTACCGTTAGTGGCCATTTTTATTATTTTATTCATCAAGTAATTTATTTTCCCATAACTGCATGTTGATCTTTCGAACAAATTCATATAGAATTACCGAATGATCTACTCGATGTTTTTTTTTTGTTATTTAATTATTCATTTTATTCCTTGGAGTAAGATAGGCACAATCGGCCCTAAGGTTGCCAAAAACGGTACTGCTAGCATATTTACTGAAAATTCATTTGGCATGTTAGCAGGATAAAAATATCAGACAATCGATCTTATCCTCATTACGAATGTGACAACGCGGAAAAAATCAATCTGCGCCATGGAAAAAGCGACAAAATTTCGAAACCAAAAGCGAGGTCCAAAATACTCGTAAATTTCGATCGGGTCGCATTTTTCCCTCATGCCTCGCGACCTCCCCATCCGAATACCAATTCCGCGACTACCAGCGTCCGACCTCCCGCGTAAATAATGATAATTTATATGATCGACCGACCTGCTCGCGATGTCGCGCGCGCGTTCAGTCGCGATCGCGGCGTGTCCCCGCCGAACTGGGCGAAAGAATTCGCAGTAAATAGATATACACACCACGAGCGCTTACCTTTACACAAGCGTCGCGCACACACGCTGTGTGCGGTCCAGTCGAGTAATTCTAATTTGCCGTGCGTACATACGAAACCGGATAATGCAAGCCCGGGGTGGTTTTAATCGCGGTCGAGCGGTCCCGGTGTCCCCCGCGCGGCTTCGGCGGCGGCGTCGGTAGCGGTGGTGGTGGCGAATGCATTCAAACGCATTATTGGCCCATTATACGAGCTCCTGGGCGACGTGTGCGCAGCCCCGGCGCTGCTGCACGAGCGCAGATTCGCGGCTGCTACGTGCCGCGAGTTTCCGAGTACGCGCAACCTCTGTGTTCCCAAAGCAAACTAATAGGCGTGTCTCGAATTCCCGTGTTTCACGTGTCTTCGCGCGCGAGTGGATGAGCCCGAAAACAGGCATCGGATAGACGGAGAGATAGAGTTACAATCCGCGGGGCGGAAGGGAGGAGGAGTGGAGGGAGGGGGGGGGGGGGGGGGGGTTGGAGTGTGGAGCATAGGAGTTCCGAGCTCAATGACAGCAGAACGAGAGGCATCGACGTGACCTCATGGTTTCCCTCGTTTGGGATGCTCGCGGGGCTTTTCGCTCTGATACACTCGACCTCCGAATAATCCAGTATGTGTCGGTGACGGGAGGATAACAACACCGAGCACCGACGACGACGTGCAGACGCGGTGCTGCCGATCGGTAGCTCCGGCCGAGAGACGACCACGACTCTGTCCCTGATAACACCGGATGGAACCCATATAGGACTCCAAAAGTACCCTTTTCCATGATCAGTCTAACTTTTATAGGCGTAATGCTAAGATTAACATTAGGGTAGATGCACCGATTCTGGTCACTGTACCAGTTGCGGCCATTTTCACTATAATTTATTTCAAATAGTTGTTTTCCTGTATTTTCATGTTGATACTTGGACAGTATCCATACAATTTTGTTTCGTTTTAACAATACAAATAATTCTGTCCTTTCAAAGTCGATGGCCAAAGCTGGACCAAATGTGGCCAAAAACGGTACTTCTACCATGCGCCTGTAAAGTTAGTTTCAATAGCGATTGCTTTTTTGGAAATGATAAGCGTGGAAATGGATTCCCAAGTTGGGGACTTTAGTGCACTAAATGCTCACAAATGGACCCTTTGGTGTTATCAGGGTCCCGAGCCAACTCAGCGGCGCGGCGTCCACGTACGCGCGCGTCCATATTCGATTAAACCGCGCGCGTGCGTGTTTACCGCTCTTGGCCCAGGAGAAACCATCCGCGGAATTGCTAGAAGTTACCGGCACGGTCACGGTCGCATACTCGGAACGCGCGCGCGGGCGTTTCGCCCGCTCGGTCGGTTCGCGTGCGACCATCGTCCCCGTCGCCCGAAAACAGAGAGAGCGGTGCGCCCGGACGTTCGACTCGATCGAGCGGACTCGCGGTCGGGACGTACGTGGTTTGACTGCGGCCCCGCGTGATCCGTCCATTATCAAGCGTTTTCCACGTACGCGAACGGAGCGCACGGACACCGCCACGAGGCCTTGTTATTCACCGCATCGGACGCATCCCCCGAGTGCGCATTATATACAGCAACAGCAGAAGCAGCAGCAGCAGTGGCGGCAGCAGTAGCAGCAGCAGCAGCGGCAGTTTCTACCGGTACACGTAACATCCCCTCGAACGCGGTATATTAAATCCCTAATTTATTTGAGGACCCAGGAGAATCGAGGCGGCTACGGATATGGGCTGTGTGCTATGTGTGTGTGAAACGAGTACCGCGGGCGGACTTCCCGCAGTCTGCGCACGCCGAGCGGTAGCAACTGTGTACACGTATAGGTCGTTCGAGGCGCGTCGCCGCTGTCTGACCGTTGCTCACTGTTTCCACTCGAGCGCGAAGACGACGCGCGTCCCGCACCCGCGCGACTCGAGCGCGATGCCGCCGCGCGTTTCTCTTCTTCGTCCCATCGGCGATATTTTTGTCGTTTTACCGGCGAGGGGGGGGGGGGGGGGGGGGGGAGGCTCGTCGAAATACCCCCCTGCGTCGAAATCCAATTACAGTGCGGTTTTCGCAGTCGACGTATCTCGCTCGTTCGTCGTGTTTCTCTGCCACTAAACAAGCTCGCCAGCGGCAGCGAGAGAGGGAGAAAGAGACGGCGAGAGAGGGGATGATAAAAAACGTGGAACGAGCGCAGGACACAGAGAACCCGGGGTGCTTCTACAGCCGAACACACGTGCGGTGATGTGCGGCAGGGGGGTGGGTGGTTCAAGGGGAGGAGGAGGTCGAGGGGCGACGAGGGGGCACGAAATGACGAGATGGAGGGAAATCCAGTGAAAGCCCCGGTGGTCCCTGCCTAACACAGATGCGTGGTATAACTGAAATCCAGCTAACGCGATAGCTGGATTTTCCTCGCTCTCCCTTTTTTTTTTCTATTTTCTCACTCTCACTCTCTTTCTCTCTCCCTCGCTCTTGCCATCGTTCTCTCTCTCTCTCTTCCCCATATACGAGCGGTGTACATGGAGTGCGCCAACGTTTCGTTGGCTGCTGCTGCTGCTGCTCCTGCTGTGCTATGGCCACCACTAGCGGATTTTATTAACGCGCCACGTTTCTCCTGCTTTCTCATTCGCGTTCTCCCGGTCGTAGTAAACTACAGCGCTCTCCTCACCTCTCATCGGCCGCCGCCGCTGCCACACACCCCCTACCCCCGCCTCCTCCCCCCTGTCTCGGTTTTCCCTCTCAGCCACTGCAAAAAGCTTCGGATAATGGTCGGTCATCCGTCGGGGTCGGGTTTACAGCGTGCAGCCGCACCGGCCAACCCAGCGCCGGGACACACCGGGCTCGAGCTATAACCGTAACCGCGTGACAAACCATAAAGATACGTCGACGAGGGAGCGAGAGGTAGAGAGGGAGACAGAGAGAGATAGAATGGGAGAGAGAGAGAGAGAGAGAGAGAGAGAGAGAGAGAAAGGGAGAGAGCGAGAGAGAGAGAGAGAGAGACGAGGACTGAGTGCCGGAGGGTAGAAGTCGCGGGACGTTGAGAGAGACAGAGAAAACGCCGGAGGGAAAGGGGTGAGAGCGCTGTCATGCATCGCTAGGCCCACGAGCTCGTTCCCCCAGCTAATTCCCACGCTCGCAGCCACGCGGAGCAACTATTTTTTCTCTCTCCTTTTCAACCTTTATTTCTCTTTTTTTTTTTTTTTCAAACTCTATTGGGTGTTTTTTAAATTATTTTCTTAACGTCCCGCGTGCGCATGTGCAATTTTTCTCGATACTTCGCCAGCCACACGTGTATACCTTCCTCGCCGTTATCCTTTAACTATTTTTTCTCCCAACTTTACCGTCACTGTTTATTTTTTTTTTCTCCATCGGGTTATTTCGAATTTATTTTCTTAACGTCTCGGGCGCAGGTGCATTTTTCTCTGTACTCTTTCGCGGTACCTTTCCCGCCTCGTAGCTCTACATTTTTTTCTCTCAATCACGATTTTTATCCATTTGTTTTCTATATTGGGCTCTTTTTAATTATATTTCTCGCGTAATATAAACACACACACACACATCGTTTATAAATAATTTATTGTGCAAATACACGTTCACTGTACACAAAATTAATCTCAAATATTTGTTTTCCACGGGCAAAATCACGCCGCGTGTGCACCGATAGGCCGATGCTCGTTCTCCCCGATAATTTCCGCTCACGGGGCGACTATTTTTTCCCCTCCAACCTTTCCCTTCTTTTTTTCTTTATTGCGTTACAGTTTTTTTTTTCTTTTTCAAATTATTTTCTCAACGTTCTCGGTGTACATGCGCGTTTTTCCCCGCAATTTTTCCACCTCCGTCTGTCTTCCTTCTTGGCCTTATACATCCCCCAACCCTTCGTTCATTTTTTGCGCTTAATTCGCGCATCCTATTCCGCTTAGCGCTCGCATTATTCTTTTCCCATTTTTTTGTCCGCGTTTTTACCGCGACCCCGGCAGGGGGGGGGGGGGGGGGGACGCCGGCTCCGTGTGCGAAGGATCATACGTGTCGTGCGCCGCGCGTTGTGTTGGGTACAACGCATAGGATGGCCGGTATATCGAGTAAACCGGGTTATACATGCGTGCATAACGGGGCCACCGGGCCGGACGAACCGCGCACTTACGCTGTGCCCCTTGCTGCACGACGGACTATCTTCTATTTAGCACGCGGGGCTTCGCGAGCGTGAAATAAAGAGGGCGGTTATAATGCGCTCGCATTCGTGTACATTACCGCGAACGCTCGTGAGTGCGGACATAACCCAGGCGAACGCACACATGACGAGAGCTGCACCTACGCGAGTGCCTCCCAGCTGAAACTCCCGGGTCGAAAAATCTTGCCTGCGGAAAAGACCGGCGCGCGCAAGGTAAAGCGACAGTTATTGGCTGGCTAGGAGGCCGCCGGTGATTCGTCGGCTGAAGAGGCTGCCGACGACTGCCGGGCGGCCGAAAAACTGCACCGCTCTCGCGATTTCTATTCCAGGGTAATACCCGCGCCGCACCGAAAATTAGGGCATTTTCAATGTTGTTTATCGGACGATTTTTCGCTCCCGCCACTCCATATCCGCAACCCTCATTCACCGACCGCGTACTTTCGCTCTTTACACCGTCCCCTCGTCCCTCCTTCCTCCCCCCAGTCATCGTTGCCCTCGGCCCGGCCCGTTCTCGTTTAACCAAACTTTCCAACGACTAATTACTTTGCTCTCGCTCACCCGCGGACCTTCCGCGGGGCTTTTTCCGCTCTTTTCATTCCTCCACCACCGGCTGCACGAGCAACTCTCAGCTATCGCTCGCAGTGTGTGTTTCTGGGAGGGCGGCCCTGACGGGGGGAGAGGGTCGAGGGGGCGGTGGTAGCATTTTTTTTCGCTGGATCACCGCTGCCCAGTTACGCGAAGGAGCGGGACAAGTGGGTGGAGGGGGGGGGGGGGATAAATGTGAGGGAGACGGCTCGTCGATTTTTCCCCGTTACTACGACCACAACAGGTACAGCGGTGGTTACGCGCTGTAGGGTAAGTAGGTGTATTGTATGCTACCCCACCCCCGACCATCCCCCACTCTCCACCTCGCGCCCCACCTACCTCAACGTAGTGGTCATTAACGCTAACGAGAAGAGTGCCAGTGGTTATAACGTTCTCGGTTATGGCTCTCGACTGGTCGTTGCTTCTGGCGTTACAGACTACACCACAGTCTCTCCCTCTCTTTCTATCTTCGCTATCGCAGCGCCATTCTCATTGGCGTTTTGTTGCCGGTGTAAAAACCCCAAGAGAGAAACAGCGAGAGAGAGAAAGGGGGAGGAAGGCTTTTGCCGTCGTTAAATCTCGCCGCGCAGTAGCGAGACTGAAAATAGCTACGTGCCATTGAGTAACGAGTATAACAGGAGTGGCTGCCGGAGTAGCCGGACGATGAACAAGTAGAGTTATTACCAGTGAGCATATCTGATTTACCGGATCTCACCGCACGCGGCCGTTATTCCTCAGCCGCGATACATACAAATTGCAAAGTTGTTTTCAAATCACTATTAATAGGCGTTCGCCCTCGTTGCAACCGATACCGATGGAAGCTGTTCAAAGCGAGGAGTGTATATACGTTGTGAGAAAAAGCACTTCCCCTTGTTTATAGTGGAGCTCGCAGTTGGTCGACATGTGTCGGAGTCTCGCGATTCCTAGGTTGAGGCACGTTACACACAACGTTTACAAAGAGGCTCGGCCGAGCCAATTCTATTTTAGTTGAGTTGCGAGTAATTTTTTTTTTCTTTGAAAAGTTATCGTAAACGTCTCGCACTGATTTTCAGTTGCATTCGATTTTTCCTTTTATTCACTTTCCATATTATTATGAAGCACCGAAGGAATAAAAAATGTTGAAAATAATCCTTCTAGCACTGATTTACTGCGTTATCATAATTTTACCTTCGTTCAGTTTCAATAATATTGCGAACCGCGTCGGAACGACGAAAATAAATGTTGTTCAGTAACATCGCACCGCCAGTTATAACTGATTTACCGAATCTGTACCGTACAGACCGTATTTTCCGCCGCCATAAGTTACAATGTTGTTGTTCAAATCGCTATTAAAAGCTTCGACCCTCGACAGACACCTACCTCGATGCCACGGCGAATACCGCGTACTGTCCATCGGTCGGAAGTGACAACAGAGCGCGCGCCGGTACCGAGAAAAAGCTCCACCCCTGTTTACAGTGTACAACACACGCCGCGGTCGTTCAGAGCGCTGCACGTGTGTCGGAGATTCGTGTAATTTCCAGGTTACTCTGCCTCCACGAGTCGGGATACGCGACACGTGCAGCGTTTTCGAAAAATCGACTCGTGGCACGCTGGAGCCAATTCTATTTCGGTGAAGCGGTAAGTGGTACCTTCGCTCATCCGGCAGTCGCGGACTATCTCGTCGGACGCGAAGTGGGCAGCAGAAAATTCCGAGAGGCAGGGGAAAAACGGTCGGCGGTGGTGGCAGCGATGGTTGGAGGGGCTGGGGGGGGGGGGGGGAGGAAGTACATAAGTTCTCGTTTTGCTTAGCGAGTGCCAACTGGCTCGAACCGGTACGTAATCAGCACCTTCGTCGCGTGGCACATTCTCGCCGCGGCTCTGCGCCCCATCTTCCTCCCCCCTCACCACCACATCCCACCCCTTCGTCGCCATCGAGTGTACACCGGGCAAAAGTGGTGGAAAACGCGCCTCACGCGAAACGAGGCTACGGGTCGCCCTTGCCTCGTCGCGCGCGGTCGGCTCTCGCGCTACCTGCGCCTCGTGTTCGCGCTATATACGTGCGCGTCGCGCGCGCGCTGCTGTACAACGTGTTATACTGTACACGTTGCACGTTGGCTCGTCTGACTGTGCAACGCGCGCGAGCGGCCCCGTAACTTCCGGCCAATTTGCATGCTGCACGGTTTTTGCTGAGGCCGGGTATTTACCTGCCCGGAATATTCGTCCTGGCGCGTACATATATAGCCACGGCTTTGGCCAGCAGCAGCGCGATGCGGCTATGACGCGCGCTCGCGCTACGCGCCTTAATCACTACCCTCGAGAGAGCCACGCGCGGGAGTTGCGGGCGGACCGGGGGAAGGGTGGGGTGGGGGGGGGGGGGGGGGGCGAGTGCCCCCTGAGCGGCGAGCAGCCGACCGGCCGGACCAGTCACGAACCTCGTGGCTCGATTCGAGAGAGCTTCGCCGCGCGAGCGGAAAAGTATGCGCGTTTTGCTCTTTCTCTGCTTTTGCTGTGCTCCCGCTGCTCCGCACGCGCTACATGCACAACACGTAGTTTTTTATCCCGCAGTGGAGGCGGGATAAAAAATGCTGAACGGCGCGAGCCAGGAAAAACAGAGCGCGGAGGGGGAAGCGGAGCGAGTGAAGGAACGAGGGGGAAAAAAAACGCGACAGGAAACTGAGTTTAGCAGTTTTTTTACGCTCACCCATCGCGCGCCCTCTCGCTCGCTCGAAGAACGTTCGTGTTCGTGTGTATACATACGGCGAACGAGCTTCGCTAAACGTCGCTGGGCGCCTGGCCTCGTTATTTTTGAACGTCGATCAACGAGCGCGCGCGCGAGTTCACGCTTCGTTCCGAAGCCCCCGACGCGCGGACCGCACACACGCGGTGCGCCCTATTTTTTCTTCTTCATTTTACTTTCTCTTTCTCTCTCTTTCTCTCTCTCTCTCTCTCTCTCTCTCTCTCTCTCTCTCGTCTCAGCGATTTTCGTATCGCGCGTTCTCTCTCTCGGTGCTGGCTCCGCCGAACGCTCGTTCGATCCGAGAGACGAACGCGCCGCGGACGTTCCGTGTTTCTATATATTTTGCCTCGATTAAACGCTTCGGTCGTGTTGCATTATCGTCGCGTGGGCGTACGCGGTGCACTGCACATGGCGGTGCGGACGCGACGAGTGCGGTGCAGCGCGCGACAGAGACGAGAGTGGAAGAGGCGCACGGCGGTGGTCCGCGGCCGTGCTCTCACGGATCGTTATACTTTGCCGCGTAATTACGGCTTGTCGCGGGTTAAATTAACCCCGACGCGCGGTCGCCGCTCGTTCGTTCGGCAGAGACGCAGCGGCGATCGGCTGTGTTTTCGCGGCGCGCTCGAGAATCGACGGGAGTCGACGCGCTCGCGTTATAACAGCGACGTGTCACAGCAAACGCGACGGCGACGTCGAATAAATGTCGATTCGCCGAATGAAGAACGAGGGATCCTGCGGATATACGCGCATACCCATGAAGGGTGATCGGACTTGGCCGATGATCGGCCCAATCTCGGTGCCGAGATTGCCAACATTGGGATATGATATTGGCCCGATCATCGGCCCGAGTCTCGGATGATAAGTCCGGCTCGATATTGGCAACAATAGTTGGCCGAGTATCGCGTACGAGGATCGGCCGAGGATCGGCCGAGGATCGGCCGAGTATCGGCCGGGTATCGGCCGAGTATCGGTCTTTTTGTCGGCCGACATTATCGGCCGTATAAATTTTATCAAAAAATAATTAATTGTACTTATTTAATCAAGTTATCCTGCACTTTTAATTACATATTCCGTCTCTGATGCATTTTAATCGCTGAAAAATGTTTAATTTTTTTTACATTGTCAGGAATCGAACCTGGGACCTTTGGGTTGTTGCGCTGCGCCTTAGCTCACTCGGCCATTGCGATCATGTCATTATACATTTCTTTTTGTCTATTTGATCGACTAATGTAAAGTATCAATTTGATGTACTATGTACAGCACTTACAGAATTATATGACTGCGTCTGATGCGGTATAAATAAATCACATTCAATAATCTTTCACGGAAATCAACAATTAGTGAGTCAATACAAGGCCGAGCATTGGCCTAATATCGGCAAGCCAACAATTGGCGAGTCAATACTTGGCCGAGCATTGGCCTAATATCGGCAAGCCAACAATTGGCGAGTCAATACTTGGCCGAGCATTGGCCTAATATCGGCAAGCCAACAATTGGCGAGTCAATACTTGGCCTAGCATTGGCTTAATATCGACAAGCCAACAATTGGCGAGTCCATACTTGGCCGAGCATTGGCCTAATATCGGCAAGCCAACAATTGGCGAGTCAATACTTGGCCAAGCATTGGCCTAATATCGGCAAGCCAACAATTGGCGGGTCAATACTTGGCCGAGCATTGGCCGAATGTTGCAAAGTCGATAATCGTCACCCCAACATTGGCCCGAGTATTGGTCGTTTCAGCTTTATCGGCAGAACCTACATGGGTATAGGTTCGTTTGACGCACGTAACGCGTGTCGCACGCGGTTTGACGATGAACCGCGTTGATCTCGTCTCGTCTCGTCTCGTCTTGTATCTCATATCTCGTCCCGCCTCGACTCGTGTCTCGTATCTTGTCTCGTGTCTCGTCTTTTTTCTCTCTCTTTACACTCAGAAAAATGTATGGGTGCCTGAGACGACAACAATGCTTTTATGGTTCCCGCAACTATAAATAATTAAACCGGCTGCCAAATGATGGTGCCCGTGACTTATAGTAGAACACACTATATTTGACATTGTTATCCCCTGAATTTTTCTCAGTGTATATATATCCACACTCGATATCGCTTTGCGGGAAATCCGCGGGGATTATGAAAATGGAAGGGTTGAACGAGCTGCCGCAGCGGCAGCGGCAGCAACAGCAGCAGCTATATCGGCGATACAGAAACATCAGCGACCCACGTGAGGCGCGCTCGCGCGTTCACACAGCGCGGGAGAACGAGAAGTAGATCCGGCTTGAGCCAGCCGCAAACCTCCTCCTCCTCCTCTGCAACTGCCTCTCGCCGCCGCCGCTCCGCGGTGGATATCGTGCGCTATAGACTGCATTACACAATATGCGCTGTGTGTTAGCTACCGCGGCCGGGGCGTATAAATACGGGACACGCGGGTCCCGGTTGTACCGACGGAAATTGAAGTTTCGGAATGGAGTTCGTGCCACGCGGTCGTTTACTACTCGCGCGCCACCGCGGCTACTTATACCATAAACGTAAGCCCGAATTAACTTTGACGCTGACGAACTGCATTTTATTAAAGCCTCGGGGGGAGGGTTATGTGTGCGCAAGATTAATGTCGCCGAGCTTATCGCGTGACTGATTAATCCATTATTAGGGGAGGGGAGGGCAAGGGGGAAGTGATAATCGAAACGCGCGGAAACGACCATTGTGATTACATGCTTTAGAAACGAGCCGGACTGCGCGTTAGATTGACCCCAGTAAACACGCGTGGTCTTTGGCTGTTGGCTGAAGTTATTATATCCGTTGTTTTGCCCGTAGATTAGCTGATTAATGAAAAATGAAAGGGGTAGGTCGGGTGCAATGTCGTGCGTCGATGTAATTAAATTGCGTATAACGAATTCATTTTAACGGACGTTTGCTGATCAATATGTGTAGCATTGATTACATAATTAAATGGATTTTAGCGTCTGGGGAGGATTAAAGCGCGATGACGAATCACGGGGACGAGTCGGACGGAGCGATAATTACAGAAATTGCGATATATTCCGTTGTCAATTTATTATGGGCTTTTGTAGATTTTTAATCAAGTACGAAATTTTCGGAGCAGGTTTTAATCACAACTAGATGGATATTATTACTGCAAATTCAATAATGACATTTTTTTAAATATCAGTTCATGTGCGTGCTTCCCAAATCCCAAGTTGATGTTACTTAATTACATTAATTTTTTTTTGTAGGTTGAACTTTTTTTTTATGAAACCAATGAATTCTCATGTACGACCGAAATCTTCCCATGCGGAAAATCGAGACGGCTTGAATCAGGCTCGCGACTCGTATTGGTGCGAGCAACGGGAACAAGTGTCGTTGTGGTTATAGTAGGGGGGCGGCGAGGAGGGGGCAAAACATAGTAGCAGCGGTGGATTATGGAAATCCTTTGGTTCCATGCGCGAAAAGGTTGAAGGTCTTGAGGAAGCGACGGGAAATTGAAGTTACGGTATAAAGTTCGTCGGCTCTAGAGGTGAAACGCGCGGCGGGTGTCGGCGCAACGGGAGAAGGGGGCCACGACTGGCGCAACGTCGGTGTGTAGCGCTCGCGCTGACGGTGCGGAGAATAAATATTGACACTGGCGAAACTGCATCGGGGATGTATTTGAGATTAAAAATACCAGAGGTCGCGGTTGGGTTTTCGCTGCAGCGTCTCGGGAAGTAGAAGGGCCGCGTGGAGTTTAGGTGCAAAGACAGAGAAAAGAAGGAAAGCAGCATCATCATCAGCATCGGCAGAAGCAACAGCGCCAACAGCAGCAGCAGCAGCATCGGCGGCAGCAGCTGCTGGCTTTCAGGGGTGGCGAACGGGAATGCCGAGTATATCGAGAAACCGAACGACACAGACGGAAAAAAAGGAAGTCGCGACCGAACGCGACTCTTTCGCTCGTTTTTCCATCGACTACGTCATTGCCGCCGCGAACGCTCTGAGTTCGGGGGAAAAAAGCAGAGTCCGCGCGCGGATGAATCTCGTGCAAATTTTTTCAATATCTCTCCGTTATAAAAATGTATGAACCGCCCGGGCGCATCAGGGCGGTACAGAGGGAGTCGAGAAGCGACACACAGGGGGCACCCTCACTGCCACGGCTGTTGTTTCTGTCTCGAGATTGAAGAGCGCGCGCGGGGCAAGCGGCGAACGGAAGATGAGGTCGTGGGGGGTGTTCTGGTGTGTTCGTTCTCTGGAATTCGTTAGACAAGGATAAATCTCGCCCACGGGATCGAGTGTGCTTCACCGCTTCGAGCTTCACCGCCCCCGTCTCTCACGCCGTCGGTTGCATCGTCGCGCCCCGAACATTTTTTTTATCACCCCAAATTTTGACCCGACGACCGGGCCTGGTAGAAAAACTGTAACTTTCGACCCAAGCCAGGCGCTGATCAGGCCTGGACAGGGATGGCACGGTCCTGCCCAGGGCCTGATTAGCGCCGTGAGTAACTTCTCAAATTTTCTACCAGGGCGAATCGCGCAAGGAAGAATTCTCCTCGCGCCTTTCTAACATGTCTCTCTGTGTGCCTCGAGTGCCGCCAGCTTTAATGAAATATCTCTCGTTGAATGGAGAAAAAAGAATATCGAATGACATTTTTCGCATTTATTATCTCGCTACGTGACGTTTCGGCAATAAACCGATGAGTGGGCGTGAGGATGAGTTTCGTGAATGTCGTGGGTTAGCCAAAAGCAACGGCGGGATGGAAAATAAATAATGAAAAAAATTCCAAATCGTTGTACACTAAGTTTCGGCAATATCCTAATTTTAACTTTATTTAATTTAATATTGAAACGAATATTTGGAAAGCAACAGCGTTGCACTGATTTTTTGTCATAATCTAATTTTTACTTTATTTAATTTCATTAACACGGAGCATTGAAAAATTTCGAAAAAAATGGGTCAAAAAGCAGCTAAAACGTCGCGCACTGATTTTGCAGTATACGACATTAACTCTGCGGAGCGAGGGCGTACTCTCTCGCGTGGTTGCGGCCGTGCCCGGCGGTGGCGGCGAGATAGTTTAGCAAGTAACAATTATGCACGAAGGCGGAAAGCCGAGCGGCTGACATACGAGGCAGCAGTTTTTTACGGTTGGCGCTCTCGCGAGCCTCGCGAACTGCACTCGTACGGTGGCTCTGAAAGGGACGGTGACGAGGGTGGTCCGGCGGCGGCAGCAGAAATTGGCTGCGTAAATTTAGAGTTAAATTAACGGTACGGCCTCTCGCGGGCTGCTGCGAAACGCAACGATAGCGCGGTCACCGTCGCGGCAAGAGTTATACACGCTTCGTTGAATTAGTTGATTCAATCGGCTGATTCGCTGCTAATTGAATTAATCTGCTGGTGCCGTCGGTGCTGCTGCCGCCGCCGCCGCCGCCGCCGCCGACGCTGCTGCTCCGCTGTGCGCGCAATCTGCGTTCGCGTGCGAGACAGAGAAAGCGTTAAAGTCGAAACTTCGGGTGTGCCTGAATAGTGCGGGGACTATATACTAATTCCGCGCTGTGCATTCGGGACGCGGGCGAAATATAGACGCGTCTATAAATGCACCGCGGTTTACTATTCTGCTAATTGAATCGGACGTATATTTGATAATTAAGCGAGCACGGTTGAAAACGATAACGCGCAGCGTAGTGTAACCGATGAACAGCGTGGATTATATCGCAACGTCGATACACGCAAACGTCAAAGAAATTTGTACTCCGCCGATTATCAAAATTACAACCACGTGGAAAATCGAGTTGGTCCGTTTCGCGGAGCGTCGTGCGCTCGTTGTTCGCTTGCTAAAACTCGATTGTCACGATGTTCGAAAATATTGTTGAAAACGAAATGTCCTGATCTTAATTACGTCCTAATTAGGTTATAATTGGACGGTAATTACTGTTTAAAACCGAACCCTTCGCCTTCGCGGGCTTCTCATTCGTTTTTCAGGACGTTTATTTCATTTTTTCTTCGCGACGCTCCGAAACACAGTTTTGCATAAATCGCCCAGTGAGTCTTGCTATCCTCGCAAACGACCCATAAAATGTAGACGTATTAAAATGGAAAATCTCCGCGAAATCAACGATAATTTTCGTCTTCCTCTCGCCGGAGGACGAAAGTGCAAGACGGCGTTCCGACAGTCTAGACAATGAAATCAAAGGGGAATCGTGTTTCGGGGGTTGGGTTTTCGGATCCCGGGGGCGAGCAAGTGCTGCGCGCGATAATATCGATAAAGCTTTGACGGCGATGCCGCGGGTTTGACGGGAGATGACGTTACCGGATCGAGTGACAGATTATTCCCGCCACGATAAATCCGCGGGGCGCTCGGTGCTCGAGTCTCGTACAGCGCTTTCTGCGAAACCTGAAGCTCGCCTCTATAAATTATCTATACGTAGATATATACATATATACACACGACCAGGGCGAGGCTCATCTCATGGTCTCTGGCCTCCTCTCGAGCTTCTCACCCTCTCCTCCTTCGTTTCGCGTCCCCCCAAGCCAAAGGAGGACCGACGAATTTATCAGAGATTTCATCCCCTGCAAGCGTTTTACCCTCTAGCCCTCCCATTTCCTTCCCCGCACCCCTCTCGTCCTCCAGCACATCCCCCGTCTCGTACCCCTCGTTCTATTCGCAAAATCTCGCGTAATTCCCTGAAAAATAGCCCATTAGAATATACGAAAATGTGTTCGAAGGTCACGTCTTCCAGTCGTTGCAATCTCGTACGTTTCTACGTTTCATTTCACGCGGAGGGTGAGGAAAATACCTCCTCCTCCTCCTCCTCCTCCTCCTCCTCCTCCTCCCCTTCTCACTCAGTGCTAAAGGACCCATAGACCCCGGTGGAAAATCTACAACGTTCCATTCGGCCCAAGCCAGGCACTGATCATCCCCGGACAGGGATGACACAGGCCTGGCCAGGGCCTGACTAGCGCTGAGTGTAACGCCGTAAAATTTCTGCCAGGGACGAGATTTGATATTATTTTCGGTGTGTGTACACACCGAGAGCAGCACACGCGTCCGCGAAAATGGCAACAAAGACACGGCGCCTCCGCTGTGTGCGAGCAGCCCCTAATTGCATATGTATTATGCAAACTTTTGAGGCCATTTATCTCTCCGGCAGAATGTTTCGCTCGATCCACTCACCCGCCGTCGGATCCGGGGCGTCGAGCTCGCGGAGCCCTTTGCCGCGATGAGAGTAATGTACCCTCCACCGCGCCTCCTCTCCCCTTCCCCCTCAACCCCCTCTTATTCTCGTCGCCACCCCGGAGCCGGGTTTACACCTCTTTTTTATTTTCCACTCGCTACGTTAAACCCGTATGACCCTCTGTAACCGTATTACCCGACTGCGCGAGATTCTCTCTGTCATTTATACCTCGGTGTTGTGTACGTAGGTCCGGGTGTTGCCGCCCCTTCAAGCCCCTCCCCCGCTCTCGTTCTCTCGTCACTCGGCTTTCACTTTCACTACCCGTATTTCACTCATAGCTCTCTTATTTTATTTCTTCGGTTATAGGCTTAAACGGAATCCGGTGAGCCGAAGCGAACGCGCTCTATCCACCCCCGAAGACTTTGCTCGAGTCTCCGGGCCCCTCTTCACTGCTGCTCATTCAATTTGCTTTCCCGTCCGAATGGGCGCTGCACATGGCTCGGCTGTCGCCTTGTTTTATCGTTCTACTTGCGCACAGAGTCAATTTTTTCTTTGTGTTTTTTGAAAAAGGGAATTGACATTTTTATGCCGGCTTTTGGCCGAAAAAAAAGAACCGAGATTGACGTCACGACATTTTTCTTCTTGCGATATCGAATCTCGTATTTCGTTTTAAAAAATATCGAAGTGATATTTCCCTAAATTATAATTGCTGTAAAGTACAAGTTTTCACCTCGCTTCCTCTGTAATTCCCATTTTTTCGCACGAAAGTCAAAATGGATAAATAATTGATAATAAGCCGAGACGCATCGGGTCTGGCTTCGGATGAACCAGCTGAAACCCAGCGCGGCTCAGCCCGCGATCGGACTCGCCTCGCTGATACCTGAAGCGACCCCGATCCGGCGTCAGCAGGGAGCCTCTATAAATTTCCGTTAGCGACGCGCGCTCACTCGCTGTCTACGGCCAAGTTATACGAGGCTTTATCGCCGTCCCTCATTCTTCCGCGCTTCTTCGTAGAGAGACGCGCGGCGCGGAGGCGAGCGAAAGTAGAAAGCTCCGGCGCGTGCCACGCGCTCACCGGTTTATACCCCTATTACTCCCTCGTCCCCCAAAGTATACATTTTTTTTTAAGGTCCGCGCATATATACGCCACACACCGACCGTGAAGTTCAGTACTTTTTTATTCGCGAATCATGCCCTCAATCATGTGTCTTCGCCCGGCAAAAAGTACTATGCGAAACTTGAGGGATACGACGCGGCGGTGGCGGGCTCCTCGGTTCCTCCGAGTTTCCACAATAAATTTTCCCTCGCTACGGTGGAATTTCCCGTTCGTACGCGGCCCGCACGAAATTCACTCGCGTGATCGCAATAAAACTGCACATTGAGAAACATAGCCGTATAATTTAGCGTGCGCCACGCATGCGCACATGAACCCGGACAACATCCAGCGTGATCCGGCCAAAATCAGACGATGGGCAGCGCGGCTCGAGGAGCCAAGAGGGGGCGGAAGATGTGTTTTTTTTTATTTTTTTCGCCGAAAAAGAGAGTCGAGCATCTTCGCCGCGAGGCGAAGCTCTAGATCTTCGGGATCGGTCTCGTTACTCTCAATCCGTACGGGTAGTCAGCGTGCGCGCTGCCGAGCATTTCTCTCGTTTAGTTCCGACGAGAGCTCGCGCTGAGAGACTTACCGGCCGCGTCTTGGCGACTTGCCGGCTCGTATATTAACGTCCGGCGAAGAAACGAAACCCGGGCGCGCGCGCCCGCCCGGTATTTTTCGCGCGGAGAGGAAAATCTCGGGGATTCTCGATGTGGAGAGCTCGGGCGAATGCGGGAGAAAGGAAGGAGAGAGAAACAGAGAGTGAGAGAGAGAGAGAGAGAGTGAGGAAAGAGTTGTTCGGTGGGATCTTCGTTATTTTCAACTAGCACGGAAGCTGACGCACCTTAGCCGCAGCTGCAAACCTCACGATTCAGTCTACAGCAATTTATTTTCAAGGATATATACATGTTTTATTATTATTTTTTTTAATAAAAATATATTCCTTTATTATATGAACAACCATTGTTGTCGATTTATTCGGCCTCTGATTGGTCGTTGGGAAAACGGCACTTCGTCGTTTAATATCGCGAAATTTGGCAGTTTGCCAAAAAAAAAACGATTTTTGCATTATTTTTCTCCTAGAATTTTCTATTTTCCGACAAACCCAGTGCCTTATTGGAATCAGCGGAAAATTTGCCGTCGGGTAGGGGTTTTAAACGTTGTGAAATCAAAATTTTGTCTTTGCAAAAAAAAACGCAGGATGTAACCTCCTACGGCTAACCAGCTCCGTCCGCGCTCGCGAGCGCTCGTCATTGTTCCTAGAGTCGATTTTTTTTTTTTTTTTTCATTATCGGATAGTATACACGGTTATAAACATTCTGTTAAATTTTGTTGTCGAAATTCGAATTATTTCGGTCGCTACAGCCTTTCTTAGAGAAAGGGATTGCAGCGTGACAGTGGCGTGTGCAAACTTTAAACGCGTCTTTCTCGGAATGTTGTTTTTCAAAACGATGTCCACTCTCAAATGAAGAGTTATGACGATATCGATTTCAAATTTTGAGAGAACATTTCTAACGTCATTCTCTATCGCGCTATGGAAGCTTTTTTTTATTTATTAAATCTTCCTATTTTTTTTTTTTACGAAAAACTGTCGAAAAAAAGGGCTAAATTCGATAATTTTCGTTCAAACCGCCGCCATTTTGTCAAATTTCAAAAAAAAAAAAAGGCTCTCATAGCGCGATAGCGAATTTCCTACAGATTAATAATCTTTTTGAAATTTTTGGTTCAGATCAAAATCGCGGCCGCAATCGTGGACATAATGCAGGACCTTTTTTTTACACGAGCTATTTAAACAATTTATATCATTATTATACATTAAAGAAATGCACATAAAAAAAATCATTTTGTATTCTTCAAGAATGTACTTATTTATTAAAAAAAACCAGACCAATTAGTTCATTACAACTTAACAAAAAAAATTCGCGAAAATCATTGATTTTTCGGAGGGTCACACTGTGACGATCCCTTAACGTCCGTCGGATGGAAATAGAAATCAGCGAGCTTTATAGAGACTGCGGAGGGAAGAAACAGGAGTCGACTGTCGTTAAGCGCGACTGCAATGGAGGCTTATCACGTGAACGCATACTCTCTTTTCGCGAGTAAAAATCAATAATAATCTGCGGCACACAATCTGGCATGACTAATGGTAGCAGACGTCGCCTCCGTCCCTTCCTCTCCGGCACTCTCTCGCTCTCTCTCTCGGGTAAAAGTATCGAATGGTATGTTAAGCTGCAGGTGGAGTCACTGGTACGACTCATCGCCGTAGGCAATTCAATTACAAGAATGTAGATAACATAATACGCAAGGGGAGAGGAGGAACTCGTGGGGATGTACGCAGCGATCCCAGTCTCGGGAATACAGGATGTATTGTATAAGTACGTGGTTGTACCGAGTCGGTATAGACCGCGAAAGTCTCTCTCTCCCTCTCATCCCAGCACCATTCGAAGTCGGAGATTAAACTCGTCCTCTCTGCTACTAGAGTGCCACATATACGAATATACCGTGCAGAGGCGGCGGAGAAAGGATTTGCTGAATAGAAGTGGAGAGAGACAGAGAAAAAGCAAGCGAGAGAGAGAAAGAGAGAGATAGTCTATATTGCCAGCTCCACTGCTTCTGGGAGACTCCGCAAAGCTCGAATCTCGGGTACCTCATCCCTGTCTTCTGGTATATAAGCTACTCGCCTTTCCAACCCGTCTCCAACACTCTTTCGCTCTCTCTCCCTCTTTCCCTCTCGATTCTCCATCTATCCGTCTCTATCCGTCGTCCTCGTGTGGCATCCTTTCTCATTTCGCTTTCTCCTATATTTACCAGTATTTCCGTTTCCCCTCGTGTTCTCGCGATGTTTCGCGACTCCGCGCGATTCTAAACGATGTTGTGTATTATGGCGTTCGCTTCGCGCCCCCCAGTGTCTCGCGTAATGCGATGGACAAATAAACGCTCCGTTGGCAGCGAGGCGGCGCTCAGCAGTAGCAGCAGCAGCAACAACGTCAGGGCGCGCGCGGAAGAAGAGCGAGCGAGGAACGCGAAACTATTGTATGAAATTGTCGCGAACGACAAGCGCGCTATGTACGTGCCGGAGTCGGAACAATCCGGTGAGTTAGGAGACACGACGAGTTGGAACAGACGCTGAGTACACATCGTCTCGGTACCTTTGCCCCTTTCCCCCCATCCCACCCCGTCAGCCACGGGCCCCATGCGCCATTTGTATCCGTGAACTTTTGGCGCACGCGAAAAGCTAGATGCAGGTACGCGCGAGAAAATACGGAGAATGCGCGACGTCAGAGAGAAGTGAGAGCGGCAGCGCTCGAAAATCCTGATGCGACCCGACTTGAACGCCCTGCGTGAGCTCTAATTGGGAAAATTTGACACTGCGGAAGGTTTGCCCGAAGGGTAAAACGAGGCTACCCCTCGTTTCGCTCGCTGCAGACTCGGCACGAACGTTGAGCGGCTCTTCGAGCTTCGGTCTACATCAGCTACACTCGGCGGAGGGTGGAAACAGACCCCCATCGCTATTCCAGCAGTCGGAATGAGTGAAATCCGTCATTGTGCAGGCAAATGGGTGATATGCGCTGATGGAGGCTACGAATTATAGCGGCAATGGAAGGTTTAACATTTCGACATCAGTGATAGATTCGAAGAAAAAGATACAATGAATAACAATAAATTATATAACAATAATTCTGTTGATGTTTCTCAATTATAAAATCCCCTAAAAGTGTCAATGATCCTCCTCCTCCCCCCAACATCCGTCAAGGCTCCCAAAGTCGAGACACCGTACATAGCCGAAGTGAATCTAGGATAAAATGGCCGAGGAAAAAAAGGCCGGGGAAAAAATGGCCGGGAAAAAAAGGCCGATGGAATAAATGGCCGAGGAAAAAATGCCGAAGACGCGAAACTATTAACCAGGAACCAGGAAACTATTAACCAGGAACCAATACCGCGTTCAATTTCCGGAGACTCGCAAGGGTTCGCATCGCGCAGCGCGCGAAAATACAGAGGTGCTGCACCACGGCGTCTGCGCAAAGTCGAACTACCAAAAAAGTAAGACGTGCGCCAGACGTGGAAAAGGACTTTCACAGGGAATACGTACAGACGTGGCTCGGCAGTAGATCGCGCTTCACGGTGCGGACGGTCGCTCCGCCGGAGCGTCGGAAGAATTCGTTGGTTCACGCGCGTGAGGGGTCCACAAGCCGTACCTGTGGTTGAACGTCGTATAGCCCCAAAAATACTGCTGGCCACGTAACCTCTCCCCGGCTTGGTCTATACGTCGCTATCTCCGCTCTGACTTTCTGTCTTCTCCCTTCACCCTTTCTCTCCCTTTCTCTCTCTCGCTCACTCCACCCCCTCACGTCACCCCAGCATTCCACAGAATTTAATTCACCCGAGAAATTCCTTCCTCGACTGCGCACAGTAATCGAGGCCCCCACTGGTCCTCTCCCCTGACCCCTTCCCTCCCTCCCCGAGTCGTAGGTCTCTCGTCTTTGTACATCTTCTTGGCACACCCATCGCGCCTGTTTTGTCGCCGCCCTCCACCTTGTCTTTTGTCTCGCCGGTTAACCAGAGCGCTATGTTTCCTCCTCGCGACTTCGCGAGGCCAACGAGACCCTCGCATCCCGAATTTGTTCCTTCCTCAGTCATTCTCCCCCTCGGGAGAACCTTTGCTTCTTCACTCTCACGCCGTCCTCCTTTTTGCGAGGCCGCTACGCGGGACCGAGGCAAAGCAGTAGTCGGGTCTCTGCATGGCGCGCGAGCATAACCCGGTCCGTATACACCCGGAGACACACCGAGACACGGGTAAATGGGGGTTGGTCTCGGTTCGCCTTTATGCGGCGCTCAATGTAAATAACGAAGTAACGGGACGGATTAAAATCCGCGCTTTAACGTGGGTAAACGAGCCCTCTACACGTGGCTGACGGCGTCTCAGCCGTGTTTGCCCCCTTCGAAACCATCTACCTTCCTCTCCCGTCTTCCAACCCTCCCTTTCACTCCCTTCCTCTCACTCCTTCTTCCTCCCTCCCCCCCCTCTCTCTCTCTCTCTCTCTCTCTCTCTCTCTCTCTCTGTCTAGCTCCCTCTCGCTCTCCTTCTGCCTTCTCCATCCCTGAAAACTCTCCATCTCTCGCGTTGGATATCCCAGAGGAGAATAGCACCCGAGGGATGCAATATTCCGCGAGACTATAGGACGTCGACGTCAGCGCTCCGCTCCTCGGAGGAGAAAGAGGGCCGAGAAGCGCGAGGCAGACGAGGGGGTGGTAAATGACGGGCCACGAGTGCCCGAACGGCAAAGAGAGACGGAACGACGAGGGGGGAAAAACCCCCGGCGTCTGTCCTTCGCTCGCTTCCTTTTCTTCCTGCTCGGAATTTATTCCACTAAACGTCGTCTTTTCTCGGCCTCCTCGGTCGCTGTGGAACCGCGAATAATTTATTACCGATAATTTATTCGTAGCGTTGTGCATTACGGGCGGCAAGTTCGAGGCATATTCTCGATAATAGCGGAAACAACGGAAGCTGTCGTAGCAACAATAATAATTATAAGTCATCGATCGGACCTATACAGCTGGAATCACGCATTGCCACCAGTTTCAAGTGCTTTCACGGGCAGCTCATAATGAGTTTTAGTAGACAAGAAAAACAACAATAAGAATGAAAAATAAAATTAATACCAAAATATGTATTATTTATTACTTATTCATTATAACTCGTAACATTAAACATTATTTGCTTTTACATTATAGTAGGCCAGTAGAGATAAGTGCAGGAAGAGGGACGGTAACTCTAGCAAATATTCCGGACTCGACGAAAAAAAAAAAACGAGGATCTGTTTTTCCGGTTCGTTGAACGACGCCGCGGCTTGGGACGAATAGCCGCGAGTCTGCCAACTCTTTTTCATTTAGTTCGCTCACCCTTTATACAGCCCGCGGGGCCGGTCCTCGGGTGAGTACTCGTTGCCTAATTACCCGGAGGCGCAGTCGCTACCACCTGACTGCCCGACAGAGATTGCGTAAAAGGCGCGCGAAGTACCTGCTGCCTGCTACCCCCGGAGCTTCCTGGCAAGGAAAAGTATCCGATGCTCCTTCTTCGTTTTTTTTTCTCGTCATAGCCGTCGTTTCATCCCACCCCTCCTCGACACTTCGCAACTCCCGCGTCTCGAGCTTCGAGCTGGAGACCCCGTAGCTGCGTCTCTCCCAGTAAAATTTCGATCCGCGGTAACCTTTTCTTCTCTCTTACCGCGTTGCCCCTTCCGTCGCCCCCTCCCCCTCATCATCCCACTCGCCGTCTTATCTTATCGGCTGCGGGACTCGCGTGGTCCCCTCGACTATAGCCGCTGTACAAAGCCAACCCCTATATTTTCCATATTTCTTAACGTCCCAACTTTCGATCGTATAACACCCTTTTACGGCGGATTAAAGTGACTGAAAAATGTCACCCCCTCACTCGACCCACTCGAGCCCCTCGTGCGTCCGTCGTTTCTTCGCGAGTTTCAGTTTGGCGACGCTTGGAACGAGGGGGAAAGAGCCCCGGCGTTTGTTTCAAGTCATAAACGACGCGGTTTCTGTTGCAATAACGAGATAGGACGGTGAGTATATGTTGCATGTGTCGAGCGTTGCAAACGATCATGGACACGAGGGCACGAGATCTCGTTGAAATTTCGTACTCATTACCACCCCTCGCATTGCACCGGTCAGTTTTTTGCTGACCGGTGCAATGCGAGGGGTGCGCCGCGAAATTCCCTCGAGGGCTGATTAACGGTGAAAGAAAAAAAAAATACAAAAATGTTCCACGAAGCTGCAAATTTTGCAAATGTTTCGTGTAAGCAAAATATCAATGGCAACGGCACAAGGGATTCCAGAGTTCTCGTTCTCTTGTCCCTCTCCTCTCTTCCATCTCTGCATGTGCCCATAGCCCGACGAAACATTTTTCGAAGAATCATTTCCTACGGACCATCGCGACACAGTTATACAATTTTTCACTGCCCTTTCGCGTGTGCGCGTGGACCAAGCTCCCATTTTCACTCCCTTGAAAATTTTCCGCTCAACACGGAGTCGCGTCGGCCGACTCGTCGGCGCGGAGCGAGAGGAGAGGCGGCACGGGGGAGGGGGGGGGGGGGGCATGGCGGATATGTATGGAATAGTGTGCGAGTTTGCATTCACAGCAGCCTCGGTCCAAATGGTCACGTGCGCGCCCCGCGCGCACTGCTCAGTGGTACCCACTCTTACCGAGAGAAAATTCTGCCTCTTTTTTTCGCTCGCTGACACGCGCGCGCGCGCGGGGCAAGCTCAGCAATGTACACGGGAATCCGAGAGAGCAGAAATAGAGGAGCGAGAGAGGGAGAGAGAAAGAGCGAAAGAGAGAGAAAGCGAGGAGCCTTCTGGCTCCGCTTGTCGCTCCGCTCCTCGTTCTCGTACTCGATGATGGTATGGGTAAGTGCAGAGTGCTCGAGGAGAGCTGGTATAATACAAGTACGAAGGTACGCTAAGCCCTCTGCCTCGGCTCTCTCCCTCCCTCTCTCTCTCTTTCTCGCTGCTCTCTATATACTCGCTAAGGGATGGTAACGCCGGTCGTCGCCGCGATCCTCTACTCCGGGAATGGCAAAACTTCTCGAGTGCACCTTTCTGGCCCTGTTACTGCCACTGCCGGCGCCGCCGGTGCTGCTGCTGCTGCGCTGCTCCTCGAGGGCAGAGGAATCCACCGGGGGCATCCTTGGTGAATTACCGAGTCGGGAGAGATTCAGAAGGTAACCAGTTTTCGCGTCACGCTAGTAAAATCCGCCTCGGCAGTTGGTTAACGATCTACGGGTTCTGGCAAAGCCGAATAGCCCCCCCCCCCCGGCCCTGGTTGGTTATATACCCGGTGCGCCCTTACGCGCGACCTTCTTGACTGTGGCTGAGAAACTGCAAAAGAGCTCGAAAGCGATGATGTCGGAGCGCAGGTAACTCTGCTCTGGCGTCGGTGACTTTTAGCCTCTGGAAAATGCGAATACGAAAGACACGTAGAGTGGTCTACGTATTCGCATTTTGGGTGACTTCAACGTGAAATCAGTGATGAAGCTTGCGAAAAGGTCGAATCAACGCCACGTTGATGTGCATATCATCGCTTAGACAGACCGCTGTCGCGTCATTCGTGGATTTCTGTAACCCAAAGCTTGAACCTTTCATTGTCCAGTAGCTCGGATTACCCCACGCGGCTCACTCGCTGACCCTCCGGACTTCCATTAGTCTTCTTAAGACACCACGATTCACGAGAAAGTCGCAGTTGCTTATATCCGCTGTGCTGCGGTATATCGACTACTGCGCGCCACGTGCGGCTGTTGCGGGATCAGCGAGGAAACCGGGCGAATTGGAATAGGCCGAGGAAATGGAAACCGATAGGGCCGAGAGCGCCATTCGAATCGATCCGCACCGCACGCCGCGGGGATGAATTTCGCCCTAACGGTAATCGGAAACCGTCCCGGCCTATCCCGGAAGTACAATCCGAGAGGAGAGGAGGAGCAGCAGCCACGCCGCGGACACACACATACACACACCGAGCGGTCTATCCTCACTCGCAAGTGCGGTGTACGCGAGGGATGTATATAAACGAGAAACGAAGCTCGGAGGTGGATCGTGTTCGTGGCGCGAGGTAAACGGCCTAAGGGCATAATCGCTCTGTCTTCTTCCTTCCTGCATTCTTCCCCCAGACCCTTTGTCCTTCATCTGCCCCTCGCTTTGTCGGAGGAACCCGCCTATAGACGCCCTCTTACCAGCGGGTTTTCCCCGCTGGGTGCTCGGGTTTTGCGAGGCAGTAGCAGCAGCAATAGCAGTAGCTGTGAGATAGTAGTGCAGTGCGCAGAGCGAGTGCTCTAGTTAGCGCGCGGAAGTCGAACAGGACACCGGAACCCTGATAACACCGAAGGGTCCATTTGTGAGCATTTAGTGCACTATAAAGTCCTCTACTTGGGTTTCCATTTTCACGCTTATGGTGTCCAAAAAAACAATCGTTATTGAATTCTTGGCATTTTTCCTATAAAAATTAGACTGACCATTGAAAATCGTACTTTTAGAGTTCTATATGAGAATGCCTGACCTTCCATCCGGTGTTATCAGGGGAAGCCGGCGTTCAGGCGGAGGAAAGGCGAGAGACACTGGGCCAGAAGGAGAGGAAGATAGAAACCGAGAGGGAGAGGGAAGAACTGAGGCAAAGGCAGATCGATCGATGGAGTTAATTTGATCGTTCTGCCGGAGAGGAAGGCCGAGGGTGAAACGGCTGATTTACGAGGTTGCGACGTCTTTTCCTTTCGCTGGCAGCTCGGCTCGGCGTTTTCCCCTCCCCTGCTCCTCCTGCCCCTCCGCCGGTTCGGGCGGCCGGGCCTGGCCTCGGCACTTCGTTTTAATTTCGCCCTCGAACGGGCACGGCCGCCCCGCGAGCTGACCCGATGTCTTGGCGCGCTGCTGGCTATACCGTCGCGTGAGCGATAGAGCCTTGGCCGTGGTTTTTCGCGATTTGTCGGGCGTCGGCGACTCGCCACATTCAGTGAGACCGCGGGTTATACCTGTATAGCGCGCGGTTAACCTGTTATTCGAACCCCCCCCCCCCCCTATTCGGAAGCCACGGCGCCGGTCATTGTGAACCGCGGGTCGAATGGTTTTGACAATTTCCAGTCGATAATCGAGAATGGCGGAAATTCACTCGTTAATATTATCACGTACACAGCGGAACGACCGAAGAAAGATTGATGACGTTTCCTATTGGTCGCGTCCTTCCAGAATTCGCGATGACGCTGCGTTTGTGCAAACAAAAAACTATCTTCCGCAGTTGCCTCACCGCGACCGGACCACACGACTCTTCCGTCCACCCTTGGAATTTCACGGAAACATCAACGTGACGGAAAAGCTCACAGGGGTGAGATTCACGATCCTGTGTATGTGAGTGTGTGTGTGTATGTGTCCTATTTTTTTCTCTCCTCTCTCGCGGAGTCTCGTTTCGTCATGGAGGGTTCAATAAGTGACTCTCGGATCGATACGATTCCTCCTCGGGTTCTCGGCCTCAGAGCACGTGGCGCGCGGGAAACGAGGGTTCGGAAAAGCCGGAGCGAGCCACCCTTTTCGGCAATTTTTTTCCCACGCGGAAGCCAAAAAGGAATGAGGAAGTCGCCCTCGGTATATGGATCTCGTCTGTGTCGGTTCTCCCGGCAATTCAGCATTTTTCTCGATCATCCTTCTTCCCGCGTCGAGAGTTCGGTGGACGCTGTGTGACTCGCGGGTGGATCTCACGACCTGGCCGAAGATAATCCTGCATGATGGTGATGGCGACAATGACGATGATGGCTCTAATCACCCTGACGAGCGCTGCTGCCGAGAGTCTCGACAGTGACATGTGAACTCGTCCGATACGCTCACGGGCAATTTCCCATATCCCACACGCTGCGCGGGAATTGGATTGGCTTCTTCGTTTTCTTCTCCGTTCCTCGTCATCTCTCGCGCGTCATACTAACTGACCCCAATCAATCCGTGTCGCGAAGAACGACTGTTCCACTCGCGGGCGTAGCATACGTTACGGCGTATACTCATCGTCCCGACTTCTTTGCCGCCAGACGAGACACCAGAGTCGCAAATCCGTATCCACATAAACGCCGCGCGGTGAGTAGTCACACTCGGAATTTCCTGGCACCGCGATCCGTTCTCATTTCCCTTCGCGCACGCATTTCTCCCTCTTCTCGTGTGTCACACGACCAGCGCGCTACGGATGATAAATAAAGCGCTGTGGGAGTTCCATTCGCATCCCGTACGTACTTTGTGTCCCAGTTGCCACTGTCTCTCCCCCCACCTCTTTCATCCTCCCATCCCTCCCAATCGCGCTCCATTTGAATCATTCATTTGACTGTTCTGGCTTATGTCCATTATAATAATGTACGATTTTTGGCTGATTGGATTCGAGGCTTCCGCCGCAACCAGCGGCTAAAACGAGACACAGAAAGGATTGTGCACATACAATGGGTGTTTATGTATATGTATATATCGCCCCGCGGGTTCGGGGGGGCGATAAATCGAGTACGCTCAGCGGTGGAACGAGAATCACTCTTCCCGCCGCTTCACATAATTCTTTCTCACTGATCCCTCGTTCGCCCCTTCGATAGTGCCTTAATTTCCTTTTTCTGGGTGTGTACGTGACGCCCGGGGTATCCCGGGTGGAAAGCTCCTTCTCTCTCTCACTGTGTGCTCGTTCCCGATGTCCCCGTTCCCAAAGACGACGAACACACTTGGCGGATCTTGCACGCGCCGCCCCCGCCGCGCGGAGAACGAGAGCCGAGAAGAACATCTGAAGGGGACGCCAGTGAAATAAAGTGACGAGGAAAACGAGCCGTACAAAAGCAACGGTGGCGGCAGCAGCAACAGCAGCAGCAGCAGCAGCAGCAGCAGCAGCAACAGCAGTGGGATACCGTTATTTGTGCATACACACGGTCCGCCCACGTTTGCGCACGTGGAATAGGTGAAAAGAAGGCGAGATTTCGGTGAGAGGGCAGCGCGCGCGTGTCCCAGGAGCTTCCGGGCATTCACCGGGAGGATCACCCCCGGCGTGTGTGCCCCGCAGGGTCGGGCGAGAGGAGGAGTTCGGACGACAAGGTGCACGGTCGTTGGAAGTCGAGGGGTGGTCGTCTTCATCGTCGTCGTTTCGTCGCTGCGCCAGCAAACGGGCCACTTCCGCCCTGGTTCTCTGCTTCCGCGTCCGCTTCCGCTACCGTTTCCGCTTTAAATACCCGTTGGCTAGCTGCCGCGCGCTGCCTGGATTGTGTGCACGTGCACACAGTATAGGTTGCAGCGCGTTTTGCCGCCGCCGCTCTCTCGCCTCTGGCGAATCGGCGGCGGCAAACTCCTGGGTGATGCTAGTCAGGCTACGGGACTCTTCGCTCGCATTCGTCGTTACTCTCGGTCCTCTCTCATCCGTCTATTTCTGTTTTCTGTCTCTCTCGCGTCGCTGGAGGCCGCTGGGTTTAGCTCGGGCTCTGCGGGTGGTCGGTCGGTTGTGGCGCTGGAGAACGCGAGGGAACCGAGACGGGGGCCGGGTGTGAGAGGTGGTGGTACTGGTGCTGGTTCTGGTTCTCGTTCTCTCCGCGGGCTCACGTTTCGTAACGCTCGTCGACGAGAGCGACCAACCACCCTTTTCTAGCCCTAGCTGTGTGTATGTATGTATGTTTGTGTGTGTGTGTGTGTATGTGCGACTAACTCAAACCTACGCCACCCAACTGCCTTGTGTGCCTTTCGTCGAGCACACTCCAGAGTAGCCTCGCGCGCAACCATCTCATCCCGGACTCGCAGTCGCCGCTCTCTTTTCTGCACTCCTGGCCGCCGCCGACGCCGCAGCAGCCGCCACCGTCGTACATGCATCCCTGCACCGTCAACGTCCCCACGGGCGACCAGCGAGAGGCAGCATATATAACGATGCCGGCAAACCCCGGGCACAGAAGTACGTACCATGGGTCACGTTTGTCACTGCAATTTACACGAGTGCCGAGACTCCCTCCCCCTCCCCCGCTCCCGATCACCCATCCTTTTCTTTACCCCCTCCCTCCACCCCAGCACTTCTGTACCGTCGCTCCTATCTGCTGGCTGTGCGGATAGGAACGATGGCGAGGGGGAGGGAGAACCACGTATAGCAGGATCAAGGGATGCGAGAGGCAAACGTACAACGGGACTCCGAGGCGCCTTAAAATTCTCCGACGTCATCGCGGACTCATCGACGTCTAAAAGTCGACGCCACGCGCCACGGCGGGCGAGCCGCGAGATATACGAGCGCGGCAGATATAAGACGCCAAACGAGAGTTCGCTTTCTCGGTACGTTTTTTTGACGGGAAAGGAATACGACGACGAAGAGCGAGGAATAGTAGAAGAAAAAAAAAAGAATCGTCGGACAAGGAACGCGGGAAAGAGGACAATTTTCTGGGGCGTCATCGCTGGTGTCACGATGACGTAAGCGCGAAGGAAAAAGCGCGAGCGGCGTTGTACGTATATAGCACACTTTAATATAGCTTTGAGGGTTGGTTCAACTGTTTCAATGTTAACTCAAAAGCTGAGAACTGAAAAGTGGTGAGCAGCCGGCCGAGAATTTCCTTGGTGAGCGCGCTCACGGCATCGCGGAAAATACTCCGCGGGTGTGTATATTGTATGTGTATTGTACACAGCGCGTACCGGGAGGCCAAGAATAATGACGAAGTCCGTGAACGAGAGGTTGAGGCGCGCTCGCTTCTAACAAGAGGCGCGAGAGGATCTCTTGTTCGGAGTGAAGACGACGAACACGCAATTTTCAACACAAAGGAAGTAACGGTATCGCCGAGTGGCAGACCCCATGTCTCACGTTCGGTTATACTTGGCGCTCGAAAACTTTGGTCTCCCTCGCCCGCGCGTTTTAATCACTGCAACTAAGTACTCTAAGTACTTAACGAAGTACGAGGAGTTTTAGCGATGGTGGGTGGTCGGGGCGAGGGGTGGCTGCATTTTCCGAGAACTAAGAAACAATTATGAGGCTAATTTTAACTTGGCGTTAATTACGGATATTGAAAAAAATCAAATTTCCGAGGGTAACGAAAATTCGTTGTGGTACCTCGATCCGCGTCACACGAGAAAGGCAGCAGTAGAAATACGTGAGGCTCTCGGTTTCCACAGAGATCAACACGCGTCGAAGCAACGCGTGAATTATCTAGGATCGATTGGACCCTCGGGACTCTCGAGAATCCACGTGCCTCTCTCATCTCACGTCCGTCTCGTCGTGTATCACTAATTTTGACAGGTGCTCGCGAACGTCAGATTTTATCGCGAGAAGACAAATGACGACGGCGACGACACACTGTGACTCAAGATCCGTTGAGTTTGGAGATTCTTTTTTTTTTGCAAGTCCGAGAAAGACCCTAACTTGTCGGGTAATTAATCGTGCTGGTTATCACGTCTCCCTGTCGGCGTCCAGATCTTATCTCAGACAGGGAGGAAGTTGGCCAGAGTCGAGACACTGTATGCGTCTTATTTTCCTCTCGATTTTCCTCTCGTTCGCTGTATAAGAAAGTGCGGTTCGTTAATTATATTCGTAAAATCGGGTTTCGCCTGAGATGCAGATGCCGCAGCTGAAATATGCGCGCGGTGTCGAGTTAAAATTTACGTTTCGCAAATATCACTCGTTCTCTCACTCACTCTTGCTTACTGTCTCTCTCCCTCTGCGGTGTGGCTCTTTTGAGGTCGCAATGGCGAGTGAACAGACGAACCGGAGAACCGGTAGCAGATGGGCTGAGCGGAACGCGTCTCGGGGTCTTTGACGTTATAACGGTGGAAGCCAACTTTTAAATGAAAAGTCCGTCTCTCTTTCTCTCTCTCTCGCGCTCGCTCTGTCTCTCTTTCGGCGAGCGGCGCACCCCGGCTTAAGAAAAAGTTTACGCTTATTCGCGAAAAACGCCCGCTTTGCGTCGTGCTGAGTCCGCGCGTCGCGCGGTCCAATGTTTGATGTGGCGTAAAGAAAAAAAAAAGGCAGCGTGGAGAATAAGGGACGCCCCGAGTCGTAACGCGGACAGAGGAGAAACGAAGAATGGCGGTGAAAAAGAAGAAAATTGGGAAATTGCTGGTTCTCCCGTGTTCAAAACTCGCGGCGACTGAAAGCCCATTTCGCAGTCTCGATATTAGCGCGTCGCGCATCGTCGAATGTTTGACGACTGTTTAAATCACACCGAAGTCAACGCTTTCCGGTACTTCGAATCCGGTGCCGCTCTCACTAATGACGACGAGCATCTGGACTGCTCTGCGGCAACGTGCAGAGGAATCGGAAGGACTATATTCGACCATAGGATATGCTATGCATAGCGGCGATGTTATAGTAATAGCTATATATGTATATACATGGACGCGCGCAAACGTACCAGGGCTTCGTCGTGCCAGTGGCAATATTCGATGTCTCCCGCAGCATCCCTAATTACAGGTGTATATCTGTAATACACGTATATAGATATACGATATCCATGTAATATATTGTCGGAATGATGCAGTCAGGAATAGAGTATGGAATACCGCAACGTTAGCCTCACAGCAGACAGCGTAGGCCACTGGTAGCTCGGTATCACATATCTGGCGTCGAAATTACTATCGTGCTTCGCTATAGTATGAGAGAGAAGGAGGAAAGAGGGAGTGAGCACGTGTAGAATATTATATGCAAATGTTCTTAGTACATGCTACATATGTATGTAAACATGCGAAACTGGTTTACTTTCACATCGTGCACTTAGGCACTCGACAAATACGTTCGAATAAAATAAAAACATAGGTAAAATTAAAAAAAAAATACAAAATAAAATCTACAATTGGCGATAAATTGTTTCATTGGGGCGAAAGAAGTAACGTTGTATCGATTGTTTGGTAGCTGATCTGAACCTTGGAGATGGGTTCGAAGGACTATAAGTCTACGCAACTATTAAATAGATAATAGATTAGTTAGACTTCTTGTAAATAATAGATCGGCAGTAGACCTTGTGCAAGCTCTGTTTAGTCTTCATGTCTTCAAGTGCCGTCTTAGAGGTCTATACTAAGCGTCGGATCGACCACAAGGACGCACATTCTGTGGACGTAACTGATCGATTTCTTATAGCACTTTGGGAGATTTTAGTTCTCTTTTTCCAAGAGACTACGATATAGCTCAAAGGCGTCTCCACCGGATACGTATTACATGGACCTGTGGACCCTTCATAGGCAAACACGAGTCTAAGTTTCTCAGATAGGAAGCAGCGCGTGGTGTGCAACGCGCACGAAAGTGACACGGAGGCCGCAGAATCGAGTTTCAGATCTCGGTTTCCACCTTCCTTCCCATACGAATTCATATACGCGCGACATGTGCCACGTTCCCATACGCATATTTGCCTGCTGGATATTTTCGAAGCTCCGTTTCTCGCGTTTCCCACGTCGTTAATATATCTCAGCTGCAATAGACAGGTGTACATATTAATGTTTGAGCACGTATATGCCGTTGGCGAAACGGATATAACTTTAGTTTAAAGAGATCTGTGTATATATAGCGAACCTCTGCCTCTCCCGTCTTACACTGTCGTTTCTAATGGAGAGACAATACCGTCTGTCTTTGGGCAAATCCAAGGTATTTACCCACGGGAAATTGCGCTTCTTCGTGCACTTGAATAACGAGTCTGTAATCTGTAACCTTGACTACTAATCATCCAATCAGGCGTCCAAACGTATTTAAATTCTGTTACTTCGAGTTCATCCTGGCTGATATCCGCCGTGTGTCATAAATCAACGGATGTCGGAACCTCAGTCGCGTGTATTTTTAGATCGAGCACGTTTTTTCTCCGGGACGCAGTCACGCACGTTAGCGCGATTTCGCAGTAAAAACTTATCGATTTAGCTGTGAGAGAGTCGCTAACGCTAAATGACGATAAAGCGTGGGACGTGTTAGCACGAAACGGCATAAACAGAAGAACGGAATATCAGGAGAACTTGTATTGCATCGCGCCACCGCGTTGCCTCGACACCAGACACCGCGCGCGCGCGCCGTCACACCGTCACACACGTACGCACACATTCGGTCCAACAATTTTCCCGCTCATATAACGTAATAGATCGGCGAGAAAGCCCCCGGGCTATTTTCGCATACGAACTCGGCGTGGTCGTGTTCCCGTCGTGGTACGCTAATTACAGATAATTTGCGCTCGTCCCGTTTTCTCCATGTTGTGCATTGTGAGCTACGCAGGTGTGCGCGAAAGATATAACCGTGTAGTGCGGCGGTATATCAGCCGGAGTCTCGGCGAAGTACACATCAGGGAAATAGGATCGTTTATGCTCAGACAACGCGGGCACCAACCGAGAGCTCTAATGGCCGAGCGGAAGGGGTGGAGAGAGCGAGGCAGTAAAAGACGGTTGCGTGAGCGAGGAGATCGGGTGGATGGTCGAACCTCGGCGATCGTCACGAGTCTTCGTGCCGCGCACGCAACGCATCTCGATGCCGGCGATAATCTCGCTGGCTCGCTCACCCTTTGACTCATTTCGTGCCGATCCGTGTCTGTCATTTCGCGTGTAACTTCAGCTCTCTTTCCACCCATTCGTCCGAATGGCAAATAGAGACGGGAAATAGAGCGAAAAGCGGAGCCAGAGAAAGAGAGAAAGTGCGGGTAGATGGACACTCGATCAAGGAACGCGAAATCGCCTCGTTCGTTAAGGCTTTTTCGTGACATTGAACAGAGCGAACACACGGCGTCTACTCTCGTTTGCCAAACTGCGGAAGAGCCTACATCCGCGGGCACACCTAGTATCGAGAGCACTCCGTGTCGTTCGCCTCTTTCGCTAATTCTCTTTGTCGTTGATCGATGCTTCGCCTGTGTGTTATAGGGTTTTGGGCGGCAGACGGCCACATGCGAGAGAGAAAAAGGACCAGGACTTCGTAGCTGGATAAAAAGGTGAGGGTTTTTTTGGAGGTGAAAAAGAGAGAACGAGTCCATCAGCGTGAGTCTTGTTACCTTTTGTACGCTCGGCTATGCGATTTTCTCGCGGAATGAATCATTACGATGTCCATCGACGTACGAAACGGGCTTCGTGCGATATCCTCCGAGATTTCTGCAGGAAAATGCAGCGTATAAGACTCGTCGTATCCGACGGAGAATATCGCTGCCCACTCCCTTTACTCGATATTCACGAGCGGCGGGGCTCGAAGCTGACTGATCTTTTATCGAACTTTAATATCCACTTTAGAAACCGGTCAGAACAAGTTTCACTCGAGTCTCGAGTTTCTCCTCGAGGGGATGATAGAGCACTAGACCAGGGAGAAGAGGCGATAGCTGATGCCGGCAGACGAGATATAGAGTCGATTGGCTCGCGGGAGGCAAAGAAACGACATCCGCCGACGACGGAGGCGATTATATAGCGGGACTACACGCCAGGACACTGCCGAGGGATAATAGCGATGGCAATGATAAACTTTAGTGCCGAATGAATTCCGTTGAGGCCCGGTGGAGACCCTGACGAGAGGTGCGCGCACTCCTGGATTTTATCCATATACAGATATAGAGAGAGAAGAGGACATAAGTGCAAGGCACGATAAGAAGTAGCGGCAGTCCTGAAGTGGAAGTGTAGTGAGAGTTTTGGTGAAGAGCCAATAGCGGCCACGAATATATCTATATACTACATATAATACCAGAAGAGTCTCAGCCTGCGCAGCTCGAGCGCTCCCCCTCCTTTTTCTCTTCGTAGAAGCGGTTGCCAATGTCCTTGTGACTTTTGTATGTAGCACGACAGTGGAGCAGAGAGAAAACCTTCAAATTCCTCGGGAAGCCTTCAGCCGAGTCAGTCCAGAAACTCCTATACTTACTCCTGGGACTCCTAAGTACTCTTTTTCCCTTTGACTTTTTTTCTGACTCTATCTCTTCTTCTCTCTCTCTCTCTCTCTCTCTCTCTCTCTCTCTCTGTGCCGTCCATAATGTGTGCCACTTGCGCTATCTCTGTCTCCCTGTTCTTTCGTCGAGTAGCCAACTACGTGGTTACCAAACCACCTATCATTCACCGGGTCGCGCGACCTACAGGTTGGCGTGACCTCGGCGTCTTTTGCGGTGTCCCGCTACTCTATATTTCTCTTGCCTGCTCGTCTGGGTCACGCTGGCGGGTGCGGTGGCTTCAGTTATACAAGAAAACCCACGTGAAGCCGCGGGTTGTAAACGCGCGGCGCCGGTCGGACACGGTGAATATATCGTACACACTAATACACAATTATAATACGAGCAAGAAGTGCTCATCCGATCAACCTTGGTGTGATCCCACACGAAGGCACATACACACACACAGCGGACAAGGACACGGACACGCTCGGACATGGACACGGTCACATGCTAATTGCTCCGCACAATGTGTTTTCTCGGGGTGTCGCGCGCGGCACGCTCCATGTGGACAGCGTTGTTGGCTCGCGTCACACAGAGCCCACACACACCCGCACATGCACACACACTCGATAAGCGGTATACAACGAGAACTTCGCGTACACGTGAAACGCACATTATCGGAGTCTTGCTTTATACTTGGTACGAAGCGCAGGCTCTATATGCATAAGCTCGTGAATACATAGTGCGCGCTGGAATTTTATGTAAAATCGCGGGTCCCTGGAGGGTATGCGAGGCCTCAGAGTGAGAAACAGCGAGGGTAAACTGGCCTGGACCCGCCCGGACTGGTTCTGTGTGGTGCGCGTCACATTATCCCACCTACGGCTATTTATAGGAGATGAACGGCCGCACAATATTAATAGAGGAAATCGGAAACTACCTCGGCGATACATAGAGCGTTCCCCCTCTCTCGTTCGTCCTCTCACTCGCGCTCTTTCTCTTTTTGCCTCTGCTTTTCTCTGTCGTTAGCACCAACGTCGGGTGTTGGTTTAATATCGATCGACGTGTCGAACCTGAAGCCAACACTAGACGGTGTTATGTGAGCCCGTTAGAGGTTACCACAGCAAATACTTTCACCACGACGTGGTGCACACAGGATGTGGTTCATACTGGCAAAGACGGGTGTAGCGTGTATACGTGTGCACCTCGATGTCCAACAGTGGTTGCGGGACGTTAGCAAAAGCACAGGAGTCCAACGAGGAGAAGCGAAGGAAAGGAGACGAGAAAGACGGGCAAAAAGCACGACAAAGTTGTCCTGCTTTCTAACCTTTCTGTTTCTGGTCCCTTTTTCCTAACCCTTCCGGCCTTTACTTGCAACTTCACTTCTGCCCCTTTAGTGCGATCCTCAGAACGTGATCTATTCCTGTTCTATGTTACAGAGCACTAGTCGGAACAGCGCCGAAAGGATTGAATTAGTGCATAAACCACGTTGATCAAACTCATAGGCTTTACAACTGGTGGAACGTCGGGCCAAGCCTGGCTGCCGGGCTTGCAGCTGGATCGATGTTGACGGCTGTGTTGGCTCGACGTTGGAACGGTGCAACAAATTGTTAACCATCGATCCAACGTCGGTCGATACTGAACCAACGTTGGGTGCGAATGTTTTTCTTTCTAACCCCTTTTTTCTGATCCTTTTGTTAACCTTTTTTTCCTTTACTTGCTTCTTCCTTCAGGTATCTACGTACCACTGGTAGGAAATGGTCTTACTCTGTTTTAAGGTATAGTAACCGTTTAGAGCTAATTTCAAGGCACTACGCAGATTGAATTAATATATAAACTATGGCAATAAAACCTAACAGGCTTAACATCTGGTGGAACTTATTATACCAGGCCTGGGAGCTGAACTCACAGCTGGGTCGATGCGCTTGCGGCTGTTGGTTCATGAGAACCATGCATAGGATATTGTTAACCATCAAACCAACGTCGGTCGATGCTGTACCAACCAATGGGTGCGAATGTTTTGTCGGTCGTGACAACCCGCGTTTCGCAGGCGCTATTGTTCGTTGAGTGCACCTAAACGTTGAAACACTAATTGCGGTCCACCAAATCGATTATGTTCTAGAAGAATTTTTCGTTCATTAATACAGAGACCTTGACAATAAAAAAAAGACATTAAAATTGTCCGAGCTCCTACCCCTTTCGGTTCTCCGAAGTCTGGAGATGGAGCACTTGCTACAAAATCTAATCGGTCGGACACGCAATTGTAATAAAATTCTAGACTACGTTAGAAGCGGTAGAAGCAGAAGCAGAACGACATAGCAGCGCTCTGATTTTTTACGTTCCAGCCAGTTCGCTTGCTCTGCACGTGATCCGACTGACGCAGGTGGTTGTCGCTCAAAGCGAAGAAGATCATCGCCGGAGGCGCGCGTCGTTTTTTATCCATCGGTTGATCGAATTTACGCGCCAGACATCGATCAGTAGATTGCAACTAGTTATCGCGTCCGATGCCCGTGGAATCGATGCTGATGGCGCGGGGCCTCCGCGTGATTCTGTTTAAAATTGGAAAATTGAAAGTGAATTGAATGATAAAAGGGACGATAGCGAAGCGATGATGAGGTGAACTGGGGCAACGAGGGGAAAGGAAGCGTCATGGTGAGAGGAGGGTGACGGGGGCGAGGAACAAATGCGGTGGCTTTATGGTTGACTGCGAATTCGAATCAATCTCGAATCGTAGATAGAGTGGCCTCTATCATATACCTCACCGTGATTTCATGGATAATCGTCAGAGTCGAGCTTGTTATCGGGGTTTATCGAGCGGGGGGTTTGCGCGAAGCGAGCGAGAGGGAGACAGACAGACAGACCGACAGAGAGACGCGGTTCACTCTCGTCGAAGATCGATAAAATTGGAATTGCTGCACATGCACTATAATCGGCGGTCAACCTGATACGCCGAGGCCTCTTCAGCGTGTCCGTCTGCCTCCTCTTGTCTAGCAATTTTGCTTTGATGGTGCTTCAGCGCCCGAGGACCGTCCCGGCGTTACCGACAACGTGCAAAATTAAAACACAATTGAGCTATTGGCTTTTAGCTTATTCGCAATCTTCTCGAACACTTCAGCCGTTCGGCCGATATAAAGGAAATCCGTTATAACATTTCTAGTGGCTTGTCCGCACTCGCACAAATAATAGTGTCTACCTGTCAGCGTGGGATCGTCGTTAAAAAAACGTTTTTCCGGGTGGAGTAGAAATTGATTAATAAAAAAAAAATTGTAACAAAAGCGTATTCCCAGCGTCGCGAGAGCTTTTGTTCCCCGAGCGTTTCCTAGCCGGTGGAATACAGCTTTCAGCTCTAACCCTGAAATATTGATTACAGCGAACGCGAACTATTTTTCGTTCGATCCCGTGTTGCGCATTCAAGGGCCGGGGTGTAGAGTGATAAAAAAAATAAAGGTATACCGCTAAGCAGCGGAAACCGATCGGTTCGAGTGCAGAGGGTCGAATCGGCAGCTCGTCCTGCAGGATCAGCCCTTCCGCCGTTCAGCCCCTAACCGAAGCTCCTTCATCCCAAGTCTTTCCGTTTCCTCTGGTATATCACAGGAGTACCGGGAAACCAGCGGTGTGAACCAGAAAAAGAGAAACGCTCCGCTGTCCCGAGTGGGTCGAACGATCGAGCCCCATAGGACACAGATTCCATTTTAGCCACGATTTTTTCCCCGCTCTCTCTCTTTCTCGAATCATCGATGCGATTAGCCCCGGGGGCCATCAGCACCAACAGCGCGATCTCCCACGCTCTGGGCGTTTTATCCGCGGCTATTTTTTTCGTCCCTCCTTGTCGCTCTGCCTCGCTGAACGACGGCCGCGCCGTCTCCCTCGTCGACGGCGTGACGAATTGCATCGCTTTATCGGACAGCAAAGCCTCGGACGCCTCTCTCCGTGTGCTTCTTTGCAGCGTTCTTTCGCGCGCTCGCGAGCGCTCACGCTCTTTCCTCGCGAGCGCAATAAATCAAAATCATCGTGAAGAGAGGCTCCGCCGCGCTGCTGGGCCCCGGCAACAATCCCTACACAGCTACGTGAGTGTCCGTACGACACTTGGAACGAGATGAGGGGTGGCGATAATAGAGCTTGAGGGTTGCGCTACGTGTGACGTGGAAACAAAGCTGGACAACGTGTAATATATCGTCGACCCGGGCTGTGAGCATCGACGCGTGACGCGTGACGCGTCGATGCTGCGCCGTGAAACAAGTCAGGAGTGTCCGTAACACGTGCGCCACTGAATAACATGAATTTAATCGGCGAACCGGCCTGCAGTGTCCGAGACACGTACATGAATGAATTACGTGAAATTACATGGAAACTGCGAAGTAACGCGAAGAACAGTCTCGGAACAGGTGTTGCTGCACTTGCGATAAGGCGACGGGGAAGTTTCGCGAGTGACGTGGAAGCAAAGCTGGAAAGCTCGTGAGACTTTTCCATCTTTGCGTCCACGAAGTTGCCACGAGGCAACTTATCAGTGGGTTAACTGTAGTGTTACATGAGGTGTCAGAAAACCCAAGTATGGGACTGTAGTGCACTAAATGTTCACAAATGGACATCCGGACCAAATCTAACGCCACATGTTTTCGATCAGAGGGTATCGTGATAAATCGTGAATCCTCTATCATGACCATCGACGTTTCACGTGTCAAAATTGCGCGCAGTGGAACAAGAGTCGGGAGCGTGCGAAACACGTATACGAATAATGAAGTGCGAAAATTAAATCGCGTGGGGTTGCAAACGAGCGCGAAGGGCAACGTAACGAGTGTGACCGCGCGCACTCGCGTTTTAAGCGGTGAGGTGTAAGCAATGCGCGAGATCCGCGCTCATGCGTTTTCAGCGAGATTCGCCAAGTGGAAACTGCTGCACAGATCGCGTCATACGGCGTCGGACGAACGACGAGAGCAACCGAGCCAGCGAATATACATTGGCCGTGACTCGATGCGGAGCGAGGTGGGTCGCGCGTAAAGAATGAAGAGTCAAGATAAAATATACGACGACGACGACGACGACGACGACGGTGGAGAGACGATAGACGGGAGACGCGAGAGGGTGAGGAGAGAGAAACTGAGAATGAAGGGGCCGAGTAACGCGAGCCGAGAGAGCAATGACGCATAAGCGCGCTTACGGGGAAACATAAATACATTGCTGACGTGAAAAGCGAGAGAGAGAGAGAGAGAGAAGAAGAGAGGGCAGGCGAAGATATTAGACAAGAAGTGTGTAAAGCGCGAGCGAAAATGAGGGAGGAAGGGAATTAGGAACGACAAAACGTCTTGGAAGTGAAATACTGCAGATATGTCAGCCGCCGTACGATCTATAGCGTGCACATACGTATATAGATAGACACAGACACACCACGGTACACGTGACGTGCATACGTGTACACATATAGACTCGTAGCTGTAATGCGCTACAAATATCCGATCGAGATGAGAAATAAAAATGATAAATCTCCTCGCGGCGAAACTTGTCGTCTCCCGGCGGCGATATCGAGGTCGGCCCCATAATATTTTACAGAACGCACGATACTATACATATACATTGTGCGGTAATATATAAATGTGTGTTATATCTATATATATACACAACAAATAAATATAAAAAGTAGAAATTCCTTTGACGCGCTTCGCGGAAAGAAAAGTGCACGCCCGAACTCCCCGAGATTCCTTTTCTCACCGACTCATTGCGACTGAGATAAAACGCGAGTGGAGTGTATATATATAAGCGCACGTGTGATACGCGCAGTGAAATAAGTGTCACGACGCTTAAGGGATGGAAAACAAAATTCATGGGAGAGAGATAGAGCACGACTGAACGATCTCTTATGTATCTGGAGCGCGCCCGGGGTGTCGAGTTCGTGTGTTTTTCCGGGGGAGGGGGTTGTTGAATTTAACTTCTCCCCGTCCCGTCTGTGCAAACACCACCTAAGTGGACCGACTAATCAGTCGGAATTTTCCCTCTCAAAAACACGCATTACGACACGGTAACAAACTTCTCGGAGCCGAAGAGATACAGCACAGACGGCTCGGCGGCTAAACGAAAAATTACATCTGTTTATGGAATACGGCTGCTCCCACACAGCCGCTTTCACTGAGTATATTTTATCCCGCGAACGAGTGGAGATAACCGAAGGTGTTAGAGCGAGCCCTCCGCGCAGTCTCGTTTCGCGGGGGCGCGAGAGATGAGAAAATAGGTGCGCGCAGGAGTCAATCTTTCCGACGTTCTCTCCCACTCGAAGGGGGAGAGGGAGGAGTAAAGAGAAGTGTTACGTTCGTCCGCTCGTCTCGTTTGGTGAAATAGCTGGCCAAGAGCGAGGATGAGAGGGACCTGGGAGAACGGGGAGAGTCGTGGCTGGACAGAGAAAGACGGGGGGTTGAGTCTCGTGCGCGAAACTCCATTATCGTCGAGTCCATCTGGGCGCAGAACGTGGCAGGGGCCCAACATCAGCAGTCGCAGCGGCAGCGCTCGTAGCTACCACCCCCTTCTCCCCCCCCGCGCGAGCGTCCAAAGGGGTTGGAAGGCCATAAATTCAATGTCGAGAGCGGGAGCGTTGTGAGAGAGAGAGAGCGATGTACCCCGCCGCTCTTGGTCAGTCCCAGCAGGTCGGAAACCAGAAAGGACGTGGCCGGGCGACGGGAGCCGCGCGCGGTACACGAGGCCTCGCCGCATGGTTTCTCTCGCTCTGTCTTCCGGTATATTCCGCAAGGTTATACCTCGACGCTCGCGCGCCGTTTCAGAGCTCACCTTCCGGCTCTATTCCCAGGCCTCGGTTGGGGGGGAGGGGTTAGAGGTGGGGGGGCCTCGTTTTCCACCTTTCCGTTTGCGGATCCGTCTCCCACCCGCTGGTTTCCATTCTCCCGCTGGGCCCTCGTGTTAAAAGCACTTCGTACACTCGGAGCGGCGGCGGTATAGCCACAGCAGCAGCAGCAGAAGCAGCATTGTACGCAGTGTAACGGGTAACCGGAATGAAAGCCACGCGGGTGGCACCGGGGGATTCTACGTGCGACACACCGGTCAACCTCCCGGGGAAATTGCTATATTTATGCCGCTACACTTTATTTCGCGTTTTCCGTTAAACGCAAACGGTGGAATCGTGTACCAGCGGACGGGGAAAGAAGAAACAAAAGAAAATAGAATCACGACTTACTTACTGCTCTTTTAAGGGATATAAATTTTGATATTACCAAGAAACCCGCGAGTCGACTCGACAGGTTAAAATTTCCGTATACAGACGTACACCGTACGGAACGCTGCAAAGTTATTCCGAGGGAGTTACTTTATCGTTGCGGAATATTTCGCGTAGCTTAACGTCGGAACCCGTAAGAAGTTACAGTTGTAAAATGTGTATATAAGCATCTTTCGTCGTGATCTTTATTGCAAAAAGTTGGAGCTCGAGCCGCGCATTCGTCATGAGTGAAATTTTACGACCGACGCGTTGTGCGCCTCCGATGATGCTGCGACGTAAAAGGATTTTTCTCTTAATTCGAGACAAAGCGCGACGTTCGGAATTCAAGATTCAGTCGGTTGAACTCACGGGATGAAGTATAATAACGGGCAGTTCGAGACACGTCGAAGCGGTATGGCATCGCGTTTGAAGATGGAAGATCTGAGAAGCGGGCGGAGTCGTGAGAGACGGACGAGCAGAGGGAAAGAGAGAGAGAGAGTAGTAGAATCGTAGCAAGGGTGGCAGAAAGGGAGGGATGGAAAGGGTGTGCGTGAAGCACAGGGATATAGAGGGGGGCGGCAGCCGAGGGGGATAGAGAGTGAGAGAGACAGGGAGAGCCTTGGCTGATTGGAATTCGATTGTCGGGTCAAGCGGCTATGTCCGATTGGAATGCTCGGCCAGCCCTCTCGTATTTCCTTCAATAATCCCTATAAATTCGAGTGTGCTGCATCGCCCCGTGGGGCCCGGAGGCGACGCGAGAGGGAACGAAGGAGTGCCGTGCGCGCGCACACATACACAGTTGTCTATCTCCGCTCGTCTACGTGCGCTTCCGTTCGGTGCTCGCGACCCGCTCTGTCTCGCCTTTTGCCTCAATTGGCCAGATGCACGGCACAAAGCTCCCAGAGCTTTGTAACAATCGAGGCAGCTCCTGTAACCTTACAATAAGGGAGACACCGTCCTCTGCGCGCGTGGGCTGCAGTTGTGTCTCGAGATGAGAGCGCGCGTGCACGTGCCTCGATAACTTCCCCATTACCAAGCAATTCCCGGATATTCTTGTGCCCCGCACAGACAGAGAGTGGGATAGGGACGACCCGTCGGCATATATCGATTTCGTGAAATTTAAGCAATTAATCCGTCGCGCAAATGTGCCATACAAAAGCAAAAGCACGGTATACGAAACGTTGCCCATACGTGTTCAATTTGCCGGCATATCGTATGTCCCGAGCTTGCGTACAATCAAACACAAGCGACGACTCGCGACGAACGTCACGAGCGTCGAGTACACACGTGACTAGGAGTCGCAATAAATTCCGAGTATTTCGAAAATTAACCTCCCAACCGGCCTTTTATTACGGCACTTGGAGACGACGACGACGCCTCCCCCCCCCCCCCCCTCCCGCCCGCCCACCAAACCCCAGGAATATAACTAGCAACGCAGCTGGGAATTGCTCGCGCGCCGTGCTGCTATGTACACAGCAGGAGCTCGCGCGAGCTCGAAGCAAACCGCACCCAATTTCGAAGGAGATATCTTTGATTGTGCCAAGAGAAACAAGGGAGAAATCTCGTGTAGCAATCCAATTTCGCGGGCGTGCGAGATTCGCTGCGTATTCGCGCCCCCCCCCCCCTCCCGCCATTCTCTCCACCTGCTCCCACCCCCTATCAAAATTTCTCGTCTCTATATAATCACGACGTTGCCGTACGCGCACATATCGGATAGATACTGCGCGTACACTGTATGTATACATGTATATAATATATATATCCTATGTTCCTATGTTTGTCGTAGGCTGTGTGAAATTGATAATACCTTGATTGTCCTGGTTAATACCAGATGCTAACCAGCATCCCCCTATTACTATTATACAATATATATGTATATATATATAGAGAGAGAGAGGGTTGCCCCACTGAAGGGGAGTGATTGAAGGGCAGACGTCTGATCGATTGGTATATCGATTACTCCAAGGCGCCGGGTGCAGCACTTCGACTGTCAGGCGCAGACAGAGGGATATATAACGCATATAGTATGCGCGGATACGCATAGTATATATAGCATACCGCCAGCTCAGAAATTACAGGGTAAATAGAGACTCGCAGTGCCTGCAGGTAGTACCACCCCCTACCCCCTCGACAACCCCTTTCACCTACACCCCCTCTCCCGTCCTTTACCCTCCTTCCAAGTTGCATAGGTGGCACTATATTATAGCTAATGTGCTGAATGCAGGGAGCGCAAGGAGAGCTGTGTGTACTTGATGCAAGCTCGACATTAGCGGCCCAGCTATAGGACTTCGCGTATACCGTCCTATATGTATATATATCTACACTGCTATAGGATATGCCTATATATAGTACGCAAGGGAGAATCTGCATATATCGCGGGCTTCTGGGTATGCGCTATACACATCGAGGGACTCTATGCAGGAGGCGAGAGGGCGGCGGAAGTGCGCGGAACTTGCGCTCGCATCGCCAGACCCCCCACCCCCGTCTGCTCGATTCTCCTTCGAGTACCTTCGCAATCTCGTTCGTTAAAGTCAAATTCCGCAGTGGGTATAAGGACGACGGAGAATGCGCCGGTAAATGGGTGAGCAAGCAGAGGCCAAGTGAGAACGGGAGAATACGAGGTGAAACGGCGAGGGTGGGGGGGGGGGGGGGGGGTCGGCGGCTGGAAGCTCGAGGGTTGCAGGACGTAACGACGACGACGACGACGACGACGACGACAACGAGGACGGGAAAAGGGGCTGCGCTCACGAGCTTATTCGGAAGCCTGATGCATGCGCGTCGCGAATTGCACTGTGCACCGTCGACGAGACTCGTTGCATGATACGAACAGTGGAGTCGCCACCGCGCGCACTCTCGGCAGTCGCGTGACGCGCGCGGCGCGCAGAGCACATCGCAGTTGTATCGTATAAGGCAGAGTGGATCTCTCGAGAAACTTCGGTTTCAAACGGGTTTTGCATTATCAATGTAGCTTCCGATATCCTCTATCAAAAAGTTCGTGAGCAACCATTCTTGTCGATTTATTTTATTTTCTTGCAAAATATGCAAGGGAAACGTTACCTATTTTTTAGAGAGATTTGACAGTTCGTCGTAATAAGCGCCACAGCGCTGCCGAAAATACGTTGTCTCTAACTCATTAAGAAAAAAAGTTCTATCGTTGTTTATATCAGACCATGCTGTACCAGATGGCCGGGCCGTAACAGGTAGCGCGTTTGTGCATAGCTTACAGTCCATATCACCTTAGCCTTGTCCTTTTCCAAAGCGCAGCCACAGTTCGATTATTCGGCAAGATTCGGCATGAGGTAACATCGAAAACAAGTGAACGAACTAACCGACAGAAACGTCAAGAGGCTGACAGTGCGAATGGATTAGTATACGCACAGAGAGAGAGAGAGAGAGAGAGAGAGAGAGAGAGAGAGACGGAGAGTAGTAACGGATCGTCGTACAACGGACCATCGGCTTATCCCAGGACTCGCGCCTCCGTGAATCAGTACCCAGTGTATAACGTATGTATATACGTACGACCTGTCAAATCGAACACGCGTTTCCCTCTCATCTGTCTTAATATATTACTAGGCTAATCACACGCGCTGGCGCGCGTGCCCGAGTTACCTTTGCGCTGCTGCGCTCTTATAAAGCTTTAAAAGGGTAAATCGCAACTAAAAATCTCTTGTTTAGTTGATGTAAACAAAAAAAAGAAATTTGTCGTTTTGCTTGTCGGAAATCGTAGATCTGGCCACCGGGCCGAAAACCGCCCAAATCAGGGTCACGAAATTTATTTTTTCAAAATATCGACTTCTAACCTATAGCATCGTTCTCAAGTCGCATATTCTACCCCTGAAAACACTGGTTACAACCCTTTTTTAGTTGAATTAGAAAAAAAAAATTTTGGTCGAACAGTTTGTCAGAAATCGTAGATCTGGCCACCGGGCCGAAAACCGCCCAAATCGGGGTCACGAAATTTATTTTTTCAAAATATCGACTTCTAACCTATAGCATCGTTCTCAAGTCGCATATTCTCCCCCTGAAAACACTGGTTACAACCCTTTTTTAGTTGATTTTGAAAAAAAAAAAATTTTCGTCGAACAGTTTGTCAGAAATCGTAGATCTGGCCACCGGGCCGAAAACCGCCCAAATCGGGGTCACGAAATTTATTTTTTCAAAATATCGACTTCTAACCTATATCATCGTTCTCAATTCGCATATTCTACCCCTGAAAACACTGGTTACAACCCTTTTTTAGTTGATTTTGAAAAAAAAAATGTTGGTCGAACAGTTTGTCAGAAATCGTAGATCTGGCCACCGGGCCGAAAACCGCCCAAACGGGGTCACGAAATTTATTTTTTCAAAATATCGACTTCTAACCTATATCATCGTTCTCAATTCGCATATTCTACCCCTGAAAACACTGGTTACAACCCTTTTTTAGTTGATTTTGAAAAAAAAAAATGTTGGTCGAACAGTGTGTCAGAAATCGTAGATCTGGCCGCCGGGCCGAAAACCGCCCAAATCGGGGTCACGAAATTTATTTTTTCAAAATATCGACTTCTAACCTATACCATCGTTCTCAAGTCGCATATTCTACCCCTGAAAACACTGGTTACAACCCTTTTTTAGTTGATTTTGAAAAAATAAAAATTTTGGTCGAACAGTTTGTCAGAAATCGTAGATCTGGCCACCGGGCCGAAAACCGCCCAAATCGGGGTCACGAAATTTATTTTTTCAAAATATCGACTCCTAACCTATACCATCGTTCTCAAGTCGCATATTCTACCCCTGAAAACACTGGTTACAACCCTTTTTTAGTTGATTTTGAAAAAAAAAAATGTTTGATGGAACAGTTTGTCAGAAATTGTAGATCTGGCCACCGGGCCGAAAACCGCCCAAATCGGGATCACAGTAGGTTAAACAGTGCTGCAGCGGTCATTACGACAAACTGTCAAATCTCGCGCTGTTAAACAAAAACTTTCGGTCGTCACGGCCCTCGACCAATCAGAGGCCGAGTTATATCGACAACAATGGTTGCTCACGCACTTTTTAATAGAGGACTAGGAAGCAAATACGCGCGCTTACGCGCGCGACCGGAGGTTAGAGAGCGCTGCAGCGCTCATTACGACAAACTGTCAAATCTCGCGCTGTTAAACAACGAACTGTCGGTCGTCACGGCCCTCGACCAATCAGAGGCCGAGTTATACCGACAACAATGGTCACGTTGGCGCGAATTACGCACTTTTTAGTAGTAGATTCGAGAAGCTCGCCCGCGCGCTAACGATTGACCGGCCGCCAATCCGTCGCCGCCGCCGTGCACAGTACGCACGGGGTGAACTACTCGGCGGTGTCGAATTCGCCATTGGCGGGCGCCACCGGAAGCTGCGTATATGCGGGGCACCGTTATGCTGCCTTCATGCACTTGGTATTGTACCGGCTTAACTTGCTGCGAATCTAGCTGCGCGCGTGTTTATCAGCTCAAGCGCCCGTGTGCACAATGCAATTCACTGCACTCGTCGTGTATGGCTATACGGAATGGAAGATATATATAATATATACGTAGATATGTACAATATATATATATATATACACGCACAGATGAATTTGCTTTGCTTTCAGAGCATCAGAGATGTGCCACGCCCTTACGCACCGAGCTTGATTGCACGATCGCTCGCGTGGATTACGACGATTAAGCCACCGCCATTCCGTTTTCCAATTACCGCTATACCGGCGATGCTGGCGGTTGTGCTCCGCGAGCTTCTGTGCCGTTTTGTGCCGTTCTGCTGTTGCTGCTTCTGCTTCTGTTGCTGCTGCTGCTGCTGCTGCCGCCGCTGTTTCTGCTGCTGCATGCGAGCCCAGCGCGACTACGACTCGCAGAATCCATGCTATACGCTATCCAACGTTACAATCAGAATTCTACTGAGTCCGTATATGCCCTAACGTATATTCCTCTTGGCCTCTCGTCCTCTCTTAGTGTTTCTACTGTGAGAGGCAGCCGAGGCAGCGCGCGGTCCCCCCGGACTCTCGGTTCATGCCGGGAGGATTCCCTCTTCGTTCTCTGTATCAAAATTTCACTCGCTCTCTCTCTCTCTGCCTCGCACATTCAGAGCCAGTGGGCGCCACCAGAGTCGGCTGGCGCAAGAACACAATCCACGAGGCGGAAATCCCCCGGGGGTCCGTTCGGAGCTTAGCGGAGTTCCGCTACTGCCACATACGGACGCACATTCGCCGACCCCCCCCCCCCCCCCCCCCCCCCCCGAAGTATGGGCGAGAGAGCGAGAGAGATAGACAGACGTGGTAATTGGAAATTCTCTTTCTGAATTTCCAGACGATGTACTTAGTGCGCCCGGAGGGTTTTTATTGTACGCGCGTATATAAAGTAAGAGACTCCGGGGCAGCAAAGTTGAGAGTGGAAAGTTCTCGTTCGCGTTACTCCTGATATTCCTGGTCACTTCGGGGCTTCCTTCGGAATGCCAAAGTTATAAGTGGCCGAGTCAGATTCAGGGATATTACCGAGTATTAATGTCCGCGATAGTCAGACACGCGGAAGATCAGTTTTTGAAAGCAGTCGCATCAACGCACTGCCGCTGGGAATAATGTAATCCGAGTTTGTTTTTCAACAAGAGTATATCCGTGGGGGCCAAGAGTTCGAATGACGTCGTCTCACTTTCGGTGAAAAAAGAAAATATTCGAACGCGCGGATCCAGAGGCACGAGTCAACGAGTGGTACGTAGAAAAATGTAAACAACAGGATAGATCCTAATAGATAGCAAATAAAAGATAAAGCAAAGCTGAACGCGCTGTTGCGGCTCTTGTAACCGGTAAAGCGTATCGGATATTTCAGAAAAGCGCCGCGGTGTTATTTACAGTATTCCGACGATTCTCCGGTGACTCGGTTCTCGCAGTATCCTCGTGCGATTGGCATCTTCGTCGATTTTCCGGCTGCTGACACGGCGTCTGACGGAGCGGACAACGGTAAAAACCGAATCCTTGTCTCGGCGGTATTCCCAAGCGGCGGAGGTGTGGGCGGAGAGGGGGGGGGGGGGGGGAGGGGGGGATGAGAGAGGAGGAGGAGGAGGAAGGGAAAACTCGTAGAAACGTCGAAACGGATTCGCATTCTCCGGGTACACATGTATACATACATAGTACGGTACCCGCCGTACGTACGTAAATGCACGGAACGTGGAATCTGGAAGGGAAAAGCGATGGTGTTACCCGGCTGCTTCTCGGGCTCCTCCATTCCCGGTCCCTCGGGGTTATCTCTTGTCACATGGAAATAGTATAATTGGGAATTCCTGAAGGATTCTTTTTTTTTTTTTCTTTCTATTCGTTTTTTTCCAGGTGTCTGAGCGCGCGGTCGTCTCGCGCTTGTGCTTTCGACGATTCCCACTTTTTCTCTTTCTTCCGCGATGCCAATCTGCCATCCAAAGCATTTTTTACAAAAAAAAAAAAAAAAAAAAAAATACCTGATAGGCAGAGAGAGCGGAAGAGTATGAGAGTAGTCGTCGCGAGTTTCACCGTCGAGTTTCCCCTCCCACTTCCTCCCCTTCTACCCTCCCACCCGTGGTTTTTAATTGTCGCAGGCGGACGCGCGGCTCTTCAGCGAGGCGGACCACGCGCGCTACTACGAATAATTAAAAACTGTCCCTCTCCATCTCCGTCCTACCCGACATTGCGTCTTCTTCCGCCTCGTTTTATTTTCGCGTCCTACCTTATTTTATTTCATTTCTATTCTTTGTATACGTTTTTCTCCGTTTTTTTTTTTTTTTTTTTTTTTTTTCAGCACGCTCTCTCCGTTCTCTTTAGCCGGGCGGATTAGTCGCATCGCGCAGTGTTGCACACCCGCAGTGGAAACACCACCGAGTTACGCGACAGACAGCTAGCGAAGATATAGAAGGGGGCGAGAGAACGAGAGAGAACCGAAGGAGCGAGGGAGAGGGCACGAAAGAAAGAGGGAGAGGGAGATAGAGAGAGACCGGAATCGAGAGAAAGGTTGGGGGACAAAAAGAGCCGCACTGGTAACTCACCAGCTAGATGTAGGGAGCGCGGGCTATGACGCTTCTCGTCCGCGGGACTGAATCGTAATTAAGAATTTCAAAAGGGAATGTTGCGGGCAAATGTCGCAGCGATGAAACCCGCGCGGTGGAAGGGAGAGCAGGTGGGCGAAGGGGGGCGAGACGACGCGAGCGAGAGAGGCGAAGAGACGCTGAAAAAGAGGAGGCACGAACACGAGTTGCAAAACGAAGGCTCTCGGGCGTGCCGCCGCGCGGCAGCTCGACAGGGTCGCGCGTAGCCATGTCTCTCCCCGAGGGTTAAGTGCGCGAACGCTAATTGTCGGGAGTCTTTCTATTTCTCTCACTTCCTCCATTCACCTCTCCGGGGCCTTTTCCCTTTAATCACCTTTTCCCTCATTCCCCGCGACACAAACCACGCGTCTCTCGCCCTTTTTTTCTCTCTCTCCCCCTAGAATATTCCGAGAGCTTTTCCCGTCCCCTCTCGCCGCGCGCCCCTATATCCCTCGCAGCTTTGACAAACCCGACGCTTCTCGTTTTTCCCCGCGAATTCCGCCCGCACACCGCGAGCTCTCCACCTTCTTTATTCGATGTCACTCCCTTCGCCCTTTCCGGCTGCTCGCCCGGTATAACACTCAAATGCAGCCCTCGACTGTTCTCCGCGCCATCGGAACACCCCCGGTGGCCCAACGAAATGACCTCTTGAATGAGTAACACACCAGCCTACCACACACCCACAACACACAGACACACGAAGAAAAGTGCGCGGTTTTCCTCTATTCGTCTTCCATTCTCACGCGGCGCCCTTTATTCCGCATTGGCGCAGTTTGTTCTCCGCCGCGCGCATTCATTCCCGAATCCCGCCACGCAATCCCTGAAATCGTGAGACGATGAATCTCGATTGGACTCTGTGCTCACGGGCCCGTATAGCTGTATACGTGCCTCATATATATTTTATCGTGTATCGGTGAATGTGGCAAACCCCTCTCGACTCGCTTATACACACACGCACGTGGGCACTTGTACAAAATTCACAATACACGGGAAGAGGACGAAATCCCCTGTGTACGATTGACCAACTTACCGCCGGTAATTGCCGCTCGCCCGGGGAAAAGTTTCCGGTTACCCGTATCGCTATCCTACCGTGCAATTCTCTTCGTTCCCGCGTGCCACGTTCTGTTTTCCTCTCACTCTTTCTCTCTCTCTCTCTCTCTCTGCACGCCCTGATGTCCCAGCTCGCACTCTGACACACTTTTGCTACGACGCCACAGGAGCACTGCCGAATTCTCCAGGGACCGACACTTGAGACGAACGCTCGACGAGGAGCCGCGTACATAAAGCTGAAGAGCCCTCGTACAAAGCCCTGCGGTTCGCCAACGGGAGTGACGCCAATGAAGGTCATCAAGGCGAAGAACTCGCGGGGAAAACTCGCTGACGATAAATTCTCATCCACTACCGAAACTTCCACGACTGGGGCTGAAAGTATCAAAGATTATTCGCGTGTTTCCTGTCACGTCGAAATTATTCAGACATTATCCACGACGCAGCATCGTCCGACGTGCAGCGTTGTTGTGGAAGACGAGCGCAGAGGAGAACAAGTGTACTTACTTATTTATCCCCGACTACAGCAGTCAGGGCAGGGTAAATAAGTAAACGTAAGAAGGCGAAGAACGAGCGGAGATTATATACTCGGGGAAAACGTGGGAGTCGGTGAGGGGGAGGCGACTGGGGAGCTAACTGGGCAATTCACGTGAAGGGTGACTTAGGAAAAACAAGAGAAGGAGCGCCGCGGGTTTATTCGAGCGAGCAAGAAAAAGCGAGCCCCCGCGATACTGCGAACTCAAGGAGAAGACGCGGATCGTTTGATGCACGGCGGGCGAGCTGCCGAACCATTAGCTGCCACTAATACATCGGCTAAAAAGCATTATCCAGCCATAACTTGACGTGGAGGGCGAAGCGCGGTGGGAGCGGGGGTGGTTTGTTGTTCGAAGGGAAACAGAAGGGTCGGGGTTGAGTGGTGAAAGACAAGAGAGAGTGAAAGAGGGAGAGGGGCGGAGGAGCGAAAGAGTGAAGAGACCCGGCCACACGAAGCACTTATCTCCCGCGCGACGTCCGTGTTTTCATGCGTGAAAACACGGGCGAAGAGGGAAAACTTACGAAGCGTTTGGTTCATGGTTTGGCTGGCGTCGAGTGTGGCTCCCGGAGGAAACTGGAGTGAGACGGAGGGCCGCGGGATATGGCGGAGGTGAGGCGGGGGGGGGGGGGGGGTGAGATGGGGGGAGGCGCTTCGCGCGAAGTATGCGACTTATCGTGGCGTCTGCAAGCTCGAAGAGGTTCCTGACGACGTGTACATATGGCTTCGATATAGGCGTCGGTTGATGCTTCCGCTTCGATCCGGAAGAGCCGTTAAATCGACAGGCCCGACGAGAAACGCCCGACGTAAGAGAGAGAGAGAGAGGCACGAGAAATTCTTGTCCGCGTCCTTGAACCGGCAACAAGAGGGATCTGCCGTCCACGTCGTCGACAGAGAGAAATCGTTTTCTCGCGTCGCAGGATCTGTGCGCGGTTGATCGTTCCTACGCGGCGCAAACGCGTCCCCGTGAGAGTGACAGAGACGGAGCGGCATGACGAAATTGATGACCGAGTTTGATGTGCTCAGGTCGGGACTGTCGGATCCGTTGCTCTCCGCTTCAGGAGGGGGTTAGAACGAATTTCCTAGGGACACGTTGAGAGACAACTATGCCAGGTCGTTGGGTCGGAAGCTGCACATACTTATGTATATCAAGGCTGTGGAGGGGTTGGGGGGGGGGGGGGAGACCCAGCGACGGAGAAGGTCGGTCGTTAGCACGCATTGTCACGAAGCTAAGGAGCACCCGGGACAGCGAGGAAAAAACAGCAAAGAGATTGCGAATCTGCCGGATGGAGAACGTCGAGAAAGGCGAACGGAGGACTTGAAAGGAGTTTCCTCAACGGCGCGGAGTTCCCGCTTCTATCCTGCCATTTTTTTTTTCTCAGCTCGCCGTACTCGAGAGAAGAAAAACGCTGTCAAGGACAATGGACGGTCTCTGGGTTTTCCTCCGAAGATTCGGGAGACGCGGAGTGAGAGCGAAAAGAAACTCGGTCTGTGGAGCGTGCGGAATGATCCTCGTCGGAGGAAAAAAAAAAAAAACGCGACCGAGGGTCGCGGCCTGGCGTTGCGTGAGACAAATCTGGGTGGGTGGAATGGCGGCTGCGGGGTACGGGTTTGACCTCCGCTGGTGGAGACAACGATTGTGTCCGATCGTAAGGTTTTATAATTACTACCCGGATTCTCCGTTGCTGCCGTTGCTGCCTCGCGTGTTTGAACTCGGCAACCGCTTGGAAGACTTGGAAGGTTGAGAGTGGATTTGGTTTTTCTCTTTTTCTGATGCTCCGACTCGATTCCCGAGCTCGTTTCTCGAGCTCCACTTGCGAAACCCGCCAGGTAACAGAGGTTCCACCGAGGTTCTCGCGCCGTTTCCTCGGCTAACCCTATGTAGACGGGGTATCGGAGATTGGGTCCGTGATATGCCTCCAGCGATGTCGGTGTTAATGGGCGCTGCTGGTTCGGTGCTCCATACATAGCAGCGACGATATACAAATACACACGGGGGGCGCTGCAGTTGTGTGAAACAGCTTAGGCAAGGGGATTTAGTGTCGCACTTGGTGGGTGCAGTGTTTGTTCCTGGAGCGCCATCGACTCGAGTCTGTCTTGATGTCACTTGTGTATAATAGTCGTGGAGCAGCAGCTATATTTGTGAGGGATATAGCTGCTGGGCTCTCTGTGCCGTCCGGCTCCAATACTCGCTCCTATCTCGAGTGAGAGAGTGAGAGAGAGAGAGAGAGAGTGAGCGTGAGAGATAGAGAGGGAAAGAGAGAAGGAGAGGGAGAGAAGAAGGCAGGCAGTGGATCGTACTTGCGCGGCGGATGATCGGTCGTTTCAGGAATGTCAGATATTAAAATACCGCAGACTCTTGAGCCCCACGTAGACATCAACCCTGGCGTCGTTTTGGTCGTTCGTCGTCGTCGTCGTCGTCGTCGACGTCCTCGTCGTGGTTCTCCTACTTCTCTTCCTCCTCCACGTCGTCTTAACCGCTCCTCAATTCACTTCCACCCGGTAGCATCCGACATGCTCTGTCTTCCTCACGATTTCGTGCTCGCTTCCTCACTCTCTCTCTCTCTCTCGCTGTTCGCCCATACAGTTTATCCTCTCACTGTTACCACTTCCTCCCGGCTTCTCTGGCTCCTCTCTCGTCTCTCCGATTATACGTCGGTGTTTCCTATTCTAACATCGACGCGCCCTGCTCGTTGTCGTTAGGTTTTCTATCCGCCGCGGTACATTCCACCGGCCCCGCCGAAAACAGCGCGCCACTTCCTTCCGTCGAGATACTGCCGCGAATTTCCGAATTGTTTGCCAGCCACCGACCGCGCGTCCGCGGTCGCATGTCGCACGACCCGCATCCGCGGAGCCCTTGTATATTAAACTATAACTAGAAACAATTCTACACCTGAAAACAATGGTTTCAATCTTTTTTAAGTTGATTTTGAAACAAATATTTTTTTGGGCGCGAATTTTGTTTGGAAAATAAAAATGTTGTCACACGGTTTCTCGGAGCTACAGCGCCTGTTATTAAACAGTGACGCGCGGTAGCGCGCAGGAGTAATCTAGTCCAATAAAACCTCGTGTCCAAATCGCGTACGATAAAATTCCAAAAATGCATAGATTCTCGTGAACCCATCCGCGAAATTGCATTCCAAAATGTCTGTCCCAACTTGCGCTACTCAATAACGCGACGAACAAGCCCTGCAAGGATCGCCGCCGACTCCGCGCACAGCCCTAGCGCACGTTTCGCCGTATCGAGGAGCAAAGAGAGAATTTTGCGTTGCTCCAACGAGAAGAAAAACAGATGAAACTGCGCGGAGAGTTAGTTCAGGAACCGGAGAATAAGCGATAGGCCAATATAACCGGTCGGCGGTACCGGACGGAAAAGCCGAAAATAACTTTCCCCGGAGTGGAGGAGCTGAGCGAAGGAAAGAACAAAAAAATAAGTGTACGAGGTATATAGAGTGACCGGTAAAGTCAGCGGCAGCGGCAGCCGCACGGTATAACCAGAAGCTGCTGGTCCGAAGCCTGGTACAACATTTTCTCGAGCAAAGTCAAGAACCTCCATCCCCTCGCGCTCGCGCGCAAAGAGTAAAGTTACACGCAAGAGGGTAGCAGCCCTTGACAGAAATACATACACACACATACACACAGCCACCCTCGTCGCTCGTGATACTAATACACGACATAGTCGTTGAATTCGTATACACGGAATCCCGAAAACCTGTCTCGGTCCAGTCTCGGTACGCTCTCGCCGCAGCGAGAGCAGCGAAAGTTTTCCTTCCTCGCTATGGAGTAGACATCCCCCTGGCCTCTTGGCCCCGTCCTCATCTTTCTCGTCGTCCTCGTCGTTGTCGTCACGCCCGGGGGCGGTTGGCCGGTGCCTCTGGCCGCACATATAACCACTCGTTTTTCCTTCCCTGCACCTTTCCATCGGTTAACCGCGCCGCAACCTCCTCCCCTCGTCGAAAATCGTTTATTCACGAACCATTTACCCGGAGAGGGCGAAAATCGTATGATTTCCGGCGCGCGCGCCTCTGCCGAGCAAACGGGCCGCGCGTTCGGCCGTTATAGAGCGGATAACGGAATTATGCGTCGATGGAGTATTATCGCGACGATGGCGGAGCGGACGCACCGACATACACACACGCACACACTAACACACAACACGCATGTACACGCACATCGAGGCATTCAATCGAAAATTCCTTTGATTCTCGATGTCGAAGCGTGCGCGATCGTGGCTGCGCCTCCTACCCCCCTCCTCTCTTTATCCCCATCACCAACCCATTCCCCAGCCCCCCGTCCATCGTTTACCGCACTCGCAAGCGGCGGCCGCGGCGGCAACAGCAGCCAGGAGACTCGAACCGATATAGACCCAGAGAAGGCACCGCCGAACGCTATCACAGAGATTCTACAGTGAATTCGTAATGACGAAATATCCGGTGTTAGATTGCCGCTGCTATGTTGCCGCCGATGCCGTTGCTGCAAGTGCTGCTGCCGCCGACGGGTGGTGGCTGCAACGCTAACGGCGAACGTGCATTTCCGAGAGGCCCCCGTACACGCTGTGTGCATGCGCGTGTCCAACGGTTGAATACGCGCGCGAGCCTCTCGATGCACTTCTCGCTCGCAGCGCGAGTGCGCCGAGAGGCGGAACGAGGGGAACCGGTTATACCGAGCTTTGTTCGCGACGATCCATCGTGAACGACATCGATCCGGAAATAATAACGCACGCGGCCGAGCGCGCTCCGAGCGAAACTTCGGGACGCGCGACTCGCGGACCGTGGTGACAATTAGCGAATTTTCCGTTTCAGTCAAAATACCACGAACTTGATTTATAGGAATGACGGGATTTGGCGAAGCCAAACGGGATTTGTCTATGTTCGCGGGTCGTGGTCGCAAAGTGTGGATTCGGCGTGCGTATAGTGGGGATTTTGAAACCCCACCCCGAATTATCGAAATTGCGGACCATAGAAAATAAAAGTTTCGCTGAAGCCATTCGCTGTTTTCTAAAGCGAGATATATCGAAGAATGGCAGCCATGAGAAAGGGCGGCAAAAGTAGGGTAGACGAAAACTCGAACGGTCCGGGGAGGGACCGAGGGGCGCGAGCCTGAAGCCGAGTCCCAATCCCCGAATCCTACCGACACTCACGCGGTGACTTCTTCCACGAATTTTTCACGAACGAAAAAAGAAGTCCTGCGATTCGAGTTTCGCGGAGCGTGAAAATTGCGACCGAACTTCTTCCCCGTTGTTACGTCTGGATATTTTGCCGCGAATTCGCGTTGATGAAACCGGAAGGTCGTTGCGAATACACGGCTCGACGTTTCGAGGGGTCGAATCAGCCCGCCGCACGAGAAGCAGCGAAAAACGAGGCAGCGGAGCCACGTGAACGACGACAGGGTTCGAGACGGCAGCGAGAAAACTAACCGCGAAGGGTTGGGACGAGGGGATATATACAGTTAACTTCGGACTCTGTGGGTTAGGCCGGGGTCGTTACGTATCGCGATCCCGGGCGAGATAAGAGGCCAAACCCCCTGCGGTGCCCTCTTTCCAACTCGCTTTTTCCGTTCTCCCGTATATATACGCGATATCGGGGCAAATAAGTCGCTTCCTCCTCCGCCTCGTTTCGCCCTGCTCCCGCTTCTTGTTTCGCGTGCCCGCAGCTCGAACCCTCCGACTACTAGCGTAACTTATGCTTCTTTTATTCGGTATTTAAGGGGTCCGGCCCCGCGGGTTAATCGCACTCGCCTCTCTGCGCCTGGACGTTTACGACTCTTTTTTATTTCGGCCGCGACCCCGGATTAATCCGAAGATGCAGCGCGATACACGACGCGAAGATTGACTGTTTATTCGTCGCACGCGATTGACGTCAATATCGAGTTCATCTTCACACTACAGCAGGCAGTTCCGCAATCTGCCCTCGTCAAAGTCGTTTTTTATGATTGTCAAAGTTTTTCTTACGAAACCCACGCGTCCTAGTAGAAAATCTGTAACGTTACATTCGGCCCAAGCTAGGCACTGATCATACCCGGACGGGGATGACATGGCTCCAACCAGGGCCTGACTAGTGCCGAGTGTAACGCCGTAAACTTTCTACCAGGGCGCTGCCCTCTTTCCAAATCGCCTATTTCGTTCCGTACGTGATATCACTGATATCCAGCAAATAATTCGCTTCTTCCTTCAACTCCTTTCATCCCTTCTATTTCGTGTCTCGTATGCCCAAGCCGAATCCGCCAACGATCGCGTAACTTATGCTCCTTTTATTCGGTATTTAAGGCGTCCGCTCCGTCGGCTAATCGGACCTCCGGCTTCGCCGGACTTTACGACTCTTTTATTTCGTCGTCACCCGGATCTGTCCGCACATCCACGCGATACCTATATATACAAGACGACGAAGATTGACCATCTATCCGCGGCGCGACTGACAGCCCCAGCAGCGCCCGTCTTCGTACTTATCGACAGATCCGTTGCCTCGTCAACGTAGCAGCGCTCGTCGTTCGGGGGTGTTCAAGTTTTTACGACCGACACTCCCGACGCTTCCGTAAGTGACGCGAATTTAGATTGCCATCGCTTCGGGCAATTACTCCGGTGTGGCGCTAAACAGAGACTCAATTGCGAAATACGCGAAAATCTCCGCGCGGCTCTTGGCATCTTTAGTGTCGGTCCATTCGCCGTGTGTCCGCTACACGTCGTCCGCCTCGAATCTCTCGTAAAGCGACGGGAGGAGGGACGGGGGAAAAAAAATAAAAAGACGAGCGAGAAAAACATTAACGGCAGTGGCGACGTATCGCTTTGGAGATTCTCGGTCGGTTCGCGATGGCTGTTGGCCTACATCTCTCTCCTCGGTCGTCGTCATCGTCGGTCGTATCTCCGTCGCCGACGACTCTCTGCTGAAGCAGCACTGCGATATCTGGTTCTGGCGCGCAGTTTAAGAGCACCAACGGCAGCGACGACGACGACAACGACGACTACGGAGGACCCGAAGTGGAGTGCGCGACGACTGCGAGAAGGGATGTGACTCGTCGACAGCGTGGGCTCTGTGCGGGGGCCGCGAGTGCCGACGCGCGGAGAGTCAGAGCCCGCGAAACGTGCGCGCGGCTCGGGAAAAGAGAGACGGTATAGTCGGAGCAAAAAACGCGCGGGGAGAGAACCCGAAACGCGCGTTGAGAGGGAAGGGAGGCGCGCGGAGAGTCAGAAATGGAAGCGGCAGAAGAGTTATACGAATCCGCGCGCGTGTCCGTCCGTCGCCGCGGCACAGAGTGAGCAAGCAAGCCGCGCGGCACAGACGAAGGGAAAAGAGACAAACGAAAAAACGAATAGGCAGAGGAGGAAGCAAGAGAGCGCGCGTGCAGGATCGAGAGAAAGAGAGAGGGAAAGAGATGGTGAAAAAAAGGACAGGAGCAAGAACGAGAGCGAGAACAGCGCGGCGAAACGACTCTGAGACTTTTTCGGCCAAAGTCACTGTGCGAGGCTTTTTCCGCGCTGAACGTCGGCTCCGGTCGATTCGAAAGAGAAAACAGCCTACTATTCGCCGCTCTTTCTCTCTCGCTCCCTCGTGGGTTGTTTTTTTTTCTTCTCTCTCTTTCTTCGTCCCTCTCAAACCTCTTGTAGCTGGCACCGTTGATGCTGGATCTACTCCAGTCGTCGTAGTGAACCGCATATCGACTCGACTCGGCGCGCACACCGACAGACGGGCAGACACACACGGCGCACAGACGGAAGAGCAGCCGGCTTTTACTTCATGTGGAATTCCGGACTGGCACGTTATTGGGAAAACGGACAGAAAAATCGATGCGTATAAGCCAGAAGCCATCAGGCGTCCCGTGTGTGTGCGAGAGACACGCCGCGCGAGGGTCCAGGGAGGACGAGAGAGGTAAAACCGAGCGAGCTCTCGCGGTCTGGCAAAGCGTTCGGCACCGTTTGTGGGCAAAGACGAGGGATATTATTCAGGGATATTAGTCGGTAACGCGCGCGCCGCGCCCTTTCGTACAATTAACCCTTTGGCGGTGGATGCTTTTTGCTGATGTCCTTTTCAAGGGAACCTTCGGCGGCGTTGAGGCATTAGGGTTAAATGGTCTTTGGAGTGGAAGGGTGAGCTGACCATTTGATGGACATGCACAACCCATGGGGTATATGGTACAGTTGTGGTTATAATTGGTTTCTGATTAAACTTTCGTAACTTTTTTTTTCTCCGGTGTTGGTTGAATATCGATTTTTCTTGCTTTAATAAATAAATAGATACTGAATATAAATAGATATTGATTTTTTTTTCGTCTATATCAATTCGTTAATTTGAAATAAACGAATGAATGAATAAATCGAACATTGCGAGCGGAAGGTCTGGAATTATTGCTTTTCACGAAATTGTACGATAAACGCGGATGGTTTTTCTTGACTGTTCAATCACCGCGGCGACTTCATTCTGCGATAATCATGACATACTCGCTTTTCAGATGGGAAATATTCCCGTAATCAAGCTGATATCAGTAAAACGTGAATCCTGTCACTTCGCGAGATTTAAAAGTGTATATAAAGTCGCCTGGCGCATCCCGATCGCAATAATGAGATAGGCGGCTGATTACCCGCCGCTGGATGCAATAAAACTCGCAGCGCTGCAAACAGCGCGTGGCTTTGGGTTGTCAAGGGAATTATCACACTCGCGTTCTTTCTACAGCCTTCAACGTTCCACCACGACGACGTTTCGTATGATTGCGAAATCCCACGTGGAAAATATGAAATTTATCACGCAGACAGAGCTATTACACACTCGACTGCCTTTGATAATTCATTCGCGTCCGAATTGGCGATTAAGCGCACATTTCCAAATAATTGCGAAAATATTGTGCAAAAACATTTTACATTCGTTTCAGTCGTTTCTCATCTCACGTATTTACGAATTATTTTCCTGCGTCCATTTTTCGTGGGAAACTATAAACTGGCGAACCAAAGTTCGCCTTCCGCCTTTCCGCACCGTCCGCTGCTCGCTCCGCGTGGCTGTTTGAGGCTGTTCGAGAGGTCCGCGAGCTTTCGAAATTCTATCCCTCGGCGGGAGAAGAGGCCAGAGGAGAGGCGGCCTTGGCGTTCCCCGGGCTCTCAGGGGAAGGGGGTCGGAGGCTTGAATTTCTTACTGCGCGCTCTTCGCGTGGCCCGCGCGCTCCGCAGCGGAACGGGCGGCCGAGAGATGCACGGGGCGCACGCTGGCAGGGCGTTGGATAACTCTAGTACACAATCCACGGCACCGGTGTACGGTGTATATATTCCAGTATGTACAGCATGTGCGCTATGCGCCACGCTGGACCGGCCGCTCGTCGACGTCTCGCCGAAATCGCGAATTCGCGAGGTCGGAACTTGGAAAACGCGCGAGCAGCGCCGAGTCACGCGGTAGTTGCATTCTCGAGAAGACTCGAAAAATCTGCGTGCACCCATATATTATACACAGATATATATTCTACGATGCACCAGACGCTTCCACCGCAGGAATTTGCCGAGATATTCGTAAAGCTCGGCGAGGAGACATCGACCGACTACGGTTTTCCTGTAAAATCGGGGAACGCAATTGGTGCGCGCGCGCGCGCGAAGCGCACCGGAAATGTGCGCGAGCGAAGAGACGGGAAGCGCGAAAATGGGGAAGTAGATTATGCGGAACATTGTGCATGCGTCTTCTAGGCGAACTAGCACTTCGCTCGCTCGCTACAATTAAGTCGATTTCAAACAAGAAGCGCTATTACACTTTGCAAAGAATTTACCGAGCGGAAATGGTGTCTCCTTTCTCGCGCTACCTACGGAGAAATTCCAGTAGATGGCCCGGCGGATGAGAAAAAGAGAGACAGAGGGAAAAAGGGAGAGAGCACACGATTCGTGCGCACTCGACTCTCGCCATTCTCGCCCAGCTTTTCGCACCACCCGCGTCCTGATCGTTTTCCAAGTCCCGGCGAATTTTCCCCGTTTTGACTAAAATCGGTCTGCGACTTCGGGCAGAAGAATCAAAAAGTGCCGTACCGAGCACTACCGGGAACTTGGATGATTCCGGTTGAACGCTCTCGGCAAATCTCGGCGCACAGAGCTTTGCCGAAACAGTAGACACATTGCACTGTCTTCATCCCGCACTAAATATATATAAATATATCAATCTACACGACGCCAGTTCGCGCTCTCGCATGACACGATCGAGTAGTTCGCTCCGGGAGTGTAAGACCGTGTAAAGAGTCGAACAGTAGTTTTCCCATACGGACCGAAACTTGATTTTCCTCGAGCAAATGTCGCATCGAGTTGATTTCAGTTCCCGGGCGACCAAGTTCGAGCCTCCGCCGCCGCCCAGCTACACGTACACATATATCTATTCTCCTGGTGTGCGTCGAGGGTTGAAAAATACGAGTGGCGAATGTGTCGTGAAAAAAAAAAAAAAAACGTTCGTTGATTCCACATGATTCTGTTTACATGTCTTACAAGATGTAACGCAAGGCGCTTGGCGTTCCGTATCGACTTTGCTCACCGCCGTTAAGTTTTCTTTCTTTAAATATTTTAGAACGAAGGAGCCACGAGCGAGCAGAAGAGAGTAAGAGCGAGAGAGAGGGAGGGATGGAGGGAGTTGGAAGGTACTCGAGAACGGCATTTGTTGAAAGTGCCCCGAGGGACCGTTGATTATTTTCTTTCTTGCGTCTCGCGAGGCATCGAGAAGAAGCGTATCCCTCTCGTTCTCTCTCGCTCGTCCCGCGTTGCTTGCGTCGCTGAGTGTTCGCTACAAAAGGAGAGCTGGCGCGGTGTTGTGCAATAAAGCGAACTGCCACGACGGTCGCGCGCGGAGCCTTGGAAAGAGGGAGAGGAGTAAAAAAAAACTATGAGACGTTCGAACGCGCGATTCGGAGCTTTTCGAGGATTTCTTTGCTTCCCTCCGCCTCCTCCCACTCCCTTCCTCCTCCGCCTCCTTCTCCTCTTTGCTTCATCGTCGTGCTTATATATTTTGAGCTATGCCTCGACTGCTGTTGTATAAACACAGAACTGTTATAGCTATGGAAAATAATCAGGAGTACCGAGAGAACAGAGAACGCGAGTGGGTGTGATGGGAGTCGTGGGGCGGGGGGGGGGGGGGGGCAGGTGGGACGGGGGTTGTCGCGATTGCCACGTGTACAGTACGTAAGCCGCTTTCACCTCTTCCTGCCTATAATTTCTCGTCGAATCGATTTTTGCACCGCCTATTCCGGTCGGCGCCTTTTCTATTTTCAAGCATATCCTTTTCCCATCTGTCTCTTCTCTTCTCGCGCGCCGATCGCTTCCACCTCTCGCGCCTCAATCCTATCCCAAACGTCTTGATCCGAAATCTCTCTCGCTCTCTCACCCTGCCTCCGCGTTACCAAACCGGAAGAAATTCGCCTACGTCTACGTCCCGATAGGTTCTAATTGAATCGATTGACCCCGACGTCCCTGACATTTGCTATTTTCATCATTGAACCCAAATTGGCCTACGCCACTACTCCCCGCTCTATTTTTCTCTTTCTCGCTCTACTCTACTCAACTCTACTCTTAAACTACTTCACTATCTCTGTCTCTCTGTCTTTCTCCCCAGATCGACTCGGCCAAATTCCGCTAGCCACGTACGTGCGACTTGGCGTTGTCTTCCTTGGTTGGAGCGTCTCCCGGGTTCTCCCTTTAACCCACTCAAACAAACTTGGTCACACATTGCCACCGCCGAACCGGGGTACACAACCGGCTGTCACGTCGTAACACAAACACCGGCGCGTAGCGACAAACGCGCGCGACTCGTCTGTAACCTGTGTAATATACTCGCACGTACAGCGGGGCCGACCGGAGTCCCCGGGTGGTCCACGATGGTTACCAACAACGAGAGGCGTTGAATATCGAGTACATACACACATAGCGGCTAATACGAGATATCAGCGGCTTGGGACCGGCGTCCACACGTTTCGTATACGTGCATGCAATCTGCAAAGTTTCGCTGTCGTCGGTATGGTACCGAAGTCCAGGCGGAAGATGTATTCACGCCGCCCGATGTGCTATGTATGTCTGTGTGTACGAAGCTGCGTAGGGCGTCGGCTGTACCGCTGGAAGTTCCCCTGAACTGGGCTTCCCGGGGCAGAACTTCTGCTGGACACGGCAGTGGCTGCGTTTCCTGTTCCATATCTCTGTTCACCCGGAGTTGTCGTCATTGGGTGCTGCACCGTTCGCCATCGGCTTCCCAGGTAGTCGCGTGCTATTTTCTGTGTACGGGACCGAAAGTCCATACAGCGAACTTCCTGTCTGGCGAACGCGACGCGATACAACTTGTTTGACTCTGGTGCCCCTGTGCGATCCTCCGTTTCTTAGATCGGTTCGCCTTTGGGCTCCGCAACGAGGCAATACACCCTCTTCCCCAACTCGGCAAACTGCGAGCTACGCGGCTACGCGGTCCATGTCGTCGCGTTCCGTGTTCGACAGTCTCCTTGTGTCGCTTCGAAAGCGGTTCGCCAGCGATAAACCGTAACCGCGGGTTTGCACCGACAGTTTCTTGGCTCGTTTGTCATTAGTTTCCGTGAGGTGGTCCCGGTGAGTAATGTCAACAGCGCAACGCTACGCGAGCTGCGTCGTTCTCGCGCAGGACCGACACGGACCCTACCACTGCCGGACTGCCGAATCTTCCGCGAACCGGCTGATCATCTGATGTCATGTGGTTTCAACGTCCCCGAAGAACACGAGAAACAAGGACGAACCGCGGAAGAGAGAATTGAAGACAGGAAGTTTCCAGGGGTCTTGCCGAGGACTCGGCTATGCGGTTTCGCGTCCAGCCCGGCCCGGTGCGGTTGGTTAGCACGGGCCGAACCGCAAAACTCTCAACTCCAAATGGGATATTAATGTCCCGGCTGCTGCTGCTGCTGCGATCCCGCTGCTGTCTCCTGGCGCTCAACCGTACAGCTCGCCTCTGGATCTGGCTCTCGCCGCGCGTCTCGCTATTTACGGTCCTCCGGAATACCCGACTGCGCCTGCATCCCCCATCCCCCCTGCCCCTCCACGAACCTCCCGGGCTGGCAACCGTTTCCCCGTGCGAAGACTGACGCGCGCAAGGCCCGCGCTAACGAGAGCCCACGAGCGCCCCTGTTTCGACGATGTTGCGGTCGTCTAACCATCCCCTGCACACTTTGTCCTTTACAAAATTCGTGATATTAACCCGTCGTCCGAGGATATGGCAAAGTCCGGCGTTGGTAACCGTGACCAACGTCGGGCCGAGGCCTTTGCCGTATGTGGTGGCAGCGGCTGGTCGACGACGCTCAAGATGTTCATATATTCGTTACGAACAAAGTGGGCTCCACCGCCCTCCGCAATGATGTTTAGAGAGAAATTAGTCGGGGGTCCGGTCCGCCGGGAATAACGACGAAATATTTGTCGGAGCTAAAAGGTAACGGGAATTATTCATCCGCCATCTCGCTCTCGTGAGATATTCACGAACAAAGTGTAGTCACGTCGACAGTCCGGATGAAGGTCCATTTAAGATTGCCGGGATAAGCTCGACAGCGTCAGATTATATGCATGACGTTCATAAAGCATTTACGTTAGCGAAAAGCGACGAGTGCGAGAGCAGGAATCCTTTTGCCGTGCAGGTGGATTCGTTGTGAAAACATTTATCCTCTCGGGTCGGTGGGTCGAACGAGTGATTCTGTGAGAAATGGAAGAATAATAAGAAACGGTGGCAGATAGGGGGATGAAAGATAGAAGCCGTGTCGAATGATTTAAAGGACACGAAGGGCTTTTGCTCCTCGATACACGTTCCACGTCGGTTAATCTGATTCGCTCGATTTATTTACCGTGGAATGTACGACTGAATAAATTAGATAGACGGTCCCGTCCATGCGGTGGATAATTTACGAACGGGGTGGGTGAACGAGAGCCCTGACAATAGTTCATCGAAAATATCCCGCTAATATTGTGTCCGAGCTGGAGGGCACACATGGTGTGTATAACAACGTACAGCAAACGTATCCTTCACGCAGACGCTGTACATATATCGGATTATAATAAAGCTCGTTGGGATTACAGCCTGTCATTATAATTGAGCCCCTCGCGCTGAGCCACATTGGCCGGTCTCTCGGCCGTGCGCGTATATACGGTGCAATGTTTACCGTACTCTGGGGACAATTAAATAAATCGGCCCTGGCAATCTCATTAACCGATCACGTCCGAGAGCTCCTTTACCCCTTCCTTCGTCTATTTATTTACTTTGGATGTTAATTTCGACAGATAGTGCAAGTTTGGCGACCCGTATTTACGGAACGACCCACCGCCACGTGCTCATTCCACTTGCGTCGTGCGAGTGCGGTGGCCATAATTACTCAACAACGCCAAGTATCCAGCGGTAATTATCTCATCCAGAAACTTTCAGTCCAACGCATCGCGTGCTTAATATTTGCGCATCCTATATTAAAAAGTTCGTGAGCACCATTATTGTTGTCGATTGATTCGACCGATTGGTCGGATTGGGAAACCGGCAGTTCGTTGCTTATTAATATTGCGAAATATGGCAGTTTGTCAGAAAAAAAACAGATTTTTGCGTTTTTCTCATCGAATTTTCTAACCTCCATCCTCGCGTGCAAGCGCGCGTTATTGTTCCTATCGATTTAAAAAAACGGTATTTGACGGAACTGTCAAAGGTACCAATGACATTTTCTTTTTTTTTTTTTTTTTTTCTTTCAAGCCCGCCGAAAGGAAGCCCCGAAAATTCAAAACTGCGATGTAAGATACACGCGCGTCCGAGGGCAAATGTTCGCCGCAGAAATTCCGCAGAGTTGTTGACGGGGACACCGCGCGAAGAGGCTTCCCCACGACTGGCACCAATGTCTCCGCTCGTTCGTTTCACTCGACTCCTCACGTCACTTCCGGCGCTTCCCTGGCGCGGCATTCAACGGAGTAGACAAGGACGGAGAGCGATATCGGAGGACTCGCCAACGGCAGAAACCCCGAGCGCGGCTCTCGACGACGTAACTTTACTTCAAATGCATAATATTATCGTGGCGGTACAGCGACGGCAAAGATGAGGTGGAGAGAGCGCAAGAACGAGGACGAATATACGATGAGGGTCTATCGCAGATGCTGAGTGAGAAGTTGCTGGTCGTGAGTGAAACGACGGCGAGGAGAAATTCTCTCGCGCTGCGAGCACCAACCAACCAGCCAGCCAGTCAGCCAGCCAGCCAACCCTCCCGCACTCTCCTGCAGCATTGACTCATTCAAGGAGCCTTGCACCACTGGCTCTCTCCGCCCCCGGCCTCGTCTCTCGCCGCACCGACACCCATCTCCGAGATACAATGGGCCCCGAACCTGGCCTGGTTTTCGAATTTATTTTTAAATAGGTTCGCTCGCTCGCCTCCCGCGACACCTCCGCGTCTCGTCGCGGAAGCGCGCGAGAAAAGCGAGAAAAAGAGTGAAAAAAAAAATATGGGGTATGAGTGATAAAAAATGGGGGCAAACTTTCAGGTGTTGCTAAATGATTATCGTTAGCCAGGTGTAAGTTATAGCGGCCGGAGCTTCATCCGCGCTTCGCTCTCTCCACCCGGTCGGATAAGCTTTTGTTGGGCCAGAAAAAACTTGTTTTCCCCGGAAGTTTAACGAATTTTCATTCAATTAAATTTTTGCGGAGTCAAAAAGTTTCTCCTACACTTACCGATTGCTTCGGCGATGTTCGCGTGCCGGAAACGGACGCGCAGCCGGATTAAAATTGCGACTTGCTATAATCACTTAGACTGCATTAGCGCAGCGTCGCTGATTTATTCATGTTCGCGCGCACTATTATTAGCCTCGCGTTGAATTTAATTTTTAAATGCACTCCTTCTCCGTTGAAAAATTTCTCGATGAGATTGTGAAGTGCCGGAAAACAAAATAAAAAATCGTCGAGGCGGTGGAAAAAGTTCGCTCCCGAGCGATAAATTAATTGTAGACTCAGCGAGTGAGCGCGTACGCGGCTCGGCCCTCACATCCGGATACGAAGCTTCGTCGACCGTGGCGAAAAAAATCTAATTTTCAAAACGACATTCGTCGGTTTCTTTATCTTTTCGACCTTTCTCGAAGTTTTCAATTCTCTTGCGTCTCGCAAAATTACGTTAATTACACGAATTCAATTCACCCCAGGCGAGACATTTGTTTTCACGCGCGCAGACAGACGGAAAATGAGCTTCCTGAATGAGAGTGAAATTATGCTCCGTGTATATCTCGCGCGTAAAGTTACTTGTATGGAATTCATTGGCAAAATCCTCGTGAAAAGCAGACACCGGATTACGGAACTGGTTGTAGTGCATATGTAGCTCTGTCGAGTTTCCGTGAAAAGTTTGCGCGCAGACTCTCTGGGTTACCGTGACTGTTCGCCTTACGAGCCGTGAATATGAACGCACAGTCTCGGAGTTAATTTGTGCAGAGGCCAAGGAGCGTTAAACGGTGTGTTCTGGCGTGGCTGCCAGAAGCAGAGACTTCTGACTTGCCCTCTGCTCTTGTATGTTACGTACAAAAAAGTCGTAAGAGGGAGCAGGGTGGGTGGGAACGAGCGAGAGAGAGAGAGAGAAGGTGAGAGGCTTTTCAACTGCGTGAGGGCGTGTAAGCATGCATTTCTCTCTCGCTCTCTCACGAATAACACACTCACATCACACGTACGTAAACAGATTCACCAAGCGCACGGCTGTACTCACCCATGAATAAATCATCGTTCTTAATGCGTTTTCCCGCTGCTCTTTTCTACCGCACACACATATTTCTCCCTCTCCGTCTCCCTCGGCCTCTCCCAACCCTCTCGCTCTATCTCTCTGCATATGCTTTCATAGCCTCTCCGCGAGATTGAATGAATGAATGAATATTAAAGTGTATACACTCGGTGGGACAGTGCGACGAATTCAGTATTTCCGTGCGGCATGTAATATCTCGCGGTCGCTGTGTACCCCGGCAGGCCAAGTGGGGGCCGAACACAGCCCCGCAGCGCTCGCAGCGGTGAGTCTCGTCAACTACGATCAGCCGGTGGGCACAGTCGAGTAGACGTGGAATGTCGTCTGGCGGAGGATCGTTCTAAAAATGATACAAACACACTTTCGTGTTGCCCGCACTCGCTTTTCATTCACATTCCTGGCGTAAAAATTGTGGCGTTCCGTCCGGCGCCGGTCGTGCATTGGACGTTACGATTTTGTATACTGTGCATTCTGACAGGTACTCGTTGAACGTGGAAAATACTCGGTACCATTGCTCTATAATATCAAGATATCCTCACGAATACAAATCCGTACTACCCTGGTAGGAAATTTACGGCGTTATACTCGATGCTAGTCAGGCCATAGTCAGGGCCTTGCCATCTCTGTCCATTCCTGATCAGTGCCTGGCTTGGGGCGAATGTAACGGTACAGATTTTCTACCAGAGTACATGCCGTATTATGAATACAATGTAAGACCTGTACGTCATCGTCGCCACCCTCCACATGACGAACAATCGAGAGCTTCCGCTTCCAACGCAAACGACTGACAATCAACCAGCTTCTGCACAATAAGCACGACTCGCGACAAATTGTCCCACTCAAACGAAGGTTCAACTGGTTTGCGTCACGAGTTTTCGTTCAACCTGTGCAGGGCAAAAACGATGCGCTCCACGCAGCTTCACATGTGTTCACCAGTTGGCGCGCGCGCTAGAAAACACGATATCTCTCGTTCCATGGCGAGAGAATGGTTGGAACGCGAACATTTCTATGGCCGGCAGCGCGAAGACAGGTTGTATGTGGCGGCGGCGTCGCGCGGAGAACGGAGACAGGACGAGAGAGAAAGGCTCTCGCCGAACGCGAAAGCCGAAGCGAGACAGAATGTCTGGCATAGATTGATGTCCCTTACTGAACTACCCGGACTGCCACGAGAGTTTCTAGCTTCCGCCGGTGTGATGCCGAGAGCGGCCGCGAGGGGGAGAGAAACGGAGTCGCATAGCTAGAGTCGAGGCTGGCAGCCCGGTTTGCCCGGCTGCCAACAGCGCCAACAGCGCCAACAGCGAGTGTAGTACAACAACGGTATGTGCAACGGGTTTCTATGCTGCGAGCTAGGAGCTCAGCAGCAGCAGCAGCAGCGGCGTTGCTGTCTGTCATACCGGGGAGGCTTGATGTATTGCGTACGAGGGTGGCTTCATTACTGGCCTACCGATGGCCACTCTTGTTTGCGTATTCTCACCCTCCCTCACCGCGGGCGGCATCCCAGCACCGTCGAGCCTCATCGCGGGGCCTCCAACCCTACTCACCCCACTTCCACGCCGCTCTCGTTCGCTTATTCACTTTCGCATTGTTGTATACATGACACATATACTGTCTGGCGCGTACAGACAGCTGTGTAACTGCGCTCAGTGTAGTGTACAACTTTTTCCGCGGGCCCGTGGTAATCTTTTACGACTCTCACTGCTTCGACCCGGTGGTACCTAAAGCTGCGGTGATGTGTTACCTTAGGGCACAGTTTTCTCCGACAATTTTCATCATTTTCCACATTCCCATGCGAATTAGGAAATCGCCTCGTGCTCGGTCGTTTTCGTACACCCCTCGACCCGCTCGTATTTTATGTGTTTTTCGCTGTCTTGGAAATTTCCGCAGGCCTGAGAATTTCCGGGCTGCGGTTACGCAGATAAGACGAGAGTTCAGTGTTGGATGCGGTGGTGGCGATGTGCATATCGATTCGCGAGAGGTTTCAGGCGGAGAATCAGCGGGGAAACGGTCGGAAAAAGCAGGGAGGGTTACACGGGGGAAAGATATGGGGCAGGGATTTGAGTGGCGAAGGGATTAGACTTTTAGCTGACCAATGGCCGGGAGTGTCGACGGCGTGATCGTCGAAGCGCGTTTCCTCAGGACCGCAGTGCTTTGGACGCTTTTTCCCTCTCGAACTGAAGTAGGATATAAAATCGAGTGGAATGTGAGCGCTACTACTGCTGCTGCTGCTGCTGGTGTAGCTATGCTGCTCGGCGCTGGTGGTGCGCGCATCAGCAATTCGGGCACGCTCGACTCCCCGGGGATGGAAATGCGAGGCTAATGATGGAATTCTGGATTTCCGCTAGTTCGTATATCTCCCTCCTCGATGTAACGTGCGCTTCGTTTCGCTTGACGCACGAAGCGAAAGTGGAGTAGTGGAGGGAGATACAAACTTGGCCGAATACAAGTTCGCTAGCGACAGCGAGCGACCAATTTATAAAAGAATTACGAAAATTTCACGTGAGTCGTTGGAAAAAGCTCGAGATGGTTTTGGAACCTTATCTTAAATATAGGTACACCTGCTTCGGACTTGGAAAATTTACTCGGGTCGATTTTATAACCGTACAACCAGCGATAAAACCTTATTACATATTTATATACAGGAATACAATTGGAGCTCCCACTATTGTAGAAAATCCGTAGCGATAGATTTGGCCCAAGCCAGGCACTGATCAGGTCTGGACTGGGATGACACGGCCCTGACGAGGGCCTGACTATGTCTGGTGTAATGATATAAATTTTCTACAAGGGCACTTGGCCCCTTCAAGCGTGCCGAAATTCTAGCAGGTGCCCAGTTAGGAAATTTAACTGCAGCACTCCGCCAGCTCGGTAACGTTTGAAAAGTGGAATGATGGAAAAGTTCTACGGCGAAAACGATCGTACAATTGGACGGACAATTTTACATGTATCGCCGAACAAAAAGCTTCAAACATACGTGAAATCTGATCTCACATACACGTCCCCCCACCCAACTCGATTCGTGCCTCGTGGACTCGGAAAGAATTACGACGGAAAATTCATAATCATTTATCCCATCCGATAAAACCTCGTGATATACTTTTCGAATTTTCCCACGATTCCCATTTTCCTCCGCGGCAATATTGCCGCGGAGTGAACGACGGATAGGAGAGAAGTTTTCGATATCTGGTATACGAGCTATTGCCATGAGAAAGACCCTCTCTCTTTCTCTCTTCGCTATTGGATAATGGCTTATCGTGAGTACCACAGCGCAGCAGCGGCTGCGGCAGCATCGTCGTCGGCGTCGTTGTCGTCGCAAACCCATAGCACACACCTCGACCCGCTTCCCGGGACTCTTAAATTTCTCGGGTACCGCGCGCTTGCGGCTGCTGACTGGAAGTCACACCGAAGAAACTGCGCGCGCGATTTCGCCGAGGAAATATGAGATTTCCGATCCTCGGGTAAGCGTTAAAGAAAATTGAAACGGACCCGCGGTGGGCCGCGATCCGCTCGGGGTGGGCGGGGGAGGAGAACGGGTGGGGAAGTGCAGGGCAGAATGTTTCTGACCGGCGTCGCGCCAGGGGAGCCCGGGACGACGGCAGGTTGCGCGCGCTGCGGTTGCCCCCGGTACGTCTGTTCAGCTTCAGCCTCCGCGCGCTCTGCTCCGCGCAGAACGCGAGACCGAGTGGGCTCGTAGGACGGTTTTCCGTCGCTGGTCCGGGGGGCTAAGCGAAATCCGATAATCGCGTTGGCTCGGGGAACGTAGATTGGATGATCCCCGCACGGGGGAGAAAAGAAAGCGAGTTACTACTCTCGCTCTTTTCTCCCGTCTTCCTCTGTCTCTATCTCTCTCTCTCTCTCTCGTCCGTCCTCTCGCACTGGGTGAACACCTACGAGAGAAAAAGAGGAAGGAAGATGGAGGGCAACAGATAGCAGAGGGGAATGGAAGCAGTGGCGCTGGGCGGCAGCATGTGGAGAGCGCGAAAACCGCAGAACAAATAAAAGTGTCCGGGGTCTGCTGTCTTTTTCCGTTACTCAGTTCGTTTTTTTTCTCTCTGTGTGTGTATGCGTGTCCCTCTCCTTTTCCATCTTCCGTCTCAGCCGTCACGACAACGACAACGAGCGGGCGACCATGACGTCGACGATGCTCTCCACTCGTGATGTAGGCTACGAGAGCTCGATGGGGGGAAAAGGGACCGGGAAGGAAACGAGCGAGAGAGGGACAGAGAGTGAGAGAGAGTGAGGAAAAGAGCGAGATGCTCAAATAGCGCACTCTGGAGGGTCGTCGAAACGGGCAACACGAGGAGCTGAACGCAGTGGAATGCGATGGGCGAGACGAGCGAAGCGGAGACGGAGGGAAGAGCCCTGTGCTCTGAAAACGGTCCTTCGAGGAATGCATATAAACTTTTTCTCTCCACTTTTCTCCCGACGCGCGTTCTGTCCTCTTTCTCGTTTCTTGGGCGCGACACGAACTCGCTATTCTCTCCATCTCTCTCCGTCCCTCCCTCGACTATATACGGATCTGGACCTAGCCAACCGTTGCCACTACAAACGCAGTGGAAAGGAAGGCAACGACTCTCGCGCGGAGACCGGAAGACGCGGAGCGATGTAGAGAAATTTTCCAGTTTCCATCCCGCATCAGCGCCGCGCACCGAGTGCAAGCTCGTCGTCGTCGCGTCCTCGTCGCACCCTCGCGGGGCCGCGCCGCGTCTCCGTCTTCTTCACCCTTTTGCCCTTGAAACGCGCGCCACTTCCCCTCAGCCATCCCCCCCCCCCCAACACCCACGTGGATATCCTCTCTATCGTCTATCTTCTCGATCCTCGGGTCGCGCCCTTATGTACCAATGCGAATTCCGCATTGTATTGCATATATCTCGCGCGTTCAGTCGACGTCGTCGTCCTCGACGATTTTCACCCGGAAATTCGACTCTCTACCGCTGCTGGCTCGTCGACGTCTGTCTTGCCTGTTCAACCACTTCGGGGCCGCTTATGTATACAGGGCGAATATAACACGCACACGTCGAGCGCGTTTATCGCGGCGAAAGGGATCGTACATAAATCGCGAGAGAAATGCGTGTCAGTCCCCCGCAAGTCGAGGGCCGAAGGAAGAGAGACAGAGGGAGACACAGCGAGAACGAGAAAGCGCCAGAACATGAGTGAGGGTATCGCGCGCGATAAGAATAAACCTCGTGATGTGCGCCGCGTGGTGTACATCGACGTGCGACGCCACGCTTTATTGGCCAGCGACGAGGAATTTTGTATTGCGATGCATCTCGCCGTCGCGCATCATTTCGCTCCTTCCTCTGCTCCTCCCCTCATCCACGACGTTTTCCGCCGCTTCGTTCCGCGTGTTGAGATTTTTACCCATCTATTTTCTTATCTCTCCGAGCTTGTTCGGCGTTGTACGAAAACTACGAGAGCCGGGCGGACGTCTAGCGAAGCAGGCCAAAGATATAACGAATGTGCTATATATACGGAGCTTCATGTGAGGGCGACTACGTATATATATATACACAAAGCTCGCTTCATTCCCTAGCATGTGCGTTGTACCCGGCTACTGTAATGAAGGATCCTTGTCTGTTTGTTACGACTTTGAAGAAAAGGCGAATGTACACGGTGTATATCAACTATTAGCTGAAATAGTGGAACAAACGAATTTCTGTTTCGACTCGCCCGTTCGAGTTCCGAGCTCCGTCGTTCTCGCCTCTCTCGATTTGCTACCGTGATAACATCGGATGGAAGGTCATGCGTAGTTCTCATGTACGACTCTAAAAGTATTTGCTTTTCAATGATCAGTCTAATTTTTACAAGAAAAATGCTAACATAAGCATTCAATAACGATTGCTTTTTTGAACATCATATATGCGTGAAAATAGATACCCAAATACTGGATTTTAGTGCAGTAAATGCTCACAAATGAACTATTTAGTGCTATCAGGGCTACTCTTGGCCTTTACATTGTCGTTCCGTATGCGTCTCGCTTCAGTGATATTCGGACTCGCGTTTCTGAATGATTTGCCGGACAAAATTGCTGTAACACGTCTTGTTGAAAATTCAGACTGCCAATGGCCGCTTGGCTTGTGGAAGCAGGGCAGAGAAATAACGAAAGTTTTGTGTAGTGCAGTTCTATATATACAACATAGCGAGGCTATGTATAGAAGTGTATTTCCACATGTTTTACACAGATCGTGTAACGAAGGATCCTTGTCCGTCTGTTATGACCGTGAAGAAAACTCAAATACACCGCGGATCCAACCATTGGCTGAAATAGAGGAATAGGAGAATTTCTATTTCTCTCCGTTCGTTTCAGTTCCCGTCGCTGTCATTCCTGCTTTCTCACTTCGCTACTTTCGGTTAGTTCGTTTCTACGTTCGTACGGTAGTTCTTGTTCTATACACGCTTGCGGCTCGTTTCGATGTTATCTCAACAACGGCACCGACGCAAACGTCGGCGAGTACTCGCGGTGTCTCTCGCTTCTCCACTGTCCGTCTCCCACTCCACCCTTACCGAATCGGCGATAATCGAAAGAAAATATTGTGCGGTCCCTCGGTCACTTCCGGGCAAACACGTTTGGAGAATCGTTTTCCAAGCACGAACCAACCTACCACCAAAACCCAACGAAAAAAAGACCTTCAGGAGAATGTGAAATGGGTGTTCGGGGCTTCGTCTATCTGTAGCTTTTTCGATCAACCCTCTTTGCATGCAGTTATAGTCGCTCGGTTTTCTTTTTGCGAAACGTTTTATTGGTCGACCTTGGCAGACGACCTTTCGACCCTTTGGCTCGAACTGCAAACCGCGAATTCTTGGCATAAGCAGAATCGCTTTATTGTGGTACAGTGGGACCTCGAGTATTTTACGTATCGAGCGTTAAATACAGCTGGAAAAAAAATATAAAAAGTTTCCTCCTCGGCTGCAAACGAAAAAACTTGGTGTTAAACTTTCGCCGAGCTCGCAGGCGCGATATCGTGAATTTACGTGATCCCCGAATAAAGCGGCCAAGTTTTACCGGCGGGAAACATAAATTAGTTTGTATTTTGAATTTAATTCTTGGTCCTGAACTATTTAAACGAATCGAGCAATTATGCAGTTTCTCCCGGCAGGAATTATCCCTCTTAATTAATCTGGTTTCGCCGGCTCTCGGTTAAGCTGACCGTTCAGAATGTCGCGCGGGACTTTCTGGGAGTTGGTACACTTTTCGATGCGATTAAAATCTACGCTGGAAAATGGAATTATGTGACTTTGAAATATACTGGCAGAACTTGACTGACGCTTATATACGCGACGCAACCCGACGGAAATGAAGAGTATGATATACTCAGAACTCAGACGAAGATTTCGATTTGTATCGGGCGTGTTTATAATGCGTTTTTTTTTTTTTTCATTTCCATCACCGCCTTCGTATTTCTGTAGAATAAATAGCCACAAGTTACGCGAGTTACGGGACAAAATATCAATTTCTATGCATCTCGTTAATAATCAATCGCCAAAATATTTTTCCAAGCGAAAAAGCCATGGGCAACGCATGGAAAATTGTCAAAGCGGTGGTCGTTACGTCGACATCAAAGAAACGCCGTATTTTCAGCGAAGGGGTTAAAAATAACCTTCGTTAAAATACATTAAAGGTCACTCGGTTATGATAAATTAATAACATTGAAAACTTCAGCCTGTCAATATATTCACCCCGTCCAAATATGGGTACACAAAGAGTATGACGTACAGTGTACAGGTTACTCCGATGAGAGGTGGCTTTGTTGTCGTAAAAGACTGTACAGAATGAACGATTAACATCCACAGCGCCGCGTGCGTCATGTACAAGACAATACATCGCCGCCGCTCCGCGCTCCTATCGGTTGCAACGGCTCCTCCCAGGTGAGCCCGAGTGAGCGAGAGGTCTTCGCGCCGACAAACCAAACGGGGAGCATTCTCTTCGCGCGCCTTTGAAGAATTTCATTATCGTCGCGACGGTGAATTTGGCGCGGCAACTCCAAGCAGCTAGGAGCCCAGGAATAAGGGGTGAAAAGGCCATTTGCAGCGTGCCGAGTTACAAAGCGCGTCATCGGAGAGGCGAAGATAAGCGCGGCGCATGTCTTTCCGTCGTCTCGCTTTCACGCCTCGACTTTCCGAATTTCCCAACAGCCCGCGATACACTCTTATCTCCGGTCGTAGCTCGACGTTATTTTTTACTCGTAGATTTTTAGTGCATCGAGAGGCAACCAGAAAATTCGCTATGTTGACGCGATTTTTTTTTTCTTTTCATCTGGTACACATTCTTTGTGGAATGACAATTACGGATGAAAAAAATGTCTGAAGGACTAAAAAATCTGTGGAACAAACATTCATGAAAATAAAATTTGACGGATAAAATTCTGCGTGGGAATAAAATAAGATTAATAGAAATTCCGTAGAACAAATCCGATTTTTCATTGTCACGTGCAGACACTTTTTTTCACCTCGTATTGTGCTCCCCGTATTTTTTTTTATACCAGCGTGTGGACGATTCGTCTATGTCTGTGTGTGAACGAGCTTGTGGGAGCGAAGCTCGAACCCGCTGGCTGTACAGAACATTTATTTTAATGCAATAGCCGTACGCACTTTCCCATACGCACTTATTTCACGAAGTGTCTTTTTTATGGATTTTGCTATCGACAGTTTTATTGTCGTTGGATATTTCGTCCTTTCAATGCGTGGATATGTTCCCGTCCCGTTCGGAATATCGTTCATGGATTTTTTTTCAAGTAGTACCGATGACTCCTAAAACTAAATTACACCTAGATTGTAAACCATAGCGATTTGCGGTCGAGTGTAAGAAAACACCATTTAAGATCATCGGTCACACTGGACAAATCTGAGCAATGCGAGTAGGATAAAAGAGAGTAAATTTGTTCTCCGTTGCAACGTGGTGCGAAAAACCTGGCGAGGTCGTAGTTATACGTAGGTAGGACATACATAGCGTTGCACGTGTTACGTATAGTTCGACCAGAAAAGAAAAGGCTGGAAGGTGGCAATCACCGAACAGACTTCCGTTTCGAAAGATTGGCCGACATACCAGGTCAAAGGTTTTAGTGTCAAGGGGCGGAGGGGCATGAAATTCCGTGGCACAGCTTTCTCAAAACGTTTTCCTTCTAACTTCATCTCCCCGCTCCCCCGCACTCAACCCTGCCGCACATATCCCGCATTCCTTCCTTCTTTTTCTCTGTTGCCACCCACTCCATTGCCCTTGTCATTTCAAAACCAAAGACGTATTACGCTCGAGAGCTGATATTTTGCAGGAAAGATGACGTTCGTCCGTGAGATAACCTCTATCGATAGATGACGAACCATTATACCGTCCTCCTGCGTGCAATAACCAAGGCTTCTGTCCCCTCTTCCGCCATGTCCATATTTTTTCACCCCTCGTCAGACTTTTCACGACTCATGAAAATTGCACTGTAACGTGTCGCTCGGTACGATTCGATGAAGGTGTTCGCAGTTTAGGGTAGCGGTGACTTCCCCAAAAAAATGCCGCAATCTGTTTTGACAACAATTCGAACTGCTAATGGCTTTATAAAAATCATAAACTTCTTAAAAAAAAACAATCCAGTGTCGAATAGTCTAATAAGCATCTTGCTATAAAATAAAATTCGAAATGCCAACGACCTATTGGCTTACAGAAATGATTGGTTCTGTCTTTCAGAAAAAATTAATGGCCATTCAATAGGGAACTGTTTATTTTAAAAAAAAATCTATGGGCTCCAACCGTAGAAAGTTGGAAGGCTTGGACGAACCGCGATGATTTACTGCAGTATACGAAATATAGGCTCGCGAATCGACATTGGGGAAGATCCTGGCTTCCATTGTTCCCCACGCGCCACTGACTCCCTCCATCTCCCTCCCCCCCCCCCCCCCCTCTCAGTCTTTTCGCGGATACGACAGGTATTATAGATTACGAAGAATTTATACCCTTCGAAAAGTTTTTCTCGAACTCCCCCTCGGGTAGAAGAAGAACCGCCCGACGAGCGCGACCCTCGATTTTTCTCTCCCTCTTTGCCTTCTCGGGGTAAGTACAAGAGAGGAGCAACCATCTCCTCCTCCCACTGGGAAACCCGAGAGCGACTCCTCTTATTCTGCGTGGGAACATATTAATTTCTTATGATAAATATCTCCAATAATTCAGCGTATTCCCTCCGCACTCCGCGCCTGGTTTTCGGGGCCAACGAAAATCCGGGCCACGGGGTAAAAAAAAGAGAAAGAAAAAAAAACACAGCATTTTGCCTGTCGATGCTAAATTTAAAACGGAATATACGATACAAGTATCGCAGAAGTGTCGAAAGAGCTTGATGCTGCCATACATTTCATAGCCCAGGGTGGAGGCTCACGCTGTAAATCCAAGTGTGTTATTCAAGTGTACCGTACCCTCCATCCATCCTCTCCCGTTGTTGCCTATACGTGTTTTTTTTACCAGCGCGTGGAAAGAAGAAAGCTATAAAATAAAAATGTGGAAAAAGTAACAATAGTTTAGACACTGAATTGCGTACCTTGCGACACACGAGGATCGGACGGTGCACACACGTATTACTTTTGGTACAGTATCTAACCCGGATATATAGCTATGGACAGGATTATTACAAACACAAGTGTAGAAGTGGGGGGGGGGGGGGGGGGGGGGTCGAAACGTGAAAATTTATGAAAAATCCACGCTCGTCCACTCCGAAACTTGAAAGAGCCCAGGACGAATTCGACGTTTCCCTTCCACAAACCACCCCCTGTCTCCCGCCCCTGCAGAGTGCTGTCGAATTTCGTATTCTCTTGCAGGCTGACGCTGTTCGGGTGCGTCGAAAAAGCGGCCACGCAGAGCGCGCGCGCGCTGTCGGTGCCGCGCGCGTACTACCGGTGTGCGTTTATCATTCGGGGCTTCGTTCGAACGGACAGAATAATCCCGCGGACTTGCACAAGGGACGTTGGCCGAGAGAGGGTGAAAGAAGGAAGGGTGTGAGGTGGGGGAAGGGTAGGAGCGGGTGGAGTTGGCAGGTGGGTCGAACAGATGCCGCGTGTGGGGATTGGGTTGCTGCTGCTGCTGGTGCGCTGCGTTCCACGAAAAAGAGTTGCTGCTGGCAATAATTTAGAGCACCCAGATATATACAGAGTGATCCGGCGGGCACAGTCAGCCGGCTATAGAAATTCCGAAAAGGAAAGACCGAGTGTGAGTGGGTGGATGAGTACGCGAATCGGCCAGGTGGAAATTTGCTATTCCGGACTCGCATATGGTAAAAAAAGAAAATTCTCGACGCCAAAAAGCAATTTAATAAATATCCAGGCTATCACTCGTATCTGTTACATTTTTTTTTTTTCACGTCGAAGACGAGTCCGCTCTGTCAATTTTTTCGAGAAATTCATTCAGTCAACGAGTCTTCTCGTCGTTGCGACGGTACGAGGATGGACGTTGTTTTTTCAATTTTTTTGGCTTTCCGCTCGTGTAATTTCTCGCGCCGGACATAAAAGTCGGGAGATATCAGGTGACGAAAAAAAAGTGGGGAAAAAAAGTAACACATCAAATGTGTGTAAACACCTGTGGTGGCTGCGGGAGATTTATGGAGAAGGAAGTGACGTTTTTTCATCCTGGTTTCTTTTTCAATTTTTTTTTGTTTATTTCCTTTTTATTTCGGCAACGTGCAACCTCAGCGCCGCCGCCCTCGCGCGTTATACCAGTTGCACCTCTCGCCGCGGTGACAGCAGAAGTTGCGAGTCAGGCCATTGGCCTCGCGAGAGCTCTCGCGCGTTCGCTCACTCGCGCGTCGAGTTGAATGCCTTTTGTTCGAAATTTTTAATAAAGCGATGTGCGAGTCGACTCGTCGTCGCAGTCATCGTCGTCGACGTCGCCGTCAACTCTGCACAGTTTACGTGCCTCACGTATTTATACGTATAGCACACACATATCTCTCTTGGTGGTGTGTTGTATACGTACGCAGTTATTACACGTTGGGATGCACTTACGTGTACATGCATTAAGCGAGTTCGTCCGCGAGGACGAGACTGTTCTGGAAAATAAGTGCTGCGAGTAGAAAGAGCCCGGCGAGCGTTATCTTTGCGCCGAGTTTCCAGGGCTGAATTTCTTCACTGGATACTGCGTTGCACCCAGCTATAAAATCGCTCGGGAGCTTCGTTCGCGCTCCGCGTTTCTCTCTTAAAAATGAATCGTCTTACCCGAAGACTCGAAATTGCGGGCTCTGGGCCATTCTTCGTCCTTTACATCCCAGCGACAACCGCGCGCGATTGCGCGCTTCGCCCCCCTTTTGTTACCGCCCTATTGTCGCGGGGGGCGAGCGATACACGAACGAGCGCGCGGTAATTTCCGTGAATTGCTAAATATTATCTCGGTCGTTCGATCTAATTTCCGCCGGGTATTTCTCGCTCGCTCACGATATCCCGAATGGGGCGCGCGAGGTGGTGTATATATACGGCGTATCGCTGCTGCTGAGGCGCGCGCGCCGCGCGGGCCAACGCGAAGCGCGCGCGAGCGCGCGCCCGCGGTTTATTCATGACCCCGAGATGAGACACGAACCGCCGGGAGAAGCACGTACTCGCCTTCGTGTATCTCGGTACGGACGCGCGGTCAGGCGCTTCGCCGTGGTACAAAACGCGGCAGCAGTCGCGGCCCTTATAAAGCGGCCCCTCCGAGTGGCTCGGTTTTATCTAAGCCAAATTATGCAATTACGGATGCCCCGCGAGGTTTACGAGACGAGCGAGAGCGACGACAGCGAATGTACGACCGAAAGCGCGACGGTGCGGCCGTTAAGCGCGTCTTCCCCCTCCCCCCTCTCCCACTTACTCTTCACAGCTTCCTTATGTATCTGTGATAGCGAAGAAAAATACCTTTTGCGGCCGAAAGAGATTTGTTATGATCTTCAAAAATAATCTCGAGAAATGTAGTCGCTACTGTAACACGGCTACACATTCTGGTTTAGGTTCGTCGTTTAGGAGGAAATTGTCATTCACTTCGCGGTGAGCCATGGTGCTTTTTTATTAATTAAAAAAGTGTACAATGTTTTCCGTTTCATCTGCAATTTAGCTCGGGAAATTCAAAGGTTTTTTTTTTAACAAGAAGCAAAATAGTTCTCGACGCGAGCTTCGAGCTATTTCTGCCGTCGCCGCGCTCGCGCGTTGTTCTCCGGTTTCCTTATGCAACACCAATTCATTATGCAACCAGCGAAACTGCAAGCTCGGCGTGTACACGAACTTCCATGTCTCTGCGCTCGCGTCTCTGGTTGGGCTTCCGGTGAATTCCTTGGTGCACCGTCGCGCGACCGACACGGAAAACTTGAATAAAAAAAGAAAGAAAAAAAAATTAAACGTTAATCAATTTTAACGAAGCCTCCGCGGGTTCGATTGGTCAACCGGTGGTGCCCAGGCGCTTCACGCAGAGTCCAAAGTTGAGTTCCTCCGTGTTACAGTCTTAGAGAGCGGAAAGTTCTCACGCGATGAGAGAAAAGAGGAGGAGGAGAGAGACAGAGAGAAGTAGAGAGAAAGGGAGAAAGCGAAGAAGAACGTCATGGTCCAGAGTGGAGCAGGTAGGATGATAAAGTGAGATGGAAGGCGAGAACGCCCGGCTCTTGTCCGGCTTGAAAATTGGAGCTCCATGGCACGGGAGCTTTAACAAAGACGGGAACTTTGTTCCGAAGGATAAGAAGAATTTTCGAAGAATCCTTACATCACAATATAGCTACACCCGGCCCACACTACAATAGAGGGGGCTCGCTCGGTGGAATAAGTTTCAAGCCGTATTAAGGTACCGTCCCTCGTTCTTTTTTTTTAACGAGGCATCTCCGAGGCACGGAGAACGTGGCTCATCGAAGCACGACGCTCAAAGGCTAACGCGATTTGTCGCGACGCCTGGAAAATGAAAGAAGTCTCGGAGTGATGTCCGCATAGCAGCCTCGAGTGAACCGAAACAGCAGTGGTGCAATTGGTCTGTGGGTAACGAAGCTCTTCGATACTCTCTCTGCCCTCGACCGCGTACGTGTTGTGTGCCATTTCGTCCGAACGCTTCCTCGAAACTTCTGTCTGTCTATACACTCCGAGAGTCGCTCTGTCCGTCTCCAATTGCGTCCCCTCACGTGCCGCGCGACAGACGAACTCAGACTCTCTATTTTTCTCTCTACGAGCCACGAGTGTCGTCGGGGTAAACGTCGGAAACGATTCCTTCGCCTTTCGGACCCCGGTTGAATGCCAACCGAGTCCGAGTCGCGTCTCGATTGTCTCCGGCAGAAACACACACTTCGCTATCCTCCGTGCGAGTTTCTCGTAAAACGATCTCTTCGTGCGCTCTTTACGGATATAAGCGACTGGGTAGGGTTGACGAAAAAAGAATAACAATATCGAGTAGAATTCATGTGAAAAGTTTACGTATGCGTTATAGGTGTCTGATGCGTTATAGAGAGTGCAGGTCATTGAAACAGAGGATATAATGTAAATGGTATACTGTATCCCATTATGGATGGAAGTGCGGGGACATTAATGAGCGTTGGATGAAAAATTGTCAACGTGAAAAAATCGAGTCATTCAACATTGTCGTTGGATATTGGGGACACCAAAATGATCATAGATCTTGACTAATGCATACAGTACATGCAAGTGAATTACTCGGTAGAGAAGAAGGACTTTTAAAAACGAGGACTTTTATCCGACTCGATTCCCTTAATGTACCGTTTTTTCTCAAAAATATATATACCCGGCACGTCAGGCCAGGAGCCGAGCAATTCATTCAAGTTCTTCGGCCATGGCCGCGGCGGAGAAGTAGACGGAGAACTTTTTGGGGCACCTAGCATTAGCTGGAAGGGCCATTAGCGAGAGCGAGCCACGAGCAGGAAGAACAAAGTGTCGAGCAAAGTGAAAGGATCTCCTATCCTAATGCAAAGTGAACAAGAGTGAAATCCCCGAACATCTGAATATGTTCCGGAGTGAATAAGAAGTGGAGTAGCAAAAAAAATGGAAAAACGGAAGGAAAAGGTGTTGGCGGTGGTTGCGGAGAGCAAGAGCGTCGAAGCCAGGCACGCCGGAGGATCGAGCAAAAGAGGGATTGAAGGAGCAAGCGAGGAAGTTTGAAGAGAAAGATGGTCAGAGCGCGCGCACCGGCAGAAAGGAAACTGGGAAAGTTTCCCTCGTGGCGAGCGCGCAGAGCCGGAGAGAACGACCGACTCTCGAACTCCGGAGGATGTTCCCCGACGTGAGCGCGGATACATGGGGCATTCCACGGCTAATCGACAGCGTCGTGACCCTCATATTTTGCTTTACTTTTGGAATGCTATAGAGCAATATAAAAAAGCAACAACAAAAAAACGAAAATAACATATTCAGTTTCACTGTATTCAATACAAATATCCTCGACGCCCTGTACGGATTTCAAGTTCACTGAAAAGATAAAAAAAAACAGCCTACCAGTGCATTTGTACGACATCCCAAAACGAAGAAAAAACACGTCGAAAAGCCGTGGACGTATATACTGTACTCTATATACTGCATACATATAAAATCCGTGTATACATATATACAGTAAACTTCAGCGGAAATAAGTCGCCGGTGTACCCGAAGTACTCCAACGGGTAGCACCTCGGTCACGAATAATTTTACGCGAGCTTCGTGATTATCGTATTTTCCTCGTCTTCCTTTTCGCCTTCTCCTTTGAAACATTTCTTTCCCTCTCCCTCTCTCTCTCACTCTTTCTCTCTTCCCGTGGGTTTTCCGTAACGGTTTTACCATTAATAATCTTGAAAACATTTCTCGCCGCGCGCCGCTGCCGCCGCGGCTACGCCAAAGGCAAAAGCAGGAGCGGAGAATATATATAATTTTACGCGGGCGAGTCTATCCCGCCGCGCCGCGATTGAGACTCGGGGACCCGAAGAATCCGTGCGGTAGTTTTCACCCTTCCGCTTGGTTGTCCCCAGCCCCAACTCGGCATCGTTTTCCAAGCAGTTTCGCGAATGAACGTAAATTTCGGGCGGCATGCCGAGCCAGTTTACCCGCCGGGAAGAACGTCATATTTTCCGCCTCTTCCACTTTGTTCTTTTGTGTGTTCCGTTTGCGCTCGCAACTTTCACTGCTACGCGTTCTCAATCTAGAACCCAGAAGCGACCGCTTTTCCTTCTTCGCCGTCCGCCCCTCCGTCTTCCGAAGCTGAACTAGGCTCGCCGCTCGTATGCCACCTTCAGACCATATGCCCTGTGTAGCGTAAAGCACCAACACACTTACACTCACACATATACTCACACACACAAAGACAGACACACACACACACACACACACACACACACACACACACACACACACACACACATGTGATCGTGTCAGAAAGGTCGAAGTCTAGGGAAGCGAGAGCTGTGGATATCGGGTCTCCCAACGATCGGGGATATAAACGTGTTCGTCCCGTTTCAGATCAATCCGTCGCCCACAGCAAGGATTTAATAAGTTTTTTTTTCTTTCTCCTTTCCCTTTTTCTTCCTCGCCCTTCGCAGTACGTGGGAGTGAAATGTCGTCTTGAGGGCGCCCTCGAATAAGGGTAGAAAAAGTCTTCATCGCCCCCTCCGCACCCCTCTTCGCTACGTCGGACATTTTAAGGTGAAGCCTGGTGAACGCGCAGATTTAATCATTTCGTTCCCCTCTTCCGCGTGGTCAAAGTGCCGGGAATGAGGGAGAGAGAAGAGAGTCAAGGAGGGTCGGAAAAGATTCTCCGCTGGAACACACGTCAAACAGGGGTCGGCCGGACGTGAAACATCAAACTGAAAAATAATACGTTAACTCGTGATACGCTGCACGACGAGCCAAGTGCGTCGGGGGTTCGCCTCTCTAGCCGAGAATTTGATAACTTTTTCGTCGGTCAACCGGGAAGAGTCGTGGCGACGAAAAAAATCACTCGTGGGTCGGAAATGTCGAAGTCACTCGCAGGGTGCTCGCGGGTCGAGAGAGAGAGCGGCCCGTGGACCGTCCGAAGCCGTTCAACGAGGACTTGATGACTTCTGCTTGAATAGTCTCAAAGTGTGTACGATATATGTTATACATACGCGAACGAGCTTTTCGCGAGCCACGTGCGAAAAATATCCCTCCGCAGTCATGAAAACTCGATCAACTCAACCCTCAAGAAGCTCGAGCTTTATACCCAGTTATCCTGCATGATCAATTTCCGATGCCCCCGATGCGAGTGGATTCAACCATATTGTTTTCTGAGTAAAAGTGAAAAGAAACAAAAAAGTACACACAATAGTTCAACATGCTTCAGCCAAGGCAGCGGCGAGTAAACACCAGTAAAGCTTTTGGCAAACAAACTTTGTAAAGAGAAAAAGAACGATAAAAAAATCAAAGTCGCTAAATCAGGAAAAAGGGGATCGTGAGATATCCCAAAAGGGAAACTCGAAGCTCGGAGGATCAATGCCGGATACGACGACGAAGACGCCCTTTTCGTATACGCTCTGTTCACACATGGCGAGTGAGGGCGTCGTATAGCGAGAATTTAATAACTTTCGCGTAGGGTCCAAAGGCTCTTGCAGTAACTGTAGTAAAGAGAAACGGGCTGACATGGGGGTGGACGGGGCAGGTAAGGGTCGCCGCGTGTATCGGTGGTGGAAAATCGAGTGACGTAGTCGCTGCAACGCGGAAGGGGCGTTAGGCGAGAAGGGGGACGGGTGAAGGGGGGACGGTTGGAAATCTTTCCTGCAGAAGAGGCAGCGAGACAGCGAAACGACGGCGGGACTCGCGCGAGTGCGGCGCTACGGAAAACGAAGGAAAAAGGGGGTAGACTAGCCATGAAAAGGGGGAACCCGAGTAGAAATTCTAGTCAGGCTGCCTGATGTCTGATCAGGGCCAGCTAACGTTCTGGCAAGGCAGCACGGATCAGGCTTGCCACATAAGAGCCGAGTTGGGGCCACGTTCGATTTCAACAAGGGTTGCCCTATCAAGGCCGCCTGACGTAGTACGCATCAGGGCCACGTCAGGTAAAACGCAAGGCAGCCTGATACGGTTCGCCTTATTTTTATCTCACGTGGCCCGGACTTGGCCTATGTAAGGCAATCCTGATCCGTGCTGCTTGACGTAGTAAGCATCAGGGCCAAGTCAGGCAAACGCAAGGCAGCCTGATGTAAGGTTTGCCTTGCGTTTACCTGACGTGGACCCGATGCTTACTACGTCAGGCTGCCTTAAGACGATGTGAAATACCGACGCACATCACCTCTAAAGTTTGGTACAGCGGTTTGTCGCGAATTATGAACGGATCGAAGTAAAAATTGAAATACAGACGTCAGTAATGTGAATCTCGGGAATGCATTACTCAGAATTTTCATTTTGGAAAAAAAAAATTACAGATCGATTACCCCCAGCATTTTTTTAAAATAAAATCGGGTCCGACAAGTCGAGAGGACTACCATGCTTTCGCTAAACAAATAAAAAAAACACTGACAATTTGATGTCGCAACTTATATGTGTGATTTGGATATACTAAATTGTCAAGTCGTCGGTAGCACAGTCGGTAGCGTAAGCGTTTAGGAAGTTAGGTAGGTAGGGTCGTAGGTTCGAATCCCGGTCAGGCAGGAAAAATTTTCATCGACAAAAACCACTACTCATGTCTGGCAAAGTAATTCTCCAACCGAAAAATATTTTTTTAATAATTATTTTTAATGTTTCATGAACATATACGTTGCTTTTGCCTCATCTGGTCATGTAAGACGATTTTGCCCGATCAGACACCAGAATGCGGTCGGGTAAGGCATCAGACTGGCGCCTGATTCGGGCCGGATTTGAACCGGATCAGGCGAGCAAGGCAACCCTGATCACGGCCATGTCGACCGGCGCGTTACATTTTCGTGCAGGGCCTGGTCAGGCTGCCTTGACACCGCCTGACAAGGCGCCCCGGTCAACCTGATCACGCCCGTGTTGCGGCCGCGCCAGAATTTCTACTCGGGAAGTAGCGGCGGCGCAAAAACGGGAACGCGGATGAGGATAAAAAGAGCGAATCCACGAGGCGGATTACCTTGGCTACCCGTCTCTCACGTCCGGCTAATTCATTGCCCTCGTTGTCTGCCCTGGAGCTTTGCCGCAGAAGCCCCGTTCACCCTTTCCCTCATCCCTTCCACCCTCCCCCCCTCGCTGCCTCTTCTCGTTCCCTCTCGCTCTCGCGCCTTTGCACATTCACAAGACTCTCGCACACGCACCAATTCTATTTTCTCCCTTTATTACTCCCCTCCCCCTTCCCATTTTTGTCTCTCGATCTCCTTCTACTATATCACTCTCAGAATCTCGCTGTGCCGTTTTCGTTCTTCCAGCAGTTCTACACGACAGACTATACGCATTCACTGCCAGCGTCGCCACCACCACTTTCGATTCTCTCTCTTCACTATTATACGCTCCTCTTGGCCTTTATCAGTAAGCCAAGAGCCCGAGCCGAGCCGAGGCTCTCCCGCGCTCGCGTTCGCTCGCCCTTTAGCCTTTCGACCGGATTCACAAAGGCGCGTGGCCCCGCGCGCGCGATCCCGCAGCTGACGTCAGTAGTTCAGCCATACCGGCTGACCAGCCACGGAATTTACTACTGACGCTTCTCGGGGGGCGCGCGCGCGCGTCCTCGAGGATCCAGGGAGCCTTTGCAACCCCTGGCACCGTTCGTCTTTCTTCTTGTACATATATTTCGCTCCCGCTGCCTCATCTGCAATGCCAAGTGTGGCTCGAATACTTTGTCGTAAATGCAACATTATTTATTCAAATTTTTGCTTAATTGCGTTATGCAATTCACGCGGGTTCTCGCGGGTGACTGGAATTTTAACCGTGTGTGTCTTGGGAAAAACCGGCGGACCAGGTGCGCGGGTCCACGAGCCTTGGACGAGAGGAAATGAAATAAAGCGGCGAACCTGGTCGAGAACAAAAATAAATTATTCTGCATTTACCATTTTCCTACAGTTTTTTGGTGATTTGGAAAAAATATTTGATGTGTTTTTGTTGTTGTAGTTTTAGATATTAAAAAATGGCATCTGATCTAGGCCGTGATTGTATTGCAGGTTAGTAATAATCGACCGCGATTGAATTGCTCGTTAGTGATAATTGTTTGAGTGAGCGAAAACTCGACCTCTTTAAAGCGATGATCCGCCCGGTATCAGTGAACCAGCAGCACACACTGAGGTCACTGTTGTAAAAAATCTGACTATGAACCCGATGTTTTACGCTTTTAACTGACGCCCTCTGAATTCATGTATTGGTTATTTTTGCAATGCCATGGATATCGATCAACAACCCTTTATTTTTCGAATGTCTCTGAGGCCGAACACTGAGCCATCACCGTGTCCCTGTACGATTAATTTATTATCGAGCGCACGGGGAGCTCGCGTGTGACGATGCGCACGAAAAAAGGAACGTGAATACCACGACTGAAGCTCGGAGCCCGACGCGAACGCAAAAGTAACAAAAAGAAGTGATGATAGTCTAACTAATTGGAGCTCGCGTTGCTATTGGGAAGTTTGCCCCACTCCCCGCCCCTCCCTATCGCAAGCTCCCTAATAGCAGCCTGTGTAGGATAAAAAGGCGCGAACGAAAAATGAAATAAAACGAAACTGCGAAAATCTATTCGCACAGGAAGCTCGGCGGCACTCGGCGAGCAGCGTGGAGTCAGCGATGCGTTTGATTCGTCGATCGGATCAACGAGCGCCGGTCCAATTCCGATTGTTCCATTTGACAATAATAAACGCTTATCCAACACGGTTTCGTAAAATCCTCTCCCGGATGGCGCGTCGGAAAATCCCGTCGCCCGCCTCGAGACGTAACCGTCTCGAAATTCACGGACGAAATTCCGTCGCACACATAAATTGATCGAATAGCGGCGAGCGCACACGGAACTCTTGCCGAAAGGAGGAAACCAAAGTTTTTGGCTTCGGCCAACGAGAGCGCTTCAAAAACGCAGTCGTGTGGAGTGCACGAAGAGGGAGTCGAAGACGGCGGCGAATCGCGAAGGAATAAAGGGAGCAAGAGGAACGCAGACGGGAGGAACGCTGCACGGAGGAAGCCTCGTAAATTCGACGTATGTCCTACGATCGTAGCTGGGACTTTACTACTGGTAATACTAGTTCTAACCCGGCTATGTAGTTGCGAGGTTGGGCGTTTCGCGGAGGCCGCGTTGGGAGATGTTTCTGCTGGGGCGTCTCGTTCATCGCATGGAGGACACGATAGTCGAACCAAGAAGAAGAAAGGGAGAGAAACAGAGAAAGAGAGATAGAAAGGCAAGCGTGACGCTTTTCTTCGGGGATAAACCGGGCGTGTGCTGTTGGCTGCTACAGTTATACGCGGAAGAGGTCCAGAGCGGGTAGGAAGACGTCACACGCGAAACGACGCGGAATCGATATTCTTCGGAAGAGTCGGCGGCCAATGCGTGCGGTGTATCCCGGTTGTTTCCGGGTAAGTTCGAGGCACGGCGGTTGACTGCTTGGTCGGTTTATACGCGGCTCTGCGGAATAGTCGTAAGTTGAAAAGGTTGATGCGACGCGTTGATACACAGTACACTTTGGTTTCGAGAGATATATGTGCACGGATGGCTGGTGTAGATATCTTATCAGGAATTTGAGTGGGACTAGAAGTAAGTCTGTCGGTGGTTCCAAGGTGTTGGACACGGGGATGATAAGCTGGTTAAAAAATAAATTATTGTTTAAGTGGTAGCATGGATTGACTCATGATTTGATTCATACTTGGGTTTAAGACATTTTTATTTTTGACCGGCTGTGTAAAGCACTTAGACATGACTATGTATAATTTGTGGCATATGTTTCGACACAACCAACATACGGGTGAGGCCGGACGGTTGTTTACTATAGTTGGAAGGCATCAGGAACAAGGTTGAAAAGCTACTTTAAACCATTAGGCAAGTCAAGTAGATTATTGGTTAACACATTCACTAAGTGTTTTAAGATGATTCATTACTTCAACTGCCTGAAAGGCTTTCGAACAAAATAAAACATCGCGTGACTGTTGATGGTCCCAGTCGCTCAATTGACAAGTGTTTGCATAGAACGTTTGAGGCCTGTGAGCTGGCAAATTCGTTGCAATTCCAGGGCAAACTGAAATTCAGCTCCTCGACGATCAGGACCCGCTCGTGTGTTGGCTGCAGATAAAATCGGTCACCACCAACCCGGAGCAGAAGCCACGAAGCGAACGAAGGATACGATCAGCACTTCGGTGTTGCAACCGCGGCTTCGCGTAGCTCTTGCCATCCGATAGTTGGCTGCCGCGTTCCTAGCGCGCGCCACGCCCATCGCCGCGGAATTGTTGGCTAAATAATTGAAGGACATTTTCCCAGGTTAAATGTGAAAAAAAAAAACTGTCGACGCAACGAGCGGGTTCACCGGGGCGCGAGGGTTCATCGGGCACCGACGACGGTAAAGACGTTGCAGGTGGGTGGCAGCAGAGCGAACGGCTCGTCACTTTTCATCGTCCCGTTGAAGCGTTTGCGCGCCGCTATCTAGATTACGGCCGCCGCTCAAAGTAATTATCCAATCGACTTGCCGCGCGGTGTGAAAAGCGCGAGACGCTCGGCGGTACGAGACGAAAGGAAGGAAAACAAACTGCGAAATATATACGTAGCGAACGAGTCAGCGAGACTCGCCGGCTCGCTCGTTCGCCTCGCTCGAGGCCAGTTCACCGTGGAGGAGGCAAATCGCGAGAGGGATTATCGCCACGGCACGCGGGGAACCTGCCAACTCAACGGCCAACTGGGACCAGCGCGCTGTAACTGGGAGGATAATGTGTATATACATCGAAATGATACCCCTATGCCGAAACTCCACTTTCGCCACGCGCAAGGAGAGCGAGCGAGTAGGGGGCGGGCACGCTCGTCGCCGTTCTCTCCTTTCATTCCTCCTCTCATCGTTCCGCGGCGCGAACTTTCTTACACGTTTAATTGTCTTTCGCGGAAGAGGGGAAGTTTCATTATCGGGCGCTTTCTCGGCTAAACGAGTCGTTTAACGAATTTAAGGAGAAATTCGCTTTGGCTTACTTTATTTATGACCGGAGGGAATTCAATTGCCTGAGAGTCCCGAGAAGTACATTTGTTTCATTTCATTTTGCTTTATTTTTTATTTCGGGTGATTTTTTTTTTCGGTGAGAGACGCGCGTGTCCTTCTCACCGGAGGGGAAGTCGCGTGCGTGGAAGATGTATCGAGGTCGGTTTGCACCCGAGGACGACGTCCTACGACCGCGTCGAATGGGATTCGTCGATCTTCGTCGCTGTAGCAACGATGCGACACCACGTGAAAAGGAAATGTCGCAGTTGGGGGATAAGACAGGCGAGAGAGCGAGAGAGAGGGAGAGAGCGCTGCGGCCCTGGACGAGGAAAAAATATACACTCGGTGTCCTCAACCTTCATGTATTCAAGTCACGGGAAATTGCACACGTGCAAGATCTGAAGAACAAAAAGCACCGTTGTTCGCTCGAGCAAATAGAAATCTCGAGGAAAAAAAACACGAAAATCGATTTTTTTCCTTGATTTTTTTTTTTTTACAAACTTCAAAATTTCGCGATAAACGAACAGCTAGTTTTCTCAACGACTAATCAGAGGCCGAATAAATCGACAACAGTGGTTTCTCACGAACTTTTTAATATAGGATATATACCGCATCCGTATATGAAGAATTCCGAGTTTCATTTCACATCTCTCAATTTTGTTATTTATTTTTTCTGCTGAACGCGCCACAGCGAGATAAATAAGGATGTTTACCGGGAGATGAGATTGTCACCGCGGTGGACACAGAGTTTTGACGTGCACCAGTCGCGGGAAATCCACTGCGGCGTGATTCTTAAAAGTCACGCGGCTCCTCGGCTCGTGTCTTGTATCGCGAAAATCACGCAATGGGAAATGCAGTGAAAGGATGGATGAGCGAGAGGGATGGAGCTGAAGCGTAGTGGAGAAATCACGAAATGGAATTGTCACTCGGTGAAAAGTCGCTCTCGACGTCTCGCACCCTGCTCTGCGGCAGTACGGTCATGACTGCTATGTGATGTGTGTGTGTGTGTGTACCGCCGCGTACGTATATGTACATTTGACACACATGCGACACCGAGAGCGATACATCTATTTCGAATACAGCGCGTATACGGCGTACAAAACATTTTCTATAGAAGGGTTCACGGTATGTAAACATATAGACGCGACAGACACGCTCGAGGAAACTCCGCATCCTCGGTTGGGACGTGCTGTCGTTGACACATACGCGCCGAGATATCGCGTCACCGATCCTCGGACGTAAGCGTCGACGCTATTGGCATGCGCACTACCAATGTGTCTGCCTGCGCATGCGTGTGTGTGTCCATGTGTGTGTGTGTATGTGTGTGTGTGTGTGCGTAGGGCGAGATCCGAGAGCAAGAGGAATATCGATGCAAAAATATTATTTACTTAGGTACTCATGGTCTATACGTACACTTGATATTCCATATTTTCGTCGAGAGGCTATTTTTAGAGTGACCCCGTTGAAATATGAGCGACTTTTTTCCCTTCTGCCGAAGAAGAAGCTTTATGTTTGGGAAAAAATCGCAATTTCAATCGCGAGAGTTACATCCAAAATATGCGAAATAATCCGATAATCGTGCAAATAAAAATATTCGACGTTTTCCCGCGAACGAAAAATTAATGACCTATAAACTGAACGACGGGTTCGTCCGTCGAGCTGAATTTCAGCGCGCGCAGCTCGCCGCGGTGAAATGTAATTGAAAATCGATGAAGTTACGTGAAAATGTTTGTCGGCTCAAATTTGTTTCGAACTGTTCGATCGACTTAAGCGCGTCAGCGTAGTTATGGTGTTTCGGGACTGCAGAAGCGAAACTACCTGGGCAAATAATGACAATCATTAGATAATTGGTTGGAGCTAACTTTCGCAAGTCCTGGCGGATGAGCCGGGTGCAAAGTTGAAACTTGAACATTGCTTTCTCATTATTGTTCACCGTTCTCAATAAGCTCCGTCTATCAGCTTTTATCCCTCCCAACTGTAAGAAGCCCGAAAAATCAGTCAACACATTTTCGCCCAGAGGGCGCGTCCATCGCGAAAGGCGGAAAATAATGAATAAGCAATGTGCGAGAGCCACTACTTTGCAGGCAGCTTTTTCCGACAGATCCGCCGCAGCATCGAGCGCGAGCTCGAATGTATTTCCGAGTCCGCGATTTTCAATACGCTCCATCTCCACATCTGCCGGGTGTATAAAAGTGTATTGAATCGCGCGGAGGTGGTGGAATTGGTCAGGCGTGAATGGAAACAAGTCATCGATCCGACGAAAGCGCGGCCCGAAGTTTTACGATGTGCGGCGGAGACGAAGCTTCCTGCTCTCTCTCCCTCTCACTCTTTCAGATTCCGCAAGACTTTCGCGCGTATTTTTTTAACCTTTCCGCGAGAGAGAAATGGAAATTGCGACGAAGGGAGCGGGGCGCGAGGAAAGCGATGTGGCGGGGCATGAAAAAGTCACGTGCTTCGGGCTCCGGGGCTGACGTACCGGTTGGGTGGAAAAGAGGCAAAAAGGAATGTGTAATAGTGTATATAAAGCGCGCGGAGTCGAGGCGGTGAGTGAGGAAAATAGAGGAAGGGAGTGAATCTTGAAATAAGATTGTCAGTTTTCGCCGCGAAGCTCCGCGCGTTTTCCGCGAGCGCGAGGCGGAAAGAGGAAGAAATAACGGTGAGAATGGAATTTACCAGGGCAACGCAGCAAGGGGGGGGGGCGCTTCCCCCCCCCCTTTGTTTCTTTTATTGCAACGTCTTTCGTCGCGTCTGCGTCTCTCTGCGCTTTGAAGCCCAATTGGGCGCAAGACGAAATAAATAATTTATGAAGCGAGCTCCTCGTAAATCTCATGCTCGGCGTCGCTCCCTTCCTCGTGGTAATTATATTCTCCGGGTGGCTTGGTTCAAGACTCCGTTGATCCGGAAGACGACGTAAAAAAATTGCACAACCTCGGACGTCCGAGTGTACACACGGAATAAAACATCTTAATTCGCATTTCTCGACGATTGCCCAAGCTCAATCAGCAACAGACCACGGGTAGCCAATTCCCGCCGTCAACTTCGATAAATATCCTCGTAAAAAGGGTCGTATACGCGTTCCGAGGGACCATTTTTTTCCGTCCTTCGGCGTCAGATGAAAATCCGCGGCTGCATTTCCGCGCGCCCGGCTCTCGTCGGGGTTCGCGTGTGTAAAACGCAGTTGGGATGTGTGAGAATAATAAAAATTGGTAACCCGACAATTAGCTGTAGCCTGACGCACGTGAGGGGGATTAGCTGTAGCAAGTCGCGACGAGGGTCGAGTGTCGTGTACACCAGGACGGGTCGCAATCCCTCCTTCTCGGCGGCGCGCACTGTTCGTCTCCGCGCGGCTCAGCACGACGTGAAGAGCCGTCGCGATGCGGGAGAAACGTGGGATGTACGAGTAGCGCAAAGTGCGGGGCGCGAGGGGCGGGGGAAGAGAACAAGGCGGGGGGGGGGGGGGGGGGGGTGTTGAGTGGCTGCCTCGCTCGGGGTCTTCAAATGATTTAATTCTTCCCCACGGCTCAATTTGCTTCGTTGACGCGCGGCGACGAGGGGCAGATCGCTCTGTCGCAATAGGTAATCGTCGCCAACACCATCAAATCGTACGTGTACCCTGCCCGTGTAAACAGTCGTCCTGCGCTTTGCCTTATTAAGAAAAAAAGAGGAAGAAGAGGAGAGCGAAGAACCGATGAGAAAAAAAAGGTGCGGGCTGCCTCGGTGAGCCGGAAAAGGGGGTCAAGGGTGTGAAACGGCCTACAGCCTGAAAGCGCAACACAGTTAGGAATTTCTATCACACTCTTTAGACAAACTCCCCACGGATTTTCAGTACCAGCGCGCGTACTCACGGCAGGTTGTGTAATTCAGTTTCAACGGTTCAAAATTATGCACAATTTCGCGATGCGTATTCCAGAACACGAAAGTCACATCCGAGAGCGATTTACCGCGGCGAATTTCGAATTCAGCCTCTCATCGTGCGGTTCATGCGATGCAACAAATTGCACTCGTTCGTCTCTGTGATGCGTCCTGGCGAAGCGAGAGACCATTAAGCAAAGATAACAATACAAATGAAAATAACAATAACAACGGTTTCCGGTTATAATTGCGTCCGCACGCTATTATAAAGTTTAATGTGTTCTTTTTTTATTCCGTAGCCCACTGTAATTGGTCGTTGAGCATTATGTTTACCGTCAAAATTGTAATTATAACAAGGCGGCCGTTAATTAGCGAATCATTATTATCAATATATAATAATGAGACCGCGTTGCGCGAAGACTCCGTTTGTTTTTGCTCCAGGAGCAAAACACGCGCTCCTCTAATTAGAATGTTTGACGCACAAAGTGGCAAAAGCGAATGTAAATATCTCGCAACGTGCCGAATTTTCGAAATTAGCCGTTGCGGTGTAATTTATACCCTCAGATTATTATGTTCATGATGGTACGATCGTTAATGAACCAATCTCTGATGTGCCTCGTGGGCGCGTGAACGATTCCAGAAACACCGGGAGTGCGTGTTTTCGCTTCTGGGTTTGGCGGCGTAATTGTAATGCCGACGGTGCACGTTGTAAGGCGTGAACAAATATTCTCAATGTGCCTACCGGTCTCGGTCTATGATTACAGAATTAGGTACGATTTACAGGTAGTACACTGATCGATATTCGATTAAACCTAACTGCACATTGCGGAGAGGAAAACCAGAACTCTTGAACTTTTCCTGACGTATTCCTAATGATCGTTGCATTCACCCCCAACATACGGCCTGCACTTGCAATCACAAGGGTTCTCCAAAGCTCGTATAACACCGCGGCGCAAAAGGTATGGTCAACACCTTATTATACCTCCTAATCGCTAGACATTTTATCCCCCAATCTACTGATAGAAGTTCATTGTCCACGAAAGCGAAATAACTGACGAATTAAAACATTCCTGCTTGGAAATATAGACCCAACTCTTTCTCGTTTACGCCTGACGCTTCTCACTCGTTAGCCACGCTTCGCACGCGGCACAACGTCTTGCGATCAATTATTCATCGGTACACACGGAGTTTTCGAGTTACGGAAAAGAGACCCGAGAAAGATGTATGGGTGGTACTTATTTTGCGCAATGCGAGCGGCTTCGATGGAATGAGAAATATCGCGGCGTCTACGGAACGACAGTGATGCACGATACGTTGCATGTGTTACCCTTGAACGCATCGGTTAACCCGGACGGATAATACACAAAATCACTGACAGAAACTGTGAATAGAAAGATTGAAAAAATATGTGTTGATAGACTTACGCTGCATTTTGGATACTGCTCGGCGGGCGGTGGCCTCTTCCAGCCCAGCAACGGTGGTATGCAAACCAGCGCCGAGAGCAACCAGACCAGTGTGATCATGAGCGCCGCTCTCGCCGGCGTTCGTTTCTTCAGATATTGGATCGCCTGGGTGATGCTCCAGAAGCGATCGAGACTTATCAGGCACAGATTCATGATACTCGCGGTACACAGTAGCACGTCCATGGCCGAGTAGATGTCGCACCACCAATAACCGAATATCCAATAGCCCATTATCTCGTTCGCTAACGAGAACGGCATGATAATGAGACCGAGAAAGAAATCGGCGACCGCGAGGCTCGCGATGAACCAATTTTGAATGTTCTTTAGCGCCTTTTCCGTCGCTATTGCGATTATAACGAGCATGTTGCCCACCACCACGACGATCATAAGTATCGTCGCCGCTATCGACGCCAGTATTATCTGCAGCAGGCTGTAGCCCGACGGATACATCCCGTCGCCGAGGACGATTATCGACGACTGATTGCCGAACAGGGTGCCGTTCGGATCGTACGCACCGCCGGTGGTGTCGTTGTAACACGACTCGTTGAAGGACATCGACTCGAGTTCCTCCATCGTGTCGACGAAGCCGAACAGCAGTTCGGGCTCGCCGTCGCCGCGCGTCGACTCGAGGAGTCGAGTGTCCAAATTGCCGTCGCCGCTGCTCGAGTCCCGATCGCTGCTGTCGTCGGCGGCGTCGTCGGCCTCGCGACTCGTCACGGACGAATTCGCGGTCGAATTGTCGTCGTCGGACTCGCTGTCGTCGCCGTTCTCGTCACCCGACGCGAAACCCTCGTCCTCGTCCTCCCAATTCTCGGTGAACGACGCCTGATCGTCGTCCTTATCCGGCTTCTCGCGGTCCTCCTCGCCGTACGGCAATATCACGCTGCTCGCGGTGCTCGAACTCGCGACGATCGGCAGTAGTAACGATCCCCTGTATCGATTGTCGTAGCGACCCTTTGGTCCTCTCGAAACGCTGCCGGCCGGCCTGTTGAAACCGTAAACAACGCCACGCGCAGGAATCTCCGACGACGACGACGACGATGACGACGACGACGACGACGACGACGAAGACGACGACGAGTCTGCGGCTGGCTCAGTCAGATGCCGTAGACCTCGGGGATCTGTCTCGCGAAGCAGTGCGTCCTCCTCATAGGACGTCGGGGGTGAAAGCCACGCGGACGACGATGGAGACTCGGACGAGGTCAAGGACGACGACGACGGCGACGACGACGACGACGACGACGACGATGAGGATGAGCCCGATGTGCCGGATGACCCGGATAAAAACAATGACCACGATGAGGGGTACGTCGATGAGGGTGTCGCGGCTGCTGTCGATGACGATCCAGGACACGACGACTTTACGCACAACGTTACGTTTCTCAGGTATCGCTTGTTGGGTATCTGTGACGATGCTGATGCCGATGACGCTGATGCTTCTGAAGCTGATGCTGATGCTGATGCTGATACCGATGCTAATGCTGATGCTGATGCTAATGCTGATGCTGCTGCGACTGCGACTGCGACTGCTGCGGGTTCCAGACTCGCCGTCAAATCGCTCATGTTCTCCTCGAAGATGCTCGTCGAAGCTAGATTACCAGCAGCGCTGTAGACGTTCATGACGCCGTTCGAGCTCGGCACGACTCGCACCTTCGACGCGAGCTCGTGCTATCGTGCCGGATCCCGTCTTGTCGCGGCTACACCACGGCTCGTCGTCGTCGTCGTCGTCGCTGTCGTCGTGATCGGCTTTACGCAGTGCGCGCCCGACGCGAGAACGAGAAACAGCAGGCACAACGGCACCGACACCACTACCGACGAGCAATTCGCGCCAGGATGATGATGATGATGATGCTGAGGCTGATGGTGATGGTGATGATGGCGATGATGGTGACTTATAGTTGACGCGGGGATCGTGGCGGTATCGAGGCTGCTCGACGCCGGCGTCGACGACGATGTTCCTCCACCTCCCGCTGTCGAGAACGTCGGTAGGCCGCTCGTGTTCCTCACGGAGCATCTCGGGTTCGACGGGTCAGGCAACATGCCCGAATTTCACGATGACGTCATCGCATGTTCACCGTACATTGACACAAACTCGTCCGCAGGTTTTCACGTCGAGTCGACCCGCGCCTCAACGCTCCTTGGTTCCCTTCCTCGTTTGTGTGCTGTGTGTGTATTTTCTTTCCAGATTTTCGTGTCTTGTTCAGTTTCCAGAGAATCGAATTGTCAAAGTGCGACAGGGAGTGGTGCTAATTGAATTCGTTGCCCGATTGGGGATTTCGCGGGTGATTCTGTCGGACGCGTCCTCGGAGACGCCGGAAGTTTGGAACTCGCGCGTTGTCGCGCCGAGTCCGCGTCTATATCGACACGACCCGGGATGGTTTCCCGTTTTAGAATTTTTCCCGCCTCTTCGTGTCCTGCGCGGCAGCACGTAGCCGGTATCAGCTGTCGATTCGGTGACGAACGAACGTGGACCGCTCGGTGATGGACACCGCAGGACAGGTTAATCCTTCGGCAATTTTCTTCGTAGCTCGAAAAAACGTGCCCTGAGACGTCTCTCTCTCGCTCTTACTTTTCCGGCGACGAGTGTCGTGTCGGAGGGTCTCGTCGCGTGCGCGTCACGTCGCGTTGTGCGGCCTCGTGAGCGAGCGACGCGAGCTCTACTCGTACTCGTCTCGCTTTTCTTGCGCCACTCGCCCTCTCGTCTACTTTTCGCGACGTCTCGCGCGACGCTCTCTTGATTTATTGCTCGTGGATGGTGCGTTAGGTGGTCGCAAGACTCGATGTGTGCGCCGCGCGCTCGTTTCTGCGGTGTATTGTACGGCCACAGGACCGAGGATGATGCTGCAGGAAAATGGATATAAATGGATCGAGATAAATGGATCGCCGTCCGCGAAACCGAGATTAGATGTAATTCTCTCTTTCTCGTTTCGCGCTCGCTTCCCGCCAGTGATCGACGCTGGTATGCCGGCTTCGTTCGGCTTCGTTATTTATCGAGTGTGCGACGATGACGAGAAACGGCGAAATGGAAAATAAAGAAAGACGAATGATGAAGGACACTGGACACGCCGGTTGTCTAGGCTGACTGAATATACTTCTTCTTCTTCGGCTTCTTCTTCGTCTTCCGACACTATCAGCGAAGCTGGAGCAGCTCAAACTCTCTATCTCTCTCTCTGCGTGTGTACGTATTCTATGGGTCTGTGCGTGTGTGGCTGTCCCGCGAGGGTGGGCAAAAATTGGTCCCCTTTTCTCACGTGTTCCTCGCTTCCTTTTTTTTTCGTTCTTCTCCTCTCTCTTTCCCTCTTACTCTGGCTTCGAATCACACTTATATTAAAGCCGACTTTTATATACTCGGTCTTACTTAGGTCATAACCCCCGCAAGCTGTTACAGCTGCGACTTATTGTATCCCTGCTGGCGGGTTTTTTCTCCTTCTTCTTATTTTTTTTTCTCGAATCCCAATCTCGCTGCCTTGAGATGTGCTTATAGTATAAGAGACTCTCGAAGGTGTCGCCACACTGTCCCGTTCTCCGTTAATAGAAGCGAAGAGAGAGACGAGAGCCAACAAGCGGCGAAGGATAACGGTTATTACAGTATTTTATATCGTCGCTTTATGAAATATACAAATTATTTCTCTCACCCTCTTTCACAACGACTACGTACGGTTTTTTCTTCCTTAATTCTTTCGTCTCCTCTCTTTGTTATCATTACTCTCACACTGTTTACGCTGTGTTTTGTTTTGTTTTCTTTTTTTTATTTAATGTCGTACTTCTACACGTTCTGGCTATACGATTGAGTACCGTACGCTAATCGGTACGCGCCCGCGAGACAATTAATTATCGTCCGGGCTAAAAGGCTAATTACCCGTACTGCTCCGACCTGCTGCCGCTGTATGCTGCTTTATTATATATATTTTTTGTAACCGCGCGTTGTTATTATTTTTTCGTCGCGCGCGCGCTTTTTATTTCACAATTTTCTACAACGATAATAACGACAACGACGACGGCGACGAAACGAAAATAAAAGTAACGAGAGATACGCTTGAACGAGAACTCTGTGCCTCTCGCGGTTTTTTACAAGATTTATTCATCGTATATTTATATATATATCAATATAATTTATATGTAATTTAATATATATAATATAATTCTCATTTATCGATAATAATCAAGAACGTATCGCCATGCCTACTCTAAGCTACACGGACCCTAACGTTTATCGCTAATCCCATCGAGCCTGGAACGTTGCTCTCCTACATGTTTGTTCCCCGGCGCGAACGACGGAAGAATTTGCTTTCAATTTTTTTTTCACAAGCTAGTAACGAAAGAACGAGACAAAATAGGAAGCGTATACCGAAAGTGCGTTTTCGGGGCTGTCGTCGTTTGACACCCCCGACTCGAGTTTGCCTTCTGCTCTTGTTTTTTTTTATCTATACATCAATATTTCTCCGTGTCTTCGTCACTCACTCGGGCTTCTCGCCGCTTCTATTTACACCTATTTACACGTTCACTCGGCCGCTCCCGTTCGCTCTTCTCCGCCTTTTTTTCTCTCCCGGTCTTCTGGTTCCCGCGCGCGACGAGCGCGGACGCGACGCACGGAATTTTTATAACCGTCTGCGGATCATCGGATTATCGTAATTCCGCGTCCTCTTTCCTTCGGGGGCCTCCTCTGCCTCTTGCGATTCTTCACTCGTCGTCGCCCGTTCGCCTCTTCTCGCTTTTTTCCTCCTTCTCCTCCTCCCCTCCAACGTGCGCGCCCCGTTCGTTATATATTTTCACGTCTCTTCTCGCCGCGCTCTCCACGTCTCACGCGAATGATGTCGGCGGTGCTGCTGCTCGTGCACGTCGCCGACTGTGCGTGTGTCCGTCCGCCTGTGGCTGTGTCTGTGTGTGAGTGCAAGCGCGCTTCGAAATCCGCCCCCGTTCGAAGAGATCTACGCGCGGTACGTGTCTCGGCTTCGGATCTCTCTCTCTCTCCCTCTCTCTCTCTCTGTCTCTCGATGTGTTTCCCGCGGGTTGCGCGGCGCGCTCGTTGCCGACTTATTCGCCGTACAATCGTTCGCGCGGATCCGTTTCCGAGGGTCCTGGCTCTCTCGCTGACAAATACGAGTCAGCAGCGAAACATACATTCACTTTACCAATTTTTGTTGTGTTTTTTTTTTTTTTTTTTTTTTTTCAATCTTCTCGCTGTTTCGACTTATATAACTCAACTTCGACGACGAAACTGCGGCCAATTGAAAAGGAAAAAGAAAAAGAATTCACAAATCCGAATACCGTTTGGGGGATGCAATTTCTCTCCACTTGTCGTTGCTTATTTTTGTTCCCGTCTCGCTGTTGATTTTTATTTCATAATCTCTCCGCGGGCCCTCGTGGCTCTCGTGGCCCTGGCTCCGGCAATGTTAATCCGAGCCACGCTGCACCGAGATTAAATATGAGATGATATTTATCAAGGCCCCGCGCGCTGCCGTGCGGTGTCGTTGCGCCGCGGCTTTGGTATCGTGTGCACAGGGTGTCCGGGTGTCTGTGTGTGTCTGTGTGTGTGCGCGCGCGAGGAAGAGAGAGAGACTTTACTACGTTTTACGACGTGAAACCGGAAGTTGAATCTTTCCGGCAACGCCCGGGCTAGGATAACTCTCGCCACGAGGCTGCGCTTGCCGTTTATCTTGCACTCGCTCTCTCTCTTTCTCTCTCTCTTTCTCTCTCTCTCTCTCACTCTTTCCCTTTCTTTCTAATTCTGGTATTACGTTCCTGCTGCTTCCCTCCTTGCGCCTCGTCGCGGATACAGGTTTTTCCCCCGAGGGCTCGCCAAGTGCGTGGATTTATTCTCCGGCCTGAGGGGGTAGAGAGGGGTGAAGAGACACGCGCTCTTTTCCCGGGTCGTGCTACCTCTTGGAACGTGACACACGGCTCTTCCGTGCCTCTTCAGCCTCGAGCATCGCACGACTATACCGCGCGGAAACTGCACCGCTCCTTACGCTGATCCCTCTGGCCCTGTAGCCGCTCCCGCTGTAGTTTCTCGCTGCCCCTCGCGTCTCCCGCCGTGCCTCGAGCTCCGCTCTCGCGATCCTTCCGGCCAACTTATCTCACGTGCACTTCCTTCGGTATCTCTCTGTCTGTCTGCCCGACCCCGCACTCTTTCTCGCCCTCTCTCACTCTCTCGCTTTCTCTCCGCTTCTGCGATTCCGCGAGAGCTATTTCCACCTGCTACTCCCTCGAGACGTTTCCGCGCTTCAGCGTCGTTGAGTTATATCCCTCGGCTTTGTCCCTCTTCCCGTCCCAACCCCCCCCCCAAAACCACCAACGACGCTTTTATTCTTACGCCGAGCGCGACGCACTGAAAAAGACGTCACGCCTATTTCACAATCAATGCCACTTGCGACACCGCAGTCACTGACCCCCCGCACAGTCCGCTTGATTACGGTTACTTAAGATCCTTGGTAGATGCACTTGAGGCGATGAACTTGGACTCCGTCGGCTGATCGTGACCGAGGGTGGGTCGACGTCGCGGCAGGAGGGTTGACGAACGTGGAACATACGGGGGGATTGGGAATTTTTGGGATTGCGGTACGAAGATGATAATGAGGAAGGAGTGGAAGAGAAGAAAACGAAGAGGATAAAGATGAAGAAAAAAGAAAAGAAGAAGAGAAGAAGAAGAAGAAAAACAAAAAAAGACGAAATAGAAAAAGAAGTGAGAAATGACGTTCACTGTCGTAACAAACACGAGGTCAGGTTCACTAGGAATTTAACTTCCGAAATAAAATTCCGCGAAAATATCCCTCACGGTTCCTCGACTCTCAATGTCCTCCTCTCTCAACCCCATTCATTCCCTCCCAACGTGTCACACCGAACTGTCAGCTGATGCGATATCACTTCCAAATCCCCGAGCCCTCAAGATCCTCGAGGAAAATATACCCGCGACAGTCCCGTTCTCCTCTCAGCCGACACTGTCCAAGTTCGTCAACGTTATTTTCCACTCTCTATCTCTCTCTCTTTCTCGCTCTCGCTCCTTTCCCTTCTCCCCAACACGCGCACGAATCGTTCGAAACGCTCGAGTCGTTCGGCGAAATTCGCGAAACCCGAGGATGGGCGAGATTCGCGGCGAGCGACGATTTTGACAGCCGCGCAGCGAACGCGCAGCAACAGTCACACGATGGGGAACCGCGGAAATCAGCGAGCCAGCGAATTGCGCGACGGCTGCCACACGACGAAAAAAATTAAGGGAGCCCCCGGGCCTCTGTCGTCTGTCACTCGGTAAAACTTGTAAACGTCCCTCGGTTATGCGGCCAACACCGACAACGAGGCGACTAACGATCACGTCAGGGGGGCGACCGAGAGACACTGGGTAAACGCGCGCGCGCAGGGTGTGCGTGGCTGCGGGCTTCGGCTGGCTGGCTCACTGGAGGCTGACTGGAGGCGTCGCCGACGAGTTAGCCCGACGATGGCAAAGTCGGGCCGCCGAGCCGCGCGCGCGGCGCGCTTCGGGCGGCACATCGGTGCGGTGCAACGGGCGGCGGGTGGTGGCGGCGTACAACGGCGGAGGAGCGTCGTGGGCGCGCGCAAGCGTCGGGCGAGCGGGATGCGAGCGCGCGAGAGAGCGGCGCGTTTCGTTCGCTCGCTAGCGAGCGAGCGAGCGCGTTCCGAATACCCCACGAGCTGCCACGACCACACAGTCGGCTCTGGACCATCGACCGAGTCGTTCGCCATGCACGTACAAAACCTCCTCCCCCACCCCCAACCCCCTGCGGAGGGAGGAACGCGAAGCGGAGCAGCGAGGGAGCGAGAAAGAGATGGCGAGAGGGAGGGAAAGGAGGGAGGAAGAGAGAAAGAGAGAGAGAGGATGAGAGGGAGAAGGGGGAGAGAGAGAGACAGATGGAGGAGTCTACCAGGGTATGTGATATTGATAAAGCGAATGACAAGTAAAGGGAATAATAATAGAGCGAAAGAAGCGGTCCACCGCAGCACAAACGAGAGGAGCGAGAGCGGCGAACAGTACGAAAAACCGACGGAAAATTGGTAAAGGGAAATTGGATAAAATCAAAGAAACTGGAGATAAAGTAAAAATAGATTTGACGCAGGTACGGAAGATGCGCAGGTGGAGGGAAGAACAAAGAAGAACGACACTCGAGGCTGCTTCGGGGGCTTGGTCCGGGCTGGTTACCCGCTAGCGTCAAAATCCACTTGTAGATTCTTATAAAACATTCCTGACGTCACTGGTCGGTCTCATAGGGCTGCTGCTGGTGCTGCGCTGCTGCCGCTGGCGCTGCTGCTGCTGCCGCTGCTGGTTCAGCTGCTACACGATGTTCTATACAGTTATACGAGGACGGCAAAAAAGGGCTTGCAGTTCTGTGTTTCGCTTGCGTCGTCAGGTTGAGTTGCTTTTTCGAAGCGTGATATCCGTGCCACGATAATAAATATCGTTCTCCCGGTTATGGAGGGTTGCAGGAAGTTTTTTTTCTTTATCGACGATTTTGCTAGATCGTTTAATGTTCTTATTTTTATTTTTGTTTTTTTTTTTTTTTTTATTATTCTTGCTTTATCCTTTCGACCTCTTGGTTCTGCCCTCTGGCACTTTTCCCTCTGCAGGGGGCAAGAGAGAGATAGAGACGGAGAGTTTGCAGTGTGGCAGTAGAGGAAGTCAAGCAATGTATGAAATGCGATCGTCTTTGTTGGCAGGGTGTGCAAGCCTTGTACCTGGGGGTACGACGAGGACGCGAGGCGAGCCGCGCGAGGGCGATGTATGAACCGGCGGACGCGAAAACGCGTTGCATTCGTGACACGTCAGCGGATACAGATATAGCGTATATAACTAACGTGTACCAACGTACGAGCATTTTCGGAGGACGTAAAAAGGATATGGGCCGTGTCATGCGAAGGTTTGCTCGTCCATAGCGTCCTCGCCAGCGGCGATCACGCTATGGCGTAATAGGAGGGCGCTGTATATGTATATACGACCACGTGTATTGGAATAGGTTCGTTCATGTGTTTTATTTTTTTTTCTTCGTTTTCCACTCGGATGCCTTTCGATCTGGAAAAATACTGCAGAGATGGAAATTGCTGGTCTTTTATTCCACGTCGGACGTCCCGTTTGACGTTCATGGGTGTAATTAAAAAGTCATCCCGAAATTCGTCTTTGTTACCAGGCACCTTTTTCGCGATTTTCATCGAGTCGTTTTACTTCAAGAGATGCCGGAATCTCGCGATCACCAAATTTCGAGGTATTTTTATTTGTGAGCTGCTTTTCTTCATACTGGAACATTTTTAAAAGAGAATATTTTAGTCGCCGAGCTCTCCAATCCCCTCAATGTACGACTTTGAAAAACATTTTAGGGAAGAGGATTGTCAGAAACGGAGAAGTGGACGATTATTGTAATGGCTCACGATAAACAAATACAAACGTCAAACGAAGCACCACTTAGGCTCAATTACCAGAGATTTTCCTTGCGAGATGTATTTTTAGGTCAATATTTACACTTGTAGGGGGTGAAAATCGTGTGGGAAAGGACAGCAAAAGTTAGTGAGGCTAAAAGCAACACGCCAGAGTGATGACAGCACACAAATTTCAATTTAGCGTTTTGAATTCGTAAGCGCGTTCGGCTACGTCATTCGGCCGCACCGCAGAGAACGTGATGTCAGCACAGTGATTGGCACTCCAAGGGAGAGCTGACGGGCGGTTATTGGAATTCATGTGTATCTGTTATCATAACTCAATCATTTCCATAATATAACGAAATTTATACATCAATCACTGCTCTGTTACTTCATATACACTTCAAACTCTTAATATATGTAATCCGCAAAAACGCGGGCATGGTAACATCAAGGTGCGTCCGATTTATGATAATCTTAAGTTTCCTTTTATTTCCTTTTATTTATGATAATCTTAAGTTTCCGTTGTTGCCATTTTGGAATCTTCATTTAAGAATCATTGTTGATTTCGTGTATACATCTGAAAATCAGAAAAAATGTATTGCTCTCTGTATCGGTCTTCCGCAGTTTCTCAATGCCCACGTAGAACGAGGTACAGTGTAGTTAACTCAACATGTAGCTCAGCAACGTGCTGGTAGCGTGTAATAGGAATTGAAAAGGAAACATGTAAAGAGCGGTAAAGCTGGAAGGAAGGCAAACCATGGAAGAATCAGATAAAAAATGAAATAAAAACTACTCACTCTGTGTGGTTTCGTCATCGATCAAGCGCACCGTCGGATCTCTAGCGTTATTACAGAATACACGTAGGTAATACAGCGGTAATAATGCACCTTACCTGGCGTATCACGCTGTGATCTCGAGTTGGACCATACAACGCATTATGTAGATGCTCTACTATCCAGCGTGTACTGCGTAATGCTACCTGACGTTGCCTGCTCTCTCTGCATACCTCCAAGTCGCTTTGAATCCCACAAACCTATTATATCGAGAACGAGAAACCGCCCTCAGCCCCATTAAGGGAAGTCGAAAGGCCCACATTGTGTATCATTTTCTGCAACATATTATTCGATCTAACATTCTTCATAGTATTCACTATAAATATTCACGAAAAAAAATTGAAAACAAAATTACCATCTTCGTTTTAGTGCTTTGAGGTCAATTAAAATGATACCACACTAATTGCAACGTGGTCCTTCCAGATGGCGAGAGTTACGTTATTATTAATGGAATATGCAACGCGCGGCCTCTAGCGGCGGGGCCAAGAGTTACCCAAGCGGTTCTAGGCCTTCGCGCTACACCGGGCTCGTTACGCTATTCTATTTTGTCTTTCCTTAATATACAACGATATGAATGACCAAATATACCCGACTCTGTAAACTCGGTCTCGAGCAATCCCAAGTGCCAAGTCGTCACGGGGTCGTAACTCCGGGAAATCTCTCGGCGAGGCTCGCGCGCGGCACAACGGCGCAATGGAGAATAATAAATCCGAAATCGCGTGGCTCGTAAACCTATGAACCTTGGTGTATTGTGTATGCCGCCTACATATAACACAGCGATAAATTGTATCTATAGATCTCGTTCGTCGAGCTGCCGAATATAGTTATTACCTTCCCCCTTCATCCACCTCCGTAGTTAACGTATTACACGTACGACCTGCGATTGTTCCACCACTGTCAACGTATCCCAGCCCATAGAAACACAAGACAGTTGATAAAAAAGTGTCTCCCGATATACGTACGACCTGATAATTCCGCCTCTGTCGACGTGCCCCGACTAATGGAAACTCCGGACAGCCATTGAAAAAGAGTCTCCGTTGCGCGGAAGTGGATAACACGTGGCACGTAAGATGGTTCTCCGGGTATATAACGACTGCGTACTCCTGCCACAACTGGTTCCACTATGGCGATGCTTAATACTACGTTAAATATATAGTGTATAGCTACTACTACACTGGCTCGGGGTAGCGAGTGCTCTTGGAAAGTTGCCACACCCGGAAACCATCCTCGATATACGTATATATATATGGCCCGGGTACTCCCGACCCCTTGGGGCGCCCTCTCTCACCCCCGTTCAACCCTTTTCACCTCTCAAGCCGGCATAAAAGCCCCGGTACCGGGATCTCACCCCCCTCTCCTTGGCCCGTCTGTCTCAGGTAATTTCTCTACTATTCGAAGATCGATGGTTTGGCAAAGCTCGCGCTGGTGCTGCTCGGGTTGGTGGCGTCGGTGGCGGTGGAAGCGGCGCTCATTCGTTGTTGAACGCGGGTGCACGGCAACTGCCTGCTGTTTCTGCTGGCTTACTGCCTTGGTGATCGGTTGGCTTGCTTGCTTGCTTGCTTGCCTCCTCGCCTGCCTGACTCTCGTTCATTCCCACAATGTTGCGAGTGCCAGTGAACGTCGAACGGACGAATATCCAATGGCTGTTACGAGTGATATCTCGAGAATCGAATATCCGGTGGTTTGGAGACGATCCGGACGAAACGGGAGACAAAAAGGGAAAGAGAGAGAAAGATGAAACGCTTGAAAATGCTGGGACGGAGAAAACTGCGGATACCACACGACGGACAACCACCTGCTGTACTCTTCACTGGGTCATGCTCACTGTCCGGATTCGCCTCTGTCTCTCACTCCCTCACTTTTTCTGCCTTCCCGCGATGTAGGTATGTATAACAGGGTGGTTCTATGTACATACAGTAGGCTCGCGCTATGAGGAGAACCGTGTCTTGACGTAATCCGAGACGAGGGAATCCACCGAACTTCCGGGAAAAACGAGGGTGAGGAAGGTACAGACTGCGAAGGAGGATCGAAAAGTAAGCTTAGCCCTCGAGACAACATCGAAGACCATCAAACTTTGGTGTAACATAGAGTTGTGGTAGATATATTTTCGCGAATAGAGACATTACACATTCTTTGCTTTCCCCACATAGCACTGGATATAGACTATCAATTATTTTTCAAAAAGCCACCCTGACCTGTCTTTATAAAATAATTTGCATATGTGTGTAGCTTCATACGTCACGAAGGATGATCGAAAAGCGTGCTCAGGCCCTCGAGACGACATCGTGGTACCATTGAAGGCCATATTGAACTTTCGTACATCGAGTGCATATACATGTATTTCCACGAGTAGAGTTTCGGTGATACAAGACGATGTGGCGCGAGTCGTCGTCGTCGTAAGACGGAGAACCTCAACTGCCGGGGAGAGTGGTAAGTTTAGCGGAGAAGGAAGTCCGCCAAAGGATGAACCCAACCGTAGTTGGACCAACCACCTGCTGAACACGGCACAGGGACCGGAGCGACATACAGATCTAGTCCATTAACGATCCTGCAGGATAATCTTGTGTATGGTTGTTGCTGCACTATGGTGTTCAGCGCAAGATGCAGAGAAGCACGAGGAGAAAAGCGAGAGAAGCGTCAGGACTGTGTGTGTTGGGTCTGAGATACGGTTTTACGTGGGGAGTGGGGAAGGGGCGAAGAGGACCGATGCTCCTTATTGGCGGACCAAACGTTGCTTGCACTACTTACTACGAAAATCAGGATCTCCCACGGTGGAAACGAGGAAACCAACTGCAACCACCTGACGCGTCTGTCAGGATTCGCTGTGAGATATAGTCTCTCACACACACGCACACACAGACGATCTTGCACACGTGTCTCGCGCGCAAACTTATACTCACAGTTCTCCAGATTTCTATCTTCGTCCGCGAGAGGGATCCCGTTCTAACGTTTCCAAGACAGAGTCTACAATTCTAGGCGAAGTCTTCCCACACCTACACCCACACAAATACAGTAGGAGCACGAGCTCTAGTGGCCTCGAGAGCGAACGAGGTGGTCTTTGGTGTCGAATAGGGGCTATTATCATTACTCTCCTATCTCTTGCACTCTGTCTCTGTCGCTATATTCTTATTTCCTGTCTCCGTTCCGTCTGTACCCTCACGTTTCATCCGTCTCTTTGAACATCGGCTATCTAACCGAGCTGGGTACACGCAGAGAAACGTTCGCTCCGAGACCAGTCAGTTCTTGACAATCACAAGTCCCGGCGACGCCCGTGTCTCTTACGTCGCATGCAGAGCGAAGACGAGCGAGCGAGCGAGTAGCGAGTAGCGAGTAACGAGTGAGCGAGTAGCGAGGAGGTGTGGGAAACCAGAAGTAGGAAGTGCGACGGGATGGAGCGACGACGTGCGGACTCGACCCCGAAACTTTGTCAGCAAGCAGCGCGCACACCCGGAGCCGAGCTGAAGGGAATGAAAGGGGACGTGTATAAGGACGACGGAGCGAGACGAAGAGTCCAATAAAGCTCACCCCTTCCGACAGATCTAGTATATGTGCGCGCACTCTCCCCCCCCCCCCCCTCACACCCCTGCAGCGCGATATTACACGTACCAGGTGGAATGGCGTAAGCGAACTTTCGGATATCGCGCGGGCTTCGCTCCGACACTTTCCTAGTTCCGTGTATAAATTGCTGTATATCCCCCGACGGACGGATCGCACACGCTCGAATTCGATGAGCGGCGGCGCCGAATATGGCACCGCCGGTGCTCGTAGGTGGCGAGCCACGATTATGTGACTGATGTGTGCGTGTGTATAAGTGCGGCTATGAGAAATGAGGGTAGTCAAAAACGAAACGCGTTACGGGGGTTGATTATAGCTGCTCATTTTTATTTGATGCAGGGACGGAGGGAGACGCTGCTGGAGAACAGGGAATTGATTGATATCGATTTTTCTCGGTTCCAGGATAAACTCATTTCGATCGTGATGAATTTATGTCATCGTCAGGACACGCGATATCGCGTGGACACTTGAAAAATATCAGAGTTCGAACTTGAGTCCTAGAATCCCGATCAACATTGACTTAGGATCGAGTGATTACTAGTTCAACCTTCGAAGGCCAAAGGGCAACTTTGATCGCCCTAATATCACAAAGTCCACAAAACTCACGTCATGCAAGTCACTGCGACCGACGGGATATCCATGATAGGACGCACGAATTCCTAAAATCAATGTAAGAATAATCATAGAGCACACGATATTCGTGCAAGTAGAATAGCACCTTAACCGTCAGACGCACGTTGGGTGGAATTTTGTAATTTGGTGTATTTACGCGAAGATATACCGGGCCATCTGGTGCGAATATCTGGTCCAAAGTCTTAAGAGTCTCCCGGAGTCGCTACGAAAACCACGATGTTGAACGACACGTGTATCCGTGTATATAGATGTTGCGCGCGCACCTGGCAGATATAATATCATCTTCGCCCTTCCCTGAGTGTATCGGGCATTGTAGTGGCGCGACGTCGCCGCAACGTAACCAATATGGTCTCTGTCCCGCGCACCTCGCACGCCGGTGAAACTAGTTAGGAAACTTCTTACCTTCGACCTGCTTCCGGAGGTGCTTGGTACGGTTGCTGCTGGTGCCGGTACTGCTCCGCTGTTGCTGCTGCTGCTGCTTCACTCGCTGTCGGCCATCCCCGCCACAGCCTGTCGAGCAGATAGCGGCAAGACGTGCGGCCACAACCTCGGGCGCACGTTAGCTAGCTGCATCCGCTCACACCGAGACGCGGGCTAGACTTTCGCTTCCTCTCGGCACTTTTCGCACCGCGGCAATGAAGACCAGACACGGGCTACGGCGCTCGTTAGGACGAACAAGACGAAACATGACAAAGTCGACGTTGCCACGACTAAAAGTGGCCATCGCCGACTTCAAATTGGATAATCTTTGTTTTCGTTTCACACACACACACACGCACACGCACACGCACACGCACACGCACACGCACACGCACTCGCACACGCACACGCACACGCACACGCACACGCACACGCACACGCACACGCACACACGCACACGCACACGCACACACACACGCACACACACACACCTATTTATGGACCGTCCGTTATTTTGCAAAAGAGAATTTTTTCGACTGTTCTTGCAAAATAATTTATCGCGAATTGATTTACGAGAAAAACGAGGCTTTCGTCGTGTACCTGAAGGTAAAGCCCGATCCCAGGAGGTGCCCGATTCCATTCAACGGAAAATATGTTTGTTTCGAGATATATATTGTGTCGCGGCTTCGGGACGAATTTGCATCGCCATGGCGATAAATTGAGGACGGGCAAAGGAAACGAAAACACCGACTGCGAGATAATAAGAGCGCGCGGGATATACGCGAGAGTAGTTTGCATTTTTATTGAGGCAGAATAACGCGAGTGTCGACGATTTCTATTTCCGCTTCGTCTTCTTCGGTGCGCGCGGCGCAATCTACTCTTGCCTTTCTTATTCAATGCTCGCGGGGCGCGGGGAAGTTGCCGGCGAGCTCGGGGGGATCAAGGCCGCATCAGCGGGTTTCGGGGGACGCGATGTATTTTTGAGGGACGAAAATTGTATGAGTCTCGCGGCGTTTCGCCGTTCGCGAGGCGAGAACGAGCTCTCGCGGAGCGAGATGAACACACTTTTGCCCCGTGTCGAGCTTTTATTTTTATTTTCCACGATTGCTGTAGCTTTTCCTGCGGCGAGCAAACCGAATCCTCTTGTGTCACCTCGCGCTCTTCTTTAGATATGTATATATATCTCTCATACTGCGCTAAATATATACATATATATGTATACGGTGTACGTGATGCCATTTTATAGCTCTGCCAGAGCACGCTGTTTACGCCGCCAGCGAAAAATGTTCTCTCGCTGAGAACGGCGAGCACGTGCGCCAACGCGGAGGCACCGCAATGTCCTCTTGGTTCGTTAACGGTGTGCGATCCACCCACACCTCCTCCGCCTTCTCCCCTTTGCCCCTCCGGCGTACGCGCGACCGGGCGATGCTCAAATTATTTTATGGAACGTTCGCACCCCCCGACCTCCGGGGGTACAATGTACGCTCTCGGCACACCACCCCGTGTACACGTGTCTGTGTGTGTCTGTGTGTCGCGTAAATGTGCACGCAGCGCCAGCCGCCACAGCCACGAGCCGACGACGTTACTGATAGATATTTCATCGCGCTCTCCCGGCCGAGTTAACGAGCGGACAGATGGCATCGACATGCTCTCCGGTTCGTCAAAATCTCGGCCATACACATTTCCGTGCAATAGATGCCTATCATTCGGATCCCTTTAGTCGTTGACCACGCGTGAACGATACACGCTGGCCTTCAGCCTTATTTCGTATCGTCGTCACTGTGGCCGGTATGCAATGGTCGTAAAATGCTGACACGACCGTGAAAAATTGTTATTTTCGAGATATCGACTTATGATTGTGCGTTCTCAAGTCGTGTATTGTAACCCTGAAAACACTGGTACCAAAAAAATGGTAAAAAAAAAAAAATCCATTTCTTGACTTGTCTTGTCCTGTTTTGTGGCATCACTACGTCTTGGCGCAATGATCGTCAAAAGTTTAATCTTGGATAGTACTCAGTATAGTATGTAATTTATCAATTTCATTTACCACGAGATAGTTTTTTTTTTTACGTTCAGACAGCCAGCCCCCGAGTCGAGTGAGCCAATAGCGGCATGGTAAAATAAATTTCTGACTGTATAGTATATAGGGAATAGGCCTTTATAGCCAGCACTTGGCGAGCGATGTTCGTAAAACGCCTCGGTGATCTTAGAGTCATTGAGCCGCCTGCCGAAGGGCTTTAAAACTTCGCGATCGAAGCCGCGAGCGACGTCGGAAAATGGCGCAACGTCGGCCGCGCTGTTGCTACCTCGGCTCTGCTGTCCCCCCATAAAGATTTCGCCTCGTTGGCCGCGCTCGTTCGGAATTCACACCCACCGAAGAGAACTTCTATTTGCTTTATCAATTACTCAAACTTCACCCCGTGGCCCGGGGTATTTCATCTGCCGCGCGTCCCAGCCGAGCGCTCGCCGCGAGGGCTTTGATCGCTCTCGTGTTTTTTAACCTCTGTCGCTGCCCGCGCGCGGCCATAAAGTCGTCGGAAAGAATGTTGATTATGCATGCAAAAACGTTGATCGTCGAGTTGCGTGAATGTAAATTTTTCGCGATTATACAGCGGGAATGGCAAAAAATTAATTGAAAAACGTGCATCACGAGCGAACTGCTCGAGTCGTCACTTTGCGGTAATTCTTCAAAATGATACATAGCGCATTACAATGTGAGCAACGAAAGAAGACGCGAGAGGACAGAACACAAAGACAAAAACGCTAAACCACAATCGGGTACACGTAAACTTTACCTCGTCATTTCTCGGGAAATTGACAAGTGGAAAACCCACGTTTCCGGAACGAAAAAAAAAAACAACAACAAAAAATACATTTTACCCAGCTTCGTTACGTCCGTTTCAATATTTTTTAGTGCTGAAACGTCTACGTTTTCCCTCCCGGATTATCATCATATCGTCTACTCGCGTCGAGTATGTAACGCGGGTATCATAATCGCATAGTGCGCTGTGGAAAAATATGGAATTCCCCGGGAAAAAGCGTCTCTACCCGCGCAAAGCGACTAGGGCGTAATTGAAATTGTAATTGCGATTTAAAAGCGTAATTTGCGTTAGGAGCGATAGGAGGTCCGGGAAAGTAAAAAAAAAAAAGGAGAATCCGACGCATGCGCGTGGTACCTTCGTGCGGACGTGTGTTGAGGGACGTAAAACGAAACGAGGGACGAAGGGAAGCTGCGCAGGATTAGAGGGACAAAAACGACGGACATTCCGTTCGTCCGCGCGGACTCGACGTTGCGCGCCAAAGTGAGTGCAGTATACTATGCAAATACGTGCAATGAATACGTTATAGAAAAGCTAAGTGCAACGCGGAGTCCTGTCCGGGGTCTTATACTCGGTATCGCAGCCACGACGGAATTTTTTTCTCTCTCGACAAAACCGAAAAACAAAAAAGAGACGCAAAACGACAGCGACTGAAGCCGCGCAGCCAGGCTGAGAATGTATATGAAAAATACATACAAAAGTGAAAAGAAACTTTTTGATAGAATCTCGAGAAATAATGGTTATCGCCCGAGGTGTTGTTTGCTCGGTGTGCGACTGTTGTCTCGTTCCATCTCGAACATCAGTTTATCCTTGTTTCTCCTCTTTTTTTTTCGCTGGTTGTACGAGCAAAAAATTGTTGCACACAATTTTTTTTCTCCGCCATCTCGTCGATCGAAAAACAACTTTTCTCAGGTCACGGGCGTATATGATATGAACTCGTGATCGCGTGAACTCTTTCTACAACTGACTGAACACTGGACTGCAATACTAAATGCGAATGACCCAAAAATGTTACGCTAATGCAGTTCATTATTTTTTCTCCTGTTCTTCGTCGTTATTAATGCACACACCCTGTAAATAAAACTGTGTCTTTAGCCACATCCTATTGAGCAGAAAAAAATTCTTGCCAGGTCAAGGCCGCATATGGCAGATTCTGAACTGTTTTTTTCACATACAACCGGTCCGTAACACTAAACGAGAACGGTTTGAAAAAAAAAGTTTTGCTTTTTTCGAAGTGCTAATGTGGTGACAAAATTGCACTACATCAAGGCAGCATCAAACCCACTCACACACATATACGCACACAGACACAGACAGAGGAGATGGAGCCTCCGAGGCGTCTCCTCTCTGTGCTCATTCCGCTTGCACTTCATAGAAGGCACCGCGCTTTCGCCCCTTCCCCTCCCTTTCCACTCGACTGTCTATGAACACCCAGAGCTCGCAGCTCTCGCGCCGCTTGAGCTGTCGCGCGCTGGACGGAGTTTTCGAAAAATTTGCATGTCACACAGCGTTCGCGCGCTGCTGGCGGATGGCACCGGACGAGGGTGCCGGTTTTCGACGCAAATATTTGCCTCGAGTCCCTCGTTCTCTCTCTCCCTAACTCCCCCCCCCTTCCACCCCCCCCCCCCCCCACTCGGGCACATAGGACAAATGCATTTGCAGCGACAAAAGGTAAAGATAATTGTGTGAGTGTGTGCGTGTGCTTGTACGGTGTAGGTAGCAGAGAGACTAACGCGTCGTGTTATTTATCTTTTTATTATCACAGCAATGCGAAAAAATTTGGGTTTGGGGGACATTCTTAGCGGGGGACTTAGGAAAATTCGTGCTAGGGGGGGGGGGGGGGGGTCATTTTACCCCACCCTCTTGATTTTTGACACGGCGGCGGCGGAATTTTTTTATAATATAGAGAGAGACAATTTGTGTAGGTATGGTGTAGGTATAGCGGAGAAGCTAACATATCGTACTATTTATGTTTTTATTTTCACAGCAATGCGACTCGCGTCTGTCAGAAATCACTGGGAATCATGCAGCCTGAACTGCATAACTTTTGGGACACCCTGCATGCAGCGAGGGCGCAACGCATCGCCGATACGGACGCCACCCGCAGACAACGGTCACGCGGCGCGACGGCCGTTGGTATATATGTGTCTCTCTTTTCCGTATGCACATCGGCATGTCGCGCGACCCGAGCAAAGTCTCGTCCGCGCCGAGTGATAACCCGCAGTCGCGGTGCGCAAACGCGCGCGCGCGCTGGCTCTATTACCCCGAGTTCTTTTTCCGCGAACTTGAGCTGGCGCGCGGTCGGGCGCCGGATCGTTAAAATATTAATCGCTTCGCGGCTATACCCGAAGGGTTCGCGGAATCGGCGCAGCGCATAAAATTAAACCGCTCGGCAAGGTCGTCGAGCGAATTACCTGCCGCCTACACCGCAACTGCCGTACAGGCGGCCGCGACTCCGCATGACTCTCGGCGTTGCGTGTGTGTGCACAGCGCGCGCCGAACGCGAGCGGCGCACGAGGCGCGACGCGCGATTGATTCTCGAGCGATCTGCGCGCCGGTTCGCCGGCGCCGGGAGAACCCGACGATGGTTCTCGGGGACGCGCGAGGAGCCCCGCGACGCCGAGAGCGTCCGTGGTAACACGTGGCGCGACGCAGCGGAGAAGAGAATTCGGTAAGAGGCACGAAATAAAAAAATAAAAGAAAAAATAAAAAAATAAAAAAGAAGAACAAAAAGCAAAGAAAAAGGAACCTGAAGAAAAGGTATATTCAGCGAAATAAGCATTTGAGTGGAAGAGTGTATAGACATTTCACGCAAGAATGATAAACTGCGCGGCACAGACGGTGTAAGGGAAAGAAGAAAAAAAAAGAAGAGAAAAGAAAAAAGAATAAGAAAGGAAAAAAAGGAAGGGAAATGGAGAGAAGTAGCGTCGAGAGGAGGAGTAGGAGGAGTAGGAGAAGGAGGCGCGTTCGCCTGTCGAGCCGTCGGCCGCGGCTGTAACATCGCGGCCAGTAGGTAAGGTACGTAGTAGTCCGGCGTCTACGGTATGGAGCGCGCGGCAACGGCGGCGGCGGTGGCGGCGGTGAGAATACCCGGTGGCCCACTTTTTCCCCCTCGCCGAGCTGCGCGCCGCCCGCCACTAGGGCGTCCCGATCAGACGGTTCTACTCTTTCCACGTGTTGCTTTGCGCCTCGAAAGCCGCTCGCGCGCGCCCTCTCGCGCTCGCTCGCTCGCGCCCGCAGCACTGGCTCCATCTCTCGAGCGCCGCGCGGCGCGCGGAGAGGAGGAAAGACAGCACCGAGTGACAAGAAGATGGAGAGCGACCGCTAACGAGGACCCCGCCCTTGTGACGTCACTGGCTACCCCGAAAGGCGCGCGGGGATGAGTCGACGGCGGCAGGGAGGACGGCAGGAGGAGCGGGGAGGGGGGAAGTGAGTGTCGGGCGCGTGCGTCCTACCGAGAGCGGATAGCGACGACGCCGGGCGCCGAACGCGTAGCCCCCCGCGAGCGAGTTTGTGTGCGCCGCGTGAAAACGAGATCTCGCGTACACACACACGCTCGGCCTCGATGCACGCATCTCCCGTGTCCGTGCAACGACGCGCCACACGTTCGGCGTGCGAGACACTGGTGCATCGACACAGGTTCGTCGTTTTAGTATTGGTAGCGCCGGACGGCTGTATAGCTGTATATGTATATAGCTGCAGATATAGGTTAAGGGAGCATCGAGCCCTTGGCTCGTTCGCGCAAACCGGACCAAAAGCCGTCGTATAGGTTACGTCGTGGTATACCTTAGAGTGCGATAAAGAATTAATTTTTATTATTATTTTCAAGTAATATTTTTATCTGTGACACTTCCGTTGTGCCTGACCATAAATTACGTCTCTACTTACTCGACGAATAACCCCCACGGGATTTTAGGGGTTCCGCGTGAAAAATGTGGACTGCGTCGAGTCCACATTTTTCCGCAAATGCGCCGATTCGCGGTCTTGCGGTCCGACCGACGCGTCCTTGTATCGCTAGCGCCACTGATAGCGCAGCGATAGATACGGCTGGGTATATAAACGGCGAGCTTCGAGCCCTTAGCTCGTAACCCGCGGACCGAGGCCAAAAGCCGTTTCGCGGGGGATACGTCGTTTTGCGTGTGGCCGCCCCGGCTGGTACGGCGTTTCGCTTTAATCTAGATATACACACAGATAGCAGCCGTGCGGGGTCGCACGAGCGCGCGCGCGTTCTCGCGCGCGCTGAGGCTCCGTATACGACCCTCGGATATGGCTGGTTACGTCAATTAGTCCTCGCGTTTGCCGCGCCGCGTTTATAAAGGTCACTTAGGCGGATGAAACTTTGTTGGTGTGCATCGCGGGCTCGAACCGAGCCGCGAGGCCGCTCGTACGGTGTGTAACACCCTCCCCCCCCCCCCCCCCCTCCCTGCCGCTCCCTCTCACCACCCGCCAGAGAAAATGGGATTTCCAGGAATGCACCGATTTTCTGGTTCGTGTTACACGTATTTGCATTATTTATGAGTTCCGAGCGATGGACAATAATGAGTGGTAAACGCACGCAGTAACCAGTGGGATCACCGGTAACGGGGACAAACGTGCACTTAGCGCGTGCAATTAGGCTCCGACCGCAAGACTTCCGGGTTCACTGAGAAATCACGGTGGGCCCGCCGTTACCCGAAAGGCACGAACGACGTGACTTATTATATCGTACAGAGGAAGAGAGGGTTGCGGCTATAAATAAATCCATTTTATTTACTTATTTATTTATTTATTTATTTATTTATTTATTTATTTATTTATTTATTTATTTACGGTACAACCCTTTCAATATTGCATGGTGGGTGAGAGAGAATTCCGCACCATGAGACAACGGTAAGAGCGTGGTGCGGAGAGCGCGCGCGCGCGCGCACTGAACCCCTACGAAGAGGGCGCGCGGCTCTTCGGCTACAGAAACGAAGGGGAGGGGGTGTATCGACCCCGCGCAAGATTCGCGATTCTTTCTGTGTGCTCTGCGCGAGAACGACCTCACGTCAGAGTGGAACTGAGGGAAGCTAGGACGCCAATAGAGGATGCTGAGAGACGTGCGGGAGGGGGGCAGGTTGGCTGCGGCGGCGGGACGGGAGGGGGAGGGTGAGGAGCAGTCTAGTGACGTCACGGATGGCCCGACGAGTCGGAGGGTGAAGTCAGAGCTTTCTCTCTCTCTCTCGCTCTCTCCCCCTTGCAGCCCTCGTCACGAACGTTTCGTTGCTCCGTTACTTATACCTATATAGATTCGAAAACTGAATATATATATATGTAACTGAATATGTATGCATATATCTGGGAAAGCATCTAGCAGTTTCCAGCTTGCAGCGAGAGATTGGGTTCTATATCGCATTTACGATAGAGCGAGTGACGCGAGGTTGATATGTACCGACGAGAGAGTGAGACAGAGAGTGATTCGTTCTTCCCGTTTTGCAGCTTCAAAACTAGTGCCACTGAATCGCGTTGGAGAACGTTCGCTCGATTAGACCAGAGATTGACGAGAACCAATCCGTTATGGGGGAGGTATGGAAGCGGTGGGTGGTTGGGGCAGCCGGGAGACGGGGGATCGGGGCGATCGGTCCGAAATGGACGGGCGAGCGGATTTTCAAACCAAGTTCGAGGGCCGCGCATTCAGTCCCATTCGACGCGGCCCGAAAGCGGTTCTCGCGCGTATACAAATGTGTACTCGATTACCCGAGTCTCACTGATTCAGCGCTCCACGCGTTTGCTTCGATCGCGAGCGCGCGCACTCGCCGTAAATGCGGGGACGAATATTGAGATTGCAACGGTAAAAAAAATGGACGAGAAAAAGTGTGCATCGGTAACAGCTTAACTCTATCTTCCTGTTGATATTGAAATTTTTCGCTGTCAGCACATGCGGAGGATTTACTCAATATGCGCCTAGGCCGATATGAGCAAGTGAACTGGGTTCGTGTATAAGGATATAAAAAAAAGCAAAAGTGTCCGGAGACGATAAAGTAACGTTGCAATTAACGCGTAATTGTGTGTAGCTTCTGTTTGTGAAAACTCGCATCGTAAATATCGCACGGAGTATACATATATAGCAGTTGAGGTATCCTATTATTTGATTTTGTAATAATCATGCGTTATCTTCCCGTCTTACTTTATAAAACTACTTTATAGAATCGATTTCGCAAAGTTTAAAAACCCTACCCGACGGAAAATTTTCCGCTGATTCCAAAAATCACGGTTGTTTAATCGAAAAATTCGGCACTACACGGAATTGTCAAAGTTACCAACGAAAAATGAAATTGGTCTCGGTTTGAGAGTCTCGGCCAATCACAGCACGAATAAAACGATGAAAATGCCTCCGTTACTCATGAACTTTTTAAAGAAGAGGTTATAACGATATGCGTCAAAACGCATGACATGACATGAGCATGACGCGTTGAGCAAATTTACTAAAAAAAAAACGAAATAAAATTATTTCACGTATTCCTCATTAGTTCCAGTAATTTACGTCCCTGAAATAAAAAATCGGGGCACTCCATGTTCACGTCACGGGGGGGGGGGGGGATCATGGATGACAATTCCGGTAAAACGTTGCGGAAAATTGATTGAATTATTAGTCACTATTTTTTCTCGGTGCGAACATTTGCACTCGACGCGAGTACGACGCCCTGACAGGGCTTATTATTATTTAAAGCCAAAGCAGTCGGCAAGACATTCGAGGTCGATAAGTGGTATAAGCAGCGTGGAAGCGATCCCGTTCAGCGAATATCCGGAGCGGGTAGAGTTGAAGCTTGAAACCGGGAATAGGAGAAATATCTGTATATCCATCGAGCGTCCCGAAGCTGCGCTCGGAGAGACGGAACCAGAGCGAGCCTGCGTTCGCTCGCTCGCAGCGAGCAGGATATGAAATCACCGGTGATCCGTCGTCCGGTCTGAACTGCTGCTCGACGTCCGGACGATTAGACTAGAGATTGACGAGCCAATCGGTTATAGGGGAAACGGAATAGTACATTTCGTACTAGATAGATCGAAGAGCGAAGTGAGAGAGAAGCGGTACGGACAGATGAATTGAGAGATTGAAGCGCCCCCTGCTGCCCCCCCCCCCCCCCCCCCCGCCGAACCCTCGCCCTCCGGAATCCACGATACAGAGAGCGCGAATTTTCCAACGACGACGGTAGAAAGAGGCGAAGCAGCAGCAGCAGAAGGAGGCAAGAGGGAATTCGATTATTCGATTACCTGTCTCTCATACCTCTAGCCTTCCTTATCCGGTACCCCTGTGCGGCTCGTATATCTCGCCGAGAGCAACGAGCTCGCGAGCCCTGCTTCACTGCAATCCAGGAAGAACTGCACGCTAGTTAAGTGACGACTAGCGTCGCGCCGCGACAGTCAGCGAATCGGTACGCGGTTCGATGCACCGAGAAAAAAATGTCATTGACAAAACGAAATCCGCCCCCGGGGGAGAGGGTTGCTAACAATAGTTATTTTTAAACTAATACCAGCCCTTACTCTCACGATTCCATTTATATAAAAACAATAAAACATTCTGTTGTCCATTTTCAACATGCTTCAATTTCCTACGAAATTGCGGGAATTCGAAGTAAAATGGATTCGACGAAACGCTTTTGATTTTGGCAGCCTGCAAACGAATTTGTTTTGAAATATGACTTTTTGTTTCGCTACGCGTCAGAAGAACCGTGCGCACGCTTCGAATTGCGTCACGACGGACACGGGGGAATCGAAACATGGTTCATTGAGAGGTTGAAGCGCCCCCCCCCCCCCCCCCCTGGAGTGCGCAACGACGGAGAAGCACAGCAGAAGGAGGGAAAGGGGATTCGATTATTCGATTACCCGTCTCTCGTGCCTCGAGGCCTTCCTTACCCCGCTGTATCCAGTACAGGGCTCGTATATATCTCAACGAGAGCAACGAGCCCGATCCCCGAGAGCTGCGGGTGCTGTTACTGCGAAAGAACTGTGCACGAGTTAAGTGCGACGACTTGCGTCACGACGGAGGACAGACGGGAATCGAAACGTGGCTCGTATGTGCAAACTCCGAACTCTCGATCCTCTCCTTCACTCCTACCGCACAGCCCATCCCTTCCACCTCTTCCGCACCCTCCTGCCCTCCCACTCTCACTCGTCGCTGAGAGTTTCCGCGATTAGATTCCTCGGAGCCCGCGTGGTTCGCGTCCTACGTCGTCCTCGCTTCGTTGGGAGCGAATGGACGGGAAGCGGAAGAGAGAAAGAGCAAGCGCGAAGCTTCGCGATAGCAACGAAGTTTCGCTGGCTTACCGCCGAGAGGGCGCGTTCTCCTCCTTCCTCGCGTTTATGTACAGGCGCGCGGGTGCAGGTGCCGCGCGAATATGTGCGAAAAAAAGGCACAAGCGTTTGCCGCCTGCAGTGTTGGGGGATGCATATATGTGAGATATGTACATATACGTGTATATACGAATACGTATGTAGTATAATAGACGTGTAGTACAGTTTCAAGCTTTTGTGGAGCAAAATCGTAAAAGCTTTAGCCTGACTGCTCTCTTGCCTTGTGGTGCGGTTCTCTCTTCTGAACGTTTTACACTTTTTTGCACCCCCGTCAACCCCCCCGGCCCCTCGCATCCTCTCCCTCCCTCCCTCGGCCCCTCCCACGCTATCTCCGCTGCTGTGTGTGTTACCTGACTGATGTATGCAGCCAGATTTTTCTCTTAGGTAACGAGATGCGACGTCAGTCAGGCTGAGCTGCGCGATGCCCGAGCTTGCGGCTTCCACGGAACGCTCCATGAGTTCTCTGCTTCCTGTTTTCCTTCTTTCCCCGTTTTTTTTTTGTTTTTTTTTCTTCTTCCTGTTCTCGCTTCAACCTCACTCGCGCGCCTCTCCCGCGCGAACGCGCGATACGCTCGAATTCCTCGACGAAAAATTCTCAGCGTTCGCTCGAAAATCTCATCCACTTTTTCGCCACCGAAAACCCCCGCGGCACCCGGCGGCCCGGCGCCCGTCCCTTCATTTCCGCGCCGGTTCTTCCGCCCGAAAATATACATTTTTTTCCCTCTCTCTGTCTCCGTCTCCGCCCCTGTCCCCCGGATGACAAATAATCATCGTACATCTTGAATCGCGGAATAAAGTTTTATATGAATAATATCATTTGCCGAGACGCGGCGCTTGGGGCAAGATCTTCACGTCGAGATTGCGCGCGCGGGTGGAAACAAATCGAAGCCAATAAAAATAAACGGATGATGAATATGTTTTTTTTTTTCGGTCTTAATAAACACGACGAGATTCGCGCGGGACGAGCGACGAACGCGGGATTACATCTCACGATATTTTCCTTGCAGAAATTACCGGCGAGTGAATGAACACGGAGAGTACTTGAAATGAAAAATAAAAAGAATAAAAATTAACCGTCGTAAGTCGACAGACGGCTCGGTGGAGGTGACCGGGGCGAAACGGTCACACTCGATAATTACGAATGTCTTATGAATAATAAAAATGTTCGTGGCTGCCAGACATTTAATTTTTATAGTGAAAATTAATTAATATTTTTCTAATATACTAGGCTAGCCACACGTGCTAGCGCGCGGGCCCGAGATACATTTGCGCTGCTGCGCTCTTATAAAGCTTTAAAAGGGTGAATCGCAACTAAAAATCCCTTGTTCAGTTACTTTTGAAAAAGAAAAACAAGAAATTTGTCGTTTTGCTTGTCAGAAATCCTAGATCTGGCCGCCGGGCCGAAAACCGCCTTCGGGGTCACGAAATTTATTTTTTCGAAATATCGACTTCTAACCTATACCATCGTTCTCAAGTCGTATATTCTACCCCTGAAAACACTGGTTACAACCCTTTTTTAGTTAATTTTGAAATAAAAAATTTTGGTCGAACAGTTTGTCAGAAATCGTAGATCTGGCCGCCGGGCCGAAAACCGCCCAAATCGGGATCACGAAATTTATTTTCTCGAAATATCGACTTCTAACCTATACCATCGTTCTCAAGTCGTATATTCTACCCCTGAAAACACTGGTTACAACCCTTTTTTAGTTGATTTTGAAAAAAAAAATGTTGGTCGAACAGTTTGTCAGAAATCGTAGATCTGGCCGCCGGGCCGAAAACCGCCCAAATCGGGGTCACGAAATTTATTTTTTCGAAATATCGACTTCTAACTTATACCATCGTTCTCAAGTCGTATATTCTACCCCTGAAAACACTGGTTACAACCCTTTTTTAGTTAATTTTGAAAAAAAAAATTTTGGTCGAACAGTTTGTCAGAAATCGTAGATCTGGCCGCCGGGCCGAAAACCGCCCAAATCGGGGTCACGAAATTTATTTTTTCGAAATATCGACTTCTAATCTATACCATCGTTCTCAAGTCGTATATTCTACCCCTGAAAACACTGGTTACAACCCTTTTTTAGTTGATTTTGAAAAAAAAAATTTTGTTCGAACAGTTTGTCAGAAATCGTAGATCTGGCCGCCGGGCCGAAAACCGCCCAAATCGGGGTCACGAAATTTATTTTTTCGAAATATCGACTTCTAACCTATACCATCGTTCTCAAGTCGTATATTCTACCCCTGAAAACACTGGTTACAACCCTTTTTTAGTTAATTTTGAAAAAAAAAATTTTGGTCGAACAGTTTGTCAGAAATCGTAGATCTGGCCGCCGGGCCGAAAACCGCCCAAATCGGGGTCACGAAATTTATTTTTTCGAAATATCGACTTCTAACTTATACCATCGTTCTCAAGTCGTATATTCTACCCCTGAAAACACTGGTTACAACCCTTTTTTAGTTAATTTTGAAAAAAAAAATTTTGGTCGAACAGTTTGTCAGAAATCGTAGATCTGGCCGCCGGGCCGAAAACCGCCCAAATCGGGGTCACGAAATTTATTTTTTCGAAATATCGACTTCTAATCTATACCATCGTTCTCAAGTCGTATATTCTACCCCTGAAAACACTGGTTACAACCCTTTTTTAGTTGATTTTGAAAAAAAAAATTTTGTTCGAACAGTTTGTCAGAAATCGTAGATCTGGCCGCCGGGCCGAAAACCGCCCAAATCGGGGTCACGAAATTTATTTTTTCGAAATATCGACTTCTAACCTATACCATCGTTCTCAAGTCGTATATTCTACCCCTGAAAACACTGGTTACAACCCTTTTTTAGTTAATTTTGAAAAAAAAAATTTTGGTCGAACAGTTTGTCAGAAATCGTAGATCTGGCCGCCGGGCCGAAAACCGCCCAAATCGGGGTCACGAAATTTATTTTTTTGAAATATCGACTTCTAACCTATACCATCGTTCTCAAGTCGTATATTCTTCCACTGAAAACACTGGTTACAACCCTTTTTTAGTTGATTTTGAAAAAAAAAATGTTGGTCGAACAGTTTGTCAGAAATCGTAGATCTGGCCGCCGGGCCGAAAACCGCCCAAATCGGGGTCACGAAATTTATTTTTTCGAAATATCGACTTCTAATCTATACCATCGTTCTCAAGTCGTATATTCTACCCCTGAAAACACTGGTTACAACCCTTTTTTAGTTAATTTTGAAAAAAAAAATTTTGGTCGAACAGTTTGTCAGAAATCGTAGATCTGGCCGCCGGGCCGAAAACCGCCCAAATCGGGGTCACGAAATTTATTTTTTCGAAATATCGACTTCTAACCTATACCATCGTTCTCAAGTCGTATATTATACCCCTGAAAACACTGGTTACAACCCTTTTTTAGTTAATTTTGAAAAAAAAAAATTTGGTCGAACAGTTTGTCAGAAATCGTAGATCTGGCCGCCGGGCCGAAAACCGCCCAAATCGGGGTCACGAAATTTATTTTTTCGAAATATCGACTTCTAATCTATACCATCGTTCTCAAGTCGTATATTCTACCCCTGAAAACACTGGTTACAACCCTTTTTTAGTTGATTTTGAAAAAAACAATTTTGGTCGAACAGTTTGTCAGAAATCGTAGATCTGGCCGCCGGGCCGAAAACCGCCCAAATCGGGGTCACGAAATTTATTTTTTCGAAATATCGACTTCTAATCTATACCATCGTTCTCAAGTCGTATATTCTACCCCTGAAAACACTGGTTACAACCCTTTTTTAGTTGATTTTGAAAAAAACAATTTTGGTCGAACAGTTTGTCAGAAATCGTAGATCTGGCCGCCGGGCCGAAAACCGCCCAAATCGGGGTCACGAAATTTATTTTTTCGAAATATCGACTTCTAACCTATACCATCGTTCTCAAGTCGTATATTCTACCTCTGAAAACACTGGTTACAACCCTTTTTTAGTGGATTAAAAAAAAATTCGATATTTGACAGAACTGTCAAAGTTATCAAGGACAAATGAACTTGGACTCGGTCTGAGAGTCCCAGCCAATCACAGCACGAATAGTTTACCAACAATGCTTTCCGTTACTCATGAACTTTTTAAAAGAGGGATAAAATTATTAATATATTATCTTTGTGTCTCTATTTCACCTTTTGCAAGTGCTATCTACATTATTAACCGAACAATTCGTCGATTTACCCGGTGGCCCTTTTTACCCAGGTCACCGATAAAATACATCGTACTTTCAATCAAGGTTCAATGCGCAGGGGCTTAATCAAAAGATCGATATATCCAGCGGTGCAAAGTTGCACGGCGCGGAATATTCTTCCCGTCTTCGTCGTCGTCGTCGTCGTCGTCGTTGTTACAGTACAGAAGCATCGTCAATTTATTCCGCTTGCTCCCGTGCTCGTCCTTGGAATTGCCGCGCAGCCTCTGAGGGTGCTTCATCCGCGAACCCTTCCGGTTTGAGTATTTTCGCAAAAAATCCGATTCAACCCGAGGCGCGTTAGCGCGAGCCTGACGAGAAAAAGAAGTCGAGTAACTCTCACCTCTCCGTTCACCAAGAATTTGCCTCGATTCGCGTTATTTTCGCGTTATTTCTGCTCATTTCCTAATCTCTGCGTCTATTCGTCGATCTCTCCCTCTGACTCCTTCTTCTTCATCCCCTTTCCTTCTTACACGCTCGAAATGCCTTTCATTTTTTTTTTCACCCTTCCCTCAATTCGTTATAGCTCATTCACCGACTCACAAATGCAGCACTCAGACCCTCTCCAAGCTGTACGAACGCGTTTTTCAAGCTAGCATCGGTTGGCTCCAAAACCCCATCCCCCTCCTCCTCCTCCACCCTCTTCCTCTATCCCAAAGCCCCGCTCTCGTTTCCCTCAGCCTCACTTTTTCTCACGCCCTCCCGTGGGCTCGAGTGAACCCCGTCTCCGCTCTGTATACCCAGCAGCGCTCGCGCTGTACCGCCAGGAGCGTCGCTCGTCCCACACGGAGGCGTGGGGTGGATGGGCGGAGGGGTGGGGGAGGGGAGGCTATAAATAATCGAGCTCGCGGGAGCGGCCCGAATTAATAGCCCGACGAATGAGACGTCGTTGCCCTCAACTTTCTCATCTGCACGGTAATCCGCCACGGCTGAAGCGGAGAGAAGAGCGAGCGAGCGCGCGCCCTCGCGGCCGCCGCTTCTCGCCGCTCGCCTTCGATTTCCGCGTCTTCAATTTCAACGGGTTCTACCTCCGCCGCTGCTGCCGTTGCTTCCAGCTCGCGCGCGCGGCTTTCTCAGCCCTCCGGCTGCGCCTCTCCCTCTCGCTCCTCGGCGGCGTGACTCGGGGCGCTCTCGCCTGTGCATTTCCATCCCTCCGATTCCTCGTCCTCGTCGTCGTCGTTTCCACGGCTCGACCGTCCTCGTGGGGGCTGGGAAACTCGATTTCGCGTCATTATTCTTATCCCGGGTGAACCGCGTGCTCGACTGCGAAGCCATTCGAGAATTTCGAGCCCAGCAGCCGGAGAGCCAGCTCGTACGTACCGCGCGAACCGTACGAACCGTACGACTGAGCGAACGAACGTATACGAGATGGATCGACGTGACATTCCCGTGCCGCGCGTCTCTTTCTCTCTTTCTCCCTCGCACTCAGTCTCGAGCTGCCACAGCCGAGAACGGATCGATAAGATCCTCGAGCCGTTGTCTTCCCCGTCGCTCGGCCTCTCCTACCCCAATTGCGATCGCGCGCAGTGCGTTCTCCGATCCCGGTGGAAACTATTAGTTTCCTATCGAACTTTCAGATCTTCGGAGCAGCTCGGGGAATCTCCTCCGTCGCCGCGTTTGCGTCTTCACGCGAGAATCGCGGCGGCGTCTGGCGTCGCCCTTATTCGTTCGGCGCGTTGTCGTCGGATCATCAGTTAAAGAGAGAGAACGCCCGGAGACCTTATTAAGCTTCTCGATTGAAGCTTTCTTTAATAATACTAATGATGATCGATTCTCTTATTCTACTTCTTCTCATCCAGTGCGCCGTAGTACCCTCCCCCTTCCTCGACTCACCGTTCCCACCCTCACCGCTCCCACCTCCCCCCCCCCCCCCCGCCTTCTCGTTCTTCACCCGCGCTGATTGCCAACACGGAAATTAGCCTTGTCGCAGACTCTGCGAATAAAACCGGTTTCACGCCTCGATTCGTTTTCCAATTTTATCGGTGCTTTATGCGCCGATCTCAGGTGGGAATTTTTCTCCGAGTGGCTCCGAGCAATTTCACATTTCACAGTCCGCACCGGAAAGGAAGTGAGCGAGAGAGAGAGAGAGAGAGAGAGAGAGAGAGAGAGGGAGAGAGAGAATAATGTTTGCCGGAATGGCCGGAATTAACATTTTTCTCGTGGTCGTCGAACATAAACGAATTTATTTCGCTTCATTTTTTTCCCCCAACCAGCCGGAGACCGCGGAAAAGCTGGGCGACGAAAAGAGAAGCAAAAAAAGAGTACCTCTCGAATTTGCTAAATTAGCGGTTGCGGGTAACGAAAAAAATATCTGGTTGATTGGACGAAATAATTGTCCGAATAAACGAAAAAAAAAAAAAAAAAAAAAAACTCAATTCAATTAAACGCTCGTTCGTTCGACCCGGTATTCCTTTCAATCAAACAAATTTTTTTTCGTTCCGTTCCCCCCGCGGTCGGTAACCGCTAATTCGCGAGATTCGAGGGACGTTTTTTTTTGCGCCCGATGATCGCTAAAACGATAAAACACTGTTCGACGTGGCTGCGCAACAAAATTCACCAATTGTCGGCTCGGCTACGGTGAGATCGATGGACCGGCTCGCGAAATGAAATGGGGAAAAAAGGGACGTACGAGCCGCGCGGCTCGGCGCTTTTGACTATATCGATTCAGAGGGTACCTCGGAGGGTGTCGAATACAATTGGACACGACTGGTATAGGGCAACCCCAACCCTCTCCTATCCCTCCCCCCCTCCCGCCCCCTCGTCACGGAGGTTGCACAACTCACTGTTGCAACTACGCTATCCATGCGTTATTGAAGTCGCTCTCGCGTGATCGTATGCGAAGAGAGACAGAGAGACCGAGCGAGAGTAGACGAGTCGTTGGATTGCGAAGGTTCTGGTAATGGATGAGAACGGCGAGGGCATGAACAGACCGACCGAGCGGATCTCTCTCGCTTCCGCCGCTATTATAATATATGCCGCACGCAAGAGTTTACGCGGTGGCGGCGTTAGTGGCGTGACAATGATACCGACGTCGGTACTTAAAGTTACAACACGCGGGTCGCGCGTTGTCGCGTTGCGCGCGGTCATGAACGAGCCCGTTATATTCGTCTATATTCATCCGCGTGCGGCTGCTGCTGCCGCTGCAGCCCGAAGTGAGAGCGTGGGACTCGCGTGGACCGAGCGGCGAGCACACCGAGAGGGTGCTCGGCGGCAGAGTTCAACACAACAGGTAGGTCGAGAGGACGGCGGGTACAGAGAATGAGCAGACCGAAAGCACAACGGCGGTGGGGCTGGGGGCGACTAGGGGGGAGGGGGGTTCGGCGAGGTAGCGGCGGCAGACAAGCGAGTTTCGAGCTGCCAACATTCGCGCGTTCGTCGAGAACGTTCGACGTGTCATACAACGCGAACCCGACACAGTTAGAGCCGCTTCAATGCGAGAATCCACGTGTTCGCGGCTGCCTGTTGTGTGCGCGCCCTGTGCGAAGAGAGGGAAGGGGAGGGGGTGGGGGAGAGGAGAACGAGGAGTTTCATGTTGAATATACGCTGTGCAGGACTTCCAGTCGGGGAGTAAATTCTGGTTCCTCTCACTCACGCACCGTTTCACCCCGTAACCACCATTTTCGTACGTATTATGTACGTTTCGTTCTGTGGTTTAGGGAGGAGAGAGGAGAAAGCGTTTTTATTCCGTACCTTGGAGCCGAAGCTCCCTAACCCTGGTGGAAAATCTGTAGCGTTACATTAGGCCGAAGCCGGGTACTGATCAGGCACGGACGGGGATGACACGGCCCTGACGAGGGCCTGACGAGCGCTGAGTATAACGCTACAGTTGTTCTAGCAGGGAAGGGCCTACCATGCAACAAAAATGTTTGCCCTAGCGTTATATTACAAGTAAAAGAACTTACAACACAAGAATTAAAAATACAGTATAATAGTAATGTTAAAAAAAATAAAAATAACACTGACGAGGGGGGTCAGGGGGGGGGGGAGAGTGGACGATACGAAGCGTTTCATTTTGGCGCCTCCCTCGACCCTTTTTCCCTTTCTCTCTTTCTCTCGGTCGGAAAACCAAGTTCACACGTTACAGGCAGCTTGATGAATTAACGAAACGGAAAATAATTCACCGCCCAGAGTTCTCTGTGTCGTGCAAATGGTGCAACAAAGCAAAAACAAATGATCACGCCAACTGCGGCGCACGGTTCGATTGGCCCTCTGGGCTACTGTAATTCCGCGCGTTCTCTGTGTTTCTCGAACTACATCACCACCACCGCCGCCGCCACCCCTGGTGTACTACGTCGCTGTTCCTCCCTTTATATACGGAGCGAGCCTGTAGCGCGCGACACAGAGAGAGAGAGAGAGAGCCGAGAATAATTGGCACGAGATTGCCGGCTCATTCCACACAGACTAAATTAGCGTGTAATTCGTCACTAAGTCTATTATTCCGATGCGATTATTCATAACGGCTTGATTCCTCCCTCTTCCCCCGCAAGGCTCATCACACCCCCTCCCCCACCCCCCCCCCCCTCCCGCGAGGCCCTCATCACGCGTTACTCTCGGTCTCCTGGTCACGCTAACAATCGACGAGAAATTCGATTCCGCGTCGCGCGAGCGCTCTTCGTCGTCGCCGTCGTTGTTGCGCGTGTCGTACAGACGGATTCAGAACAATCGCTGTTTTTCGGGGCGTTTGTGTAAGGGTTATGATAAATTGGCGAGTCAGGTATAGCGTTACTGAGATGTTTATTTTTCTCGACGCCTCGCGTCAATACAGCACGGGATCCCGCAACGAACTAACTCGTACTTACGACGCTTCTCTCTCTCTCGGCGTATGACCACGCGAGTCAATATGACGGCTATCGGTAGCTAGCCGTCACCTCGTGTACAAAAGTCCTACATTTGCACGGCTGTTCTCACTGCAGTCACGCTTAAAGCGCGTCTCGATTCGGTCTTCGATCGGAAACAAAATTGCAAGTCGCTCGACCGACCGCGCCGGGTTGAGAAATCGGAAAAAAATTGCCCGCTGGTATAAAAATAACTGGGGCGGAAGCGGTGATAGCTTGTTTGGAAACTGCCTGTAAGTACCTGCATTACGAAATATCTCGTGCGTCACTGGTCCCAGCTGGTATCGTCACGTATACAACCGCTGCAGTGCGCGATGATTATTGATCCGATTAGATTAATCACCGCAACGCAAATAATCGCGCGCGATACTTGCGAGACAATTTTTTAATTGCGGAAAAAATAGGGCGATAAATCATCAACGCTCTTACTCACTTTTTTTTTTGCACTTATGTAGAAACACGACTTAACACGAAGAGCTAGCGTTAGTCACGCTGAAGTTTGTTTGGTTTCATTATCACGGGGTCTTTCTCCGAGACAGAGGAAGCGACGCAATTTTCTTGCATCACGTGATAAGCGCGCCCCGATCGGCCACGTCATTCACGTGCTTGCGAGTTTTGCTCCCTTCTGTAAAGAATCAGTTGGTAAAGCATCACGCATTTTCGACGCTGTTTTGTTCCGGGAAGGGTATTTTCGCATAAAAAAATATTTGCAGCAAAAAAAAATGCAATTTTCACGTTTTTATCGCGCGCCACATTGTCCCTAGTTAGCAATAAAAGAAGCAATAAACTCGATTGAAAATATCATTGGTAAAGCGGGCGCGATCAACTGATTTCGATTATCCGAATACACGGTGCGAAAAATGACAAAACAAACCGCATTTTCCCGGTTCGTTTCGATTAGCCCGTCCGTAACGCGATATTCTCGCCTGAAACTCCAACGGGACAATTAACGAAGAAATGTTTATATCCACCGGTGTATTAAACCCGCGGCGCCGCGCGTCACTCTCGCGCAGCCCGCGAGCCATCAGAGTAACTCGTGGCAACGGATTTTCCGATGGAAGTCGCGATGCACGTGCAGCGCCAATATAACACCATCCAAATTGGAGCGGACAGAGCGCATGTTACACGCTGCGCGCGTGCACGAATTTCGCGCATTCAGGGTCTCGCTCTCTTTATTCGATCCGAGAGCGTCGCGGCCCGGTGAAATCCGGCGAACCTTATTTCCCGGTGAGCACGGTGACAAATTGAAACGAACTTTGTGCACTACGTAGCGGGACGCGTCCGAGCCAGAGAACGCGAGGCATTCGAAAAATTCTCTCGTCGGCCTCTCGCGCCTATATATATATATATATATATATATACACGTGAATCGAAAGCCGTTCGTGCGCCATCAGAAGCAGAATACGAACGGTGCAGAGCTCACCGAGTGGTAACTCGACCGCTCGTTGCTCTTCGGGACGCGCGCGCTCCGTGTTCGAAACAAATTGCCGGTAGCCCCGAAAACTCATTACATTTAATTCACTATATTGAACCTCGGGCTCCGGGCGTTCGGTCAGCTTCCGGCGTTATGTTATATACATATATCTCGTATATATGTATTATCCAGAGAAAACGTGTACACTACTCACAGTACGTAATACAAACCCCCGATCTCTGACGTAATTTCCGGGGCTGGAAAAACGGAGAGTCTCGGGACAAATCGATGGAATCGCGGAAAGAGATTGAAAAGTGATAAGACGCTGTCAACTTTCCCGCATCGTTCACGTCGCGTGTTATTCCTTTCTCGCGCACAGCTTTTCCCTACGTTTTTTTTTTATCGATGCGTTCCGCGAAGAAAAACTTGGAGAACCGCAACCGACTCGCTCGTCGAATCCAAGTTGCTCCGGCGTTTTACCCGGGGGGCTTGAGCCGCGCTGAGTGAGGCTTGAGTGGACGAGAGACGAGTGAGTTGAGGAGCTAAGGGGGTAAGAGGGGGTAGAGAAAAACTCACGTAACTCACGCTACGCGAGCGGCAAGCCAGCGAGCGCGTGCAACGCTGAGAGACATTGCCATAAGTCAGTCTCTCCTCGTTATACCGATTTATCTCTATCTCCCGGCGTGTTTCGTCGGATAAATCGTGTACGAGTGAGTAAATGCGCGTTTGCGCCGGGGGCCACGGTGAGAGGAGGCGAAAAATGGATGAAACACGGAACACCCCGTGGAAACAACACGGGGGAGGATTGCGAAGACTCGTAGATTGTGGGATGTTGGTGTGTTGGTCCACCTATTATCGTTGAGTGCACAGATACGGTACATACATCGTATGTACGGCTACGGTAGCTGCTACATGATCGTGAAAACTCTTAGATCCTCGAATCTTTATGTGTAGGTCCACCTATACTTGCCTCACACGGACATGGATATCGCTGTGCACATGTAGTGGCCGTTCGGCTTGATGCAAAAACTCCTCGGTTTTGGGATAGTTCATGTGTTGGTCCACCCGTAGTTGCCCCACATGGATGTGGTGTGCGTATCGCTGTACGGTTGTCGTGGCTGCTTTCCTTGACGTAAGAACTCTTAGATTCCCGGATGGTGAAGTGTTGGTCCACCTACACGTAGCCCACACGAACGCGATACGCGCGTCACTGTGTGGTCGTAATGGCCGCTCTGCTTGTTGCAAAAACTCTTAGATTCTCGGATGACTATGTGTTGGTCCACCTACATTCGCCCTGCACAGATACATGCACGGTACCGCCGTGTATAGGCGCGTAGTGGCCGCGCCGCTCGTTGTATAAATCACGGTTGCAACGGGGGGCGAGTTGCCACTGTGTGCGCTACGGCCATGTCCCTTCCACCATTTTCTCGCTATCTGGCCTCTCAACCCTCTCTCTCTCTCTCTCCCTCCCTCCCTCCCTCCCTCCCTCCCTCCCTCCCTCCATCCAACCCACCCACCCTCCGCGAAGTCTCACTCACCTATCGTTACTGTGATACGTACCTAGCGCCCCCCGAGTGTTAGCAATTTACCGCGAGGCCCGCGCGGTGAAGCTGACCGACTTAGCGGCGTGTCATCCGGGAACGTTGCGGCTGAAATGGTACCGGGTTCGGTTGGCTTCAACGTACCGGGTACGATATATTGTGCATGGTATATGGTGTGTAGTCCAAACGTGTGTGTCTGTGGGTATTTGTGTATGTGCGTATACGTATATGTATGTCGTAACTGGAGGCGCGATAACCGCGGTTCTCGGCTCTTGATTGATTTACGACTACACTACTGGCGGTTGGCGCGCGCAGGTGAGAATCGTTGCGGTCTCGATGCCACCGTTGCTGTTACCGGTGGACGGATGCATGGCGGAAGAACGGGGAGAACAGCGAGCAAGACTCGGTTCGTGCAACGGGGCGAAGTCGTACGTGGCGCGAGACACTGACGGAGAACGACGAGGATACCAGCAGCCAAGGACATTGGAGTCAAAGGCGAAAGGGGGTTCGAGGGTGCAGGGAATGAAACTCATTTGGGTGACGTGGGAGGGGTTGCGGGGTAATAGCTCGCAGTCGGAATGGATTTTAAATTGGGATAGGAAAACGTTAAAAGCACGCGAAGAAGTAAACAGCGGGACGCACGCGCGGTGGGTGAGGGGGGCGGTGTGGTAAAGGGGTTTGCATATAGCATTGCGAGATATCTGTTTCTTTATATATGCAAGCAAACATTCGAGAGGAAATGCGGGAGGAAATGAAAGGAAATTGCGTCTCGGTCGCGCGGCAATAACAATCGGGCCTCCATATTGAATATAATATGCAGACTCGAACGAGGTGGATGGTATATGCTGTATGCATAAAATGTGCATTTAACTCTGCGGAGGATATACGCTTATACCGATAATAATGTATTATATGGAAAATACGTAGACGTATTTTTTATGATTATTACGATAGATCGTGTTTATTTTGTTTATCCTATTATTCTGACCGAACGAGAGGAAGAAGTCGTGGCAAAACTCAAATGTACTACGACCATTGATTGCCAAACAATATGACTGATTCAACGTTGCCGTAACTACTTACGCATGACTGATCGAACGTCGTGGCGGTAACAATATTTGTAAAATATAGGAAAAGTTACTACTTGTCTCTAGATGAACGAAGTAAGTCATCTGCTAAAAATATTGTACGCTTTGGAGTAGGTCAGTTGACCACCAAATGAAAATATAATAAACAATATTGAATTGGATCCAATTGCAAACCTTAACAGTTGCCTTTACCACCAACGTCTGTGTATATATCAATCTCTTACAGTTTCAATCTCCGATTTTCGTTGTCTATCCATTCATCTCTCTCTCTCTCTCTCTCTCGCCCTCCCTCTCTCACTCTCTGCAGTGCCAACAACGCAGTCTCGAGCTTGATTTGATTTCAGTTTCGTCCTCCTCACCCCCCAGCCAACCTCCACTCGTACCCCACCCGTCTCGTCTTGTTTCGCCGCAGTTCATCCCTCAGTACCAATTCCTTCAACTGCATCGCAACTGCTGTGTCCCGCAGTGGCACCCCCGACATTTTCATCGGTGCTTGGGCGTCACACGAAGCGAATCGGTGCAGGGGTTGTAAATTACGTCTCTACCAGATACGTTTACTCGATACACTTGCGCGAATAGCGGAGCAGTGCAACAGCAGCAACAGACACGGTTGAGCGAACCATTGTGATCGGGGGCGCCACCTGATTCTGGCATACAAGAACACGGGGGTTAATACGTGCGCGTCGTCTGCCGTCGACCTCGAGGAGGTAAATAGACGACCACTAAACGACGACGACGACGACGGCGACGACGACAGCGACGACGACGATTACGACGAGCCACACAAGAGCATTGAAGGCGATAGGAGGGATGATATTTAACTCAAGGTACCAAGAAATATACCGAGATCAACGCTGCGTTGCCGGTTAGTCTCACACAAACCGCAGACCTAGGCTGCTACGATGGTTTCGCAGCAGCCCAGGTATATTTCGCGTTACACAGACGAATCGCTATGGTTATAATGGTCTAGCGCTAATATCCGGTTTAGAGACTCTAGTGATGCGGAGAAAGGGAGATAACGCTGAAAACCACTATAGACGTTTCGAGCCTAACAGGCTAAATTGGGTTTCGCAGCATCCTCCCAACGAAACGAAGGAAAAAAAAATGTTCTGACAAATAACTCGGTGAAATACATGTTTTTTTTTTAATAGAAGAACAAGTTTTCGATTTATCGACTACCAATAACAAAAAGCAGAAAAATGTGGTTCGATTGATAACGAGCAACGGAGATAACAGAGATAAAGCCGCTAGACATTTGTAGCGTAACAGTCGACTCGCTGAAATAAAAATCAACATACATCAGCCCCTCGACGAAGCGCGCATAGAAATTAGACGAATGTTCGGATCCCCGCTGTAGCGTTGTGTTCCTGTTGTCTAAGGTTGTCGATGGGTACGCCACTTGCGGAGGTAACGAAGGATAAGGGCGAGGTCGGAAGGCGGTGGGGTGCGAGAGAGGGAGGATTGCGGGAGGGCGAACGCGCGGTTCATCGCCGAGCGCACTGCCAGGGCGCACGGGAACAGTGTGGAGCGGAAGCGATTTGGCATGGAAATAGGGTATAGTTGTGGAGGTTGGTGGTCGCAGTATCTGCTGTCGCGTGAAACACTCGGAGAGCTGGTTCTAGAGAGGAACACACAGCTAGAAGCGCGCTGAGGTCGTGGAGCGAGAGAGAGAGGGAGAGAACCGAGCGAGAGGGCAGAAGGAGGAAGAGGGAGGAAGGGACAGAGAGCGAGAGCGGTAGGAGGTACAGGGGGTAGAATTCACACACCAGAATCCATCCGGGGATGGCAGTGGAAGGCAAAGAGGGTGGAGGGTTAACACACGATCGCTGCGAAGCTCCGTTCTCTTGGTGCTGGTGGTGGTGCCGCTGCTGCTGGTGCTGCTCGTATCAACCCAGCCGCGCTTCTCGCGTTCCGAGTCGACGTGTTCCTATGGTATATGTAGGTATACATACCTTATATGGACCGAGCGTACATGGGCAGAGGGGATAGGTACGTCGGGTACGTTGGGGATGCACGTGAATACGTTCTAATACCCGAGGCTCTCTCGGCGCGCTTAACCCATCTGCATGTCAAAATAAATGCATTCGACGCGGACCGGATGTCGATGTGGTTAAGCGCCCCAAGGTTGTATACGGATCGCAGATGAACCCGGTGTACATCCTGTATATCTACATTCTGCAACGATCTAGCTCTCTGCACGCGTGCGGGCGCGGCCGGGGGGAGCAACGCCGGGTGGGCGGCGGGGGGGGGGGGGGGGATGTCAGGAATCGGGGTAAATATACACAGGGTGTCTGAATCGCGTCGACGTAGCGCCGGCGTTGTTATATGAACGTTCCGCATCGTTTGGATTCCATTGTCGATGGCGCGCGCGGAAGAATACTCAAGTTTATCATTCGAGATCATAGTCACGAATTGTGTATGTTGCATTGCGTGACGGGAGATTTTATTCTTGGGATGTTTAGATGCAATTATCTTGTATTTTCGCGCTCGACAACAGTTGAGGGCGACCACGATTTGTTGTGCAAGTTTCCAGGTATACTTGGATTTTAGGACCTGACGAGTCAGAGGTTGCTCATTCGCTCACCCTCGAGGTTGATTGGGAAATGCGATTTGCACGGCAAAGCTCAAAAATGAGAGTACGATCACGAGAATAAATGTAATAATTTCCTAACCGAAATGTCGACCCTATAGATCTCTCGCTGTAAAGTCAGTAAAAGTAGCGATAAAGGAAATATTGTTGTCGTCGAGCATCATGTCGTATCTCGTTAGTCGCAACATTATCGTTATTGCATTTTTCTGTCTACGTGCTACGAGCCACTTGAGACGATGGCTATTGTTGCACAGCATCGACGCTCGAAGGAAAACAACTTTTTCATTTCGTGACGTTTATCTCATCGTCGCTGTCCCCGCGAGCAAAATGGAATAAAAAAAACTTGACTGTATCATCACGCCATTTGTGCGAGATATTAGCGCCTCCTTTTCATGTTCAAAGTGGTTGAGGCGAAGAATTGAAGGTGTAGTACCATCGATGATTCTGTGTACCGAGTCAATCCGGAATATATTTGAATACGATTTTCGGACATAGGCGCGCACATGGACACTAAACGCGAGTGGAGAATCAATGAGATTATCAATGTGTCGGCTATGCACAGCGGCTGTGCACGTCGTATTCAGTGCATATGAACCCGTCACGTTACCCGCGCCCCGTCGACGCGACCAATGAGCCTCAGTCTTGTGTGTGCCATCGTGTTCACCTGCAAATAGATGCATTCACGATCGCACCACGAGCTTCTCATTCTATGTGTGCAGTGTCTACACACTGCCGGTTGCCCTTTTATTTCTTTTAAGCCCCGGCCATCGGTCGGGGTTGACGTCATGCAACAAAATCTTTCGGCAAACAGCGAGAGATTTGTACTTCGCGCGGTGTCACTGACTATTAAAAACCGCGTGCGTCACGAGTTATCAACGCGACGCGAATCTCTCGGAATTCATGAAGTCGAGACGCAATATTTTTGCGCAAAACAAAATCCAAAAAAAAGGAAAGAACACCGAAAAATATTCACGCGACACTTGGTGTAAACATCGGAATAGGCGTGCGTCACTGGTGCGACAGGGGAGCGCGTGAGTTGCGCGGCAAGCGCGCAGCTTTTGCCGGAGTAAATTAATAACTGATGGAAGAACAACATTAGAGTAACACAAAGTACACATTATACAAAATTAAATTAAAAGCGGGAGAATAATGCAAAGGCTGCGAGGGGGGAAACGTGGAAACGCGGAAAGCTAATTACGGCGAAGGCCTGGGAAATGCACAAGTTAAAATGTACTTCGCTGCTTGTGCACGCCGGATACCTGAGATTGTGGACAGCACTTAAACTTCCACTGTAGTTTTCTGTCTCTTCCCCCGCCGCCCGCCCGCGTGCATTCCTGATCGTTAACTCGACGAGTGACGCAATATAATCATGCTAATGCGGACTGTACATCAACTTCAGTTGACTTTACGTTTTCGGGCCCTCAATTGCCTTCTTTTCCACCCGAATCACTTTTTTACTTCAACTTTAAGTATCCTCAATTACCTTTTTTTTCATTTACATCAACTTTCCGCGAATGCCGGTAAGATACCTCGGTGCAACGCTAGCGACCAGAGAAAACTATGTAACTGCCCATAACACGATACCTTTATTAACTCAACTTTATTTTCCACGATAATAAATCATCGTAATGCCAATGTTTACCTGAAACATCGATTCCCGTGTGAAAAATGTGTGACAAATTATATTCTTTCCAAACTGCTGCCCGTTTATGAATACAGTTCACATCTTCCACCAGCAAAACTCGTCCGCGTTTTAACATGCAAAAGTATGGACAATACTGCGCACTAATTGTGCACTTGTCCTACTCGCGCTCACGGTCCGAAAAAACTGTACGCGGCTTGCGCGCGTTGCAACAGCGGAATACGGTATTATTAATCTCGTAAAACCAACGTCGCTTGACCCTAAAGGACCCTCGGCGTCCGCTCGGGTAGGCGACGTGTTTTTTGCCAAACGAAACAGGCTAATTATGCCGCTTTTCCTTCCCGGTACGTCACCTGTTTCGGTAGTTCGTTCAATCGCTTTTTTCGGGTCTCCCGCGCTTACGTTCGCGTGTGTGCGTCTGCGTTTGTGTGTGTGTGTCTATGTATGTTTTTGATTCCGCAGAAGCGCGCCACATCGACAGTTGTATGTCGCGTTGTATCGCAAAAGCCGCGGACGGGGGTTTTAGGCGGGCGGAGGAATCGACCGGGCGAGTCCAGCCGAGCGTGTTGACGTCACCCGGCGACGAGGCGAGCGAAAAAGCTCGACGAACGCGCGCGTATGGCGGCGGGTGTGTGCCTCGGCGAGCTTTTGGGCTCCTGTAAAAGGTAAACGAGCGTATGAATAAACAAAAAACGGCAAGCTAGACGGTGCGTGGAGGCGGCCGCGGCGGAGGGAGAACCCGAGAGGACACACGTCAACGGCGGAGCCAGCATCAGCATCCCCGGCAACGAGCCGCGCGCTGCGGGAACGATTCGTCAATGGATCGAACGGAAATGTTTGACCGAATATATATAGATGGAAACTGTGAGAGCACACACAAACACACACACGACACCGGTGGATATAGACGACACGCGATCGGGAAGGTGGCCAACGACGAGATAAATAGCGACCGGGGGGGAGGAAGAAAAAAATCGATCAACCATCGACGATCAAAGCCAGAGCTGCGCTCGGACACCTACGACAACGAACGTACACCGCCGAGCACACATGCGACCTTGACTATGTTCACTTTTTGTTTTCACCGCAGAATTCGCGGTTCATTCGTTCGAGGTATGAGAAAAAAAATACCACCGACGGAAAGAAGAGCGAGTGAGGGAGAGAGACAGGGATAGGAGCTGTTGAAAAAAAAAAAAAAACGGTCTGCGCCCGACGTTTCGGTTTGATTGCTTTTTCCGATTGTTCCGATTTTTCCCTCTCTTCTTGCGGCGTTTTTTTCTGATTACGCCCGACCGAATGCCGATTGGCGATAAGCCAGAGTTCGGCAAAATTATTCTCCATAACGAACCAGCGACAGAGTTTTTACGCTTCCACGAAGGGTTGAAGGGTTCATTTCGGCCGTGTCGAGAGCAGAGAGCGCTGTGCGGCGAACTTTCCGTTGCTGCTCGCTTGTTGCCAAATCCGCAATGACAACTATTGCGATGATTACGTTGAAGTTGTGCGGTTTGCCCACCCGAAGCATAAACCACAGAAGCTCGAACTGATAATTAAGATGACTGCTCGTTTCTCGCCGTTCGTCTTCACGCGGCTCTGAAGTGTCGAAGTGTTAGCCTCGATGATGACAAGAGTCGACAGATCTTCAATTACATTTATAGCGGTGATTATGTTCAAGTTGTGGCTGATGCACCTACTTTGAGGTCGTCGACATGTTGACGTTGTTTTTGCGCAGTTTCACCGAAGCCACAACTTCGATTAAACTGCACCCACAATCGAAATAATTTGAAATTTCTCGCCGTTCCTTCGTTCTTCACTCCACACTGAAGTTTCCCTGAAGAGTTCATTTTGACGCTATCGCTGTCGAGATCGGACAATTTACAATTACAAATATTGCAGTGATCACGTTCAAGTTGTGGTTCACACATGCACTTTGCGTTCACGAATGCAACTGTTGTCAATTTTTCGCAAATAGCCGCCCGAAGCCTCGAATTACCCGCAGCGATAGTCAAGATAGCTGCGGCTTCCTCGCCGTTCCCTCGGTTCTTCGCGCCGAAGTGTTGAAGGCTTCATTTCGACGACGTCGAGCGCAGACGCGCCGCACCGAAAACCTCCCATTCCTCGGTTATTGCCAAATCCCGCAACGACAACTATTGCTCATGCCAAAGTTGCGGTTTATGCACCCACTTCGGCAGCCACAGGTCGGGTGTGTGAAGGTGCTGAGGGATGCAAGGAGGTGAGAGGAGGGGGTCTAAGCGTCGACATGTTTTTGCGCGAATAGTTGGCCGAAGCCACGGAGCTCGAACTAATCACCGATAGTTAAGACAACTACAAATTTATCGCCCGGCTCTCGCGGCCCTCATCCGTTACTCCGCGATATCTCCGGTCGAGTCGCTGCTCCCTCGGCTCTCGCCAATCTCCGCGCGCAGAGTTTCCGAGGATTTTCGCTGAACGGAGCCGAAGCAGCTTGCGGTCGTTGCGCGCTATAAGCGCCGCAAGCCCGCGGCTCGTGTTCGCGTATTGCGTAACTCGGCGAGGAAGACGGACAGGTGGAGTAACGAGGTTCAGCGTGTCTGGTTCGGCGTGGGAAGAGCGAGAGAACGGCGCAACGTAAGCGGCGGAACCTTCGGAGAGAATGAGCGTAGGTACGAAGCGCGTTATTCGCGCGTACACCGAGCTTTATGCGCTACCAGCTCGGAGTTCCGCTGCCGCGTTCGCCTCTCCGACACCGCAGCCACTTTCTAATTCGTATCAATCACTATTAAGGGGAATTGCAACGACGGAACGCAGCGCGAGGCGTCGGTGCGAGCTCGAGTCTTCAGTTTTCGTGCTCAGTCTCGACTTGGCTGTGCGCTTCTTTACCCGCGTTTTCCGAAGGCGAAGCCGAACGAATCGGCCGCGTGGCGCTAGGGTCGTTTGTGTGCGCAACTTCAGCTCGCTCGACTCTGGTTCTGTCTGTGTCTGCGCTCTTCCCTCACACCTCCTCGCAGCTTGTTTCTGACTCTCTCTCTCTTCTCTCGCGGCTCTTCAGCTCGCGTTCATTGCCGCGCGCACCGCGCATTCATGCGCGGCACCTCGTCAATCATCCGGTTAGGGAAGAGCGAAATCTAATTATATACATCCGCGTACGTGTTGTAAACGCCACAGCCGCGCGGTTACGTCTATAGACGAAGACACACATTCGCGACGAGTCGCGCCGCGCGCTCGTCTCTCGTATTCGTGTACCCGGGGTACACGGAACGTGATCAAGACAGTGTCCGCTAATAGAACCTGTCGGCGCTCGCGGATCTCGTTGACTCGTCCCGCGCGAAGCCGCGACTTTTTATTCGGGGTAATATTGACTTTTGGCACTGACGTTACGGTGGCTTTGGTCGTGATGCCGGAAAAATTCCATGTCGTCAACATGGAATTTTTCTTCCGACGAAATATCGAATAATATTTTGGACCTGGGTATAGATTTGATTTTCGAACTGAAATTTTGCGAAGTTCGGAAAGTTTTAAAGCAGAACCTTGAGAGATGCATTAACTTGGATTTTTTATTTTTTAATCTCAGAATGTAATGTTGCTGTAACTTGGCTGATGTAATTAATGTAAGCTAGAATTTTATCTACCGTCGTTTATCACCGTTGTTTGGCTGATACATTAAGCTAAGGCCAAACGACTGCGGCTTACTTAGTTGGCCATTGAAGAACAGTTGGCAACTGCACCGCTATTCGATGATAAGTGATGGCCTCCGAATACTTTGTGAGTCATGACACAGTTCGGTTGTTTAGTCATTGGAAACTGCGATCGACTTCTTCGCCGCTTCGAAATGGGCAGACCGCCTGAGTCCAAAAAATTTTTTTTCTCCCGACTCCACTGAAATAACCCCATTTCGTGTCCGCAACGCGGGCGGAAAATAGCTCATTTTTTTACAAATGACTCACGCATGCGAAATACGATTTCATTTCCTCCCTAGGGAGGAAATCGGCTCATTCCTGCCCTGCGGGAGAAATGAATAGTACATTACGCTACAAGGGAGGGAAGTGCAACTTTTCACCGAGTGTGAAGTTTGATGCCCGAGCGAAGCGAGGGCAGAAATTCACACGAGGTGAAAAGTTGCACCCCTCCCATGTAGCGTACTATACTTTTCTCCCGATTTCACTGCAAAATAACTCCATTTCGCGTGTGCAACGGGGACGGAAAATTAGGTTATTTTTAACAAATGACGATCCGCATGCGTAATGCGATTTTCATTTCTCCCGCCGGGCAGGAATAAGCCGATTTCCTCCCTAGGGAGGAAATGAAATCGTATTTCGCATGCGTGAGTCATTTGTCAAAAATGAGCTATTTTCCGCCCGCGTTGCGGACACGAAATGGGGTTATTTCAGTGGAGTCGGGAGAAAAATAGCATTACGCATGCGGATCGTCATTTGTAAAAAATAACCTAATTTTCTATCCCCGTTGCACACGCGAAATGGAGTTATTTTGCAGTGAAATCGGGAGAAAAGTATAGTACGCTACATGGGTGGGGTGCAACTTTTCACCTCGTGTGAATTTCTGCCCTCGTTTCGCTCGGGCATCAAACTTCACACTCGGTGAAAAGTTGCACTTCCCTCCCTTGTAGCGTAATGTACTATTTGATGGTCAAGATTTTTACAGTAACCGCACTGGAATTTTCGAATCCCGCGACAGTTGCTAAGTTCAAGTTTCCAGCGTTCAAGGTGCATAAAAAAACTTTAATCATACAAATTCTTATTATTTTCGACTCGGTGCAAAACATAAATTTCACGTCCCTTCAAGAATGCCGATAAATTTGCCGCCGCAATTATTTTCATTTTTCAACCAGCCTCATTACCATATCCGCCATTAACGTATAACTCCCCCACTTTGACGGCAGACACACGTGCACCGCGCGGGCGCCGAGTATTTCCGGGGGCGCCTCGATATCTTAACGAAGCCACGATGTACAGGTTTCCGTGACGGGCGAGACCCGGGCGAGGTTTCCTGCTCGAGGAAATTTGCACGGCGGGTTGTTTCTGTGTCGCGCCCGCACACTCCTCAACCTCCTCCTCCTCCTCCTTTCGCCCTTCGCACCTTCCGCAGAGGTAAACCCTCTCTCGCCTTACTCTCGTCCCGATGGCGTCGGCACGTGACGCGATCGTGAGTAATCACCACCGCGGAAATTGGGAGTCGGGGGAGCTGCCTCTGTGCCACACGGTTTGCCGATATATATAGCTCTATCGCCGCTGCTGCTGCTGCTGCTGCTGCTGCTGCTGCTGCTGCTGCTGCTGCTGCTGCTGCTGCTGCTGCTGCTGCTGCTGTTGCTGTTGCTGTTGCTGCTGCCGTTGCGTTGCACTCGGTCTGCCTGGCTGGTTGCTCACCCCGCCTGTGATGCGCCGCTGTTGCTGCGGGAGGCAACAAGACGCAGCCTATCCGGCTCTGTACATCACCAGGAGTCTCGGCTCCTGCCGCGAACGCCAGCTCGTACAGCCAGCGCACGATTCCATGTGCGAGATCCGCACAAGCAACGCGTGTTGTTGTGGCAGCCAAAAGGATCAGGAAGCTCGAGGTGAGAACATGACCTCCTCCTCGGAGCGCAGGACCGTGCGCGCCGAGTAATCACGTGACCGAGCTCATTAGAAACTAACGAGCGTGCTAACGCGACAGATAACGGCGGCTTATCACACCCGCGAACACGCTACCTTTCTTCACGCATCTTATTAAACGGCCCGCGAGCAGAGGAAATAGAGCGATCAGCATGATTTAACAGTCGGAGAATCCAAGTGCTTTCTCAACATCCAACGACCGATGACTCAGGTATCCGTTGAGATCCGCCAATCGATGATTATTCATCGCGCGGTCGTGTTTGCGCCGCGATTAAATCCGACGAGCTCGAATATATTCCGTGACATAACGAAACGTTTTTATCGAACGAACTGTAGGTGAACAATCTGGACAAAAAGTGGTCGTTGGAAAAACCGATCATTGTGACACATGTGCATGTCGATCCCAAGGAGGAAAACGCTCGTATTGCGGATTGTCCTGGGATTCTTTAGTTCGATTCGACTTGATCTTAGCTGGAATCGATGCGTAGATCGCGCGATATTAACCGCGAGGAAAAAACCATCGTCTTCTCGACTACACTCGAGGAAGTTTGGAAAATCCGCGGGAATGAAAAAAAAAAAAAAAAAAAAAAAATCAGAACAGAACTGCGAGTACTGAAAATAAAAGTATCATTGATCGAAAAAAAATTTGCTTGCTAGCTGGAAAAAAAAAGAAGCATCATTAGTTTACTGCTAATTCGTAATATGTTTCACGATATTGAAATAACAATTTGTACACAGACAAAAGAATATACGATTATTCCATCGTAAGCACACATTTTTACATCGTAAAAATGAAAACTTGAGTTAACTCGAAGTTGTTTTTGGCAGCCCGTAAGAGAATTGTTTTTTAATCAATGATCATTTTTTTTTATCTATCGCAGTATCAGCCTCTCCCCTCGGAACGAAAAATTGTCGCACGTCTCGTGTCGTATTGTCCCAGGCCGCTTCGGTTTAATTCGATTAAATCATAGCCCCAGTCAACACGACGACGTTTTCCGAGAGAAAATATCATCGGCTTCTCGTCGAACGTTCGCGGAAGTTCGAAGAACCCCCGGAGGATGAAAAATAACTGGAACACGGACGACGAGGAGACGAGGAGAGGTTCTTCCCTCGTTGGTTCTTCGAGGAAGATATAGAGCCGAGAAGTTCCGCGACTTATCGATTGCCGCGCGGACAGCGCCAGTTCACTGCCTCTTCGCTCTCATTCGCTCCGTCTCTCTTCATCTCTCTCTCACTCACTCCTCTGCGCCTCGCGAATCGCTGTTCCCGTCGACACCTAAGACGCCGCTCGGAGATTCGTTGGCTCGACGTATGCGAAATCGCGAACGATTGCCGCGAGCGACGGAGTCGCGTGCTGCGCGCAGCGAGTGTGACCTTGAAAACCTAATGCACACATGCGCGTCATGTATATATCGCGCCAGGAGGCAAAGAGCAGCGAGCAACGTGGACAGCGACCGCGACGGCGGCTCAAACGCGCGATTCGGTAACGCTTTGTTCGCTGTTTTTAAATAAATCGACGTCTGCCGGGAGCCGAGCGGCAGTGTCGTGACGCCGGCTGACCGCGGTGGACATACGGAATCACGTCGCGCGCCCCGCGGCTCCGTCCAAGTCTCGCGCTTCGCACTCTCGGCCACGTGCGTATTTCAGTTTTTTTTTTTCACACGTCATTTTCATTTTGCGTCCGAACGGGCGACGGACGAGAGTCTCGCGTCGCGCAGTGAGACGCGAGAATTTCGCACCCGTACCGATGGAAAATTGTCCGTATCCTGTATTCATAACATAACCACGAAACCTAGACCGATCGGTGCGGTGCGAGAATCGTGCGACCCGATATCGCCGAAGCCACGCGAGTTTCGTGCGGCGAACGTCGACGCGCCGTTGACCTCGACGTGGCGGTTAATCTTGTGACCGCGTATTTACACTGGATTTCGAGGTTGCGGACCTCGCGCCGCGTGGATTCTCGAGCTACGTCGACGACGTCGACGACGACAACCGCGACGACGACAACGGCGACGCGGAGGATGACGAGTCGAGTTGCATCAGCTGAATTTCCATAAGGTTCGCGGAAGTTCGACGGAATTGTAACTATTGTGTCTATTATTACGCGCGAGTCAACCCGGATCCTAGAATTCGTCGACCTTGATGCGAGATGCGCGCGAGTTGCAGAAACGCGAGACGCGAATATAACGTTGCGCAATTGCCGAGTGTGAAAATTAGAATTACAAAAAAAGGAGAAAAAAAACAAAGGAGCGTTAATAACCGTCGCGCACATTTGTACACTCGACGAAATGACCCAGGCGGAACTTCGGTAATTTTCCAAAGCGTAGGAAATCATCAGTCAACGGGCAGCATTGTGTCGACGTTTATTTTTTCTCTCTTTTACTAATTCGGTTTCACTAATTATCCACCGCGACTCCACACGGCGACGCGTGGTTAGAGCGTGCGCGGCGCGTTTCCTTGACGATGTTTGCGTACGAGTTATCTAATTGACCTACATCACTTATTTCTCGAGGCGCTCCGACGATTTTTTTCGTGCGTCCCCAAAGCCCCTCCATTAAAGCGAGTGTCGAGATTTTTTCGTTACCCATTGTACTGTCGGAGTCGACGGAATTCCGCCGATTACACGACGTTGCATCACTGTGACATTTGTCTTTCAGTCCACATGCCAACCAAATTCGTGACGCATGAATTCTAATCAACCTGTTCCGGGTAATCAGCTAATTACTTTCAACGAGCGAAAGTAATCAACGAAAAAGGCAGCAAATTACGAGTTCGTGTTTAACTTCGCACGTTACATTTAACTGGCAATGTGTATTCATTATTTTTTCTTAGAACAAATAACGACCAACTCGCAGTACACATCGCGCGTTATATTTATCATCATTACGACTAGAATAAGTCCTGGAATACAATGACGCTTAGATTAGGTTAGGTTAGGTATTTCCAGCGTATGACAATTGTCTTTTACACACCCCTTCTTAAAACCAATACCGACATATCCTCAACTTATGCGGCCGCAGCCGACTTATCTCCGCTGCATTACTATTTGTCGAGGGCACAGGGAGACTATGGAAAATCGGTGCCAATGCATCCGGTGCTTCAGTGAGTTTCCCAGTGTTACTACAAGCAAGCTCAAGCACGAAGACCAGAGCCTTCAACGAAAGCACCTCCTTTCCAGTGATATGATGCGTTAGACAACTCACGGCTAAGTGGTACCCATCCAAACGATGAGAACCGTACCAAACAACCAACTATTTTCGCCCAGCCGAAAAAAATCAAAGAAAAAAAAATCGTACTGCGCATCGCGAGCGCGCAGTTAAATTTAGCGAGCGTCACGCGCAAAAACATCAGCGCCCACGGGGGTCACGTGCGGTTTCCGTCTTCCATTTTATCGCGTGCGCCGCGGGTAAACAACTCCGACAATCGTCGCAGCCGCACGGCCGGGTGCTTCAAGAACACCAAAGCCGAAACGACTTTCGTCGCAAACATTGCGCAGCCGCACGACGCGGGGACAGCCGCGCGAGCAAAGCGAGAGCATAAAGAGAGATCCATCCGCGAGAGGCAGATGAAGCAGTTTCGATAGCGAAGGTACTGATACGCGCGCGTCGTGGCTATTTATATCCGCGCGCGGTGTGGCCGCCGTCGCTACTTGGCCGTCGTGTCTGCTACGCCGGGTTGCAGCACGCGGGTGGGCGGTCGCGGCGGCGGCGCGCGGTCGAGTAACGAAGGAAGGCGAACGTTTGCCGAGCACGTGACTGGACACGTTGATTGACGTTGGCAGATTGAGTTTCGAGAACCCGAAGACGTCGGAAGGTGGTGCGGGGCAAGGAGGGTGAAGGGGGCGAGGGGGGTAGGGTGAAGGGAGCGGAAGGAGCTAGAGAAGGAAAAGGAGAAGCCACGAGCGACGAAGGAACGAGGAGGGAAAAGGGGAGGATGAAACTCTAGACAAGAGCTTCACCCTTCTTGTACCCTCTGCCGACCGCGCGAGCCGGGTAGTCCCCCTCCCATCCCCCACGTCACTCGCCCCTTTCCCTGGGCGCGCGGAGACGACCGAGCAGCAGTTAAGGCCGAAGCTGATGCGAGGCTCTCACGTTCCTCGACGTATTCTGCACTCTTCTCGTCTTGCTCTCTGCTGCACCGATCTTGCTTGTATTGGTAGCAGTTTATTTTCCGGTACACAGTACTATACATGTACATGCTGTGTATGTATATATGCTGTACCCGCGATTACCTGCTGCTACGACTTTTTTTTTTGTTCCTCCGTCCTATTTTCCCCGATGTCACGAGCTTCGTGTATCGGCTAATCACGCGTACAAAGTCTCCAGCAGCGTCTTGGCGAAACTTCGATACGAGCGGCGCGCACTACGGCGATGAGTCACGTCGCCCGCGTCACAACGCGCCGGACATCTGCGGCAACTCGAGCGACACACAGACACTCGGACCGATTTGGTTTCGTCTCGCTTTCGTTCTTTATTACTCGGGTATACGCGCGGTTGACACGGATCGTTACTATGGACACTTAGTGTGTAATCGAACACCGAGTACACGCAGTCTGCTTTATTCTCGTAGAAATGGGTGACGACGAATCCGATTCGATTCGGCCGACCGCATACGACCGACCGGTCGGGAGGTCGGTTACGGGCTGGAAGTGGACTCGGATTTTCTCGCGCATTTGCGGATCGTGGTGTGAATTATGGATGAGTTGTTTCGAGAGACACGCTACTTTTTTTACGACTCGTTGGCTATTATTGTGCGGCGGGAAAGACGCACTTGGAAAAATTGTTGACGGTGAGCGGACTCGGGGTTCTCCACACTTGGGTATTGAGAGGCCGAATTTTTCAAGCAGAAGTCTCATCATTTGTTGTGAATGAAAATGATTTCCAACGTGTGATTACTTTTCTCGATTGAAAAATAAGTGTAAGCATTTCCTGAATGAAATGACCGACAGCGGGCGACCAGATAATAGACGGATTAATAATCGTTTTCTGAGACCTATCGAAAATCTCGCAGGAAATATTAAGAGCGGAAATTTCGGTATAACAAAATTATTCCACTTTCCAAAATCGGTACGAAAACAGAGCTCTCTCGAGAATATCCAGGAAGCGAGCAACCCGATAATAGACATACTGATAAGCGTCGTTTCGATGTCCCGAGCAAAAATCTCGCGAAAAATGATACCCGAAAAATAGAATATCGGAAAAAAAAAATTATTAGACACTCCACTCGCTGCGCGGGACGAACGCGAAAACTGGGACACGGAACTTGAACTTATCGCCCATCATCCGGAGTATTTAGCCAGCGATATCGCGCAACTCTCGGTCGAGTTCGGGAATGCCGACGAGCGAGTGCCGCGCTCACGTTCGGCGAGCCGGGCATTTATCCGCGTATCCGCGCGAGGGGGACGTTCGGGATATCGGCCATTAGTATCGGAAACGCGATCGGACTATCGCGTATAAAAATCTCTCACGGTAAAAGTGCGTAGCCACCGGGTGAACCGGATATGTTTTTTTCCCTCTGTACTACACAACCCGAGCAGCGTGTCCCTTACACGAGTATCGGTTAGCGCGTGTACCTTCCGGACTCTCGTCGCACACGTTTTGTCTCATTTTTTCCCCCTTTTCATTTTATCCTCGCTCGTCGTCGCTCCCGGCGCCGACCAGTGGATCGAATAACTGACGGGTAGGGGGGGGGGGGGGGGGAGGAGAGCGAGTGCAGCACACACAAAATTAATGACAAAACGCCGCGGAAATCGACGACAGAAATTTGCTTGTCAATCGACGCCCGATCGTCCCCGCGGGGACGGGAGAATAATTCAAACCATCAGGGTTTGCGAGGCCAGAGGGGACGAAAAGCTCCTGGCCGCCAACGCTTGTCCTCGATTTTCGCATTCACTTGATTTTCCCTCCGATCGGCAGTAACAAATCATCGACGCGCTGCTCTCGGGTGTTATACATCGTTGAACGCGCGCACGCGGGGCTCGATATATAATTCATGCGTAAAATAAATAATTCGACAGACGATAAATTCTAATGAATCTGCGTGAGTAAAAAAAAATAAGTAAAATAAATAAAAATAAAAAAACGATAACTCGGGGACGCGTCGAGCGGAATATTTATTATTTATAACAAGCAGCATCAGTGACGAAGCTGCGCAGAGACCGCGACGACGAGAACCGATGATATAATTTTCCACGGCCCCCCGAAAACGCTGGGAAAAATTATTTTCCAGAGAATCATTGTTTTTCACCGCCGACATCACGACGACTCGATGCGGAACTATAAAAATCCCGCGGCGAACGGCGACTTATCTACGTACCATGCAACGCGCCGACGCGCGAAACGCTATCTCCGAGTCGTGCAACCAGCGTAAAGATATATATTGCGGCACGCCGTTTTCCTGCTTCCTAATGGGCGCGTTCGCGGCTGCGTGTGCGCGCACGTCGCGCTTTTGTGTCGCCCGTTTCGCCTGTGTCTCTCCGTCACCTTCGCGCGTTAACGGCGGCTCGACCGCGCGCGCGTCTCGTTAACTGCCGTCCTTCGAATTTAATGCATTGATTAGACGCGCACGCGTAACCCGCGCGACTGCGCCGATTCGATGCCGCCGCGCAGCAACGCGGATATCAAGCTCGATGGGGAAACCGAAACGCTGCTCGGGCCAGCTTGAATATTATTCCCGAGCTCGTGCGGCACTCGCGATATTCCACCTGGCGTCGCGCGCCGGGAAAAAGCGATATTCCCGTTCGCTCGGCTCCCGGGCCGCGGAATTATTCCTCCTTGCGACTCTGGAAGCGGCGGGAAAGAGCGCGCGAGACGCGGAGCAGTTTATGTTAGATAGAAAATTTATGGAAAATTATAGGCCATGCTCGGGGCGCTATCGATATTCGGGAGGAACTCGCGGGCGCGCTGCAGCGCGATATTGAAAGGAAACCGTAGTCGCGCGCCACCCCCGCAAACCCTCTCCCTCCAGCCCCCCCGCGACGCTCCGCCTGTCGGCAGGGGGCGCGGGATTATTCTTTCATTTCATATGCTGTAGGCCGAGCCCGAGAGCACGGAAATACTCTGCTCCTGCTCTGCTGCTGGCTGAAAAAAAACCCAATAATTAACTCGCTTTTCTCTCAATCCCTTTAGTCGATTTTCTCCCTATTATTTCTTCGGTCATCAATATAGGTTGAATTGAAAACGAAATATCGCGCGGCAGTTAAAGTGACGGGTGGATCTCGCTGAGAGGGTTGAGGGTGAGAGGGAGGGGACGATGGACTGCTCGATACCCCGGCGAAAAAAAAATAAAATAAAATCGAGAAGACGAATCGTCGAGGCTGCGATGTTGATAACGACGATAGCAGCAGCGGCAGAAGCAGCAGCAGCAGCAGCAGCAGCTCCGGTTGTGGGAGCCGCGCTGTCAGGGCTTTCGCCCCGCGAGCCCAGCGGAGTCTCATCTCCCGACTGGTGTTTGAAGAGCGAGACCAGTGAGGATAAAATCAACGAAGTCGAGCATCTTCGACAGCTTTGGGATAGGGCGGAGGGAAAACACGAAACGAATAAGATAGCTAACGGGGGTTGGCGAACGTGGAGCGAGAAAGAGAGAAAGACGACGGAAAGGAGATGGAGGAGGAGGAGGAGGACGGAGACGACGGGAGCGAAGAGGAGAAGCGAATTGGGATTTCGAAAGTAGAAAACAGACGAGAGCCTCGAGCGGATCAGCGCGCCCGGACCTCTCAAAGTCGGATTCGCCTGATCCCAACGGCGCCCGGCGCCGTACACCGAGAGCCAGCGGTCCCACAGGGTGTATTCGACGGCCGATTCGTTTACCCCCTGTCGTTTGCCTTCCTCTCTCGCGACATCTCGCGCCCTCTGGCTGGCTTTTCCGCGGCGCCGTTTTTTTCCTCGTCTTTTTTCTCCTTCTGTCTTTCTCTTTCTCGTCGGACGTGTGTTCGCGCTTCGCGAGATTTCGATAGGGCCGGCCCCGAGGACGGCGCGTACGTGCATCGAGCCGCACGGTCAACGCCGGTCGACGTGTTTTTCAAACGCTTGTTTCACAGGGTAGCCGAGCCCTTTTAGCTTCTATTGATTGCTTTTTTTTGCTTCTATCCACCGTCCGACACAACACACGTGAAAATTCTTATTGTTTTTTTGCGCTGTCGTTGTTTTGAGATAAGTCGGAGCTGGCTGTGGAAATTGTTCGACGCGCTTGTGAGATTGGGCAAGTGGGAGCGCGGGTGCTTTTTGTCTGTCCGAACGATCTGGAATCTGAACATCGATCCTCGGGGATATCTTTGAATTTAAAATTAATCTTGAGTCCGAATTCAAGTCGAAAAATTTAATACTAAAGGGTAGTTTCCTGACATAAAAAATAAGATGAAATTTTCGGGAACTTCGGGTATCTACTTTGAGCGAGTACAAGCAAATATGAAAATAATACTTGCATAAAAAGAAATTAAATATTTCCGATGTTAGTCATACCAGACTGACGAAGCAGTGATTCCTCATCTGTTCGTCCCGGTATATATCACAGTGGCCCGTGAACACACTTTCACATCGCGGACATATCGTTTACTGCGCTTGCCGGACGCTTTGATCTTCACGCGTTGGCGGGATACCCCAGAGTCAATGACATTATTCGCTTGTTGTCGGACCCACTTCGAGCGCGATTCCAGATTCCACGCGGCAAATCGCGGAGTCAAAGGATAATATTCCGGGGAAGTGGCACGAAACTTGCTCTTTCGTTGGGATTCACGGCGATCTCTCTGCTCCTGCTCGTTGTCGAATTTCCGCTATGGTTATCCGATTCTCCGTCTGTCTATGGTTGTTCGTTCTCGATGCCGTCGCTTTGGGACACAAGCGTAATGCGTGCATAAAAACGCGGCCGGAATGCGCGACGCAAACGTTACGTGCAGGTCCCAGATGGTTGCTGCCTCCATCCTCATGACTTTCCCTGTGGCACTTCCTTCTTTTCCTTCTTTCCTCGTGTACCCTCGTCCGCCCCCTCGTCTCGTCGCACCACCATCTCAGCCTCTGGGCAAAAGTGCCGTAGCGACGGTGGTAAAAGCTGTAGAAGCTCTAACATGATCCATTGAGGCGTACGCGGAAGCTCGCTCGCGCGTTATACCCTCTCTCTCTCTCCTTTCTCAACTTTCGTAATAATCGAGGGCAAAAAAGCGCACGAGTAGACGACGAGCAGAGAGACGACGACGACGACGACGACGACGACGACGACGACGAAGCCGACGACCATCTGCGGCAGTCGCTAGCGCTGCGTTCTTCCGTCTTTCTCGACTAATACTTAGCCTCCTCCTTTCTCATCTTCCTCTTTTTCTTCTGCTGCTGCTGCTGCTGCTGGTGTCGCTGATGCTGCTGCTGCTTCTGCTTCTGCTGCTTCTGCTTCTGCTGCTGCTTCTGCTCGCCTCATCCCAAATATGCAGAGTGGGCTTTTGCCCGGGTATAATGGGCCCACGGGCGAAGATGCTTTCCATCGATTTTCTTTTTCCTCCTCTTTCCTTCCTCTCCCATATCCCATCTCGTATTCTCGTTTGTGTGTCTTTCACTCCATCGTTTCTCCTCTCTGGCCGTTCGTCTCTCGACTCCGGTTGCGTGTTCAACTTTGTACTCGACGACCCGTCTCACGGATCAGCCTCAATTTGGTTTATCTCCTGGCCGCACCTCTTTCATCGATTCTCATCGTTGCGTACCCCCGCTGCGAGCGGTTTTTTTCATTCTTTTTTTTTCGAATCCGTGCGGCTCAGCGCTGAGAAAATCTGGGGCAGGCACGTCTAATGTAACCAATTTTACTGTATAAATAGTCGCTGGGAATCATAATTTAATTTAAACATTGTTGACCTCTCAACGAAATATGTCGTACGGTAGAGCCGACGTTAATTTGTTTTAGGAGAAAATATGCTGCTGTTTGGATACGCTGAATATACAACGAAGAACCTTGACAAACTTTGATAAGCAAAAAAACGCAGGTTTCGCCCTCGTCTGATATAACGCGAAGAATGAACGATGTGAAAGTCGCTCTCGGCTATCGCCACATTTTTTCGCATCTTTCATCCCCCCCCCCCCCCCCCCCTCACCATCCACTCTCCCCGCCACTCGTTCGCCTTGCCTAATCACGATCCAGTCTCGTGCTGTAACTCGTCGACGCGAAACTTCGAAGACGATAGAGACGAGCAGTAGCGGCAGCAACAGCGGGCGAGAAGTTTGGGTGAACCGATAGCTAGTTATCCGACGATTTGCATTGCAAAGTTTCAGTCCCGCCGGCTGGACGACCCACGCTTCGGCCAATTTTCCTTAGTTCGTCGATTGCGGCAACGCTGCACGCGGCTGGCGAAATACCCCTCGTGACCGGCACGTCATTGACGCGCGCCTCGGGACAATGCTTATGAATCTCCAACTATAAGAATTTCGCTTGCGATTTCTCGAGACTCAATATTTTTCCAAGGGTTGTAAGCGTTGCGTTTTTTTTTATGAAAAAAAAAAAAAAAATGTCGATTTCGAAGGTTAAAAATCCGATCCAATGGCAAATTTTCCGCGGATTCCGAAAAGCACCGTTATTTGTCTAAAAAATAGAAAATTTCATGTGAATAACGCAAAAATTGTTTTTTTTACGAACTGCCGAATTTCGCGGTATTCGACCACTAATAATTGTATCGAAAATGCGAGACGTTTTACCCACTGATATTTTCGAAGAGGGAAAAACAATGACGCGTGCTTTCCCCGAAACGCACACAATTAAATTTGTCAAACATACACGTTTTTTCTTTTCGCCCTTCTACGAATTGATTTCCCAGTCACGATTTAATGAAAAAAGTTGCCCTCGCCGGACATAAAGGCAGGCGCGCACTTGCGCGTTGCACCTACACCAAGTTTGTTTTTTTTCGCCTCCAACGCGCGCGATTATGAAAAATGAGCTTTCTATATCGAGCTGCTCCCCCGAGGCGCCGGTTATTTCCGCGTCTCCGTATTATTCGACGAAACTAGAGACGCTATTATTACTGTTTTTTCGTTATTCCGCTCGCGCGCGCGTCACGGTGGAACAACTTCGCGACTGGCGCGTCGCAGTCTGTTTTCTCTCGTGCGTGCGTATAATTTTCATTACACAAAACCGCGCGCGCGTCTCGTTCGCCCGGTGGTTATTAGTCGCGCGTAGTCATAGCCATCGCCTCATAGTCTGCGCGTCGTCGGCGGTAGCGTCGGTGCACTTGTCACTTGTCGTAAGTGTTGGTCTCTCCTTACAAAGCTAACACGCGCAGATGATGAGGAGCTACCGGGTATGTACTATACATATACTTACCGTGCATATACCTACCCGCTGCAGTTACACACACACATATATATATATACATAGATTCTCCGTGAGCATTATACCGGTGTCGTGACGACAGGCATTAGCGAAGGCGGAGGTGGTGCATCTCCGCGTCGACTGTAAGTAGATCTTGTTCTTGCAAGCGCAGAACATCTAAGCTCCGCCATAGTTAGGTATATTACCCAGTGAATTATTCGGTTCAGCCGAGCGCGCGCGCAGGACGCTCGGGACATTCCCGGGAGTCGCGCGCGTCAGTTGCCTCTCACCCCGTTGGCCCGCCGAGCACACGTTGCCGTGCGGCGATAATGCATGTTCACATAAATATACATAGCTACTGGAAACGCAGAGCCGCCGACGATGCGCGCTGCACATAACCCAAAAGTTCCGGCCCGAGATCCCAAGTGCGCTCGGTAAACTTGCTTCGAGTCTCACGATAACAATAATGCACGTAGTAAACATACTGTTTTTTTTTGTTGATATTTTATACTGATTCCAGTGTATGCTTTCTTCGGGCTTTTACCCTGCTCTTTCCTTATATTTTATTCCTTGAGATCCCGCCAGAGTGTTACCCGCAGACAATCTCTTCCTAATGCACCGCTGCATTTGCAAGGCGTCTATATTCGATATTTTACTGAGTTTCTGTTGTATGAGAATATATCAGAAACTCAGAAAAACTGCTATCCACACAACGGATGATGTGCAAATGGGTGCATGGCTAGCAGTCACCCATCCAAGTAGAGACCGCGAACCGAGAGTAACGACTGCTGCCGGTTACGTAATAAACACATAGTATACACACATAGAGTAAGCCGTGTGGCTACCGTTAGTGGCCACACTGTACCTATTGTGTCCATTGGTATTATTTTGTTCTTCAAATTAATTTTTCCCCATACATACGCGATGCGTTTCGAACAAATTCACATAAATTCACCAATTGATCCACTCGTTGACTTTTTCATGCCATTTAATGTATCGTTTAATTTCTTTGAATGTATGATGGCCACAATCGGCCTTAACCCTTACATGCACAGCGGGATATATTCTATCCCACCTAGATTATTATCATTTTTTAAATATTTCAACGTTTTCTTTCTCGACTTTAATGATTTTTTTTGTATATTTACTACAATAACATGTTGGAGAATTGAAAAATACAATTTGTTATCTAAATTTTCTTGTGAATTTGTTGATATAAAGAATACACAATAAAAGTCACTTTTTTAATTGAAAATTCATTATTTCCAACAGTTTTTATTGTATTTACGTGAAACTTGGTATATATATGTTTTGAGGGTTGCTGATTTTGAATCTGTTATCAGAATTAAAAAGTTCATACATCCAATATGGCGGATCCAAGATGGCGAACCAAATTTGGATCCGCCATTTTGAATTTCGAAATTCTGAGCTCGGATTCGTAATCAGCGACCCCAAAAACCCCCGAGTGACAAATTTCAAGTCCATAGAACCCATACAAAAATGTATGCATGTAAGGGTTAAGGTGGCCAAAAACGGTACGTCTACCCTCTCTGTCTATACATCGTCCCGCGCAGCCCCCGGAAGTCGCACCATCCCTGCGAATCATTTCACAATGCCGCTCGCGCGCTGCTCCTCGTTGAACGCGCGTTTTCATCAATGATTACCCGGCGAGGGAAAAGCACCGTGCGCTCGGGTTATTATTTCGATTATTCAAGACAGTACGCCGCGACCAATGCATAGCCGAGTGTGCGCGGAGAGTGGGGCGCGGCGGTTGTACGAAAATTATTCGTTCGATCGAAGGAATAATCGATTAGGTGGGGCCGGGCGAGGCGAGGAAGCGGGACGGACGAGTTGAGGGACGGGGGGTTCGAATATAGAAACGGGTGGAAGGCGAAAGCGCCGCGAGGGCCACCGAGCGGCGCGCACGTATCTCATACATCTACTCCGCGCGGAGCGCCGCGCGTGCACGTGTATAAAGAGGCATGTGAATGGGAAGAGCTGCAGCGGGAACTCGTGCGCGCCCGCGCGTTCTCTACCTGGTTTGCTCGATGCACATCGATATTCCCCTTCGATGAGAGAGGCAGAGCGGGACGCGAGTGAGAATGAGCGAGAGAGCAAGGGAGAGATAGAGAGACGAGAGACGAGAGTGAGGAAAGGGAGAGAGGAAAATAGAGAGAAGGAGCGAAAGGGTGAACGCGGGGGGCGCGCGGAGGCTTCGCGCGCGCGGCGTCGAGAGTTCCAGGCAAATTGAACTCTCATTTTCCGCCGTTAACGCTTCGACTCCGCCGAGTAATACGTACGCGACTGTGCACGGTATTTGTGTGTCTGTGTGTGTGTGTGTTTGTACGTATACACATACAGCAGCGAAGGGGAAGCAATGCAATGCAACGCGGGGAAAGGGGCTGAAGGGACAAGAGACGGGGGTGGTAGGCGACTACGGCGGCGGTGCTGGTGGTGATAGCAACGGTAGACGCGCGCGGCCCGTACGTGGAAAGCACATCGCCACGTATAATTAATTAAATCGTTCCGTGAACGGGGCGGTGCATTTATTTTTCAAATTACCCGTCAGCGCCGCGCTCGCCGTACTATGCAACTCGCGCTGTTGCTACTGCCGCTGCTGCTACTGCTGCGCTCCCCGCTCCGTGCCCGGCGCATCATCCTCATCCCGCGCACAACCCCCGGACTCACGTCTGCCTCTCGATGCGCGGCGCGATATTTCCGCGTTCACCCTCCCGAACCCCCCATCTTTCCCTCCTCCTCCACCCAACCGCGTCTCCTCTCGCCGTCGACTCCTCGCACACAGCGGGAGGGAGGGGGTGGGTTGGGGGTTGACAGGGCGTTGGTGTAGGTACCGCTCGCGCGCCGGGAGAGTTGAACCCTCCAGCTCGTTTAAACGTGACCAATCTCTCGTGCACTACAGCCGGAACGTCGCCTCGGCCACCGCTCTCCGTAAACCCTCTGCCCCTCTGCCCCCCTGCCCTCCCCCCTGCGCCCTGTGCCCCTTGCGCCCTCCTCCCTCTAGTTTTCACCCCGATGTCACCAGCCGCAACGCCAAAAGCCCTTCGGCTTTGTACATCATTTTCTGTCCCTCCTCGCTTTTTCTGTCTCTCTCTGTCACTCTATCTTCGTTCCTCCTCCTCTCCGCACCTTTCTCTCCGTGCAGCATTCACGGTTTAACTTCCTATTTTGTTGTGGCGAAGCTTCCAGCGGTATTTTCGCTTTTTTGTTCTTTATTCTTTATTGTTATTTATTTTTTTCGGGACAACGAATTTTCCGGTCGAGTATGTCGGGGCCACGCTGGAAAATTAATTAGTGTGACGTTTATGCGCGGAATCGGATGCGGAGAGTCGGAGAAAAAAAATTTGGCGAAATTATTACGAGAGAGCAAAGAGACAAATGAGGCTACCAATTTCGCGGGTCTTAGTGTGGATTTAATTAATGACCTCTTTTTCTTCTTAGATTAGCTCGGTTCGGATGATCGACGTAGCAGGATTTCGCTGGTACGTGCTTTTGCATTTAACGACGGACTACGGAGTGGCGTGACCGGTCGAGGACCGGTCAACGATAAGAAAAACGTGGCTGCGGCGAGATATCCCTAACATCTGCGAACCATGACGCTTTCCGTTTGTACACTTGGACAATTCGTTTCGCCTCTGCACCTATAATCGTGTGGAATTGAAGACTGAGAATTTCTCGTGGTGAAGGAATTATCCGTGGGAGTTAAATTACAAAACAGCAACGAGAAATATATGATTCAGCTTGTCATTTAGCATTTTTGAGATTTTCCATCTTCTTTGAAAAATGGAAATCACTTACTGGTTAATTGCAGTTCAGACAGTCTGCGAATAATACCGACTGGAATCACTTGTAAATCCACAAAAGTCAAAATTTTGTGTGTCAACCGCATTTCCCCCAAACGTTTTTTTTTTTAATTTCGCAATTTCCCCAACAGATGGTCCGCGCGCAAAACACTTTTTTCTCCGTGACCTCGCGCGTCTGTCCCTGAAAAAAAGCACGAAATATACGGCTTCGAACCCGGGCCCCGGTTGTGTGCGGACCAGACGCGCGGAATTAGGTTAATTAATTATTAGCCTTTCGGGATAAATTCAAGTGTACCAATTAAAACCCCGGGCCGACAGACGATTGCAGCGAAACTCCCGCGGCTCGTGCATCAAGACGAGCGCGAGGTATATCACTCGGCGGGTCCTCGACTTAATTGCCAAAGTGATTAAAAGCGTATTTGACGTTGCTGATAAAGCGATTAATCAGTGCGATTAATTCTCGCACGCACGCGGGATACCCGTGGACCTTGGACTTCCGACAAAAACGTGCAAGTTTGACCGGAAAAAAATGGCGTTATCGGTCAGTTACGAACATCTGCGCTGTGCCCAACACCGTTGCACCACTTACGATTCTGTGTACTCCAAAGACTAAAAGCCTGCGGACCGCTTGAGTGGACCACGACGCGCGGCTATCGTATTATCTGCATTATCGCGCCGTGCGCCCTCCTCCGCGCACCTCGCGTCCCGACCATTTCCCGTCCGGACAACATCGACAGCCACTTATAGCGACTCGCACGGCATACAGACGCGCGTCAGGTACGGAAACCCGATCGTCGCCGCCGCGATCGTCGCCGCGACGACACGTCGAGCGCGGTCAGTAGAGTTTCGGACTCGCGGCCGATCGGACAATAACAATAGCCGAGCCGCGATAAAATTTCAATCCTACATGCGCGAAGCTTAACTAACGCTGTGCGTGCGCCGTGAGCATCGACTCGCGATCGCAAGAAAAGTACCGCCGTTGATTCGCGTCGCGCGACTTTCGTTATCCTCGACGCCCCGGATTTCACGTCGAACCTCGGTAAATTTCTGACTGATCTCAAAGCGCGCGCGCGCGGACGAGTCATCTGTTGTCACAACAAGACGACGAGGTGCCGACCGTGAGTCACGATCAATCTGTCTCTCTCCCTCGCACTCGCGATAATCGCGCCTGTACACTCGTGGCCCCGCGAACTCGTGACTGGTATTATTATAGCCACTCGCGCGCGATTGTTACTCACGCGCTTGACTCGAATTCATTGCGCGCGCTATCGCGAAATTGAAATGTAACGAGAGAAATTAAAGCTCCGATTCGCGAACGACCTATCGGGGGTTAATCGATCGCGTGCATCCAACAACATTGTTATTATATATGTCTACATATACACATATATATCACACTCAGCCGCGTATGTGTCATGGACTGTCGGTGCAGTGCGGTACATGTATTTATATCAAAGTTGTAAATCCCCATTAATTCATGAGATATAGTTTACAATACAATTTGCTTTGTACTTCTGATTTCGTAATAATAATGTGCAGTGATTATAAAATAGATTGTAAACATCTAAATAGCTGAAACATACTAATTTTCTCTTTAATATTGGAAGAAATAGTGAAAAAATGGAAGAAATAATTAATGCATTAATTAATACTATGCATTAAAAAATATTAAAGTGGAAGTTAGTATTTTTTAGCTATTAAAATGTTTACACTATGTTACAATCACTACAGATTATTATAATGAAATCATAATTAAAAAAAAAACAAATTGTACTATAAACTATATCTCATGAATTAATAGGGATTTGCAACTCTGATTTATATGCACACAACGATACATGGAATAAGCGTGAAGACTCCAAATGACGAGTTGGACCCAGGCCTCTGGTTCGTCCTGCGGCAAACATGCTACAGAAGGCGACAGCGACGCAGCAGCAGCAGCAAACGCGGCAGTGAGGAACCGGCCCGAGAGCCTCGCGGCTCGTACGATACCACGTAGCTGTAGCATGATACAGCTCGCTGCTGCTGCTGCTGCTGCTGCTGCTGCCGCCGCCACCGCCGCAGCCGTCGCCGCCGCCGGTCGTCCCGTCGGGAACATGTGTAATTGGCGGCCGCGGGCCTCCAGTTGTCTGTCGCACGCCCGCGCGCACCACCTTTTATCGAGCAGCCCGCGGCTCGTGACACGCGCGTGATAATCGTGCACGTGACTCGTGAAACGAGAGTGAAGACGCAGCGAACCGCGGCGACGACGACGACGACGACGACCGCAACGAAGAAAGCGAAACAACGCGCCTCGAGGCCCGAAGCAGCCCGTAGACCCCCGGGTGTCGCGGCGTTGTGCTCGTATCTCTTCTACAGACAACACGCGCTACACGAGACGCGCGAGACCTCAAGACTCGTGTTCACTGTCGAATCGTTCGCTCTCGTCCCTGTCGTGCTCGCTGATAAATCGTGTTTGCTCGGGAGACGCGAAACGTGATCGCCCACGAGACTTCGGAGAGAGATTCGTGGTGAGCTTTGTTTGATAATAATAATAATAATAATGATATAATAATAATAACGATAATGATAGTGATAAGTGCCGCGGGTTTGATGATACTTACTCGCAGCGTTATTTACACACTTGGGACTCTCGCGATAACGGGCGCGATGTCTCGTTAGGAATTTCGTATTGGGGGATTGAACACGTTTTTGTGAGATTGGGATATATTTTTTTCGGTTGGGCTATCGCCCAGTTCTGTTTGAAACGATGGAAGCTGCGTTTTCGTGGGGAATTCGGATTGGTAAAGGCACTGCTGGAATGGCTTTTATTTTTATAATTTACTGTGTGGATTTTGCGGTAAAAATACATTAATTCGACAGCACAATTTTACATTAATTTTCGCGATAACAGGCGACCTCGACGTGAATTTTGTTGGTGGAAGCGACACGTTTTTTTTTTTTTCGATTGGGATATTTGCTTTGTTAACGTGACAATGACACGGATTCCAATGTTTTTATGTTGGATTATTAATAATGGTCACAAACACTTTGACGGAATCGCGGCTGGAAACAATAAATTTGCGTGTGCGTTTGACATTCGAGTCAGTGAGACCGAATGTGCAGCCGTAATTTATTAATTGTTCGTATTTGCATACGCAAATATGTAATTTCGTTCACCAGGTGGATCATCGTTTAACGAGGTGTAGGATTGAACTTTGCATAATAAATCAGCCGCGGTGCGGTGCGTATTATACAGCGAGACTGTTAGCTCGAGCAAGTCTTGCGATATCGCGCTGGAATGTTCTGCGCAAATGGATTATTGTTGCAAATGTTTGGTATAGACTTGGACGAGGAGTCGATAAATCGACTCTAATAGTCGCGACAGTATTTAAATGTCTCAGGTTTTGTGCTATTTGACTTGTTGATTCCCTCTCTTCGGCGAATTTTGAGCCGATAAGGCGATCTATGTATCCGGTAGAATTTGCACAGCGTTACGAACCAGAACGTTGCACATTGCTTCCGCGTTATTTTGCAAATTGTTGCTAAGCGACGAATTTCGCGACGTCTCAAGTTTACTGTCCCCTTCGACAAAATTGGTCGACAAAACAGTTTCTGAACAACTTTAATTTCCCCACCACGAAGATTAAAAAGTTGTATCTTACACATATCATTTTTCGCAACATCTTTGTTCACTTTCCCCTTCGACGAGGTTGGTCGACAAAATAGTTTAGGCACAACTTTAATTTTCCCAGGAAAGTCCCAGAAATATCTAATCAATTTTTTTTTCTCGCCGCCTCCGCCTCCGCCGGAATTCAGCGGATGCTCGACACCGCAACGTCCGGGAAATTCGTGAAAATTGCGTGCGATCCTTTTTACCCGCCCCGTCGTATTTTCTCGCCGATTCCCCGGACGCTCATGCCACGTGGCATATACACACAGTTACGCGTGGGTTCTTTAATTCCTTCTTCGCGAATCACTTCGGAGTCGGCAGTTTCGGCAAAAACGCCGTTACAAGCCCGATGGGGTGGCGAGATTCCCGAGGTACCGAAAAGCCCAGCGAGATGGAAGAAACCGTGATATAAAAAAAAAAATACACAGCCCGCCCACGCGACCCAACGTGAGAAAGACAGAGAGCGAGACAAAGAACGGCAGCGACCGGTTATTAGAATCGTCGATCCCCGCGTCCGTCTGCGGTTTCGTGTTTTCTCGTTTGTTCGCGTTCATTTCACTTGGCTCGTCACCAACGATGAGCCAAAGTCGCGGCTCGACTTCGCCGCGGTGCGGCGCAGCGGACATTCACCCACTCGTCTTCGCGGTCGAACCGAAACAGATGTTGTTTCGTTTTACCGAGCGAATTCCGAGCTAATCAGCCGGAGTATATTTACGTATTGCCATAACGTCCATTCGCCACTCGTTCATTATACACCAGCGGCGGCGTGACCCATGCTACGTATTATCTATTCGATAAAAAAAATCCACGAGTGTCTGTGTACATTTATTATCCGGGCCGGCATATATAATTCCACGTCGGCCGAATCCGAGCCCGAGAAGACGACTCATCTCGCGCGGCGAGAGCGCGGATTTTTATTACACAGAGACTGCACTCTGGTTCGATGAAAATTGCGCATTCTCGGTCTCTTCTCCTGTTCACTTTCTTCGTCAACCGCGTCCTCTCTCCTCGCCCCTAACACCCCCTCGTTCGCCCACGGGTATCCCGCTCGTTCGTGTAGCCGTTGATGACGCTTCGTTTGACGCAAAGTTCGACGACGGCGGCGACGACGAGGCTTCGCCGAGATAGCGGAGAACGAGCGAACGAACGAACGAACGAAATTCGCGCTTGTGAGGAGCGCGCAAGCTTGAACAGTCGTTAATTAACGGAACGCCAATTATCTACTGGAATGACAGAGGGAGAGAGGGCGACGGGGGGAGGCGCGGGAGGGACGACGGAAGAGACCGTGGAGAGAGCGGACTATACGAAAAGAGTTCCTCTTCGGTTGTCTGCCGACGCGGCGCGCTCCGATCGCGCTTCTCATTATTCCCACTCCTACGGGCTCTTGCACTACTCTCGTTGCGGCTGTTTTTCTAACAGGGGAGGGACCTTTTTTTTTCTCTTTTTCTCCCTCTCTCTCTCTCCGCCCTTCGCTCCAGGCTCGGAACGGGGTAACCGGAAATTCCTGGCTACACTCGATTCCTTTGCCGCACCTCGTAATAATCGTTTTCGGCAGGACCGAGGGTGGGGGGTAAAGACGAGCGCACGGACTATTCAAGTCCATTTGGATAGTCGCCAGAAGCAGCGGCACTTGGACGACTCTCGACGAATCTCACGAAGGGGGTTGCTGCTGCGCTGTACGTGAAGCCATCGAGGCGGACGGAAAACCCGCGCGGATCCCGCCGCGGAGAGAAAGAAAGAGTCGTGCTACGTTCCGACGATGGCGCTCAGCTGATGCCACGTCGGAGACGTCGGAGCTGCCTCGGACACGTGCGGAAAAGATGAAGAAGACGAAACGAAACGGGAAAGCAACTCCGCCAATCCACTTTTACCGCTGCTGGTGCTGCTCGTCGCCGCCACCGTCGCCACCGACGAACCTCCACTCTTACACATTTTTCTTCTTTCTCCACCACGTGGGCACTCGTCTGATATTCAATTAGACGCAGAGAAACGCTGTGGAAATATAAACAGTACACTTTTTATTTGTCCTCGGATTTTTCGACTATAATTTTTGTGCAGGGTTCGTTCTGTCGGTCGAAAAATGTTCTGTTCCCGATTGTTATTTCAAAAAATTCATGATTGGGTTTACATATAATTTGTATGCATTTAATGTTATCATAATGAGTCGATTAGTATAAATACTGGAGATACCTTAATTTCAATAATTTCCTACCTTAGTACAACATTATTTTCATTTCTATAATTTGCCCTAAATTTTCGGTAAAAATAAATTAATTCGACATCGCAATTTTCCGATCGAATTTGTCACTATTTTTTCAAAATTATTTGAAGTACTCATTGAGAGAGATGTCAAAAATTAAAGACTACATTAAACCCTGAATTTTAACACACATAAATAGGCATACACACGAATGTATTCGTGATTATTTGCCGTCCTTCGGACCAGCCTCCTCCCGCTCCTCATTCGGCCACGATTAATAATCGAACGTCCGCCGCAGATTCTCGTGACTCCGCGATACCAGCGGCAGCTGAGCCGTGTTGTGATCGTCATGTACAGCTGTGCGCGACGCAGGCGCCGTCGATGAACAACCGTACGTTGCTCGTCTCGCGTCGACGTCGTCGTCTCTGTCTCTCGTTTTATTCGCTCTCGTCTATCTGGTTCTGAATGCTCACGTAAATGCGCGTGTATCACGTGTGTGGATGGGGCATCAACATGTCCTATACCCCCACCCTCTTCGCCTCTTTCTCTTTTGCTCTTTTTCGTCCCTCCAACCCCCACTTGGTCCCTTCACCCCCCGCGTATCTAACGTCGAGTTCTGGTCCCTCGGCGCTGCTCCTATCAGCATCATCGCCATCGGCTCGACGACTCTCTTTGCCCTGTTACGCTCGAGTCATAAATAAAGACGCTACTGTTTGTGCCAAGGCTTATAACCCGTTTATTGGCGTGTCGCACGCGCGCTCTCCGCACCCGCCTGTAGCTCGGCCAATTGAATCTCCCACTCGGCTCTCGTGCTGGTACGGGCGTCTCTTCCCACGGGACGCGACACACCGAGTCTCACAAATCGAGTCCTGCAGTCCACGGTGCTCGTGCCTTCCACTTGACTTTCAACGCACAGGCGTAGTAACGAAAATGAATAGTTTCGCCGAATATATAAGGATGGCTTGGTTTGCTTGTTTAGCGAAAAATATTGACAGCTTGGAAGATATGAAAAATACAATTTGGCACGATTTGTCTTTCACATTCAAGCCGAAAGAACCGACGTCTTCGTGTTGGTATGTCGCCTATATAGTGGTGGAGCTTCACAGAATTAGTCATCGAAAGGGATTGCGCCGCGAAACAGTTTAGGAATTCATGGCGCTCAAAATCATCCGCGAGAGCCGTATAACGCCGCAATTGTGCATGTTGTGTGTATTCAAGCTCGAATCGATTGCATCGCATTTGGCGGTCATTAATATTCACTTGTAAAAGTAACGTGCGCTGATGGAATAAACATATTTTGTTATGCATGTTGAAGTTCGAGGTCTTATCAAGCCAGTGTGTTCTCGAACGTTCGCTGAGCGAAATGTCAGTGAGTCATGCCAACGATGCACCAGAAAACACGCGGCTTAATTGCTTTATAACTGTTTTCATAAAAATCATTAAGCTTGTGTTCACACAATTTCGGATATTTATCAATCTTAAAAAAAAAGCATTTACGTTGATCTATAACTGGCTGACATAATTTTTGTTGGTTTTCTTATCGCTTATGAGGATGTTATATAAGATTTTTATTGTTGTCTCTCCAAAATTTTCTAGTTACATCCAGAAAGCTCCGGCTTTAAATCTTTTTGTCGGTGCTTCGATCGTGCTTCACACAATTTCAAATATTCGTCATCCCGCTAAATCCAAAATCCGTAGTTACGCTCGAACGACTGACTTAATAATTTTTGCGTTAATGCCCGCTTCGATCGCTCTTCCCGCATTAACTATGGACACGATTATAAAATATTCCCCCAAAACTTGGTGTGCGCGCGTAACCCGAAGTCCCACGATTCGCGTTGTACGCCAGCACCGATAATCAGCGATACTTTGAAATTTTCCGATCCGAACAACGCGCGGTCCCGTTAAGTTCCCACGAAGCCCCCGCTAATGCTCGTCGACAAAACGCGATTCTCCACTGACGCGATAACGATTTCGAGAAATGTAGTCACCGAACCGCGCGCGAATCCGAATAATCTTCGGGGCAAACGTTAATTACTTTATTGGCGTAGATTAAATTGATTGAACAACGCGAGAGGAGCAATCGCGCGCTGCTGGGCGTTCCGATAATTCGGCAACGTTTGTTTGCGCGTATCACAACGCGCATACGGAATATGCGCGGCGGGTGCATTGACATACGCTAGACGATACGAAAATATTGTATAGATCGCGCGCGCCGGGTACATTAGCATAACAGAGGTGGAAATTTTCCTATCCCGTGATCCGACGGCGTGAAACACGTGGCCGCAAAGCACATTTTAATTTCATACACCTCGAAAGCACCGGCGACGGCGGTATCGGCGCCTGTTAATTAGGTTATCAAAGCTGTACGTCCGGTGTATTGATTTAATCTGCGCACAATACACGTGGGATTTACACCTCTGTCGCCCTACACGTCGATTTTCGTCGATCTATTCCGAGGTCCCGAACTATGTAGCGATCGCTATTTGCTCGCGAGTGATGAACAAACAATGAAAAAAAAAATGAATAACGAGTCACCCGCGTGAAACAACGGAAGGCGGACAAACGCCGCGCCGATCGTGGTCCGGATTCCGTGAGAATTTACACGTTCGTCGCACACGGAGCGACGAATAACCGAGCCAGACGCGCGCGGTTACGACCGACGGCTAAACGATAATTAATGGCCGATTACTCGGGCTGTCAGCCCGGTGACATACCAAATATTTGTCAAGTGATTCGTGCGTCGCTCTGTCTCGCCGGTTGGCTCGCACGTACACACGGCATTTGATCTCGTTTGGTTCAATACCTTCCAGGCGACAATAATTGCGCTTCCGCGCCGTGAAAGGAAGCGAGGAATGCGTAAAAAGCGAAAAGAAAAATTTCCGAAAAGTGGACAAAAACAACGATAGCCCTGATATTAAAAATAGAAAAAATCGTACAACTTTGAAAATTAATTAAAACAGCTCATGTCGATCGACGACAAATCGTTACTCATTTTCAGCAACAAAATTGGGCTGTGATTTTCCTCCGTTCGTCCCGCACGTGTAAACAAACCTGCGGAATTGTGTACATCGCTTTCTCACAATTTTCCACCTGCTTTGGCGCCGCACCGACTATGTAGGAACTGTGCCTATCAATCTTGGTTTACTCGTCACTTTCCACATGCCTCGAAGTCACCTCTATGAGGAATTACGTTTATCAACATGAGATAGATTTGACATGACATCAACGCGGAGGCGCTTTGAGGCGCGGGTGGAAAATTGTGTGGAAGCCAACGCGCATTAATCTGCTCGAGCGGAACCTGTTAAACCTGCTCGCGCGTTGAAAAGTATCGCGCAACGTTTAAACAAGTTTTTCATATAATTTTCCACTCCCATGTGGAACTGGAGTTTACCAATTGTCGCCCCATCATTGTCCACTCTGAGAAATGTTTGTCAACATTCGCTTTCTTATAGACAATGGCAGGAAACTCATAGCGTTGCATTTGGCGCTCGTCAAACCCTAGTCAGGGACGTGTCATCTCTCTCCGAACCTGATCAGTGCCTAGTTTGGGCTGAATATAACGGAGATCGATTTGCGTCAGGTGGAAAATTATGCAGAAGCCAATGTTCAGTTGATCCGTTGACGCAGAACTGTTTAGCCCTCGTTCACTTGGAAAACCCATCGTGCAGATTCCAATTGCTCGAGTCTCCGTAACCCGCTGCTGTCGCGATTGATAAACAACCGTCTTCACGGAAACCGACGCGTCAGAAAAATCCCGCGGCTCTACATACAAAGCAGACCTGGCGCGCAGCTGGTATATGTCGCTGGAATACGTCTCCCGGAAAAACTTTCGTCCGACATGTGACTACACGGAAAATTATACAACTACCGATCGCGTCGACGAGTCCCGACCTTTTTACTCGAACCCGGAAAACCCCTGGCGTTATATCAGCGCACGGGTCGAATCGTGGACGAAACTTCCGGCAGTCGCGGATGGACGTAGCTGAACGTCTTTTCAGAAGTTCCGAGAATTCCTCGGCGCATATCGCGAACTTCATTTTGCTCGCGACACGCGTGCGGCCTTCTTCTCGCTCTTCACGTCGTCCCCGCGATCCAACTTCTCGCTGCGAACCAATTTCCCGTCGTGTTTCCTTGTTACCAGCTTCATCCTCGCGCTCGAGATTTTTTTTCCCCCACTGACAAAGTGCATTTTATTCGCGTATCGTGAACTTCTGCGAACCAATTTCCGACCATTTTTTTTTCTGGTTATGCATTTTATTCCACAATTTTATCGCGATGTCGCGCTGCAAAAAATTGTGTCTCCTTCTCGACCCGCTCTCGAGCGACGACAGCCGAGTGACTCGGCTCGTCGCGATCGCCGAATCCGTCCGAAAAGTCGCGAGAAATGTGGCGAGATTACGGGACGAGTTGATCCCGAAATCTCGCAAACGCCGAAAATCCAGCTCCGAGAATCCGCCCTCGCGAAAACTTTTTTCGTCGACGACGGCGATGACGACAACGACGACGACGTCGGCGACTAATGGAAAACGACAAGCTTTTCGCTCTTTCTCCAAGGGTCGAAATCTTTCCTCGAGCCTCTCGTCCGACTTTCCGCTATCCGCGCAGGCGAAACGAGTCTCGTGCGTTTCGCGACGGTCACGTGCCCGACGGACGGACCGACGGACCCGCGACGCTCGCGACTTACCCCGAGTCACGAGGCTTGCGCGCGCGCGCGCGTAACTCAACGATGTGTCAGATAATGCGTTGACGCTTGCACTCGCGCTCGTCTTTCAATCGTCGCGTCTTCATCTCCGCGCGGTGCGCGAGCTCGTTAAGCTCGTTAGACGCAATAAAGCGCGCGGTGTGTTACTCGAGAATAAAGAGAACGTGCACCGCGCGACTCTCGATCCCGAACATCGTAGACGTTCGCGTGCCGCGTCTATCAAAGCGCCGAGCGGTGCCCTTTTCCCCGCACCGACGACGTCCGGGCGCTCATTTGATTACTCGACAAACACAGACGCGTCGCGCAAACGCAGCTCCGCGATTTCTGCGTTTCCTTCTTCGTCTCTGAATTTCCAAGATCCGCACGAACGAAATATTTCGCCCCCCTCCCCCCAGAAATTCAATTACACCGCGTCTTTCTTCTTGCTTTGACGTGGCGTCCAGCCCGGTGAATTATCCGGGCGAAACTCTCGCCGGGCACAAAGCATAATCTGACGAATCTTTTTACTTTTTTTTTGTTTTTATTTAATAATTCGAGACTTTCTAACAAAAACGTTTCGTAATCTATACAGATATATATGTATCAAAGGAATCGCTGGAGAAAACCGATTATAATATAATTTCTGGAGGTACAGCCGCCGCGATGGGGGTGGTCCGGGGGTAGGTTGGAGCAGTCGAAGCGCGGCGATGGAAACAGTGAGTATTCTCTGGATGAAAACCTGCCCTCGGGCGGTGGTACAGCGAGCTCATTGGGTTATTCACTCCCTTCGCTCCTCTCACTCTTTCCCTCTCCATCTCCCGGTTTCTCTCTCCCTCTTTCGCTCTTTTTCTCTCTCACTCTCTCTCTGCCCTCTTCGAAAACGCTTCCACCCTCTATAGACTCGATAATCGAATTTCGCATGGGCGCGTGATAATTATTCCGATCGAGTCGGTGTGTTTCCGCCCGAGTGAAAACTAGAGACACACCCGAAAATCTGGTGGCAGCGGCTCTCGATATGGAGTGGAAGAACGAGAGAGGCAGCGAAAAACCTACGTCCCTCTCGCTCCCCCTCCCCCCTCTTCTTCCACTCCACCTACTCACCCCCTTTTACGGGCTTCGTTCGCGCATTCGCGGCCACACAGAATGCCAGAAACCATCGGGAATAAGCGAAGAAAAACAAAGTAAAGAGAAAACGAAAAAAGATAACCAACTGCGATGCACTGCACAGCGCGGAAAGTGAATAGAGGAATCCTCATCCCCCTTCATCGCCTGGTCTGTGTGTATGTATACATATATATTTAACAGCTGGGTGTACTATTGGCGAGGAAAATAGAGACGTCATTCACGTGTAGCACGGAGAGGGGGAAGAGGAAAAATAACGCACGCTGACACGTGCAGCGCGCGGGCCGCTACCGTAGAAACAAAAGAAGTGGGGGGAGGAAACAAAAAAAATAAAGATAAAAAAACAAAAAAACGTGAAAGGTGCAGGCGAAGACGTGTGAGCTACCGATAGAAGAGAAAAACAAAAATTCTGGCGTGAAACGCGAAGGAGGGAGGAAAGAATAAACAAGAGCTCCGTATATTGTGCATAATGCACGAAGAGAGGTAAAAGAGAAAACGAGAGTTTGGGGCTAAAAATGGCTGGTCGTGTCATTGAGGCACGGAGAAAGAAGCAATTTTTGGGACGAAACGAAAACGGCGATGACACGCGAATATTGTTCCCCCAGGTGCGGTAAATATTTGGCTAATGCAGCGCAATTTGCGTTCTTAAAATATATTTATCTAGTATAGAAAATATTAAGCTAATGTGACGCAATTTGCATTCGAAAAATATTTAGCCGGTATAGAAAATGTTTGGCTAATGTAACGCAATTTGCATTCTGAAATTATTTAACTAAACTAGAAAAATGCGAACATTGACATCTCTTGACCATGCAAATCCGAATAACTCAAATATTTTGCTTATACATCTAAATGTGAAGCTAAATAATGTTTTCTCAATTATAATAACAAAAAAGACATCTGTCACGTTTCTCGTCGATCCAACAAATATCGTTTGGATCCGTGCGAATCGTGAATACAAGCGAGACGTTGGAGATCTCGTTCGTGGTTCGCGCATTAGCCGCAGCATCGGAGAGCTCGCACGGTTGTCGATTTGGACTCCTCGCGCGCGCGGGCTCCAGACGATCTTGTCTCGTGCACGCGCGTCGCCCTGAACGAGCGAGTGCACTCTCGTTCGCCGCGCGCATTGTGCATTGTGCATTGTTCGAACGTTGGACCGTCTGGAGGAGGCATCTTCCTGTGTGTACGGACCGTATACCTGTATTATACACATATATACCGTGTGCGGGTATTAACACATATGTACAACGTAGTAACCCATCAGTTCGCACGAGCCATTTTTTTAACGACCATCCGGCCACTACCTCAACGACGAAAACGCCGAGGCTGATCATTCCAGTGCGTCGGCCTCGCTGATACATAAATACACGTAAATATATATATACGTTTTTTTATACATTTATCCGCTCGAAGCAGTCCCCCACCCCCTCGACTCCTCGCATCACGTGCCAAATCCTACGGCTCATTAAAATTCGAAGTAAACAAGTTTATCTCGCTCCTTCTCTTTCTCTTTCTCTCTTTCTTCTCGGTCTCCACTTCTTCTTCGTTCCATCCGCGATTCTAGCTCGAGGATCTCGGCGGTGGAGTACAACAACGGGGGAGGGTGGGGGGAGGGGAGCGAAGAGATGCAACGAAGGTTCGTTACTAACCGACCCACCGCTGATCGCACCGGCCACCGATTTATTTTTTTTTTTCGTTCTTCCCCGCCTTCCACATAAACTTGAAAATTTAAAGTTTGGTCCTTATCATCTGTTCGCCCGGTGGGATCGGTAATATATACAGCGAGGTTCGTTCGCCGTGCGAGCGAAGGCTTTCGAGGGTTGCGAAAATAGATGCGAGCAGCTATAATACACGTTTTCGTGCTAAATTTGGCGAGTGTGGCGCGGAGGCCTCGTTGAAATTCCGCGAGCACAAATTTACGCGGAACGTACGTTTGAGACAGGTGAAAATATGGCAACGGAGAAGACTAAATTCTCCGCACCCGGCTGCTGGAGCACCGGGTGGAAGTGAAAATCCCCCGCGCTGCTGCATCTTCGCCCGCAGAATCAGCGCTCGGTCTCCGTAGGTACGGATTCTTGGCTCGTTTCGATGCGCTTCTCGTTCGTCTCGTCGAACCTGAGAAATCGTCGCGAGAAAAATGGCAACAGAGAGAGACAATTTTTCGTCCGGGAGCGAAAACTCGGTGAATATTTCCGGGGACTCGTGTATATGATTCTCAACCGCGGAAATGAACTGCTTTTTCTCCCGCTGTCGTAACAGGAAAAATATTGTAATTGTCCCCCGGGCGGAGAAAGAGAAAAAAAAATGGAATCTCCTTTTCTTTAATCGCGAAAAATCCTCAGGATATTCGCGCGCGGCTCGCCGAAGCGAATATTGCCGTTCATTACCGACGAATCCCGCGAAAGCGGGGAACAAGAGGGGCGGGGGGTCGGCAGGGGGGGGAGGGAGCTTATCATTCCTCGATTCTCGTTATGATCGTCAGTCCCGTGTACCAAGTCGAATGTATGAAGTGTATATAAAAATGCTTCTCGGTGTGCGAGAGATCTAACGTCATCCTCGACGATTCGCCCGCGCGCCTGACGCGCGCGGAACACTTCTCGGCAGAGTTTACCGAGATTCCCAGGAGTGACTCGTCTGGATCATTATTTGATTCGAGCAAACTGAACGTCCGATTGTAGGTGTTGTAGGAAGCGCGGAGACGGAGTCGCGGATAGCGATATTACACCAGACACAATTGCACAGCTTTACGTAATTGCTTTATCGCTCAACGCGACGTCGATGCTCCGCTGCTGCTGCAGCTGCCACTTTTTTATTTGTAATCTCGGAAAAAAAAAATTGTCGATAATTTTTCAAAATATCGATTTCTAACCTATACCATCGTTTTCAAGTCGCATATTCTACCCCTGAAAACACTGTTATCAGCCTTTTTTTAGTGGATTAAAAAAAAAATACGATATTTGACAGAACTGTCAAAGTCATCAAGGACAAATGAACTTGGACTCGGTCTGACAGTCCAAGCCAATCACAGCTCGAATAGTTTGCTAACAATGCTTTCCGTTACTCGTGAACTTTTTAAAAGAGTTATTAAAAAACGAACTGCCGGTATCCCAACGACCAATCAGAGGCCGAGTTACATCGACAACAATGGTCACATTAGCGCGAATTACGGACTATTTAATAGACAACTAGGGACAGACACGTGCGCCTGAAATACTTTTGCGCTGCTGCACTCTTACAAAGTAAGAGGTTACTGAGCGCTGCAGCGCCCGTCGTCTTATGTCAAATTTGACACCAAACTGTACTTGTTTACCACGGTTACCACCATGGATTTTCCCGGCAATCGATCACAGCACGAATAAAACGATGACAATGATTTCCGTTACTCATGAACTTTTTAAAAGAGGTATTCTATATATATCTCATCCGGAACTGGAAGAATCAAAAATAAAATTGGACTGAGGGCGTTCTGTTTTTGTAGCTCTCAGGCATTTTTTATTCATAACTTTTTTTCCGTGCATTTGCCACCGCCGTCGCTACTGCAGCTGTTGCTGTTGCATTCGCGACCGGTGGGAGCAACAGCAGCAGCAGCGGCAGCAACAGCGGCGTATGACGACCGTAGCTCTCTTCAAGGCGACGACATTAGTCATTGAACTTGGGTACGAGCCGGAGGCACGCAAAACGCTCGCTCACTCACGCGCGATGCCCGGGAGAGCCGGGGCGGCTCTCGGAGCTGGAATAACGCGCGTCTGCCTCGCGCTCCAGTTGCGCGACGCAGTACAATACGACCGAGCGATCCATCACCGCTCGCGAAGCCGTCGCGGAAGCCCCGGGTGGCCCGGCGCGCTGCTGGCTTTCTGGCGGCCCGCCGCGCGCTCTCCGGCGCGGCCCCGACCGAACGGCGAACGCCACGTCGCCTCGGTAATGCTACTTGCGCGCCTCGCGCGCGGCTCTGAAATTGTCACCGCGATTTGGCGAACCCGGATAGCGCGCACACCGCGCGGCCCCGGACGCCGCGGATGTTTGTTCGGTCCTCTCGTTAAATAATCGCCGAGTCCGCGCGCGTCGCGTCTGATCCGTTGCCTCGCGCAGGTTCCGCCGCGCGCGGGTTTTCCACAAATGGCTCATCCGTCGTCGCACTCGGAGACTCGACGCGTACGCCAAATGTGTGTGCCTTCATTTTCCGTATTTGTCCTCGTTATCTTGATTCTTGAATTATTGATTTTGTGTACATCCCGTGTGTTTACCGTTTAAACCCTGACTGACACGTGACTCTTATACACAATGTCACAATAAATATCGTTCGTCTTGAAACAATATTTCTGATTTTTTTTTTTTATTAAGATTGAAGAGTTGCAAGAAGAAAAATTATTCGATGCCGAAAAAATTAGTTTACGCGCCAGTCGAGCTTGACTTTCGACTTTATTTATTTTCCGCACTCCACGATACCGAAGGTTGTTAAACGGCCAGCGGAAAAATGTTTTTCTGACACATTTCCCAGACGCGCATTGTCAGTCCCGTGATTTCTGAAAAAAGCTTACACGTTTCATGAATAGAAAATACGCCGACGTCAGAAGAATCTGCATTTCACACGAGAAAAAAACACGATAAAAGTGACAAAAAAAATGTAAAAATAAAAATAATAACACGAGAGTGAGAGCACGTACTGCGTCCTCGCGCGCAGTATTAATACCGTCATTATTTCGCTGCTAGCCGAGAATTGTAGCTTAATTCGGGGGATTTTCAGTCGCGCGAGGGTAACGAGAGAGGCAACTCGTAACTTTTCTAAACCTACATTTGTGTAATATACATATATACGTGTGCCACGATACTACGTAAATTGGGTCGAGAGCGGAGGAGCCAACCTCACGAGAGACAAAATGACTTCTCTTCGTGGCCCGCGCGACTTTTTCCACTACGCGGACGCGGCGATGGAAAATTTTCGTTACCGCGCCGCGCGCGCGTCCTGATTAGACGTACCGTTACTCTCGATTTTTTTTCCCACCATGGAAAAGCCCCCAAAGCCATGAACCACCGTGAGTCCCGAGTTCCCAAAACGCGTCGTCGATCGGCGTCCAGATTACTCGGCCGTGAACGCGAAAATCCCATCGCGACGATCCCGCTGTCGACGTTGACTAACGGAAAATTTGAGGGAGTCAGGAGACTCTTGACTGGCGTAGAACTCGTGTCGCAGGCTGAACGTTTGTTTCCAAAAAAAAAAAAAAAAAAAAAAAAATAGACGCTCGGGTCGGCGTGAGGGAAACGCTTCGGGCCGCCGGAGAGCGCGAGGGAGATTCGTGATGCAACCGGCGAGATGTGTCAAGTGGGAGGGGGGAGTCGTGTGCCACGTCGCGACGTCCAAAGCGCGTAGTTCGCGAGTGCGAAGCCCGAGGCGAAATACACGACTAGGTTCGAACGACATATTTGACTGTATGTTGTACATCGCGCGCACTTAGTATAGCAAAATGTGTGCGAGCGCCAGAGACGGGGAGAGGGAACACGCGCGAGCGAGCGTTACGATCGCCGGGCGCGCGGAACATCAGTTGACGAGCGATGACGCGAACGGATCGACGAATTGCAGAAGAGCCGCCGCGAGGGCTCGCGCGACTTCTATATCGCGTCGCGCGCGCGGATTCCGGGGCTGCGCGGGCCTCGCGCCGCGGTGATGCGCGCCGAGAGATGACGATAAACAATAATGCGACGGAAGATAAGGCGGGAGTAGTGGGCCTCGCCGGTCGTTAGCATAATAACACCCGAGTGCTTCACCTCGTTGTAGTCAGTTCGCCGCGCCGACTCAATCGCGCCGCATTTGTCGCCTCCTCCTGTCGTTCGTGTCGTTCGCGCGCACTCGATTCGCGATTCGCCTCGCACTTTACGTCGCGTTCGCCGGTTTTCTCGTCGAGCACTCGTGACGCGCTCTTGAAACACAGCGGAAACGCCGCCGGCCGGTTATACAAAGAACCCTCGGTATATATCTTCGGCATCTTATTATCCTTATTTCTCAGAGCAGCATCGACGCTCAGTAGCCGGAAGGTCGCGGTCCTCAAAACGAGGAGGAATAACGATTTCACTTCGAGTATCAACTGCGAAGCTCGAGAGATTTCGGATATTTTGTCGGACGGAGGCGAAGTTTGACTTGTACCGAAATAACTGTAGTTGCATCGATCGCGAGCAACGAGCAACCGTACCGCGGATCAAATTGACATTCGCGCTGTTATAAAGAGAAGACAATTTTTCTAACGTCACAGAGAGGCACATCGCCCGAGCCGCCGAGTCAACATGGTCATGGAGGCGTCAGCGATGGTCGTGGATTATCTTATCTTCGTGGCGGTCATCATCGCCTCGTTCGTCATACCACTTTGGGGCAGGTTCAGGACCAAGAAAAAGGAGACGAAGGCGGACTACGTGTTCGCCACCGGGAGCGTCTCGATGGGCGCCATGATGCTGTCGATCGCTCGTGGTACGCTAGGCGTTCGATCGTTCCTCGGTTATCCGTCGGAACTCTACTACCGTGGAAGCGCGATGTGGGAGACGCTCTACGGAATGCTACTGTCCTATCCGATCGTGTGCTTTGTCTTCGTGCCCGTCTACTACAGCCTCGGGATCACCTCGGTTTATCAGTACCTGGACATGAGGTAATAATCCAATCTTGCGGTACAAATCGATCCGGGCACTTCGTCGTTTGTAGATATACGAACGCTCTCTCTCTTATCGCGGTGTGACGCGCGCTGCTCGACTGTATCTCGTCGATGATCTCTGGTACCATCGATGGTCATCGCTCTGCAAGAAACGCGCGCGCGTCATTCCGTGTCGCGCGGAAGAGGAAAACGCGAATCTTGAGTCTCATCCGGGTCATTTATCTCGAACGACACAAAGTGTGATCGGCAAAACATCTGTCGTACTTTAAATTCCAATTTATATTTTATTCGACCGTCGTTGAGCACTTTATCGACTTTGTGTACAGTTCATTCTTCATTGTCGCGGAAAGGACAGCGTTTTTGTCTGAATCAGTTTTTTTTTTATCGAGTAGAATCGTCCGTTGACACGGAAATATAAATTAAAACATTTGATATCTTACGCGTGACGTGTCTGCTATTTTTAGGTTGATGTCGCTGTTATAGGCTGTTGATTTCTTTTTGTGATTGTCTTATTTCAATTTCTCCTCAGGTTCAAGTCAAAGTTGGTGAGATGCCTGGCCAGCTTTTCCTACGTCATTCGGAGCCTCCTGAATCTCGCCGTGACAATATTCACACCCTGCGTTGCCCTGAAAACTGTTATAGGGCTTCCGTACTGGGCCTCCATACTCGGCATCACCACCATATCTGTCGTCTTCTCGTCCATGGTGAGCAATATCTAGAAACTTTCATCGCCTTCTTCGCGCGTCTCACAAGTCGTGTGCAAATATTAGGCGTCGGTTCGGCTCGTCGGAGCAGATGCTACAGATGCGTCGCGATGACAATTGTGCAGCAATTATCGTACGAGGTAAAAAAACACGTTGCATCATCGATTTTTAGGGAGGACTGAAAGCGGCCATCATGTCCGACGTTATTCAAGGTGTCACAATGATCGGGGTTTCCCTGATAATCATCGGCCAAGGCCTCGTCGACGTCGGTGGCGCCGGTCACGTGCTCAACGTGACTCAGGCTCGCGGGCGTCTCGACTTTTTCGAGTGAGTATTGCAGACGCCGTATAATGTTCAACGCAATTTGCTACAGAATTTACACGCGAACCCCGCCATCAAAACAATATATTTTACACTTCAACCAATTTACAATATAATATGTCTTATTTTTACAACGCAGCTTCAACATGGACCCAACGGTTCGAGTGACGACCGTATCCGCCACAGTCGGTCAGCTGTTTATGAGTCTCTCGATATTCGGCTGTCAGCAGAACTTTGTGCAACGATACTGCAGCATGGGTAGTCGCAGCAAAGTCGTAAAGTGAGTAAACACACAGAGCACGAGTACTGCTAAGCGAATTTTCGCGAGTGATATCAGTCGCTCATGAGTCACGCAGTCGTGTAGCGTGAAATATTGCCCGAATTGCTTTGTGGGTCGATTGCCATGCAACGACCTCCGTGCAGTTTATCGTTCGGTCCGATGATTTCAGCGGAAAATTCGTTGACGAAAAAAAAAATCACAACGGAATTCTTATCGCCACGTGTGTCTCATTTTTTGCAGAACGATGATGGCAAACATGCCGGTGATAACGATTCTCTTCTCGCTGTCGTGGGTGGTCGGTATGGTTATATTCGCCAACTACGCCGATTGCGATCCGCTGAGTCTTCGCTACATATCCAAGTTCGACGAGATCGTGCCGTTCTACGTCGAGGACAAGCTGTCGTACATGCCGGGTCTTCTGGGTCTGGTGATGGCGACTCTGTTCAACAGCGCGCTGACTCTCGCGGTGTCGAACCTCAACTCGCTCGCGACAGTGACGTTCGAGGATTTTCTCAGTCAGATACCGGCGCTCAGTAATCTGCGCGACAACCAGCAGCTTCATACGATCAAGATAATCGGTGTGATTTACGGTATTATCGTCGTGGGAATAAGTTTCCTCGTCGCTATGCTGTCCGGTGTCATCGAGTCGTCGATGCTGATGACCTCGGCGACGTCCGGGCCGCTTCTCGGTGTCTTCGTGCTGGCGATGCTGGTGCCGTGCTGCAACTGGAAGGGCGCCGCTTCGGGAATGATCTTCAGCCACATCACGACCCTGTGGATCACCTTCGGTCACCTGACGATGAGCAACAAAGTCGAGACGCTGTCGCTGTCGACCGCGAGCTGCACGAATGAAACGTTCTCGTCGCATCTGACTAGACCCCAGGGCTTCAACATGTCCAGCGTGATGACGCGCGACCTGTTTTCTACGATGGAGACACCGGTGCTCGGCAGCGAGTCGCGAAATCCCCTGGAATTTATGTACGGCATAACGTACATGTACTACGCGTTCATCGGCAGCATGACGACGGTGATCGTCGGTATCATCGTGAGTCTCATCACCGCGAACCCCAAGGAGGACGCATACGAGGAGCACCTGCTGCATCCGATGGCGCTGAAGCTCTCGAAGATGTCGTGGGGCAAACCACGGATGTACGCGAGCAGCACGAGGCTCCGGGACACGGACTCTATCGCGAATCCGGCGTATTCGAATTCGTCAGTGACGTCGGTGAGCAACGGCTCGAGCAAGCTCAATCCGTACGCAGGCGTCGAGGCTAATGGCAAGGTTCAGCTGAACACCGCCTACGTCGACAAACTCGGCGCCCTCAAGGGCGTCACGCTGGACGTCACCAACGAGGTGACCAAAGGCACGAGACTCTGAGCAACTCACGGCCCGGAGGGCCATCGTCGTCGTGCGAGAGAAGGTCGAAAAAAAAAACAAGAAACCTCGAGCTCTGGTTTTCCGCAGAGCGACCATAGACATCAAGGCAGTAGTGACGCCCGTACGTGGGCAGACAAGGTGCTAGTATTCAATAGGAACCGGGCAGAGTCGGAGGTTAGAAATAAGATAGGAGAGTTCACTAAAGTCGACGAAGAAAGTGCCTGATAGACTTGTAGGTTACGTAGCGTCAGAATGCAGATGAGACTGGCGATAGAGAGGCTGGCGGAGGCCGGACGTTTCGATTCATTCAGCGAGGACGAGCAAACAAAGTTTTACCTGCCTCGTGCGAGCCTCGCTCGATGAAAAGAAAAAAAAAAATAATCTCGCTGATTTCGATAATTTCTCAGCCTCGATATACGTGTACATAATATTTCACTGTAATACAGAGCAACGCTAATTACCTATCGATTTTTTTTTTCTATTGCGCTCGGAGGTAGCGACATACCATGTAGGAATTGTTAATTATAGAAAGTGTCTTCCACGCGATTTTTGTAAATACTACCACGAAACAGCAATCTCGCTTCCATTGTATTACCTACGACTGAAAAAATCATATGCGTGCGCGTGTGCGTGATTTTTTTTGTGTGTGTCTGTGTGTGACGTACGCGTCTATGGATCTTTTTTTTACTTAATCGATCGTGTTCGTTAGTCACGTGCGTCGTTAAAAAGAAACGAAATACTCAATCAAGCTGGGGCTTTGCCCGTTACCTCGGACATTTATGGCATTGCTATTTTTTCAGCCTTTTTTTTCAAAACCATATTCGGCTCTCGGCGTTGTCATCGCGTTGGCGACAAAGAGGCGAAAATTCTCCCGGGGGAAAATGGGTCGGGTGTCACTACGATATTGTTACAGAGAGATATAAAATATCTGCTGCTATTTGTATGGACACCCGTGGGTCGCTTGTATATTTGCGCGCGTACGTATATGTGACTGTACTACGGGTTGCGAACGGCATTTTATTCGTGACAACGCGTTTATATCGTACTACGCGCGAATCACGCGCGCCCTTTGTGGCACATATATATAGTATATACGCGAGCGTTATATTGTTACCGCGGTATAATACATTATAGCCGGTACCGCCGCGGATTCCGTGCGCGAAGCATGACGTACGACAACGCGCGGCCAGAAACGCGGGACGCGCGGTGATAGATGAAGATTGATTACTTTTAACGCAAATGAGAAGGAGAATAAAGTGGCGAGAAAATATATATATAAATACAGCGACGCGACGGACGCTAAATGTCGCGAGTGCGCCGTCGCGCCGCGCCCTACGCGTAGTTTTTAACTTTTTCCGAGGTGGAAATAATTTCCCTCGGAAATTCGAAAGCGTTCGATCGCCGAAAAAAATGTGTACCACTCCCCCGGCAGTTACTAATTTTCGAAATCGAAAGATTTCGCCCGTTCGCGTCGAATCGTCGTCGCACCGTATCGTATTTATTCGGAGATAAGCGCACCTCGCACATCTCATTCGTATATAGTTAAATGCGCACCCGCGCCGCGAGCACGCGCGATATATTTTAGCCGGTAGAATTGTTATTAGGACAGACTATACATGTAGATAGGGGCCAGTGTGTGAATAATATTTCTCTAATATGCAAATTATAAACGCCCGCGATGCGCCTGCGGATAACGTTTCGATGTTAAGGCGAATATATGTATTTCGACGGACACGCATTCGCGCGCGTAGTACGCCCGGAGAGCATATTACATCCCCGCGGCGCGTATTACGTACGAGAAGTATTATACAGAGTTCGTGACGTTTATAATCGCGCGGCTGAAACGGATGTTGCGATGCGCTCCCGGCCGCTGCAACGCGGACGCCTCGCGTTCGTATCACCCAGTGATTACACGCCCACACGATGTACACAGTAAGACATGAAAAAGCAAACAAGGCAAAAAAAAATAAACATGTATATAAATAATAATAATAACACGAGACAAACGGTTGCGACGACCAGAAGCGTCGAAAACGTTCGACTAATTACAAGCAACAATGTGTCGTGCGTTCCGTCATTTGCAGACCTGTGATATATCCAATCTCCAATCTCCCGATCGTTAAATCGGATTCACGAGTAAAATTCCACCGTGTAAATTCGATTTATCAATTATTTAGTTGCGCTTTGCTTCCGATAAATCCGTCCCTTTTGTATCTCCGAATGCGCTCGATGTATATCGGCCCGCGAAAACTCAGAGTGCTACATAAAATGCATGCAGCACTTTATGTCGCGTATACGCTACTGTGGTGTGCGCTATGTGTTCGCCAACCGAGTAAACGTGTAGTGTTCTTCGATCCGGCCGAGTTGTCAGTTACTGTCCGATACTCGTTATCGTTGGGGGGGGGGAGGGGGCGACATAGCGACGAGATTACAGGGGAAACCCCTGTACGTTATCGTCGTTGCGGCTTCTGCCGTGGGTGTGGCAGCCTCGGCGGCATCAGCGACGATGCCTGAACGCCAGGGCGCGCACCCCCGTCGCATTGCTCGTATACCGCGCGCTCGTCTCACTCCCTCTCTGTATCTCTCTCTTCCTCATTCTATGTTATATCCGGCATGTCCGGCGCGTCGTCTCATTGCCGCGTCGCGACTTCACGATGCCGGGTCGCGAGCGGCGTGCACGACATGCAATCAGCGACTCCCGGGTGCGCACCACGTTTCTGAAAGAATTTTATTTTGTTCTTTTCGCGTGGAAGTTTTTTTGCGACGTTTTTTTTTCCTGGCAAGAGACCCGTGACGTTGGTTTAACATTTTTTTTCGGACAACTCGCGTGAGTTTTTCCATACGGCTCTCCTTTCGTGCGTTTGTTCGTTAAGAAGTGGTCTCGGTAATTTTTTTTTACAAAAAAAAAAGTAATCAGCGTTTTGTAAGATTGATAAAATTTATGAAATCGTGGTCGAAAAGTGCCAACGACAGTTACATTTTTTTTAAATAACGTTACGTTCCTCACGAAACTCCATCAGAGTCATAATTCTTACTTTACTAATATTTTTTATCAATATTTTTTTATCTTTGTTATAGATATTTCCCTGCCATCAGAATCTCTAAGCGAGCTCTTTGTCCTTTCGTAAAAAATTATGCAACAGAATGAAATTGACGCCGAGCTTCCGAGTTATTTTTTCAAACGTCGCAAAAAATTACGAGCGCGCGCTGTCCAGCGGCTCTTCTTGTACGTCCGCTCGCTTATCTCGGCGACGAAAATACGGCGATTCGAAGGGGAAAAAAGGACGCGGAATGACGTCATCTGCTGGCTGGAGTCTGGTGGACGCCGCCGCCAAAACGCGAACCAACGTCATACCCGATATTTCGTATCCTCGTTGCAGCCGGCGAAATCTCTCGGGCGGGTTGGTTCGTCGCCACCTTTTCCGAACGATCCGGCGGCCTCCAGCAGCCGGTAATACCTACGCGGACCAGTCGAGATACACGAGATATACACGGGTGCCGGCGTCTTCGGGCACAGCCGCAATGTGGCCGTAAGTAACGCGCGGGTCTAACGCGGACGAAAAAAAAAAAAATATATACGTAAGTAAGCAAGGAAGAACCGTAGGATTTTGGTTGCGCGCGCGGCTATAGACCAGAGCCGATACGCAGCGGCTGGTCCGCTGCTCCGCACTCTTCGCCATTTGGAAGACATCCAACCTGCAGCGAATGGACGATCGGAACTACGCCGCGCACAAAATGAGATTCGATCCTTTTTGCGCTCGCATCTCCCCGGATTCGCCCGGCCCCGTGTACTTCGGGTTACCCGCTGTGTGTGCGTCATATACACTATATATATTTGGCAGGAAATGCGCACGAGAAGATATGTGCCATGCCGGGTCCACGCTATTCCCTTTTCTTCCCTTTCTTGTGGAGCCTTCTTGCTCCGCCGCTGCCGCCGGGGCCGCCGAATTTCCGTATCGGTAGCCGATATTCCGTGGCTCAACCTCACGGGATGACCCGAACGAGCCGGAGGCCGTACGACCGGAAGTGTCTTCGGCCCGGAACCCACGCGCACATCGTATTAGCGTCTGGCTCATCCTGGATGACGACGGAAGTGACGCTACGCGCGACTCGATACCGAGATTATAACCAGTCGTGCGTGGCACTGCGGCGAACGGGAATTGGTATCTGATATAAATCGGCGGAGAAAATCGTTGAACGATTTTTTTTTCATCTTCAGACGGAAGTGCGGTCAACGATTTGTGCGATAAATAATAAATAAGGATATAAATAAAATATATTTACAATCGATAGCAGGAACGGTAATGAAGGGGGGACAAGAGAAGAGGGGAAAACGTAAAATGCTAAAGGGCATGTGAAATACCGACTGCGGTAATAAAAACCGTTATTAACGATTTTCATGCATATCTGCATTTACAGCTCAACAAAAAAATCGTTTACTACAGTTTTTTATACCGACTGGGCTCAACGTGGACGTTTCACATGCCCTGCGACGTGGCTGCCGACGAGTTGGTTGCTGGTAAAGAGTCTCGAATCGACTAACCTTCGGTCGGTAAGGCAGGACAATGTTCGTTTTTCGAGACGCTGCCGCGTTCGACTGCTTTTTAGTTAAAAAAACAAGATAACGTTTTTTTTAATTGATGCTTCGGTCTCCACTAAATGTGTGAATACTGAAGAATACCGAAAAATCGGAAATGTGCGGCCTCAGATCATCCAACAGCTTTGCGAATTCGTGTACAAAAAATTACAATATATCTGACAACGCTGCAAGCAAACCGGTCCCCTCTCGCCTTTCATCTTTCCTTTCTTTCTTCTTATTTCTCCGTCCAAGACGGACTAACATAAGAGGCCTTCGATGCAAACCGTGCGCTTCGGCCGAGCTGCGGAGAAGTTGCTTATCCTGTTCGCAAATTGCAGTGGCGCAAGGGACCGGGCTTACGCCTCATTCGCGATACGCCACTGTGGAACTCGTGGGATTCTGCGAAGTGCTCGCCGGTAGTGTTATCGCACACTCGAACGATACCGCACGTAACGCGAAGAGGAGACTCCACTTCAGTGCAATTATAACGCGAATGAGTCAGTGCGAAATATACAATCGCAGATTCAAGGTCAGTGTGCGGGTCGATCGACTCAAGATTCTCAACGCGCACAGATTGTCATCGTATAAAAAATACAATGAACTCTCAAACTGTCTGTCACTTTTTTTTATTTTCTAAAAAAAGAATTAAAAATAATGCCATTCAACGAACAATCTGCAGTGATCCTTATTTCTATTGACTCATTTCAGCGTTGCCACATTTTTTCACGCATACGCGGTTATCGTTGGATATCGTTAATCGCCTCTGGTGGGCTTGACGTGAAACAACCGGACAAGTCGTATCGCCTTTGTTTATAATTTTTTTCGCTCGTTGACGTGGCTGCTGCGGGGTCAAATTTCGCGCGATAAATATTTTTTTAATCAACGGCGGCCGTATAACGTCAGCAAGAACCGGCCAGCGCTTCAGTCTCGAGCATCGGGGGAGCGAGTGAGAATTATTTCGACGCTAACCGGCGAGAAAACACGGTCCAACCATGGCAGTTGAATCAAGGTTAGTCGTCTGATTTCAAATATCCCGGATCTCGCGACGTGCGTATAAATTAAATTCCATGCCTGACTGAATTCCATCTCTGTCTCCGTCGCCTGGAAATTTGGGCACAGTTTTAAAGAAATTGTTCGTGGTTACGTGATGTTTACATCCTCGCCGGCGAAATCTTCGCTCCTCGCGCGAAGACAACGCGATTAATCGCCCGTCGTGGCGGTTTCGCTCTCGCCACACGTTATACACTGCGAGATGCACTTGCGGAAAACTGCGCCATTCGCAATTTCGCGAAAACTTCTTAACATGCCGGACCCGCGGGCTGGTCGGGAGTTCGCATTGAACTCTAAATTCCGGTGCAACGTCCCCGCGGCGCCGGCTTATTGTGCTAGCAAACTCGGCGACGTCGGCTTCGTTCCGGTATAGCGATGAAGAGAGGCGGCGTCGGCGTTGGTGGCGACGGCGACGGCGGCGGCGGCGGCGGGGGAAGAGACGATAGCGCTGCGGTAGCGCGACGCCTCGCGTTCCTTCACGACTCGCAGGACTGACCTGGACAATGAGAGCGCCCGAGAGCTTCCATCTCGTTGGAGCGACCGACGAACGCAACGAGCTAGGCTGGTCACTCGCACGATCGCCTGCGTTATTGATCGTTTCGTCTGGCGCTACAGCGGCCACAATACTATACACGACCGCTATAGCGATATACCGACGCGGCCGGCGCGCAAGGTAAATGTCTCTATTCCTGGCCATTCAACCGCGCCGCCGACACAAATACACACCGAGAGGAGCTGAAATAAAGCTGGAAACACGCGAGCGAAATGTTGTGCGTTAGAGTAAAAATTGATTTATTTGCCGCTCGTAAATCGACGCCGCCGCCGCCGCCGAGCCGTAAATAGAAACTCTAATAGAGGCGTCGACATTCGCGGATTCGTTGGTCTTGCAATTACAACCTAAAAATATCGGCGTGTTGCGTAATTGGATATACTTTTGAGCATTGCTTTTTTATAGAGTATATATCGGTAGAATTAAATAAAATTGATTACGTGAATTAATGAAAATTTGATTAAAAATTAAGTGCAATTAAATGCAATTGATTTAAATTGAATGAACCTAAGTGAACGGGTAATATCTCTCTTTAAAGCAACGAGAGTTCGACACACGAATTATTTTTTGGTTAAAAATTCACGAGAAAACGAATGATCGATAGACGGTAATTTGTAGATCCTGCAAGCGTCGTCATTATCGCCGCTCCGGGGCAGCTTGGAGAAAATTCGGCTCCTTTAACGATGAGTTACGGCAATTAAGACAAAATTGAGAGTGCCGTTAAAAAGTTCTCGCTGCGAGGTACATAATTCTTTCCTCTAATTGCCGACGCATCCGAATTCTCACGATCGACCGGAACCTCCGCGATAAAACGCAGAGTTCATTAGAAACGGATCTATTTTTATGGCCATAAAGAATCGCGCGGGTGGGAAGTCGGAAAACCATTGGAACATAAACGAATCACGTTCGATCACGGTGTTTGACTGTATTCGAAAAAAATGACTACGCTCATTCGCGCTCGAAGCGACAGGAAAAAGTAGATGAAAATTCCCGGCAGATTTGACCAGCAGGAGATTGATGGATCATTCGGCTAACCGGACGCGCGCTCACCGACCCCCGAGCCCCTTCCCCTGAACCCTCGCTCTCCGCAGTCGTTATTCATCAATCACCGACGACCGATTAATTTCCAGATGGATGCCGTGCCAGTTGACGATAGAGACGAACATCTGCAGTTCCGACTACGACGGAATAATCCTCGTGTCGGGCACCGCTCCCGGTTTCGAGGAGCCCGAACCCTTCAAGACGGTTCTCTACGCCGCCGCGCAGATCGATGCGGCGCTAGGAAAGATTGGCGCTGTTCTCCCCATCAATCTGCCGGCCAAGAGACTGATATACAGCCCGACCGGTCCTCTTAACATGGACTATGACGACGTGAGGAGCTTCGACGAGGCAGCCAAACGCGGCATCGAAAGGTAAACCTGTGATTTTTAGTATCGTTAAATTCTTCAATTATACGCTATAGGGTAGAAGTACCATTTTTGGCCATCTTAGGACCCTTTGTGGCCACCACTTGTTCCATTTGTGGCCATACTTATTGCACGTAAATTTCGGGATGGCCACAAATGGTGCAAAAGTGCTTTGAACGCTTTAAACATTATTTATTAAATAATTATGTATTTCAAGCCCAGCATTGTTCAATGTAAAATTTGCTTCAGTTCGTGAAAAATAATGTCATGTATTAATTTGATTAGATTGATAGTATGATGAATTAATATATCCGTTTTTCATGTGGCCATTAATGGTACAGTGGCCACAAACGGTGCGTCTACCCTAATAGGACAGTTTCATTAATTGTGGCGATTGTTTTTGACCATCCATCATCGAGTTTCGACGTGAAAATATTTTTACTCATATTTTTATTCGAATATTTCTTGTTAATATTTGTTTCGTGGAAATTAACTTTGACATAAAAATATAATATTTCCGATGTGCTCTCGTCGATCTGCAAATTCAGCTGCGGGCAATTAATCAAAAATCGAGTAGTATCAATATCCATTGTCACGAAGACGTTACTGTTGTCGCTCTTTTTGTGTCTCAGGCGCGAAAAAAAACTCGAGAATACATTCAATTGCATTTCGCGCTAACTCGTTTTTTCTCCGTTCGAGGCAAGGCGCAATAAAAGAAATTTCGTGAATCACCTGCATTGTCATGTCCGATCGAATCTCGCGCTTCGCTCTGCTTTTATGGGTTGTGCTCGGTGAGCGCGCGGGTCCGGCGAAAACTACCGTCGCCTCTTCCACGTGCTCGTTTCTGGTGGTGCTTTTTTTTTGTCTTTGTCGAGAACGCGCTGAAATAAAAGTTTCGAGGTGGTAATTGTTATTGACTCAGCGAGCGAAGTGAGGAGAGAAAGGGTCACGCGTTCGTTTCCTCGCGGCGTCTCCGTCCTCTTTCCCTCTCTCTGTGTGCGTTCCTTCTCGCTTCCCCCTCGTTACTTTAAAGGACTTTTCTCTCGCTCTCGTAATCACACGCGACCCATTTCTCGAAAACACTAGCGGCGGAAGGAGCTGCTCGGCGGGTACCGCGCGAGCGGCAGAAGCGTCGACGTCGTTGATCGAAAAAGTCTTTCTCACCAGATATAGCACGCGACGACGACGAGGACGAACGTCGTCGTCGTCGTCGTCGTCGTCGTCGTCGCCGACGCTCTTCCAGTCGGTCCGCGCGCGCTCGACTCGCAAACATTTCGCTCCCTCGGTATATATAATAGTTACACAGTAGTGTGCGCCACGCAGCCCGGTGAGTTGCCGCGCATCTGGTCGGGCCGCGTAAGTACCGAAAGCTTTTCGCTCGACGACAAAAGTATGATTTTCCAAAAAGCACGGTAAATGGTAGTGGAAGCGAGGAAAAACGAGCGAAGCCTGTGGGAGGTGGTGGGAGATAAGAGAGGGATGGGATGGAGTGCGAAGAGGGGGCGGTAAGGGCGAGAAGCAGGAGTGGCAGAAGGGGGGGAGGGGGGAGAGGAACTAACGTGAAAAGACAAAGAAGGATGCGACGGGAATTTTTCAACTGCTCTTCGATTCCATTACCGAGTCTGGTGCGCCCGGGGTAAATTCCACTTATATACTTTGGTCCGCTCGCGGCTGTTGCTGCTGCTGCTGCTGCAGCCGCTTCTCAGCCGCGCTGTGCAGTAATTTTCCCCGACGTTGCGAAGCTACCTCGCGAAAGACGGAAGAAGAAATAGGGGCTGAGGGGGGTTGGGCGGTCCAGAGAAGGAAGTGACCGCGATGGCGCAGATTGGGGTTTGGGGTAAAAGAGGGTTGAGGGAGGGTGGGGGGGGGCAAGGCCACCTTGGCTGGGCTCTTGACCAATTACAGGAATTGTTTTTCCGATCGAAGGGCATTATAATGATTGGTTCGGTCCTGGAGAGATTCGAGGTATGCCCGATCCACATATAGATAGACGTCCCATTCTCCTCCTTCTCCTCCTCCAACTTTTGCTCTCGTTTGCGCTTCTTCGCTTCCATCGCCGTCGCGTGGCTTCCGGCGTTTTATACTTCGACGCGGGACGGAAGGACGGACGGACGGACGGGGAGAGTAAAAAAAACCAGCTGAAAGAGCTTCGCCCGTTTCGCTATCGAGTTTTACGGCATTTTCAAATTAAGTTTGAGTACTTAAAGACCGGAATCCACTCAAAAGACTTTCGATAGGTTAACTCGCTTTCAAAGTGACGCTCATCTGGCTTCGGAATTGAACGAGAGCAAGTGGCAAATGCGAACGTCGGTGTCGGCGAAGTTACCGGGCCCACAGCGGGGAATTCAGCAGGTTAACGCATTGACGCGATTTATTGCATGTGCGCGAAACGTCAGTAATGATGTGCGTGTTCTTGCAGGAGGTGTTAGGCCCGTCGGTGGTGACGTCTGCTCACCACCGGGTGTCATTTCGTCATCGAGTCTGCAAGAAAAATCTCCAAAGCTTGTAAAATGATTAATATTTTTTTCCAGAGGCCCTGAAGAGACAAGCGCATTCAGCAAAAAATCTGAGTCACGTGTCCGGCACGAGTCGGGAACTGATTGGGCCTTGATCATATGCCTGATCCAGGCTGGATTTATCGTTACAGGTTCTCCACCAGGCGCAGTGAACATATATTTTGCAGCTGTACCTACAAGTTTTAACTCCTACTCATCATTCAACAGTCGACATGACAAAAAAAAAAAGTTAAACCCCAAAATTGACTGTTTTCTCATTGTCTGTCGCAGAGCCCTCAAGGCCGGCGTGCGCTGTCCGCTGATCGTCCTGCTGCCAGACGTGAGATTCGAGAACGTGGAGCTGGTAACGCTGCTCGGTGCTCTGGACGCACTCTACGTCGTAAGCGAGTCCTTCAAACTAGTTACAGACACTTCACTGCACGATCCTCAGCGCCTCGCGGCACCTTGCATTCCTGTCTCGCCTTCCGATCCACGCGCGCACTCATCCTTAAGTTGCCGGTCTCTCCTGTACATAACGTGTTACCGTATTGCAATCGCCTTCTCGGCGCCTTCAAAACCCGCGAGGGAAGAGGGTATAGGGAGGGTGCATAACAGCCCCGTCTGCAGGGGCCGAGAAAACGCACTGGTGCTATCCACCTCCCGTTCCTCTCTCCCTCGCAAGTTTAACGCCTCTCAGGCAACTTAGGCCCCGAGGGCTCGACCTGGACTCGAAGTCCAAGTATGGCAGGAACTATACAAGCGCGAGAGGCTCCCCCGCGCGCGAATGCTCCGTGGTTCCTGCACTCTTGCTCCCTCCCGCCGCGGCTTACGACCGAGATGGCAGAGGCCGTAAGATGGAAAGATCGCGGGGCGTTGGCGGAGTCGTGTGGAGAGGCAAGGGGAGGGCGAGGTGGAGAATGGGGGAGAACACCGTGTAGAAGTTGCAGGTTGTGTACGTAGATCCGCGGTCCAGGTATCGCGGTGTAGTATTCGGGCTACCCCGCTTCCGCTCCCCGTCCCCCCCTCCTCCTCCTCCTCCTCCTCCCCTTCCTCCTAGGAGGAGCGGAGAGGAAAAGGAGCCCAAAAGGGGTGGAGAAGGGGCGAGGAGGGGCGAGTAGCGGCAGCGTCGTACGCAGCGGGGAACAGCTTCCTTCCCCAGGAGTAACGAATGCCTCGCGTTCCTGAATCCTGGCGGATCCCCCGAGCGATCTAATTAGCGAAATACTCGAGGGTCCTCTCGCTCCCTCCTCCATCGCCCATTCTCGCTTCGTCTCTCCCATATCTTTCGCCTGAGACCCCCTGCCCGCCTCGTCCTAACTCATCCCCATCCCCCCCTCCGTCGACCACCGCGCTATCCCCTCACTCATACCGCCCGCTTCTTTCCGAGATCTCGCGCGCGGGCCAACGCGCACGCGAATGCGGCGCATCGTTTTCCAAATACCGGAAGACGCCCGCGGAATTCCCGGTTCCCGTAATCGGAACTCCCGGGATGCTACCCGGCGGGAGGCGAGGCGAGAGGCGTCGCCGTGGCGGCGGCGGCGGCGGTGCTGGTGGCGTCGCCACCAACCTCGTCGGGCACATCGGCTTCCGTCCTCTGTTTCGTCCTATTTTCTTCGTACCCTCGCACCCCTCTCCCCTTCGTCTCGCGACGCCTTAGCCGCGCGGAGTCGGAGGAAACTCTGGTGGCTAAAGCGCCGACGATTAACACGTACGCTAAAATCCTTCAACCGCGCGCCGGGAAGCGCTTTTTGCTCCCGGGTCTCTCGTTAATGCGAGGCGCAGGTTTTTTTTCGCCGTAATTATATAGTCACGAAAGTGCGGTGGATTAAATGTACGAGTTCGTTTTTTTTATTTTTTTATTTATTTTGTTTTTATTTTTTTATTTTTTTATTCGGCCTCTCAATGGCTGTTGGGAAACTGGCAGTTCGTTGTCTAATATCGCGAAATTTGGCAGTTTGTTATAAAAACAATAAATGGATGTTTTCGTTTTTCTCCTAGATTCTGCCATCTTCGGATAGGGTTTTCAAACTTTTCGAAATCGAACATCTTTTTTTTCGTACTCTTTTGCTGGCAAATTACTCAGAACGAATGAGAACCCGTGACTCAGGGTAATCCGGTGCGGTCTGATATATTACATATCTCCATTTCTGTCACTTTTCTCTCCTTTGCCCTTTTTTTTATTAATTGTATTGCGGGAAAAACTTCGTAGTCACCGAAGTTTCCCGTGTTTCCCGCACTGTGATCACAACCAATGAAATTCTTTCAGCCGCTGGAAGTACGTGAAATCGGACCCGACCGGTGCTACAAGGCTTGTCGACTGGGCGTGTGGAGTCCGATCTGCAACAAGAAGCTTCAGGGCATCGTGAAGTTGGCCTCCGCGCTGGAGAGTGGCAGATACGTGGCCCGAGATATCGGTAAGTCAACCAAGTCCGAGAGAGCGAGATATAGTTATACGACCGAAGCCCGCGTGTATCAGTTACCCGCGGATCTTTCCGACCGAACTCTTCGTCGTCCTCACTCCGGTCCCGCTTTTCAATCCTCGTTTTTTTCATTACCGCGTGGCGTTCGCGCGCGAGCCCGAGCTAAATCTTCCCCGCTTCCATCGCCTCCTCCGTCGCGCGCGCGCGATCCTTCAACTTTTGCTTTTTCTTCCGGTTCGGTCCCCGTTGTTTTCTTTCGTCCTGGTCGTCTCCTTCAACTTCGCCTTCAAGCTGGTACCACTTCGCCCACCGCCGACGCCCTGTGCGCGGTGAGTTTTCGCGGGAAAGTTTACCGCGCCGGTGGTGCGGCTGGTACCTTGGCGAGAGAGGTAAAAAAGTGCGCCGGTCGAGGGCCGAGGAAAAGGCGGCGGCGAGGGGCAACGAGGACGGAGGTCGAAGAGAAGAGAAGAGGACTCGCGTTGAACTCTAAGCGACGGAGTTTCTTCGTCGAGGACGTCGTCGTGCGAGGAAAAATTGCCCAGGGCCTCGTGTCCCCCCTCTTCTCATCCTTCTTCTGTTCGTCCTCCTCCTCATCCTGCTCACCGCCGACGTTGAGTCGACGGCTGTCTAGCAAAAAGTCTCTCTTCGGCTTCGTCCTAATTGAGAATGGAACTATGCCGTGTACAGACACCAATATATGCATACCCCCTCCCCTCACCCTCCCCCACATCCACCCCCAGGTTATACATGGCAGCTGTATCTCTTGCGGCTCCTCTTCCTCCCTCCTCTTTCTCGCGGCGTTTTCACTCGCCAATTTGCCCGCGAGGCTTTTTTCCCCCTCTGCATTTTTTTTTCTCGTCCTCGGCGCTCGCTCGTTTCACCGCACATTTTTTTTTCTCCCTCTTCCCGGCTATCACAATGATTTCCCGAAATTAGTGTACAATTCCGCACGACTTCCTGCTCCATTATTCATGTCGTCTCGTTTGCTTTGTTTTTTTTTTCCGGCGATTTTAACGAAAAGGCGGAGCGGACCCGGAGCGCATGGCGGCGCCGAGAGTCGAGGATTACGTGGCGGAACTTTTCTGCAGTTCGAATGTCACCGTTCAAGTGATCAGCGACGAGGATAGCCTGCGCCAGGAGTTTCCGCTCTTCGCCGCGGTGAATCGGGCTGCCTCGACCGTTCCCCGTCACGCCGGCCGGATTATCTTCCTCACTTACGAGCCGCCGAACCCCGCGTGCGTCCTCGAGAGCCTCCTGTTCGTCGGCAAGGGCGTGACCTACGACACCGGTGGCGCGGACGTCAAGTACGGCGGCGGAATGGCCGGGATGTCGAGGGACAAGTGCGGGGCTGCCGCTTGCGCCGGATTCATGCAGGTTAATAAATGGCAGCGGGGGACGCGCTGTTATTTTTTTTACGATCCATCGTCGTAATTCCCCCGTCGCGCGCTTCGTCTTGGCGTTGACACGCGTGTCCCCGCATCATTGATTCTCACGAGGCTGAGCTTTCGAGCTGTCAGGGGTGCCTGTGTCGGCGAGAAATGACACGTGACCTCCGGGTGATTCTGGTTTAATGAATGTGACGCGAAAACACATTTATCAATGCTGCTTCACCCTGATTAATTGCACTTATTTAACTTTTTTTTTCGAGTCAGATATATTTATGCAAATTACGCTAACTTTTGTTACGCCTCAGTATGATTCGACTAATTGACCGAAATATGTATCTTTCGATTTTCAATGTCTGACTCTCAGAGCTCTAACGAAAAAAAATAACGACCCCGTAAAGACTCCAATCGATTTTGTTCCTGTTCTCGAGTAAATTGAAAATTATTGACCACTCTCTGTTTCGCAAATAAATTAGCAGAGGAGCGTTACGTAATCGTACACTCGGCCCAACGACGGGAGGTACGCGCCCTCTGCGCTATATTATTAATACGCGGTATATACGCGAGGAGAAGAGAGGCGCGAGAAGAGAAATGGCTTTAATCTGTTGACCCCCGCTACGTAGGTCGTGAACCTGCTGCAGCCGCCGACCGTTAAAGTCGCGGTCGCCCTGTGCGTCGTGAGAAACAGCATCGGGTCGAACTGCTACGTCGCCGACGAGGTGATAACCGCCAAGTCGGGCGCGCGAGTTCGCATCGGCAACACCGACGCCGAGGGCCGACTCGCGATGGCCGACGTTCTCTGTCACGTCAAGGAGATGGCACTGCGATCCGTGAATCCGCACATTTTCACCGTCGCCACGCTCACCGGACACGCCATTCGCACCGCCGGAAAGGGCTACTCGGTCAGTGTTTATTCATCGTCCTACTTTAATATCGCAATCTGTTTTATCCATCGCAATATGTATAATTTATTCCGTGTACACACAGAGGTAAATATAGCGTCTGGGAAGAAGCCGAGAAAAGGCCTCGTGAATGTCGCACGGAGCGACGTACACAGTATAACACTATTTCTCCTGGTACTTTTTTTTTTGCTTCTTACTTCTTCACCAGACGTGACGCGTCGACACTTATATTTTTCTTCATCGCGTATGCAAAGTCCCCGGGCTCAGCGTAGATATTCAAATAGCATCACCGTAGTTTCATTTACTCTCTCTCTCCCTCTCTGTCTCTGTCTTTCTCAGTCTCTCGCACTCTCTAGTCGCGCCTAACGTCACACGCGTAAATTTGCATCGCAAGCTCATTTTTCTCTCGATCGCTAATTCAGAGTCCATCTATATTTAAATTTCACTCGGGCCGCGCGAGCTACTTCGCTTAATGCCGCAGCGAAAAAGAATTCGCGGGCACCCGCGTTGCATTGCTTATGCAGAGCGTATATGGACGACGCGTGCGCGATGCACAAACGCTTATTGCGTACCTATATATCGTGCATGCGACGCTGATTAATAATCAAAACTGCGAGTCGAGCGGGAAGAGCTTTTTAATTTATAATTTATTTATTTTTATTTTTTCGACATTTTTTTCGCGCTCACTCGATTGGACAAGCGGGTGGCAAGCGCGGGGGGGAGGGGGGGGGGGAGGGGAGGGAGGAGAGGTTGAGCGGGAGTGGAGGAACTCAGAGGATATTGATGAAAAATTGTTTCGCGCCAGAGTAAGGAGCGTGTGCCCTACGCGTGCTTAACAGTTACTTTTTCCGCCGCGTCATTCGACCACAATAGAACTCTTTCAATTCCGCGGGCGCGCCGTCCTCGTCAGCCGCCGTGTAAGCCGCAACGTTGGTTCTCCGCTCGGTTCGCTGCAATTTTCGTAATTTTTCTCGCCGAAAGAGCGCGCGGGCTGCGCCTCGTGTTCCTTGCTCAGCGTCGCGGGGCGTAATAGATGTTTTTTTTTTTTTCCTTTCTATCACCTCATCTTATCTTCGCCGGTAGGACGCGTAGAATTCATTACCAACGTGATATAAAAGACGCCTCTATCTCTCATCGCCCCCTCATCGTCAACCCCCCCCCCCCCCCCCCCTCCCCTGCCACGCTCTCCTTAAGCAGCGTTTTCTAGTAGCGCCGCGAGAAAATCGTGCACGCTCGCCGCGAGTCTCGCCTCTTAACTCACTTCCTCGTTCGTCAGTGGGGGATAGAGGACAGGCGATAATTTATCAAGTTCTCTCCTCACTTCGCTCTCGGGACGCCTCCCCGAAAGCTTCGGCTCAATAATTACATTCAAGCCCCGCTCGCGCTGTCTCCCTCGCTCGTTAGCCTTATCGTTTTTCGACTCTCTCTTTCTCCCTTTTCTCTCTGTCTTGTTTTATCTCTTTTTCTCTCTCCCTCTCTTTCCTTCTCTCACTCACTCTTTCGACCCTCGGCTCTCATTCGCGCATTTAAATACACCGAGTTTACCTTCCGATAATATTTTTTTTACTCACCGCTCGAGAACGTTGATATACCGCGGGGTTACCAGCAAAGTAAATGTACACGGACCTTTTAGGTTGTAGTACGGATATAATACAGCACAAGTCATACAAATATAATCGATCCATCGAGTCACTTCAGGCTCTTGTACCACCGAATCCCTCCCCCTCTTACGCGCCCACCTTCCCTGGCATCTGTACCTGGCGGGAATTAATTAATTAGTACTATATTGGCCTGAGGTTTAATTAGTTTTTCGCGGCTTACTAATTGGGCCCTTCAGATCGCTATGGATAACGCGGTGGCGCGGCTCTGCAGCAGCGCCGAGAAACTTCAAGCTTCCGGCGAAACGATGGGTGATCCTTTCGAGGTATCGAAGCTCCGACGCGAGGACTTCCGTTTCCACGACGGCAAAGCCGAGGGCGACGATATTATCCAGGCGGTCAGCCAACTGAGCACGCAACTCGAGCGCGGACACCAGGGTCCCGCGGCGTTTCTCATCAGGGCGTCGGGTTTGGACAAGGTAACTGTAGAATTTACGAGACTCCTGACCAATCTGCACATAACGAAATCATTACATTTTTTTGCCCATTATCATTTACCTCACATTTAACATAATTCTGCTATTATTACTACTGAGATTTACTATTATGTTGCTGTTATTATTATTGTTATTATTATTATTATTTACATTTATCATTTTTTATACTATTATTATCATTGCTCACATTTATTTAACGACAATAATTTAGCATGGAGTCGGTTCCGAAAAGCCACTGAAGTACTCTCACTTGGACGTGGCCGCCAGCACGGGTTTTCTGCCCGCCAATGCCACCGGTCAACCGATTCTGGCGCTGGCAAAGCGTTTTTTGCTCGACCAGATTGAGGGTCTGACGTCCAACGATATTCCCAAGGCGAATTAAGGACTCTCGTTTCCCGTAGCCCCAATTATTTCTCGAATTTCAGGAGAACCCGCACCCGCGGAAACACCGATTGATTCCCGAGCTACGATTCGACCCTTAAGCCATTCGTATTTCTCTGGAAAATGTTTTCTTCTCTTTTATTTTAATCAATCTGCAGCAACACCCGACACCTGCAAGTGGGTTGTGACATTTGTGCCGTATCCTTGTAGGATTGACTCAATTTTGCAGAGTTCCCTTCCAAGGACTAAAGATTCGAAATGCATTAGCAATAATGATAATAATAATTTTACAAAACTTAAAAAAAACTCCCGACTGTAAACGGTCCCGAAATGGTGGAAAAAACGAGTGTACATAAATTATTGCAGAATGACGATCAATTATTGGTGAATTACGGTCGGGAGTTAAAAATAAATAAATAAAAGTCTGTGGAGGTCGTTACCCTTTATCTTTATCCCAATAATCCACAGCCACATAATACACGAAGCCTCGTGAAACATTCTCGCGTTTATTTATTTTTTTATCTTTTCTCCTCCAACCTCCCCAAGATCCGCCGTGTGTGCCGCATGCCGGTTTATGACTGGGCATAAACGCGCCACCGCTTCGCGCGAAGCATCAAACTTTGTGGACTTTGATGAATTTTATCGGTCCCCACGGGGTGGAAGACATTGCTCGCGCCTTGGCAGTTTGCGATACCCGACACCTTCGCGGGGTTGAAGCCGGCGAGGAATAAAATCGAACGTTAACGCGCCACGAGCGCTCGACGTACTTGAGCGTCGTGGTGTGGTCGTGCGTAACCCACACGCAACCACCGAGCGGACGAGGCCGTGTTCACATTGTCCCGTTCGGCCGGAAAGCCCGAAAGCAGCCCGAAAGCGCCGCACTATACGAACGAGAATCGTTCGCTGGTATCCCTGTAGTCGCCGGGTGCTGCTGCTCGAGAGAGCGAGAGTTTAACGAGAGCCTATCGATTATCATTGCAGCACGGTGCATGCAGCTGCTCGCCCCTGAAGTACACCAACATTGACATAGCCGGCCACCATCCGATTCCTCACTCGGCGCGTTACAGCGGAAATCCCGTGCTCGCATTGTCCTACTGCTACCTCATACAGGGCAAGTGTCTCACTATTCGAAACGATCCGCCCCGCGAGATGCAATACGTGTGCGAGGTCGACTGCAAACCCGTCTGCATCGCTCCCTGTCAGCAGCCCTGCACGATGACGCCCGGCGACCACCCTCACGGCAATTCCGGTCAGTCGCCGGCTTGTCAACAGCCCCGTCAACTTCCGCAGTGCCGAGCACCTGCATCGCATCCCTCTTGCCCCGAACCCAATTGCCAGTTCGCGCCGGGACCGCCGATGCCATGTCAGGAACAAGTGATCGTCGTCGAGCCAACGTGTCAGCCCAACGTCCGAAGAAACGGATTGAACACGGGAGCCTGAGTGAACATGAGAGCGACGCACCGCCGGATTGTCATTGTACTGACTGTGAACAATTTTGCTTGCGTTTGAGGGCAAGACTATGTCAGATGGAACGGTTGTCATCGGTGGTGAATAAAGAGCGTTTTCGGTGGTAAGCATGCGAGATGATTCGTATGGACTGAAGGAAAAGAGATAACGATAATACCGACCGGTGGTAAGCTACGGTGTTATCGGCAGTTGTGTAAGATGAATAGGAAGATATATTTCTGTCGGTAAGTGACCATCAGATGGTAACGTGAGGGGCTTGTGAACACTGCTCTTACCATCTGACATTTCATACCAACCGTGAATACAGGTTGCTGTAGATCGACTTTTTTCATAGCTGGTACATTCTAATAATTTGCGCTGTGTTATTACACGACTGTCACTTTTATCGAATTATGCGATCAGTACTCTCTTTCTGCCTTTAATAATTCGTTAGCATAATCAATCTCGGTGAGCGCGAAGTTGTTACCTAGATATCGTTTATCAAAAACTAATATCAATAGAATCGACGAAACAAAAATGTTGAAACAATCTGCGATAAAAAAAAAACAGTCAATGTGTCCGAGACGAATCTCGATCGCACAAGTTCAAGTGGACGAAAGAACTTCAAACAACCGTGTAATGAATATAATATTCTCTAATCGCCCTGACAAATGCACTGCAATCACAAACAGGATACACAGCTCGCTTCTGGCGTCGTCGCGGCACAGGCGACGTAGACTCAGACTCAGCAGCAGCAGCAGCAGCAGCAGCAGCGAAGAGAAGGATAATGACTATGACCGACTAGCATACAGACAGCACAGCATCGCTTCTTTGATGAACTTGTATACTATATGTACACTCCGGTGCTATGCGCAGCGCGCGCTACCCTAGCATCTAAAAATAGATTTCAACGATCTTTTCGCAACCCACGGCACCTCGAAACCTCCGCGCTTATTTTATTATAGTGTTCGCTCATTGCTATCACTTTGACGCCATCGTCGCTGCTGCTGCAGCTGGTGCTACCGCAGTGCGAGTTCGTAATTTTATTATTGCCATCGGAATGCCAGCAGTAAACGTCGCACGCCTATTACGCCATCGTTATAGCGTGATATATTATCGGTGCGAATGGCCAAATAATAATCTGTTTAGAAATTATACAAGCAAGAAAGACAGGACGACGCGCTTACTCGTCTCGTTCGATCGACGAGGAAAGAAGAAGAAGCGAGGAGGGAAAAAAAACTGGGAGGATGATTTTCTGCGCATTTTCCACGCGCAATAATCCGGCAACGTTGCCGTCGCCGTCGCCGCGAAGACATCCGCGCGGAAACTCTTTCTCCCGGGGTTTCTCTCGGTTGCGCGAAGTTCACGCGCCCGGAACCCATTCAACTCCCTCCCGGGCGACGTGCGCCGCGCGATGCGAACTCTCCTTCGTCCTTCTTCTCGTCGCGGTCGCGATCGTTGCGCGGCAATCTCTTTCGCGCTTCGTCTCTACCTTCTCTCTCTTCTCTGCCACCTTCCCCGATTGCAGGCGACGCGAAGGCTCCTCCAAGGGGCACGGCCATCGTTTTCGCTGTCGATTTCCACGAGCTCTCCGGAAGAATGCGACTTCCTCACCCCGGCGAAAAGATCCGAGTCTTAACTGATGTGCACCAGAAAAAAATCTCCATCCCATCGATAAAAATAAGAAAAAACAAAGAACGAAAAGCGACGTCCAAAAAACACACGGCGAAGAGAAAGAGTCGAACTCCTCCACGGAATAAACGTCGATGAGGTTTGCATCGCCAAGATGATGAAGAAGTGGCGGAGAATCCGATCGAGAAGTCGAGAAAAACGAGAAGGAGGAGACGAAGAAGAAGCAGAAGATGAAGAAGAAGAAGAAGAAGAAGAAGAGGACGATGATAAGGAAGGAAGAAGCTGAGAAGAAATGGTCGGTCAGGGCAGCCGCTGGGGGATTCGTGAAAGAAGGAGAAGAAGAAGCAGAAGAAGGAAGGAGAAGGAGGATGAGAAGGAGGAGGAGGAGGAGGAGGAGGAGGAGGAGGAGGTAGGTAGGGGACAGTGTGGCGGGTTCGACGGCCGGCTGGTGGCCCAGTGACCGGGACCGGTTCCCTCCGCGGTTCCTCCTTCCGCCTTCCTTGCAAACGCACAACTGCATCATCTCGCTCTTCGCTCGCTCCCTCCAGCCTTGCGCCTCTCTCCTTCTCGCCGCGCGGGTTCGCCTCTCGCGCTCGTTGCCCTTCCCGCGCTACTCGCTCGCACACTCGTACCTCTCGCTCCCTCGACCTGCGCTGCTGCCTCCTTCTACCATCCTCCTTTCCTCTCTCTCTCTGTCTCTCTGTCTCTGTCGCCTCGCTCCTCACCCCCTTCATCCTCTTTTCGCCTCTACTCGTCTCTCCGGCATCGTTCGCGCGCGCATAGAACCCGGCAGAGACTCTCGACTGCATCACAGAGGACACGTATACGCGTGTGTGCAACAAACAGACGCACACACACACACGCATACGCACAATTACGCTTACACAGACCCACGGACAAAATATACACACGCGCGAATAAATAAACACACCCACGGAATTTAACGCCGGAGTAACACCACGTGACCACACCGTCACGCGAATATGAATATACACGAGGCGCAGAAGCAGCAGCAACAAAAGCAGCAGGACGCGCAGGGCGCTGCGGCGGCGGCGGCGGCGGCGGCAGCAGCAACAGCAGCAGCAACAGCAGCGGTGGCAACTTCGGAGAGTTCGAGCCAAGACGGGAGAGGAAGAAGGAGAGAAAAGTGGCGAGTTCAGAAGTCGGGAGAGAGGGGGAGGGACGGGGCTCGCGCATCATCAACTCTCGCCAACACTTTTTGTCTCGATTTTTTTGTTGTTGTTGTCTTTTTTTTACTACGTTGTATTCATTGGTCTCTTTCTGTCTCTTCGGCTTCGTAATTTGTTTGTCGGTCTTATCGCATTTTGTCGGCTGAGTTTTTTGTTTGTTTTTTTTTTTTTTTTTTTTTTTTTCGTCGATCCACGTGGCTGCGCTTTTATTCGCCTTTCCGTCGCAGTTAAGGTACATCTGCTTTTGCGTTTCGCTCACTCGCTCCGCTCCGTCCATCTTTCTTCTCGCGAGCAGCTCGCGGAGCCGCAGAGGTCACGCTGCTGCGCACCTCCTTGCCGTCTCGCGACTTCCTCTTCTCCTCCCGAGCTCGCCGCCCCCCCCCCCCCCCCCCTCCGCCAACCGACGCCTCCCTTTCCGAGCCGTGTCTTATCGACGTCTTTTACGCACCGCAAGCTGCGATGATTTAATGAGACTCGGGTATTTAGCGAATCGCTTCGGGGAGTTTACGGAAATCTCGAGGAATATTTGTCTCGCGGCTTTATACGATTATACAATTCCTAAAAGTGCATCAAAAGTACCGCGAGAACTTTGGAATTGGCAAATCGCTCCGGGAATGTGTGTGGATGTTCATAAATATGTATCCCGCTGAATTGAGGGCCGATGGAAAAAAAGCAAAGAAAACAATTATCAGCTGCACTTGCGACAATAAAAAAGTGAATAAGGTACCAGGAGCCAAAATCCAATCAAAGCAAATCGCTTCGAAACATTTAAATGTAACTACGAATAATTGTCTCGCGGTATCAAAGATGCAAACAAGCGAAGGACAAGGAAGAACAAGCGAAAAAAAGCGTCGGCTGTACCTGCGAGGGTGAACGAAAAAGTGGGCACAAGCTGCGACAGTGGATGCTCCGCTGGGGGTAGAGTCACATCAGCTGGAGTCAGTCAGGGAATCAGGTACCAGAAGTCAAGTTCGAGAGACCCTGGGACGCGCATGGGCATGGTCGGGCGAGGGAGAGGGATCATAGCGCAGCAGCAGGCACAGGCAGCAGAGGAGTCGCGTCAAGGGCCTGAAAGGAAAAGTAGTCTCTATGCGACGAGGGGCGAGTAGGGCGGGCGCGCGAGGGGGGAAAGGAAGTGAAAGTCCAGGCGGTTGCGTCGAGCTGCATCCGTGATTTCGTGCCCTCTTCTTCCGTTCCCGCGCGCCGGCTCCTCTCTATCCCTCGGCGCGCTCATCGCGCCGAGCATCTCGCGGAGCCCTCCGCGTTCGCTCTATCGGAAACGCGCGCGTGCGTTCGCTTGTGATCCCAGTTGCATAATGTCGGTGACTGCAACGTCTCATCTCTCTCTTTCTCCACCTCCCTCCATAGCATCACCTTGGATATCGGACCTCCCCCCCCCCCCCCATGTACCGCCTCGGATATCGGAGTCTCCGCGGATTTCCCTCGGCGATCCTCGTGATTTATAATCCACGCGATATGATATCCACAAAAAGTCAGCAAAAAAAATCATAAATGCCCTGGTGGAATGGCAAGTTCATAAAAATCTATTAACGACCTTCCGTATCCTCCGCGACATGTGTGGATATGTGTGTATATATATATATATATCTTTGTTCATCCAGGATGCCAAGTGCAGTTACGCCTTTCCACGCGACGCGACGCGCGACGTTGTATAACTTATAACCGATATGCGATCTATATAATTTCAAGAAAGTCGTCGCATGTCGTCGCGAGGAGTCATTAACTCGATAAAGAAAAGAAAAAAGAATGAACAAAAATAAAATCATTTCTCGTCGCTGCGAGCGGCGGAGTCTCATCCTGAATTCTCTGCGGCGTCGCGTGGATAGCCGTCCGCGAGCGAATAAAAGAATATGAGTGTATCTCGTGATCGAACGCGCGCGACCGCCGGCTAACTGGTCCACGAGGACTCAAGATCCGTTAGATCAGCGGGAGATCCTGAGGAGCGCGAAAAAAGGAAGAAGCCCAGTCGAATCAGAGAGGAAAGAGGAAAAAGAAAGAGAGTGAACACGAACGCAATGCAAGAAAGAGCGAGACGGTGAAAAAAAACGTGGTGGTGCCTCAACGTGGGAGCCCGCGGTGAAAAAAATGGGCCGCTGTCCGAAGCGGCGGCTGACGCCGCTGCCGCAAACCGAACGAGTCGAAGAGGAAGAGGAGGCATCGTCAGCGACGAGTGAGCGACAGAGAGAGAGCCAAGGATATAACGGTTCCCAAGCCGTCGGCCGGGTCGCGGTATAATTTCGGTCGAGCAGCCCCCGGTCCTCTCTCCGCACACCCGCCACCCTCGCTCAAAGCTCTTTTCCTATCTCCGTCTCTCTCACTCTCCCTCGCGCGCGAGTTCGTCTTCGCGTGATCCTCTCGCGTATTCGTCGTCGTCGTCGGCCGCCGCCGCTTCCTCGATCCTCTCGCGCGCTCGTCTTCGCCGCGCGCGCTCTCGCGCCAGGGGCTCCTATAACGCACCGGCCGAGAGAGAAAGAGAGCGCGAAAGAGGAGCCGGCGGGGACTCCGCGCGCGCGCGCGGACGACGACGAGGACGAGCGCGCAGGGTTTCACCGCGAATCCGATCTCTCTCACTTCTCTTTATCATTACATTTTTATTCTTCACGGTCTTCCCGCCGCGTCTTCTTCTCTTTCTCCAACGTCTCTGTTTACCTTATCTTTGCTCCCGCCTCCCCGCCCCACCTTCGCTTCCTCTAGTCGGGAGATTCGATCCCTTCCTGCTACTTATCCTAAATCCCATAGACACGGTGTGTCTGCCCCGGAAATGTCGCGAGGCTGAATTACCGATGTCATTTTCGCGAGGCGATGTTTTCGTCGGGTCGAGTCAGACATGGAGAGACAACGAATCACTTTGGCGAGGTAGAGGTACTGAGTTCATTTCGCAGTAATTATATCGTAACGTAGCGACAGTCACAAGAACCAGTCGACGGGTGACGTTGGGTAAAAAAAAAAAGATTGATAAAAAAAAAGAATTGATATAGATTTACTAGGATAAATATACCAGAGCTTATTTTCCACAAGAATTTGCAGCGCGTGCTCCGATAACATTTTCGAGAGACGCCTCGCGACGTGTGCTATAAAGAAAAACAAGCCAACGACGAGGAAAGACACGCGCACACCGTGTGATAAGTAGCGAGTGTCTAATACGCCAGCGCTGCTAACGATCTGCCGCAAATTTCCGCACGTCCCCCGCGGAGAAATCGCGAGGCTAATTTACCGAGCTCATTTCACTTAATCCCGTGTGCATCTAGCATCAGTAGCAGCAGCAGCGGCGGTCGCCGCGTGGACGAACGACTCGGGCGAACAAGCCACGATAGAAAAAGAAAAGAAAAAAAGGAGAAAAATAAAAAACACGATTGATGCATCGTCCGATAAGTAACGAATGTGTGATACGCCAGAACTATCGACTATTAGCAATCCGCCGGTAGCGCGGGGCCGAAGCAACTGGTACCGGGCGGCGAGTTAACGCGAGCGAGCGATATATCTCAACCGCGGTGGAAGAGCGAGTACGAGAGAGAGCGAGAGACGGACGAATGCAAAAAAGGCGGGAGGCTCGCCCGGAGGTGAAGCCGGGTGTTTGCGCGCGCGCGCGCGCGTTCGCTCGCTCGCATTCGAGTTTACGTTCGCGTTTTAGCTTGCGGCGGGCCCGTTCGAGCGCGCGCGCGCGCGCGCGCTTGGAAAGAGCCCCCCAAGACTTTTCTGCTGCTGTCTTTCGTCTCACTCGGTGTCTCCCTTTTGCAGCGATGCGCCCAGAGTTCGTGTGTATATATGTATATAAAATATATAGATATATGTACGTATACAAACACGACAACGACGAGGATCCCGCCGACGAGGACGACGACGACGACGACGACGACGACGACGAAGACGAAGACGAGCCGAGCCAAACCGAGCAAGAGCCAAGCTCTCTGTGCAAAGTAAAGAGGAGCTGCGGCTGTTGGGTCGTTGGCCGCAACTCGCCGTGACCCAGTGCGAGCGCTAGGACATTGACTCTGCCATCGCCATCGCCATCCGCGATACCAACTTCCCTTCCCCCTCCCCCCGCACACAACGACGCCCCCCTCCCTCCTTCTCTTCCCCCCTTTCCTTCGCCGCGACTCACGTCCTCTTTCTCGCTCCTTCGGTCTGTCTCTCTTCCTCCCTCTCTCGCGCTCTCTCACTCTTTCTCTCTTTCTCCGTCGTTTTTTTCCTCTCTCCCTCTCTCTTTCTCTCTGCTTGCGCTCGCGCTCGCTCGCTCGCTGGTTCAGTCACTCTCCGCGGGCTTTCCTGCTCTGTTGCTGCTGCTGCTGCTGCTGCTGCTGCTGCCACCGCTGCCCGCGCTGCTTCTGCTACTCACTATATTCAGCACTCGCGGCGCGCTCCTGCCGAGTCTGTCTGTCCGAAGTGTTCTGCTTTTTTTATGGTCTCTTTTACTCGCGAATTCGAGAGAACAGCCTTTACTGTATTATATGTTCTTCTCGTTGGCGAGCGTCGTTCTTTCTTTCGTCGTCGTCGTCGTTTTTGTTTTTTTTTCTCTTCTCTTCCTTTTTTTTCTTCCTCGAATTCTTCGGCTAAACGGGTCGGCCCGGGCAATACTTTACGCTGCCTCCGCGCGCAGTGTTACTTATTCAGGCATTTGGCCGTGCGTTTTCGCTGAAATTCGATTAAAATTTAACCCTCATTAGCGCGTCACTTTGGGTGCGCACAAGGGTTACGTGTTGAGGGATCAATGTTAGCTAAGAGTGGCGTGGCTTTTGACGCTAATCGATCCCGACGAGCGACGAGGGCCACGGGACAATGTTGATCAGCTCGGGTTCAATTATGTCATACGTGCATCGCAAGTGATTTTATATTGTTTTCCAACGTCACGTTTATTTTAATTTCGTAATAAGTTTACCGTAGTTCCGGATGCTCTGAAATATAATTGAGACAATGAGACTCTACGCATACATATAAGCGAATAATATATTTGGCAATTCTTTGTGATATTGATAATAAAAAATTATGCCATCGAATCTTATCGGTAAATTTGTCTCTGCGTCACGAAACGACCGGTCGACGTGTGCGAAAATTGATTTAAAAAATGCATACTCGTCACGATAGCTTCTTTCCGGTTCATGAAAACTGTGTTCCACCGCTTAGCTCTGTGCGTCGCGCAGCGCGAGTCGGATCGGTAAATAAATTTAATTGATCTTCTTTCGCACTTCCCGAACAAAGTTATGACCCTCCGAATATACGAGTTCACCGGATGCGGCTCGGCTATCGGTACGAATTGGAAACGCTTTTTCCAACACGAGCAGCAGAAGGCGGATCGGTGCAGCTCGTGGCATCATCGTGCTCGGCGGCGGCACCGCAGGGAGATGCGCGCCGGCAGCTCGGTCGGATGGTCATGAACGTAAGAGAGGAGCGATCGTCGCGGGCGAGAAAGAAGGAGAGTAAAAAGAGAAAACGCGCGTCAGCGAGAAGGAGCGCGCGCGAACGAGCAAAGAGACAGAGGGAGAGAGACAGGAAGGGAGGACGAGAACGTGACGAGAGAGGCAAAGGAGGAGGAGGAAGAGTGGGAGGGAGAGTTGACCCGCGGCGCGTTCGCGTCGAACAGGAATCAAAGTCAGCTGACTCGGACGCGCGCGTCGCTTCGCCAGCTGGGAAAGCGTCAGTCGACGCGCGGCTTATCGAACATTATTGTGTTTATTGAATTTAATGCTTCAGCAACGAGACCCACAAATACAAACAGATTTCTCTTCGCGATACAAACAATATCGTGATTTATTCTCACGAATATAGTTATTAAAGTATCGAAAATAATAATTTAATCCAAAAATTGTATTCAATTTTTTTAACTCCGCGTGATAATAATAATTAAATGTTCCTGCTTTTTTATTATAGTTTTTTTTTTCTCAAAATTGATCGGCGAATGTCAAACCTAGAAATACTTCGAACAAAAGTTTGAGACGTCGAAAAGAAGAAAAAAAAAACGTCATCGTGTATGAATTTAAACTATCCACGCATCAAATGTCAGTCAGTGCGTGAGACCGCCAGAAGAAAAAAAAACGAAGAATACAAAAAAAAAACAGAACGGCACCTCAAAGAGCGAGGTAACGAAAACGAAGGAGAGAAAGAGAAAACTGTGAAGAGGGCCGAGAGCCGCGCGAGCATAACACACGAGTCGCTTGTTTTGATAATCAGATGCGCGACGGGGGCGTCTCTCGTGATAATTGAGCTTTCGCGTCACGTTCGGTGCTGGCGCAAGGCAGCCACGGTGCATGCAGCGAAGAAGAGGGACATCGAAGAAGAAGAAGGCGCGCGCAGAAGGAGACGAGGAAAAAGAAGAAGAAAGCATCGTGAATGCCGGTCTGCTCTAGCTACAAACCAAATGAGCGCCGAAAACACAGCCACCACTGTTAAGGAACGCCACGCGCAGCGTCGGAGATGAAATCGCGGTTTCATCTCGTGGGGTCCCCGGTCCTCGCACCTTTTCTTCCGCTCTTTCGGCCACCAATTGACCATTCGACCCTTGACTTCCCTTTGGGATGAAGGAGGGGGGAGGGGCGCCCGGAAAACGCGTCCAGCAAAAAAAATATATATACATCTTCCAATTTTTCCAGACACTTTTCGTGGAATCCGACGCCCATGACGACGACCACGACGACGACGACGACGACGACGACGACGACGACGGGGCACCCATCAAATCGGCGTTGCGCACATATAGCGGCGTGGAAGAGCGAGCGAGCCCTCGGCAATTCGGCGCACGTTCGCGGACGCCTCGCGCGCGCGCAGAGCCCTCGCGCTTCTTCCTGCTGCGGCTCTGTGTGGCCGGGCGAATGCGCGGCCACCGCCGCCGCCGGTGCTAACGCTTTGCTGGCCCTCGAATTGCCCATCAGAAGCAGCGGCAGCGGCAGCGGCTCGTGATACCGTTACGCTTATTTTTCGTAACGCCGTTGCCCCGCGGGGCCCTTCGATGGAAATGAAGGAAGAGGCGATGAATAATGGGAAAGCTGTGTGCGGGAATATTTATATCTATATATACATACATCTTTTTTTTTCGTTTTTTTTTCTATCGTCGTTTGAGGCAAAAAAAGACTTGGCAAAAAATGCCACGCATCCTGCGTCCTAGGAGAACGCGAGTCCAGGACCACCGGTCGGCCCGATACGACCGGCGTGTCCGCTGCTGCTTGTGGGGTGCGCTCGCTCTCTTCTGTCCCGTGTCCGGCGGCGGCATCGGGCGTCCGAGTTTTCTGCTCTGTGTATACAGCACGGACGGACGGACGGGCAGACGGACGGACAGACGCGCGCGGACCGAACGTGAAAGCATACGTACTCACCCACGCGACTTATTTTACCATTCCGCCTACGTTTTTTTGACTCTCTTCCCGGTATATTTTTCTCTGCGCTTCTGTCGTGCTATCGGGTTTTTCATCGCTCTTATTTTCCGCACGTTTTTTTTTTTTACTTTTTTTCCACCGGACAGAGCTGCATCCTCGGCAGCGACGCGCTTTGTATGGGGTCGCGGGAGCTACCGGGGTATTCGATTACGGCTATCGGGTTACCAAAGTGACGGGGGGATTCCGTTCCCGTCGGGGGTGCAGGGTTATCTGGCAAAATGTGACTCGTTCTTTTTTTTTTTGCGAAAGATTATTACTAGGTAATTTTTATTATTTCCTGTAACTTCATCGATCGATGACGTGATATCAATAAGATGTGCGAATAGAGATAGCTCTATGGGTCAAAGTCGATGTGGGAAAGATATATTCAAAGTGTCATATTAGACACTTCCCGACCGGAAGTGCCAGATCCAAAAATTTGGAAATAACCTCGAATAATAATGTTTTTTTTTACATCACATCAAGGCAACAAGATCAATGTTTTTCGTGATAAAATATACGATTCGAGAACGACAGCGTACGCTCTAAAAGCTGATATAAAAAAAAAAACAGGATTCGGCGAAAACGAGGTTTTTTCTTCGAATCTTTATCGAGATGTAACATTTTTAAATATTCATGGAAAGAAGCAGCCAACTCGTTTCATAAGTGTTACGAGTCCTGCGCACGAATATAGCATTTAGCCGGGACAGTGTCATTCTCCTCGATTTTTTTTTTTTCGTTTCGCACTTTTTTATTCTTCGTTGTCTCTTTTCGTGGCGTTCCCCAATTTCAAGTTTGACCAGCGGTCAAACGAGTTTACGGTGCGGGGGACGAGTAAAGCGCGACTCATCTCGCGTTCTGTCTCGCTTTTTTCGCGACGCATTCTCGCATTTTTTTTCTACCTCATTTCGCGGCGTTTTACATGCGGGCGAAGAGTCGCTGATAGTTTCTCGCGTCGTTGCTGCTGCTGCTGCTGCTGCTGCGCGACTGCGCCGAGCTCCATCCGCACGGGCTGACGCGACGGTGCGCGACTTCCCAGTGAACGCGTCGTCGGTGCCACGGTCAAGGCCCGGACCACAGCCGGAGCAGTCGGTGGTGTTCGTGAGGCCGCGCGCCCACCGCTGCCGTCGACGACGACGACGCCGATGACGAAGGCGAAGCCGACGACGTCGCTTCCCCCACTCTCGTCATCCACAGCGCCGGACTCAAGAATTTAGGTCAAAAAGTCACCGCTACGTGCGCGCGCGCGCGTATATGCGATAATCTTATGCCATTTGTCTCGCGCAACGAGCGCCGAAACGACGAGAAGGTGAAACGAGAAGGAGGAGATGATGGAAGAGGCGTCGTGGTATAACATCTCGCGCCGAGCCGAGCGAGGCTCTAAAGAGCTGCCCAAATGACTCGATTAAACAAGTCCGAAAGAAAAGAAAAAATATATATGTCCGAATGTATGTCGACGGTAACGCACAAGATTTTTTTTCTGTACTTCCGCAAACATTGGTTCGTCTTGTGTGAAAATTCGACGAAGAATTAACTCATACATAGTGGCAACGAATTACTCAAAAATAACTTCGGTAAATTAATATTTTGGTACATTATTTTACCAAAATAATTTATCGAAAATTTGAATACCTATCGGATCATCTGCGAGCAAATTTACATTTTGCCGCAAGTGCCACAAAAAAATTTGCCAAGAAAATTCGCTGATTTGAAACATTGGATATTATTTCTTCTCCTATCTACGAATATACGAATACGGAAACTAGTGTGGCAGATCCAGTTTCATAACCCACGCAATCTTAACAAAATCTGAATAAAAGAAACACTGTATCCACCTCCCTTTCTCGGTGACCGATTGCGCCTTCCACCGTGTCGGCTCGATACATCACCGAGAAAGTACACGAAAATTACCACCGACGCGGATATTACGTATAACACACACACACACACACACACCGCGTGCAGAAGGTAACACACGATACAGCCAGGGTGTGCGTAGCTTTTCGCGTGGATACTACCTAATTATTTGAATTGCAAATTCGCGCGCTCTGGGCAGCAGCGAGAAGCACACAGAAGCGGCGAACGAGCGCGCGTCAGCATAAGCGCGCAGCACAGCGCAAGGGGGAGTTGTGCACGAACGAAGTGGAGGAAGAAGAAGACGGTTCACGCAGTTACTGGGGCATTAGGCTCGGCGCACACAGCCGTTTCTGCCATATACACACTGCACGACTAACTATATGTATACATACGAATATACTATTTATACACGAATATATTATTATAGCCCGCAGTTCTCGTTCGACGCACCTTCGGGCGTTTCAGCGTTTTCAGAGTCAAGGAGCAGCGGCGGCAGCAGCATCAATCGATTCTTGGAAATCCGAGCGATGATCTCACTGATGTTAATGCTCTCTCGCGTTAACCTGGTTTCGATGCCGCGTCTCGATAGAGCCCGGCCCTTTCGATCGGCCCGAATCGGAAGTCCGGTGAATTCTAGGGTCGAAGATATTTATGCTCCTTATTTTTATGTCTATTTTTATCGTTCATTTTTATTTTTATTCAGCGAAAGGGCCGTGCGTCGAGTTACGTGGAACGTCATAGCGTATATTGAGAAGGTGTAGAATGCGGGTTGCTCCGTGGTGCAGCTCACGACACAGCTCGCGGCCCAGGCTCGCTCCGCGAGTTATACGTGACGTGACGGGAAGGGACGCGTCGCGCGGCCGCCGATAGAAGCAGGCACGCGGCTTCCATAATTATTCTAGCGGTGACTCGCGATCGTTTCTTGGCCAATAGGACTGTGGTTCTATGGGACATGGAGCCCCCTCGTGCGATCTGTCCCATCGTCTGGGTGTACGTACGAATGTACGGATGGCCACGCCTCGTGACCCAGACTTCCACATAACTGTTCTCGAAACATCGCCGCGCGCGCGGAGTACGCGAGCGTTTGTACGTAACGTCGTCGTCGTCGTCGTCGTCGTCGTCGTCGTCGTCGTCGTCGTCGTCGTCGTCGTCGTCGTCGTCGATGTGTTGTGAACTGCGATGCGACGAGCGAACTGCGCACGGACGAAGGAGTAGGTGAAGGTGCAACAAACGAAAGGATGACGAGAGACACGAAGAACGCGGGCTGGGAGTGAGATGTGCAGTGAAATGGAAATTAATTTTTTCCGGTACGCGATTATAACTAATAATTAGGGTTGACATGGAATTAGCGAGATCAGCATTGGCGATATATCGTCTTAGCTAGCGTGGACCCGAAAGTAAAAAAAAACCGGGAGAATTCGAGGGAGAAGAAGGACCTGAAATATACTTACGAAAGACATCGTGATTCACCTTGTGGATCGACGCGTAATCGTTCTCGTAATGTCCAATGCGTTGCCGTGACCGCGCGCCGAAGAATTCCCAGACCATGGATCATGTTGCACGGCGGAAATGCGAGAGTCCGGAAATTGGAGTCACGACATTTTTTATATCGACTTCTAACCTATACCATCGTTCTCAAGTCGCATATTCTACCCCTGAAAACACTGGTTACAACCCTTTTTTAGTTGATTTTGAAAAAAAATATTTTGGTCGAACAGTCTGTCAGAAATCGTAGATCTGGCCGCCGGGCCGAAAACCGCCTAAATCGGGGTCACGAAATTTATTTTTTCGAAATATCGACTTCTAACCTATACCATCGTTCTCAAGTCGCATATTCTACCCCTGAAAACACTGTTTACAATCCTTTTTTAGTTGATTTTGAAAAAAAATATTTTGGTCGAACAGTCTGTCAGAAATCGTAGATCTGGCCGCCGGGCCGAAAACCGCCTAAATCGGGGTCACGAAATTTATTTTTTCGAAATATCGACTTCTAACCTATACCATCGTTCTCAAGTCGCATATTCTACCCCTGAAAACACTGGTTAGAATCCTTTTTTAGTTGATTTTGAAAAAAAATATTTTGGTCGAACAGATTGTCAGAAATCATAGATCTGGCCGCCGGGTCGAAAACCGCCTAAATCGGGGTTACGAAATTTATTTTTTCAAAATATCGACTTCTAACCTATACCATCGTTCTCAAGTCGCATATTCTACCCCTGAAAACACTGGTTACAACCCTTTTTTAGTTGATTTTGAAAAAAAATATTTTGGTCGAACAGTCTGTCAGAAATCGTAGATCTGGCCGCCGGGCCGAAAACCGCCTAAATCGGGGTCACGAAATTTATTTTTTCGAAATATCGACTTCTAACCTATACCATCGTTCTCAAGTCGCATATTCTACCCCTGAAAACACTGGTTAGAATCCTTTTTTAGTTGATTTTGAAAAAAAATATTTTGGTCGAACAGATTGTCAGAAATCATAGATCTGGCCGCCGGGTCGAAAACCGCCTAAATCGGGGTTACGAAATTTATTTTTTCAAAATATCGACTTCTAATCTATACCATCGTTCTCAAGTCGCATATTCTACCCCTGAAAACACTGGTTACAACCCTTTTTCAGTAGGTTTTGAAAAAAAAAAAAGTTGGTCGAACAGTTTGTCAGAAATCGTAGATCTGGCCGCCGGGCCGAAAACCGCCCCGGCGAATTATCTAAAGTTCAAGACTCGCGCGCAAGACTCGCTGAATGACAATAGTGTCATTTTTTTCGTGCCCGAAAAACTTCTACGCTGCTGCGTTCTTATAAAGCTTTAAGAGGCTAAATCGAGGCCGCACGAATTTTTTTTTTTTTTTCAAATATCGACTTATTTGTGGAAAAAAATGTTCGATATCGTAAGTTTTCAAAGCTTTATTCGACGACAAATTTTCCGCTGATTTCGAAAAGCACCGTTGTTTGCCCAAAAAATAGAAAATTGGAGGCGAAAAACGCGTAAAATGATATTTCACTTTTTTCGAATTTTGTCACTTCACTAAAAATCGATGTGATTTTTATTTGATATGAATGGAAGCTGGATTTTCGTTTTACGTTCGGAAAAAACCTTTAAAGAAGAAAATGCTGTAAGGCGCAACGCAATATCTCGATTCTTCGCTCATTCGCAGAATTTTACAGTCGATCCTTAAAAATCGCAAATCGAGAACGGACGTGAAAAATACGAGGCTACCTCCGTCTCGTCTTCGCCGCGGCCGCATGAAAAGGGACATCGAACGAGCAGTCCATCATACGAATTCAAATGCCGCGTGAAGACACCGCGTCAGCCGAGGAATAAAGCGTTCGGGCCGCGGTCAGATTTTCCGTGGGTCAAGCTGCCGCCGCCGCCGTCGCCGCCGCGCACCACCGGCGTTTCGGGTTAAACTGCTGTTAGTCCGGAAAATCCACGGCGGCACTTGCGCCTCGTGCCTCTCCGTGGCCCGGCGTCAAGTAGAATAGAATGAAAGTGCACACGCGCCCACACGGCCGTCCGTCAAATTATCGCTTGAAAAATGAATGGAGCAGCCTCCTTCGGTCCTTTTTTTCTTCCCGCCGACGACGACGGACACACGACGATCCTTCATCGTTCCATTATGCCTGGAGTCCGGTTGCCCGATCGCGGGACACATGTAAAGTCCATTGACGGATCCTCGAGGACTGTGTGACGACCGGCGGTCGGTCGCGCGTGTGTCCAGCCTGCCGAGGATTAGCGAACGGGTGAAGAACGACGCTCGGACATACAAACGCGCGCGCGCGCGCGGCCTTTTTAGATCTGGACCGAACTCTTTCACTGTTTACACTCTATTTCCCCGAGCGCTCGGGGAGGCATCCCAGCGTCCCGGGGGCATCGCCTTGTCCATTCACGAGTCCGAGCTCGAGGCCCCGGGGGTCGGTCTCGCTGCTACAGCGAGACGCGCGCGCGCTCGAGGCGCCCGCGCCGACGCCGGGAAAACGCGCCCGAACCCCCGTGACGACAGCTGAATTCCTCGCGCCGATTGAACGCGACTAATTGGCAATTAAAAAGACGTTTCTCCTCGCTGGGTCTTACCAGCCGTCTCGGACAGACGTTCTCGGACGTTTTCTATGCGACGGCCACCATTATAACCTTTTGAGCTTTAAATCGTCGCGCGCACGTGGTCAGCGAGAGCGACGATCCACGAATATGCATCGCTGACTGCGCGCGCGCGGGATATGTGTATGTCACATCCGGAGCCGCGTGCGCATTGTCGAGCTGAACGTGCGTGCGCGGCAAGTTTCTCGTACATGTTCAGTGCGCAGACGCGTGTGCGCTTTGTACCCGGCGATGCATCGACAGTGTCCGAGAACTCGGACATCTGCATGTCTTCGATTTCTCAAGTCGCATAAATTCTGCCCCTGAAAACATTCAACCCTTTTTTTCGTTTATTTTGAACGAAAAAAAAAATAGAAAAAAAATAAATGTATGAAACGACGATAGCCTTCGAAACACAAACCAATTATTCGAAGCAATCACCAAATCAATATCACGTGTTTATTTCCACACCACCGAAGTGGCAACGATCCACAGATCCACTTCGTCTTTTTGCAGGCCCAGCGCATCCGGAAGGGGTTGGAACGATCCTCGAGCCACGCGCCCGCTGCTCGGGGCACGCGTCTCTCCTCCTCCCACTATATCGTTTTTTTTTTCTTCTCATCGTTCCTTTCATCGCGTGACGCATCGCGTAATATTTCTCAAAAGGGCCATATGGACCCGTCAAAAATCGAAGACACGCGTGCGCGCTTACGCAAGTCCCGCGTGACGTTGCATCGACGAGACTTCCGGGTTCGAGGATGCGGGATGGCACTGAAAATAAAAAAAGAAGAGAGACGAAAAAAAGGGCGAAAAAAAGGTTCGATGTGGACCGCGCGCGTTTTTCCCGGAAGAAATCGATCCTCAGCTGTAATAATGAATAAAAAATTCTGCGTCCGAAGACTCCGGCTGTCGGTGGATGCTGCCGTCGGTGATGCGTATATATACACGCTGCACGGTGGCGCGCCGACGCCGCCGCCGGTACCTTACACCGGGGGACCAGGAGGGGCGGTCGAGGTTGCTCGACTTCCTCGTCGGCTTCGTCTCCGCTGCTGCTCCTCGTTGTGCATGCAGTCTCGACGAGGGCGTGTCCGACGTTTTCCGCGCGCTCTCCGCTTCTCTCTTCACGTAGGATGACACAAAGGGAGCAGCTCGACGGTGCGCCGACGTTCGACGTATATCATGCACACATACACATACACACACCCAGTCCATACAACACACACGTCAAGACACACGTACTGTTTGCACTGTACCGCATCCTGTGGCCGAGGTTTTTCGTGAAAGATTCATCCGAAAAACGCGCGCGGTGAATCGCACCAGATGTCGTAACGCGACGTCGTAACGACGATAAACGCGCACGAATCGAGCACCCGATGTCAGGATCCCCTAGGCCATCGCACCCCATCTTATTTTACTTCTTTATTTCACATTTTTTCAAGTGCGCCGTTTTCTGCTCAAGTTTTTTTTCCGGAAACGACGGGAGAATGAGGGAAGCAATTTTTTTTTTCAGGCACGAGGTACACCGGAAGTGGCATAATCGAGAGCGCGGCCGCAGAAAGAGAGTGAAGAAAGGCGAGGGAAAGGTGGGGTGGGGGCGAAGGAAGGTGGAAGCGAGAGAGAGAGAAAGCGAGAGAAAGCAAAGGGTTGCGCTGTCTTGCGGAGTGGCAGCTGCTGTGCGAAGGCCCGGGACGCGTTTTTTTTTTTTTTTTTTTTTTTTCATTCTTTCTTTCCCCGGAGACAGCAGTGGGCAGGCGCGCACAGGAAGATGATCACAGCGCCGAGTGAAAGGGGTGAAAGGGCTCGCGAGATCTCGAAGACCTTTCTGTGTGCTCCGAGCGCCTCCCAGGATTCTCATTTTCGGTTAGTCGTGTTGTAGTGCACGCCAAACGTGCGCGCAGCGGTGGCGGCGGCGGTGGATGCCGGGTGAATCACCGGAGTCACGTGTCGCGTGCTGCACCGCAGGGCACGTGTCGTCGCGCTCGCGACTCGCACGCACCGCGCTCAATGAACACCGCGAAGATCTCCCGAAGATCTTGAGCGAGCTTAGATGGCGCCCGTGCAGCACAATGAGGGTCGTTGATGGAATTGGTCGGGATCGTACTCGGGAGTAGTCAGTTGATGTTTCGCCAAGTGTACGATAATGGTGGCTGATTTTTTTTTATCACACATTTTTTATCCTACCGTGCAGGAAAGTTCGAAACAATATTTGTAGTATTGATTACTGAAGTAAAAACTTTTTTTGTGGCACTGCTTCAATGGCAAAAGATGGTTTGGGATATTTTCGACGTCAATTAAATATGAATATTTAAAATTTGAATTTGAATTTGGACTTATTGCTTATTGCAATAAGAATATCATTATAGTACTTTGTGATACAAGGGCGAGAAAGCGGCCATTACGCGCGGAGGTTAGGAAGCGGCGCACTCGCCAAATCGAGTGCTACAACGACACGAGGCGAAGCCGAGTGTTGTTTGTAGCACGAGAGGAGGCGAGTGCACTGCTTCCTAACCTCCGCGGGACGGCCGCTTTGTCGCCCATGTATCACATATTACTTTTTGTAACGAATGTCAACGTGATGTCGCACATCTTCGTGCCTGCAAAGCGTGCGTGAGATCATCTTGTAGATAGTTTCACGCACGCCAATGTGTGCGTGAAGTAATGTAGATAACTTCACGCACCAGATGGCGTACGTGAAATTATCTACGTTGACATGAGCATAATACGCGATCTCACGCACGCTTTGCGGGCACGAAATGTGCGACATTACGTGCATGAGTTACAAAAAATATTTTTGTTGTTAGGTACAAAATAACAATATCACTTCGCCTACAAATTTCCTGGTGTAAAATGTCGCATCGAAACATCGTTGATGCTCCAAAAAAGCGCGAAGAGTGCAGCCAGCTCTCGCGTGGTCATCTTCCCAGAGGTGACGGCCGTCTCGTCGCGCACAGATAAAAAAAACCGGCAAGTGTCAACGCGACAATGCAGCCGCGACTGAAGCTCGAGTCTCCCCGTGAGGAGCAGCGCGCGACACGCGAAAGGAGACGATGGAGGAAACGACGTCGAAGCGTCGAAGTGAATTGAAGGTAGAGTCGCGTGAGGAAAGTACGAAGAAAAGAATGGCTGCCGCTGCTGCTGCTGCTGCGCGATGCGAGGAAGACGCATGAAGAGCGGGAGGTGGGAAGGGAGGAAGCACTCGTGACTCTCTTCGAGCGTCTAGTGTACAGCCCGGAGAACGCGGAAGAGGCTGAGAGACGTCGAGAGGGGGAGAGAGAGAAAGATATGCTGCTGCCGTAGCCGCTGCTGCTGCTGCTGGGTGGTATTGGTAACACGTAGCGTGGATACGTATGGAGAGTGCGCGTTGGGAGAAAAGAAGAGGAAGGGCCGAGGCGAAGGTGAGCAAAGAGGAGGCGAGAAACGCGAGGGATACACAAGAGGGAGGAGAGCGCGTATAGCGTGTGTCATGCCGCGGGGGGAGAGAGAGCGCGCGAGGAATCCCTTTCCGAGTAAGAGTGGGTTAAGGCCCAAGGTCCTGATGCCGGTCGTCGTGGCGAGTTCGCTCGGCGGCGGCGGCGATCGCGACCACCTCGAGACGCGACCATATACCCGGATACGCGAAGGATACGCCCGTGAAGTGGCCAACGAAGTGGCGGCGGATTGGAGCTCGTAAGAAGCAAGGGAAGAAGGGGAAGAAGCAGAAGGAGCAGAATGAGCAGAAGCTCGTTGGGACCGGAAAAGCAGCGGCGGAAAGCGCCGCAGCTTGTTCCACCTCGTCGTCGTCGACCTACAGACTCTTTATTTCACGCTGGTTCTTCGGTTACGATCTTTCTCTCTCCGTGCGCAACGCGGGCTGACATTACCTAACAGTACCCAACACCCCGCGGGCTCTGTCTGTATCGGTGCAAACTTGGATAGAGAACCAGCGGTTGCATTGAAACTGCTGCTGTTGCTGCTGCTGCTGCTGCTGCTGCTGCTGCTGCTGCTGCTGCTGCTGCTGCTGCTGCTGCTGCTGCTGCTGCTGCTGCTGCTGCTGCTGCTGCTGCTGCTGCTGCTGCTGCTGCTACTGCTGCTGCTGCTGCTGCCGCTGCTGCTGCTGCCGCTGCTGCTGCTAGACGGACGAACCAACCGACGCGAGTACACGTTAACCGCTACACGGTGGTTCCACGTGTGACCCTATAAAGCATAAAGCCTGCGGTCTGAACCTTCGAGGTACACTCCGCGCGCGCCTTATATAGGCCACACACCTTCGTGTGTACTCGGGAGCAAAATATATATACTTCGGGGTGTAACAGTTACCTGTCCACCGCCGGGCAAAACCTATAACGCGATGAGGCGCTCGAATGCACCGAGACCAAGACGTTTGTCTTACGTTTGCAGACGGAAATGTCTTTTTTCTCGTAAATTTGGTATCTTTCCTCTCGTCGATTTTTATTGGTAAAAAATCGAATCCAGGCGTTTTTTTGAATACTAGTTTGAGGCGGAAATTGGCAAACATTTTTTTAAAAATTAATCTCCTAAAATTTATCGACTCTCAGGTAAGTACATGATCGCATGATATACGGCACGAATAACGCACGATTATAACCCGTTCGTGGCTCAGGAATATAAATTTCGACCGGCGATATGTATAATTCCGGGATGTATCTTGACTTCCAGGTACTCGACCCAGAATGGTCGAAAAGTTCGAGTGGACTGTTAATGGGAGATGAACGAAAAAAATGTACCGTACGGTCATTCTAATTCGTGGCGTCTCGTTTGCTCCTCGTGTTACGTACTTATGATGTATCTCCTCCTCGAGGAGGAGGAGGAGGAGGAGGAGAAGGAGAGAGACGCGAATTGGTAGGACAACCACGCGTGATGCGTTCGCGGTGTATATGGGCCATTCCGGTTGGTGACTCGCACAAATCGCGGTCGCCTGTATCGTTCGGACTCCCGCGCTGATCGTATGGTTCGGCCTCTACCTTTAAGTACGTATATATACATAAGTACCCGATAGGCTTCTCTCGTGCAGAAAGAGGCAAAGTATCTCCCGGTCGCCGCTGCTGCCGCCGCTGATCGTGTTTCAGTGTGTGAATATACGTGCGTGTTCGTCTCTCTCGCTCTCTGTCGTGGCGACGACGTAGAGGAGGATCGAGAGAGGCTAACGTTGTGTGCGCCCGCCTCCCTCGAGATGGGCCCCGTTAGTCAGGGTGTCGCGGAGCCAGTTACCGTGTTACCGCAATTCAGGCCACAAAGTCAAAATACAGTTAGCTCGGCCGAGCCGCGTGTTCGACGCCGCCGCCGACGTCGAGTCGAGCCGAGCGCGAGCTCGCGGTCCGTATTGCCGAGCTCGCAACAAAAAAACGAAATCCTCGGAGCGCCAACGCGTCGGCAGATACCCGGGGAACCCGGAGAGAGGGGTGGACGAGAGGCAGGGGGAGGAGGAGGTTGAGGAGGATGAGGAGGATGAGGAAGACGAGATGCGAACAAAGAGAGAAATGAGCAGGCACGAGATCGCCTGCCCGAGACTCGACTATGACTCTTCGGCTCGAACCCCGTGTATCCTATAGACTCCTCTCGCGACTCGCATCCGCCTCCTCTCGCGTCTTTTCCTCTTCGGATGGAGGGGCCGAGAATATCCGAAGAACCCAATTTTGGCCTGGATGCACCGGGTTAGGAATTCTTATGTTGGAATCTTCGACTTCCGGTTCCACCGCGATGACGCAAGAGTTGGCGAATTCGGGAATGGATAGGAAAAGACGAGAGCCATGACTGTGAAAAGAAATGATGTCGTGCGGTTAATTGTTTGAGAAAATTCGCGTCAGGCTTTGGTTTAATTTTTCGTTTTTTAATAATATTTGGATGCAACTCATGTTTGCGTATTATGATGCTTTTTTGATTGGACGAGAAACCCAATTCAGACAGGACGCGCCAGGTCCGAATTAAATATGCATTCCCGAATTCTCACGGTGGAATCTCTGACTTCCGGTTCCGTGGGGGAATTCGCAACGCAGGAGGGGGAATCCTGGTGCATATACGGAAGAACAAGAAGAATATTCGGCACCTGTAAGTCGCACAGTGGTAGCACAGCTGATGGATGACTGCAAAGAAAAAATAATGTTGTGGTTAATTGTTTGCGAAATTCGTGTCAGGAGTTGATGAGGTTTTTTTTTCCACAATATTTCGTCGCAGCTTCGCCGTTTAATGTATTCCTCGCGCACGAGGGTCAAACTTATCCGCGCTGGGATCAGGCTGAATTTGCATTTGACGAATTCGAGCCAAACTCGTGCCGGTCGGGATTCGCATTCGCGTATGTCCGCGAAATAAAAATATCGCGTGGGAGCCTCGGCAGGAGTCAGTTTTTATCTCGAGTTTCTGCGTACGCATCACCGATGACTGGGCAGGCGAATCTTCCTCGGGACATCTTCCGGAATCAAAACAAAAAATTCCAAATTCATTCGACAGAATAACCCATATTATTACCGGCATAAATTATGTAATAAAAAAAAAAAGAAAAAAAATGCAGGTTTCCAAAATTCATGAGCTCCGAAAAAACGGGAAAATATTGGGTTCGATTACAGCTGATATTCCGAGCCCTTCATTAAATGAAGAAAAAAAAAGAAATAAAAAAACGTTTCGTTATCCTCATCTTCTCGTTCACACGCTCGGTTATTAGTCTTCTCTAAGACGTCGTGGTGCACGTCGCGTGTAAACCAGGAACCGGAATGAGAGAACAAACGAGCGAGAAAGGTGGTCGACGAGCAGACGCAGCGGGAGAAAGACCGAAAGACCGAGACCGAGGCTCGTCGTATAGGCTCTTTAAATCCCCGCCGGTGCGGTATACGTTCGGTACGTGATTTCTTCACGAGCGACTCCGAGATTGCAACACTACGTGCGCGGCCCGGCACCTAGCCGCTCGTTTATACCGAGTACCTAACACGCGCTGGGCATATACAGCTATATATATTCCCGAGAGTCCGAGCCCGAGACTTCTCTAGGGCATCCACGTGGATCTCGAGGATTTTGGGAGCAGAACGCGGGAAGGGCACATCGACACATCGACGTCGCTCATTGGCTCGTTTCCACCGTGTCTATTCTTCGAGTCTCTTCTCCTTTCTCCGCTCGTTCTTACCTCCCAGCGAGCCGCCTGAACTTCAGCTTCAGCCGCTCCTCCTCTGCTGCAAGTCCGACGATACTTTCGTCGTGTTCCTCCTCTCGTCGGTTCGTTACGGTGGAGCCAACGAAAAACGGGGGCGCCTGGCGCAATCGTGAAAGAGGTAAAGAGAAAGGGAGAAGGGAGCCGTGAAGCGGAGGACGAAGGAGACAAGGAAGTGGAGAGGCCGACGAAGAAGATGAAGGAGAAGAAGGAGACGAAGAAGAGGAGACAGCGAAGAAGCGAAGTAGGAAGACATACGCGACGCGTCGTGTCCCACGTGGCATTCCACTCCACGTCGTCAGCTCGTTTCTCGCGTACGTTTTACGCCTCCCAAGACTCTCTCGCGGTGTGTCTCACCGTTTCTTCTCCATCTTCCCATCTTTCTCCTCTTTTCTTCCTTCGGTCTCTTCGCTCTCGTCCTCTTATCTTCCGTCTTCTTCTTGTGCTGCTGCTGCTGCTGCTGCTGCTGCTGCTGCTGCTGCTGCTGCTGCTGCTGCTACTGCTGCTGCACCGAGGCCAACGCCCAATTCGCCAACCTACAGGATATATAATGTCCCACATGCGGATTGCGCGCGCCCGGCACCCGCGACGACATTGCGAGCGGTCCCCAGAGGGTGTGGACCAATCGCGACGCCCGGAGACGAGTCCACATCTATACGAGTGTGTCACCCATGTGGCATTCCTAGTGCGTGGCACCCAGCGCCTCGGCCTAGAACGCGAGGTATACGTACAATTGATTTTCATCGAGCCGGCGAGCGAGGACGCAGAGCTCGTACACCGCGTGTATACACACCGGGCAAGCCTCGCGGGAGGTTAACGACACTTTGGACTGTCGAAACTCGCGCTCGCGCACCGCGCGCTCGCGGCTGAATATTCGTTCGTGGCCGCTGGAGGCGCGTTAACGTGTCTCTGGGTGCGCGCGTGAATTCCAGGCCCGATAGGAGTCAGCTGGGTTAAATTGAGACACGGAAAAATTAGCAGTGACAAATTAGCGTTTATCGGGTCAGAGTCACTGACGTGTAGGTTGAGTCACGAAGAAAAATGATTTCTTCGGCTGACGAAAAGAAATGACGAAAAACACGCTGATTACTGGATCAGCAATTTGCGATTCGCAAATTATTTTGACAACGTGACGAAATATTTTTGGAGCCCAAGAAACAAATGCGTTCGTTGTCATGTTTTTTATTTACCCCGAATAAAAAGCATTTCTCCGTAACCCTACCAACTTATTTTCATTATACGAAGCCCTGTGATTAGTGATCACAACCTCTAATTTCGTTTTCATGATTCGTCCGTTCGGACAGTTTGAGTTTTTCCCTAATGATTATTGATAGTTCGATACGTCCGCCAGTTTCACTTTCGACTGTAATTCGACTGTACTGGCGTTGAAACGTTTTTATTTTTCACCGACGAGTCAATTCGGCGCCCACGAGGAGAATGCACACGAGTTTCGTGCTGCATATCTTTTCCTCTCTCTCGCTCTCACCGTTCGTGCACGTGTTCGTTAAATTCGTGCGTGAGTGCAGGAGCTCCGCCCGCCTTCCTGTTTCTACCCGGTCGGTGCATATGTATCGATTGTCCAGGCTCGTTCACCCTATTAGCGCGCTGCATACGTGTACGCGCCGGGTTCGGAGCACGTAAGTAAACGCGGTGCGCGCATTGCGCGGAGCGTTTAACGCACCTGCAGGTCTAGTCGCGCATGCGATAAGCGCGACGAGCATCGGCTGACCGGCTCTGACTTCGCCGAAGCGGAAAAAGGGACGACTGTTATTATCAAAGTGATAACAACGCTGTCACAAAAATGCGACACTACCTTTTTCCACCAAGACGACCGACCCAATACCAAACGCTATTTTTTTTTTATTTCATTTTTATTTCAATCACAGACCTCGCTATTTTTTTTCGCACGTAACGACGACCGAACTTTCAGAAAAAGGGACTGTTATTATCAAAACTATAAGAACGCCACCACAAAAATACGGCACTGCTTTTTTCTCGCCGAAACGACCGACCCAAAATCAATCGATATTTGTTGTTATTTTTATTTTTATTTCAATCACAGACCTCGTCATATATTTTTCGCGCGAATCGACGACAGAACCTTCGCCGGGCTTCTCCGCGTGCGCGCATGCGATGTCCATAAATTTAGCGCAACTTTCTCTTCGGACGTTTAGCACGCGCGCAGGCGCGGAATCACCGCGCGACCCGCGGCGATAGCCGCCACCTCGCGCGATGAAACGAACCGTTAAGCCCGATTCCGCCTTTGCCGTGTAGAACTTCTAATCGCCCTCTCGTCTCGTTGCTGCCCGGTGATAGATTCACCGCCGGGAGTTCCGAGCGGAAAATTGACGCGCAAAAGAACCCTCTCGTCGCGCCTTTCTCTCGGCGGCGATCTCCGAGCGGCGCGGACGAGACCGGAGACGCCTTTCTTCGTGACGCGCGGGGCTTTCTCGGTGCCGCGAGCGAGCGGCAATGAGGTTTCGCGCACCTGGACAAGTCGGTCGCGCCCCACGACGACGCGGAATGGATATGCCGGGATATCGCGACGCGTACTATATACGCTCGACCGATAGGTGCACAGAAGCGACTGGAGGCAAATCTGCGTGAAAGTATCCGGTTCGGTGCTATCGCGTACATAGGGCACAAACGGTAAAGTAAAAGACAATTTGCACGGAAAAAGAAACATGTGGTTGCGGCTCCAACCAACCCGCATGGCTTTTCGAACGACTGAATTCGTAGCTTGTGATGTCATAATCGTGTTCGGATGATCAGCGATGGAAGCAGACGTCAGCATTGATTAAAAATCCGCCCGTTTCGCGCTCCAAAAAAATTGTCTTGAAGTTATCTTCAGTTTTCATTTTCAAGACTCAATTTTGCATTGAAAAAATAAAAAATCTCTTGACGATTTTCAATGTATTATTTCACTCCAAAGAGAAATTGCAAAAAAATTGGATATTGAATTTTTCAACACTTTTTGATTCGGCAGCAGCTGGACAGCGATCTTTTTTTTTACTGAATGACATTTTATTCTGTGGACAAATTTGTCAGCATGTCCGTCGTCAATTAACTTATAGATAGGAAAGCACGGGGAGGGTTCGAAGTCAACGTTGCAAGTGCTTTCGTCTGTCTACCCGCAGCGAAGGAAAATGAGCACGCGGGCGAGTTCACTGCCGGGCTTTACAATCTACTGTATTTATATACACACATATATGTACGAACATATACTACAAATGTGTGTCTATACATACAGCCGAGTGTACGGTACACACGTACCTTGACACTGTGCCAGTTTCGCTAGGCCGAGGAACTCTCGATGGTCGAACGCGCAGCGAGCAGCGCGTTGAGGCCGCGCGCGCGCGCGATCTCGTTCACTCTTCTAATCGAGAATGGACGCGCATTCACGTTCGCGCTCGCGACTCGCCCCGCGGCTGCGCCGTTCTCCAGAATGGCACGATCTCGATTTGACTTTCCTCTTTCACTCTCGCGAAATCCCGGCGTCTCGTGCATTCGCGACTAGACCGAGACTTGCAATACTCGGAGTGCAGACGACGTGTGCGCTGCGATCGACTCGCGTTGCATTCACGTGTGTTTCGCGATCGCGAAAGTTTTCGTGACGTTGACGTTTCGATAACATAGCATTCGTCGAATTTATTTGGAAACATTGCCTTGTTGACTACTTGTTAGCAAAGCCTTGTTAATTATTCACAATCGTGCGGCTGTCCGTATCATTACCGACGTCAGTCGCAAAATGTATCTCTTGCAAAGACAACAAATTTGAACCGATTTTTCGTCCGGTCAGTGTCGTCGGATTGAAAAGAAATCGCACGAGATACGTAACTGAATTTCGCGTAAGAGCCGCGCGCGCCGATAGGGTTCAAGGGCGCCTCGGGTACGTGACCGCGAGCACGTCCACGTCACTCGCGGAGGCGCCCGAGCGATAAAAAAATGTCCGACTTGTACGACCGGACAAAGACGTACATTTTTCTTGCTAATAATACTTCGACAATAAAAATATTAACACGTCGTACTAGCATTATTATTATCATTATTACTTCAGTGTATAGCCGGAAAAAAACTTGTTGCGAGGATAAACAGCATCATCGACATTTCCCGCAATTGTGTTCACTGCTCTTTTTGTGACTGTCAAGAATACGGAATTAAAAAAAATCCTCGAGTCCTGTGACGTCGAACTCGATGGTTTCGTTTCGACGATGATTAGTCGTCGATGTCGAACGCTCGGAGAGCGCATAGTCGGCACATAGTCGCGTCTACACGACAGTGCATCACGGGGGAACGAGCGAGAGGAAGGAAGGAAATAGCGACCATCAAAGCTGAGCACGCGGTCGCCACAACGATTTCACTTTCCCCGGAGTGCACCGGGTGGTGCAGTCGTGGGGGCCGGTGCGCGCTTCATCGTTTCTCCCCCGTTCTACACACACACATAATAAGCATAGATCCACACACACACACACACACACACACACACACACACACAGACAAACAACACACAAACACACGAAAGCACACAGACTGACTCGATGCGGCTTCCCTCGTGGGGTTTTTTTATACCTCTATTTTTTTCTCTTTTTCACCTTCTCTTCACCATCAACTTAGCGCAGCCTGCAACAAGCCGGTGGCTCTCGCGAGAGAAGGGAAAGTGAAACTATCACGAGCGAGAGGTCCGTGAGAGTCAGGAGAGAGAGCTTGAAACGAGACGTCGCTATGTATACACCGTCAAAAAGTCGCTCGTCTCTTCTATTTTCTCATCGCTTAAACATTGTTCGCCGGCGAAGCGCGCCGCAAATCTTCGGTCGAATCTCTCTCGCGGTTGTCGTGTCTCTCCTCTCGCGTCGCGGTGTCTTCTTCTTTCCCCGATCGCGGCGAAGACGTCGCGTCACCCGGAGTTTCTCCGCAAGTCGTGCGTCGCCGACAATCCCCGGAGTCTCCCAAACAACAACAAAAAAATGAAGAAAATAATGTAAGAAAGAAAAATATACTTAATAGCTAGAAAGTCGTCGCGCGTTGACGCGCGGTTGATCCTTTTATTTGCCGGGCGTCGATAAATCATATACCCACTGCAATTATCCTCTCACTCAGAAATACCAACAAGTCGTTCGCCGAAGCGATCGAATGAATGCCCGGCGGGGGGAGGGGGGGGGGGGGAATCTCGCATTTCCAGTCGAGCTCGATCTGCGGAATAACGATCTCTCGGAATTACGATTATAACGTGATTATCGAGCGCGCTCGTCGATTTTCCTGGGCAATGACCATACCCCCCCCCCCCCCAACCCCTCCTCCAGACCCGGGAGGCTCGCAAAATCGCAAGTTCGCCGCTCGGCTGACGACATAGGCGAATGATTATTCGTGACTCTCTAACGTCTCTGTTCGCGATTACGTTTTTCGCGCGGCCCCTAATTATGATGTTTGTCGATTTTTTTTTCTTCACCGATAAAATGAAAAATATAATTCATTGTCCGAAAAGCGTGGAGAGCGCCGCGGCGGCGATGCCGGAGGTGCCCGAGGTGCTGCTCGAGTCGCGCGCGTCGAGGCTCCGCGAGACCGCGCGGCTCGGGCTCCGCGGAGCCGGGTGAGCCCGAAGAGTCGGGTCAACGCACCTAACCTAACGAGGAGAGCCGAGAGCGCGGCGACGGCGACGGCGGCGGCGGCGGCGGCGTCGAGGCGCGAGTCAGGCCTATCTATCTGCCTCTTTTGCCTCTGCCCGAGCTCTCGGCTCGAACCGCGCGCGAGAGTCGCTCTTGCCTTCTGCCTACCTACCTACCTACCCACCTACCTACTTATCGTCACTTATTCAAAGCGCTGCTCGCTTCAAGGTGCTGCGCTCTCCTCTCGCGGCTCGCTCGCTCTTTTCGTCTGCCTCTTCTGTATACCAGTCGTACCGAAGAGGAACGTTTGTGCGTACACGACGGACAGAGACAACCGTCGAATCGGCAGGCAGCCAGCCCTCGGGGCCCCCGCGCGCGGTCCATCGGAAGGTTGAGAGACGCCTCTCCGCCTTCTGATGAATTCGCATGCCAAAAATGCCGCGTTAAACGGCTGAAACGACGAGCCCCCCGAGGAGGACGACCATCGACGCGAGTCCCTCTCGAGATCTGTGACACGAGATTTCGGATTCACAGCCCGATTTGTTCGCTTTGCATATTCGCTCGATGGTTGGTTTTATCTTGTAAATCTACGTTTTTGTGCTTTTGATTGTACGTTTGTTGGGATTTGATGGAATTAACATCGAGCCCTCGGACTATTAAACGAGAAGCCGCAGGGATAGAATTCTGTGACACGGAATTGCGGATTCACAAACGAATCTATTACCGATTCGTTAGCGACCTGGCGCCGCACATTCGCGAATCTGTCGAGATCCGTGACGCGAGATATTCGAGGTCTATTCGAATATATATTCCAAACACCAACCCGAGAGCTTCCCACACTCCTGGTGATTTGCATAATATTCACCAGTCGTAGTATCCACACTCGCGATTCTTTATCCCAAGTGTCAATCGGCGCTTTTCCCGGTATTCGAGCGTTACTTCTGGTTATAAATTCGTCGATTCGACGGAATTTTGGGTGGCAAATTGCCGGGGCAGATCGGAGCACCCGAAATCGCTCCAGGACGGCTGCGCGCGCGCCTGCGCGTTGCCCGGCTATATATTTACCGATAATAACTGAAATTCCCGATCGCGCCTCCGGGACGCCGATGCTCGATTTTACACTACACCGGGTATCGCACTGTGTGCACGGAGGCGGCAAATAAGCGAGACAGCTCGAATCGGTATCGATCGGTATCGATCGATATCGCGATCGGTATCCGATCGGCGCAACACATCAGCGCCTCTTCAGCCGCCGAGCGGACGCGCCGAGTGGAACCTCCGCGTCACATAAATTATATTCCGTTCGCGAAAGATCGGTATAGAAGCGCCCAGGACGTTTCGTGTGTGTTGCGCAAACCTAACTAATGATCCGACACCGTGAACAGTGCACGAGCTCGCGCGACCGCAAAAGATCCGATCGTATAGCGCAGCAGCAGCAGCAGCAGCAGCAACAGCAACAGCAACAGCAACAGCAACAGCAGCCGACGGGAGCGGCGCACCGTGTGTGTTGTTGCGACAAGACGTGGCCTTAGTCTCTGCCCAGCGCGCCAGACGGGAAGAGAAGTTTCTTTATCTCATTTCGGAGCGCGAATTCTCTTCGCTCCTTATTTTCGGCTGTTTTATTTTTATTTTTTATTCATCTTTTATTTTCATACATCTCACACTTTTGTTCGATGTCCGACGCTCGATGTTCGCTACAATAATAAATGAAATAAAGAAACTCTCAAAATGAAACGTAAAAATAAAGGAATTTGATTCGGCAACATTTTTGCATTCCGGCCTCTTGACACTCTTATCTCTATTTTTAGTCTCTCGTGGAATAACCGGATTGGGAGCTTTTTATTTCCGCGAGCATCGAGGAAGGACTTTGAGTCACACCTGTAATAATAATAACAACGACAACAGCGATAATAATAATACAAATAATCGAACACAGGAATAGCCACGATTATATCGGTTAAATAAAACATTTTTAATCGAGAGGTCTCGCGGGTATACGTCGCTTACGCTTGCGCTATACGTGTAATACGGGGCTCACTCTGCTATCCGTCTGATGTCCGTGCGTGAGTGAATGAGCCGAAATGATTGTCGCAGGCCCCGCACGACGACCCGCGGCCGTGTATCTGTACACGATAGTCGTGTGTATACGTATCAATGGGTTCGTTGTACGGAGGAGTCGAAAATTCGTCGGGTGCGCTGCCGCCGCGCTGCGGCTGCCGGCGCGTCGGTCCGTCTCTCTCTCTTTCTTTCTCTCTCGCTCGCTCGGCGTTTCCGCGACGTCTCTGTCCCTCTTTCGTTCTTGCGAAGCGCCAGCGCAAGGCCCCCCGAGAGCTGCTGCTGCTGCTGCTGCTGCTGCTGCCGCTGCCTTCGTCGGTATGGAATTGTCGACGACGGCGACGACGACGACGGCGACGACGACGACGACCACGAAGTCGCGCGGGGCACACACAGAGCAGGAACAGCAACAGCAACAGCAGCGGCAGCAGGGTGAACGTCCGACCTAGAGGCTTCGCGGTGCTCTCGTTGGTTGCGTCGTCTTGCGCGGCCGAGAGCAATACCGCGAGCAGAGCAGCAGCAGCAGCAGCAGCACTGAGTTCGTCTCCTCCCATCTCTCCTCCTCTTCTTCGTTCCGCCGCGGCCTCTTCTCTCTCGCTCCCTCTTTCACTCTGGAAGAGAAATATATATATATATATATATGGCTATATATCTGTGCATCTCTCTTTCACTCTGTCTCGCTTATTCTCACCGCATTACAAAGTCGACGCTGCTCGAATCGCGCGCTCCTTCTCCGGCTATTATATCACCATTGTTGTATCACCGGTATTTTCTACATCGTCGGCCGCTCGCGCGTCCCCCGCGAGTTTCGCTAGCGCGCCCGAGCAAACGTTCGGCATAATCGCGACGACGCTCGCAGCGCAGTTTTGGCCCGAATCAAAGCCGCGGCTGACGTGGAATGTGATTTATAGCGTCGGCTGACGAACGAAGAAGGAGGTTAAGTCGAGGGCCGACTATGCTGAGTGGGTCTTTAATTCCGATGCGATTTTTTTTTATGAAAAAAGCGCGACTTTTTGCCGGCTGTAAAATGTGGAGGTGAATGTTTGTCTAATGTTTACTTATGGTTTCTTTTTTAGAATTTCCGATAAAAATAAACGGTAAAAAGATCATTTTGTGCTCAGTTGGAAAATAGGAATTTAAATTTCGAAACAATTTAGTATATCAACGTTTCATCTATTTTGTATTTCAATTTCAAGCGCCGAGCCGCGAAATCGACCTCCGACGCTGAGCGATTCTCCGAGCTGAAACACATTTGAATAAACAACGAAACAACCGTGATCGTAATCTCGATCTCGATCGTCCATCGAAACCGTCGCTTAACTGACATTTTCGCGCCGCCAGCGGATCAGTCCGGAATACACTTAACGGTGCGTAATTATCGAGCCACATAATTGCACCTTGCGGACACGGCACGCAAGCTTCGTTCGCCGATATAGCTGACAAATGAGCAAGAAAACTCGTCGATATTTATATTCCGAAAAAAAAAAAAAAAAAAAAAAAAAAAGCGTGATCGTACAATTTCGTTCGATATAATGGAGTCCCCCGAGAGCGCGAGTCCTTGGAATAATAAGTAACAACAGTGTGTGCATACAATATCTCCAGCGATTAGTAATCTATTCCGGAGCATTTAACACTTGTTCGACTATGAGTTCTCCCTGTCTCTCTCTCTCTCTCTCTCTCTCTCTGTCTCTCTCTCACTCTGGCGCTCTGTGCGCGACGCGAGCCAGAGCAGAGCTCAATCCCCGTCGCTGCTGTCACGACGCGACGCGCGCGAGGGCGACCGAGCGCTATTATTTCGCTGCGCGCGAAGAGAGATGAAAGACGGCGGCGAGGGCGGTGGGGCACGGTAGTAAATTAACTCTCGGGTGTCCGCGAGCACCAATTACCGGCGAGCGAGCGCGCTGCGAGATCCTCGAGAATAACGCAAAACGAGGGAGAGACGTCACGAGCTCGCGGGACACACAGGATAGACACTGCACAAAGCTCAGAGCAATTACAATAATTGAATCAGATATTGTGTCGGCTCGGCTGTCGTGACAACACGACAATGTATGAGCGAACGGTAATCGCGGAATTGAAAAAAAAAAAAGAAAAAAAAATAATAAACGAGCAAAAAAAATTAACATAGATATCTCATTGATAACGGAGTTTTTGATCGAAATCGTTTAATTTTATACATATATATTATACTTTTAATCGCAACCGTTTCTCGTAGTCACCGTTAATTAATCTACGATTTACTGCGCGCGCAGTCCGGATCTCGCGCTTGCGCTCCGGGCGCTTCGAGAGCGTCGCCGCGCGGTCGAGTGTTGACGTGTGGCCAAGCGGATCAGCGCTGCTTCGAGAGCGCGAGAGCGGATCGTCCGCACGAGACTGCCGAGCCGTGTATTCGCGATGCATGGGTACGGCAGTCAGACGGTGTGCGTAGCTGTGTTATGGTTAGGTCAGGGAGCGAGAGAGTGAGAGAGAGAGAGAGAGAGAGAGAAATTGTGCGGCAAAAGTTTGCGCTCTCCACGCACATCATCGGCGCAATCGCGGCCCCGACGACTCCGTAGTCGAGCGGCCCAGCTTTGCTAGCACCCAGCGCTCGTCCGCTGTGTGCCCTCTACCCTATCCTCCGCCTCCTCCTCGTCGTATATTTTCGCATCCTTCGTTCCCGCTGCTTTATTTATCCGTCCTCCTCCACCCTCGAACCTCGCTTCCTCTTCCTCCGCGCTCGATCCTCGTGTGCTTCTTCATTGTGCGCGTGTATATGATATGAGGCATTCTGCGGCTTATCGACAGGGACCCTCGTATTATTTCGTTCGCCAAAAATGTTAATTTCTCCAAAAGTATGTCAAGGATTTTTTCCTGTAATTGTATTTAAAATTTTGTGGGTAAGAATAACATTGTTGAGGTCATACCGGAAATAAGCGTCAATTTAGAATCTTAATTAAAAATGTTTTTAGTTAATAGCTAAGAAAAAAATAGAATGAAAATATTTCTGAAGTCGAAGCGAAGAATTTAAGTGAAGCTAATATATGTTTTTTTTAATCCCGTAGATAAGCCGTGGAATGTCCCATATACGCGTGGTATGTTCATTCCTCTTTGCTTCTTCATTACTCATTTTCCATAATCGACTCGCTTCCTTCTTCCTTCATTTGCACGTTCGCATATCATCAGGATTCTCCGGCATTATCCATGCAACGCGTATTTTACCCATCATCCACATGTCAGGCAGATATCGAAAACCCTGCGCGCGCCTTTTACGTCAGAGTCGCGACCTCGCGTCTCACATCAGTCACTGCAACGGGCAGACACCGAGCGGTATATCCAGGCTTCCGTGGCGTTTTCGCAATGTCAGCCTATTTCATCGATACGCACGGCGCACATTTCGTGCAATCCCCTTAACCCGCCCTGCAACTCTTTTCGCGTTGGATCACAGTCGAAGGTCATCCATTAGCGCGTCGTTGATTCGGCTTCTCTGGGAATCAGGACGAAAATTGTTCGATGAATCGATACACCCAATATTCCGATGATTGATGGCCAAATCATTTCTGAGACTGTGTGTGTAAGTCGCTCTTATATTATTTAACCGTAGCTATTTCGCGCGCGTGTCCAATCGTACGTGACGCGTGTAAGCGTCATGGCTATTATGCAACGCTACGACTGCATGTTTTATATTGTAATTTTATTTATTGGCACTCGAGTATATTCGTCGGGCAAGGTCGATCGCCGGTGATTTATATCCGGAATCGCGGATCGTCAAGTGGTCGCTCCACGTGACTTTTACTGCTTGGTCCTGTATATATTCGTGAACTGTAAAATCCTGTGTCTTCCGATGTAAAATATAAGACACGCTGCACAGGCGCGAGAAGATGAAGAAAAAGAGAAATAAAAAAAATATATAGTCTCGCGAGCGCCGATCGACCGCGCGCCCGCTGGGTGGATCCGAGGCCCCCAGCAGCATTCTAGAATCATGAGCGACGAGCTTAGAAACGCGCGGGGGGCCCGTAGGACGCGGCTATGGATCGCCTGTTGCGCAAACCTTCCGCTTCTTCGTCTTCTTCTGCTCTCTTCGTTCCTCCGATCGTCGGCTGCTTGCACAATCCGAGCCGCGTGCGTTGTACGCGCCTTCTTGCAGCAGCTCCGCGCGCAGCGCATCCGACCAGGCGTTTAGTGACATTGCCTCTCTCGTCGCTATGTACGAGAAAGACCGGGCGGGAAGAAGGTTAAGAAACTTGAGATGGGAAAAAATTATTGCGGCCGAATTACGGCAAGAGACAACTGTGAATTCCGAGCAAACTCGGATTTGGTTCCAATAACTCGAGCGTGACAAATAAAAAAAGTAACTGGAATTACGCCATTCACGTATTTTTTGTAACAAACGCAATTAGATAAATAGATATTTAAACTGATAAAATAATATTCCAACATTTTTTTTTAATTACGAAACAGTTTATACTTTCTAATTTTTTATAAATATTAGGAATAATGGTTAGCTCTTGCATTTTTTGCTGACAAAAAACGAGGAAAATGATATTTTCCCTTGCGATTATAGCATTTTTTTTCGATTTCGTGGGATTTGAAAGCCCTATCCGATGGCAAATTTCTCGCTAATTCTGAAAAGCAATGTTGTTTGCCCGAAAAATAGAAAATTCGAGGAGAAAAAAGCAAAAATTGATTTTTTTTCTGATAAACTGCCAAATATCGCAATATTACCAACGTATACTGCCGGTCCCCCCCCCCCCCCCCCAAAAAAAAGGTTAACAAAAAAACCTGCAATCAACAATCACCACAGAACAATTACATATAGCAGCATCGACCGGAGATGCGAACAAACCGCGCGGTAATGAATGAAAGTTTCGCCGCCGCGCGTATCTCATATCTCCGGGCAATTTGTAAAATGATTGTCGGTAATCAATCAGCTGCGCCCGAGAGCGCGCGGCCGTGTGTGCTACCAGCTGTCAGTACGTCAATCTCTCGCGGGCGCTCGCAACAAGTGCGCTCTCCTCTAGCGCTACGGAGCATAATATTCATTCAGCAACCACGGCGCGTTCCACGCGTCCGCTGTTCATTGATTTTTTTTTTCTTTTCTTATTCTTTTTCTCTCTTTCCCTCGAAGTCAAATTCGCGCGCAATCTCGATTCGAGGAAGATATCCAAACTCGATATCTCCCGTCCGGGCGTTCGAGCAGCAAATGGTGAGCAGCAGCGGAGGCACTGCGCGAGAGCTCGGACGGCTACTCGCTCGCTAGCCGAGCACTCGAGGCGCTCGATGACCTTCGTCGTTGGACGTTCGCGGGAAACGAGCTCGCGGCATCCCTCCAATCGACGTGGGATATACTCGCGCGCGCGCGCGCGCGATCGCTGCCCGGACGGGGAACCGTCGAGTCCGTTCACCTTTTATCCCAGTAACACGGCGTCGCGAGCGCGAGCGCTCGAGCTCGCTCGCGCGCGCGCGCGCACGCGCACCCGGCTGTAAGTACGAACCGGGCGCGCAGAGAACGCGGCGCAGCTATACCGAACGTACAGCAAGAGCGCGAGGGACACAAACTACACAAACTGCATGCGGCTCGCGCCCGCGCGGCCGCTCGCAGTGCGAGAAGCGATACACACAGTGCTCGCTCCTCACGGCTTCTCCTTCTTCCTGCCTTCTCCTCCTCCTCCTCCTCCCCCCACTTCTTCGTCTCCCGCTTCTCTTTCGCTGCCGCGTTGCTCTGCTCCGTCTCTTCTCTCGGTTCACCCGAAGCCAGTGCTTTATTTGTAACGTGTTCGGGACGCCGGGTTGTCTCTCTTTCGTTTCCCGTGTCTCTATCTCTCCGCGCGCTCTCTCTCTCTCACTCCCTCTCATTCTCTTCCTCTCGCTCGCTCCCGCGCGTGCGCGCTCGACGGAATCGCGCGGCGCGCAAGCGCCGCAGCGAGCTGTATATCCACAGCCGGTAGGTATCGACCGTCGATTCCTCTTCCTCTCTCGCTCTCTCGCGGCCCCGGCGGTTGCGCCGCCGCTCCCCGTGTATATTATACGACGTAAGAGCGAGACGGCGGGGACGGGGACGACGACGACAACGACGACGCCCGGGCACCCACAGCCACCCTCTTCGCTTCGGCTCCGCGCGCTCGACAAACGCTGCGCGCCGTCGTCTCGCGGCTAATGCTCAGAGGTTCTCAAGCGTCAATTTGTCAGCGCGCTACGATTTATGAATACTTACGGCGAAACTGCGCGCGTCGACGCGCAGAGGCGAAGACTTTATCCGGCGCTACCGGGAGATGCCGGTGTTTGGCGTTACGGTTGCCGGGGTTTTGAGGGGTTGTGTGTGTGAACATTTTTATTCGGCGTGGAAGTTGGTGGGACGAAGAAACGGGGATTCGATGGACTACAATTTTTTTATTTAATGTTTGTTTATATATTTATTGAGCTAAGTATTCAGTTTATAGTAGGTTCAATTTTAGTTTTTAGTGTAAATAAACAAAACAAATCAAGCAGAAAAAAACCCAAAGCCGTTTGCACAGCTCCCTCGATAATCTCAAACATACACGAACAATATTATTATCATCATGCGCCACTCAATGGAAATGCAAAGCTTCGGTATCGCAACACGAGCGGTTTAGTCGATATCCCTTCAATAAAGCGTCGAGGACTGCGCGCGACGAGTGCCCAATCCCTGTTCCCGTCTCTCTCACTCGCGATCCCTGCGAGCCAACAGAGGGATTAAATCGAGTGTCTGGCCAGTCTCCGCTGGCCAGCAGGGGGACACGAGGCGGACACGAGGCCCTATACAAATTCTCGTTTATAATAGTTCGTAGGTATCTTCACGCGCCTATATAGGTATATTTGTACCTACACGAGCGATTGCCAGGTCCTTCGGGGGGTCTCAGTCCTGATCCCCTCAGCATTGTTGTACGACAGTGAAATCGCGCCCAAGCCAAAGTCCCGAGAGCCATCGCGGATCCCCGACGCTTTTTGTTTCAACTCGTCGCTCTCGTAGCTCGTCGTCGGGCGTCTCGCTTTACGGGCGAAGCTAATAACGAAAACCATGAGGCGAAATTATTCGTCGCCCGCCATTGTACGAGTGCGGTGGGCCGCATCTCTAATCCTTTCGGTCTCGCCCTGCGAGCGCCCTATGCGACGCCCATGCGCTGGCCGCTTTCCCTGAACGCGCGCCCAATAAACCCTTTCGGGCTACCCTTTCGCGCGGCACCGAAAATATATCTCCGTAGTAAATTTCACGGCGCCGGTGAATTGTAAATTACGACGTGTACATTCTGCGGCGAGAGCGGAAGCCAGCCTCGCGGTCGAGATTTGCCTGTTTGGCAAATTGATCGAAGACCCCACCGAGACTTCTGTTGATACAGCAGCGCCGCGACCGGTTGATGTATTTATGACTCCTGTCCGAGAAAACGACCAACACAATGTGCGCCCGAACCGAAACGAGAAAACTCGCTGAGTTTCGCGAAATCGTCGTATTTCACGTTCGCGCGGACCTGGAAATTCGACGCGACGTTTCGCAAGTCACTCGACAGGATAAATGGATTTGGCGTGGAGATGAACTATTCTTGTTGTTGAACTCGATACTCACAAATGGTCGTTAATGGTGATAAACGTGAATAATTGTCGCTGGATGTTGACAAACCTAGAACGTCATTGATGTTGATAAACACAAGTTGCGAGTCGTTATTGAACTTGATAATCGCAAATTGTCATTGATCGTGACAAGCGTAAGCCCCGAGTCGTTCCTGAACTTGATAATCTCAGATTGTCATTGATCTTGATAAATATACTACAACGACATTCGTTACCGCCGGTGTTTTTGTTTACATCGCGTTTACAGCTACGAAATAAAAGCATAACGCAAAACCAGACCTCACAGTACAAATACATATATACGGTACGTACATATACATTATCAAATTTTTCCGCACAGCTTTTTGCGCTTGACAAACTTCGTCGTGTCAGTTCACAGCGGACGGACGAAGTTTTCCGAGCGATTACGCAAAACCCGACCGCTGAAACGAAACGCCGGCCGATTAGTTAATGAGTTTTTCTTATCGAACGCCCGACGTCGGCGTTTAGATACGAACCGTCGCCGCGCAGTGAGCGTACTTGTCGCCCGAAGGAAATGACGCGTGTACCCTCGGCATCGGTGATGACCAGGGGGAGAGACGCACAGACACAGACTCGCATCGCGACGAGGACTAATAATGATGGCCCAGTGTGTCGCTACCGCAGACGCTAATAACACACAACTCGTGTATACGCAGTCCGGAATTTCGTTGAACAAGCGCGCGAGCGTCATTATTGTATTAGTGGGAGCGAGGAACGAGTGCGCGATTATCGCAAAGTGAAATTCACCACGTTGCATCGGAACCCGCGCGCGCGCGCGAACTCGACGTGGAAGAGCCGAGGCAATAGAAAGTTCGTGTACACGATCATCGTTACACAGACGAGAATTTTTCGTGACTCACTGGATCGCGATTCTGCGTAACAGTTTTCGCGATTACTATAGTAAAATAATGATAATAATTGTAGTAAGAAGGATGATGATGATTATGATGATAATCATAATAGTAATAAGTCCGAACGTAACAGACGGCATTCCAATGGCGATAATGACCCGCATTTATGTAAGCGAAAAATTTTCGTTGTAATTTTCGTCGATGAACGAGGCAAATTAAGTAATATTATAGAAAACTGTCCCCGGAGCGACAGACGACGCGACTCATTGACAGAATCGAGAGAATCGTGAGGAGTGGAAGAACCAGAAAAACGAGACTTGCCCATTGACCTCGCTGTGCGCGCTGCGCGGTCGTAAAATTTCGTCGGGAGAAATGCTTTCGCCGCTCTGTGTGTATTACAAGAAACACGACGAAGACGACTGCTAGGGAGGGGGAGAGGGGGGGGAGAGAAAAAGAGAAAAAAAAAACTTAAAACCCAGGAGAAATAGGTTTTTCGGTGAGCAGTAAAGCGACCGAGCGCGCGGTTTATTGGACCATTGCAGGGGGGACTTTTTCGAGTCCGGCGAGTGCGTCTTAATTTTTATTTCTCCCATTTGCGAAATGACAAATGAAGCGCGCCGAGAAAAAGGAAAAACGTGGGACGCAAAAATAAGGACGCGATGACCCGCACCGAAAAACCCGCGTGAATTGCCCGCAGTTTCGACGCGCGATTTGCGAGCTTCTTATAAAATGTCCGGTCCAAGAGTGCGGTGCCCTTTTTGGGCGATTTTTTGGGTTTATTGTACACAGGTGTCGTGCGCCCCGAAGTTCCCCAATAATGCAACAGATAATTATGGGATTTTTGCTTCCGCACTGAAGTCGAAATTTCCGGCACGGAAAAAAAAAAAAAAGAAAAAAAAAAACGACCGTGATAATTCGCAACATCGACGATTCCGTTGATTCTCTTCGTCACCAGGAGAAACTCGGAATGTTTGTTTGTTTTCCAAAAAAGTAGAGTGTGTGTCACGAGCGCACGAGCGTGTTGCTCAATGCACGCGTGGCTGCCTGAAAAGCCGCGCGCGAGCGAATAACGACTCCCGCGTGTGGGCAGAATATGCGTCAGCCGAATCTGCGCGATTTGCGAGAAACGTCCACGTGGCCGTGTGCGTCGAGCCTCTCCGACGACTTTCGCATATACTTTCGAGGAAGTGAACGCTCGGCCGTGATAAAAAAAAACGTCCAATCAACATCAACGCGCAACTTCATTATAATTTTTTTTTTTCACGCTGCTCCCCGAACGAAAGTGTTCGATGCCGGGTAAACATCGCGTCAGATATTGACTTTCTCATTGATGATAAACCGTTACTCATCGAAAACCTAAACGAAACAACATTTTTTGGCCTCGATCCGCGAACTAGATTGGCGTCTCTATATAGATTTCCGTACTCTTGATAAACTCGATCGGATCTTTTCACTCGGTAATTGCGGGGTAAAATAATGTTCACCTGATATTTATGGAGATAACATTATTTTTACCCTATAATTATGGAATAAAATTATCTTCACTCGCAATAATTACACAATAAAATAATTTTCACTCGGTACTAATAGAGCAAAATGATGTCCACTCAATAATCGTAGAATAAAATTATTTTCACCCAGCGATTTCACGGAAACAGACTCCCCTCAATAATAATAATTCCCTCAATAATCGTGCCGCCCACAAAGCATTCATCGATATATACACCCAATCGCCGCGGTTCGTCGCAAAAATCAACGCGCATTGCCAAGAGCGCGCGCCATCCCCACCCCCGCGCGCGACGCGATTCTCGAACTTTTCGTAGCCCCCACCCCGAGGGATAACGCGTGCGTGCGTTCGCTCGCTCGCGCCTCCAACGGAGCCGCGAGAGATTTTCCGATCCCCTCCAGGCGCGCATACGAGGTGTTCGAATGGCATGGTGAGCGCGCTGTGCTCACCTGGCCGCGGCGTACCACCTCCGCGTGTAACACGCCGCGGGCTTGCGGGGCATGCACGCGGGGTGGTTGTTCGCGTGGTGTATACCCATGCGGAGCCTCTCCGATCTCTCTCTTCCTCTCGCCGGTCTCTTTCGCTCTCTCACACTCACCGTCTCTCTCCCTCTCTCTCTCTCTCTCTCTCTTTCTCTCTCTCTCTCTCTCACTCTCTCACTCTCCCTCTCTCTGTCTCTCTCGTTCGCGCGCGCCGTGGGCCGCTCGGGCGCTCGGTTGCCGCCGCCGCCGCCGCTGGTTCGCTCGTTCGGTTGGTCGCGTGGCCGGGGAAATTTTCCGAAAGCTCCTTCCGCCGATTCCGGTGTAGCCGTCGGGGTCGTCCAATCGGCTGCGGCGCCGCGCCACGTGGTGGGGGTCGGCCGAGACTTAAGCGAGGCCACTCGCCGTGAGCTGTCAGAGCTCTGTGGGGCACGGTCACGCGCACAGCAGCTAGTTTAGTTTCCGGTATCTCTCCACGCTCTACACGGTTCGACTTTGCCGCGCACCGTGTCGTCCGTACACTACGCACCGATCGTAGCTCTGAGTCGCGATTACCCGTGAATTTTCCATTCGCAACTCTCGCTTTCCAATTCGAAAAAAAAAAATAATAATACTTCGAGTTCACGTAATTTCGCCGAAGCAAATTCTTCGTGACTTCGGTTTTGCGGTATCGAACCGAGGAAGGAAACAAAAAGTCGAGTGTCGAGATCTTTGGAATTCGCAGGATTCGCCGAGGAAGAGGACGATTCGTACGAGTTTAAAAAAATAAGAGGTACTTTGCAGAGATACTTGACTATCTACTCGAAGACTCTTTCGCACTCAAAACGAAAACACGCTGCACATACACACAGCACACATCCACGCTCACACACGACAGAGAAAACACGTCTGTTAAGATGGCTCGACAGCTCGACCCGACCGGACTCTACTGAGTAATCGATCTTTCTCCAGGATCCATTGCCGCAGGTGTCGTCGACCGCGCCGATCGCACCGATCGTACCGAGAGAGCCCCGGCACAGCGTCAGCTGCGAATCTCTGCGCGCTACGTGCTCCCGAAAAGTGTTGTTGAAAACTTCAGTCGTCATCATGGTGGGCGGAGGTCTCGATCCGACTGGTCTCTACTGAAGTGTCATCACCGCGATTTTGCACCGGGCTAATCGCTTGCCCCATCGACTTCACGGTTTTTTCTTGCCGATCGATCGTACGACGCGCTAATCATTCGCCATGGACGTACTCGATCCCACCGGACAGTACTGAACGTTGCCGGAAGGAAGGAGAACGGGGGAAAAAAAATCGGCACCGATCGCCGGTTTCCCAACGGCTGTCACCGAGCGTCCAAAGCGGAAGTGAGAAGTCGCGAAGGCCTCAAGGTCGCGCGCCATGGCCGGAGTACTCGATCCCACCGGTCAATACTGAGGAGAGGTCCGGGCGAGGCGGACCGAAGAAGCCGCGGAGGACTCGGCCGATAAGCGGCGTGGAGACACGACGCGGCAAAACGAATAAGAAGCAGAAGCGCTGGCGGCGCGGGACTCGCGGAGCAGCGGCCGGCGGGGCAGGAAGGGGAGGACGAGGAGGCGGAGAACGCGCTACCGCGACGCCGGTGCCGCTTCTGGCAGGTGCAACAGCGAGCTCGACGTCGTCGTTCGTTATCGTCGGCCCGGAAGCATGGCTAAAGCGAATTCGCACGTGAGAGGCCGGGAGGAGACGTCGTCGTCGAATCTTCGAAGATCCGCTTGGAGTATTCACATTCGCAAGGGCAGACATTCCGCGCGAGCGCGGACCCAACAGCTTCCGTCGACGTCGTCGATTCAACGTTGTTTTCGTCAATGAAAGACGCGCATCGGACCTGGAAGCCCCGCCGACTTCACTGCCTACGATTGAGGTAAGAATGAGTTTCGTTTGGTTGTGGAGTTTGGAGCTGATTTTTCCCTCGAAATTACACGATTCCGTCTTCTGTCATTCGAAAATGAAAAAAGAACCTATTTTATTAATCGAAAATGCAATACGTCACATTGCGAGTGTAAATTGGCAAAAATAGCGTAATTTGTCGAGCGACGATTGGGACGACAGACACACGGAGCTCGAGTGCGGAGCTCCGTTCGCACACGAATAATCGCGACATAGTCGGAGGCCTGCGGTCGTTCGTTGATCCCGAAAATCGTCGTCCGCGTTGAGTTAGTGTTTTAGTCACGAGTTTGCGAGGTCTCTCGCTCATCGCAACAAAGACGCCGGTGTGACGACGGGAAGAGTAAAAAAAATTGCTACGGCAATATATATATTTTTTTTTATCGTAAATTGCAATTTGCAAGACCTCAATTTCTTTGTTAAAAAAAATCACCGACCCGGGTAATCAGAGGCTCGAGCGCGTCATTCGCACTCTAAGGTTCGCGATATCGACGGCCCGTTCGTTGATCCCGAAAAATCATCGTCCCCGTTTAATAGCGAATCTACGAGACTCCCGTTCGTTCGTTGATCCCGAAAAATCATCGGCCCCGTTTGATCGCGAATCGACGAGACTCCCGCCAGCCGCTAAGCGCCGGGGTGGCCGGTGATTCGCTGACCCGCGCGTGAGACCGGGCGTTAATTTGCGGGGGACGAGGCGCCCCCCTCTCCTCCCCACTACTCCGCTCAGCCGCGAGGAAGAGACAGGGAGAAGCACGGAAGTCGGGGACAGATTTTGCCGCACGCGTTACGTCACACTCTCGGCTCGTATCTCTTTCTTCTTCCGTCTCTCGTTTATTCTCCATACCTTCGTTTTGTTCTTTCTTCTTTGTACGTGTGTGTGTGTGTGTTTTTTGTTCACTCTTTTCGCGCGCTCCTCGGCCGCCGTGTGCTTTATTCAATCCGCAGACTTTTGCCGAAGCCACGTCCGCGCGCACGTATTCTCCGTCTCGCGCGCGCGCGCGCGCGCGGTCGCGCGTCTCACTCGCGTCTGCGCTCACACGACCGCGGAAGCATAATGCATTCCTCCGCGGCGATTACCTCGTAGTAGCCGCAACGCGAGAATTAAAGGCTTCGCCTACCGCGCGCGCGGAACTCTCGAAAAGTATTGCCTGAATTTCATCAGTCGCATATAAACAAAAAAAAAGAAAAAAAAAACGTTTCGGTAAAAAATGTTATACGCCGCGCGATTCGTGGCCTTACCGCGAGTGTCCGCCTAATTACGCCTTAATTAATTCGGCTTATAAGCTCGTTCTCGTGAGCAAACCGGGAGAATCGCGCGCGCGCGACTATACGTCGAGTCCACCTTATAGACCTCGGTGAGAGCGCACAGCTCGCCGCCCCCCACCCCCCCCCCCCCCCCACACGCGTATTTCCACCTTAATTCTCATCTATCCTGAATTTCTCAAAAATGTTCCCTCAATTTCGTCACCCATAAACGAAAAAAAAAAGAAATAAAAACAGACTAAAAAAATGTTGCCAGCCGACGAAGTCGTCGCGAGCGGCTGCTTAATTGGACCCTAATTAGTCCTAGAGAGTCCTGGTCTCGCGCTCGCGCTCGCGACATAGAAACCGCGAGAGAGAAAAATCGCGCGTCGGGAGTGCGGATGAGACGCCGCGATGAGGTGAGCACAGGTGAATCGCCCCCGATCTCTCCGATCGCCTGAAAAACACACACACAAGTCTTTCTAATGCACACACATATATACAATGTATATACAATATATGTACATAGAATGCAGCCACTGTATATATACAAGGTATACACTTGTTGTTCGTACAGTAAATGCGTGTATGTAAGCGTAAAGAGGCTCTCGTAAAGGCGCACGGAATTAGTCTCGGTTCCATGGGAAAGACAAGACCCCGATATGTACTGTGTATAGTGCGTACAGTGGTGATGGTTCCGTCTCTCCCTCTGTCTTTCTCTCTCTATCTCTCTCTCGCTCGCCTCTTGACGTTAACCGTAGGCCCCGTGCGCACCGCGCCAGAAGCACCAGGAGCCAGTAGCAGCCACAGCGAGCCGGCGAGCGAGCGACCGAGAGCGAGAGAACGAGCGGCTGGTATATATGAGAGCAAGAGCTGCGGAGGCCTCCTCGGGTCTCCTCACATGGCCGGGTTCATTGACACCAACCTGCGAGTTTTGGGCATTGGTACTGTCTCACTCGCACCACCGGCACCGACTTCCCTCCACGGCGCCTCCTCCTCGCACCGCTGCTGCTGCCGCTTCTGCTGCTGCTGCTGCTGCTGCTGCTGCTGCTGCTGCCTCGACGACGAGGACGACGACGACGACGACGACGATCGTCGGTTCGTTGGTTCGTTCGTTCGTTCGCAACTGCCCACCGAGGCGGCTCGGGCGGCTCTCTCGGTTTTCTCCCGCCCAACCGAAACTGCCGGTTAGCTCTTCTCCCTTCCTCATCGCGTTGATCTTTCCTCGCCTCGGTTATCGTCGTCTCCCTCCTCGTTGGCGGATCGTGAATTTTCCCGGAAATCGAGGTCTCGCCGCGTCTTCGCGTTAAAACAAAAATGTATCGCTCGGATACTCAAATCGCGTGTGAAATAAATCGTGGCAAATTAATACGAGAATTTCGTTGTACAATTCGCGTGATTATTTATTTTTTTTTTCTTTTTTTTTTTCTGTTGTTGCGTCGAGCCATTGGGCCCACGCGATTTTACACAATACACGCGATAGTTTTTCATGAATAAAAATCGCCGTATGCAACGGCGCGAGAGATAAATTCGAGCGATTCACCGCGTCTGCTGCTGATTCGCGCGGGACGCTTTTTCCTCGTTTTTTTTTTAACGATCACTCTTTTTAATTATCGTCGCCGTGTTCCAACATTGAAACATCGCATTCGTTACGCCGCTCGCTCGCGGAGCGTTGTGCGCTCCCAGCGCGAAGATTCTCTCATCACGCGAGAAAATTGCGTCAAGTGGCGCGGGAGACAGAGAAAGAGGGAGGGAGCGAGGGAGAGAGTCGCGTGTATACGAAGAGCCGAGGAACGATCGCTACTAAAGCTGTTGCTGCGCGCGGTGCTGCTGGTGGCGGCGCGACAGCGTCGCGAGCGACGGAGAGAGTGGGAGAGGAATAGACTGGGAAAGAGAGAGACAGAGAGCGCGGAACAGACGGAGAGAGGGAGAGAGAGAGAGAGAAAGATAAAACCCGGGAGAGAGATTGCTGCGTGACCTAGGACAACATACCGCGCGACCTGCATGCCAATCGTCTCTCTCGCTTTTCCTCTCCTCGCTTCACTCTCGCAAGATTTCTCTCTCCCTCTCTCTCTCTCTCTCTTCGTATCTCGCATTACTGCACCGCACTGCTGAACCAGCGGCCACCGGCTCGAGAATCTCCGGCAATCGCGTTCGCGCGCGAACGCGTTTATCTCGCTCTCTTATCCTCCCGCGTATCCAAATACATCACGCGCAATGGTCCGTGGGTGATGTACATTTCTCACGTTGTTCTCAATTGCCCCGGTGCATGTGGTTCTATATGCGTTCCAGCATGTGTCAACTACTTCTATTTCCCTTCCTCCTTCTCTTCCTCATTGGATACGACGAAGACTCGACGAATCTCGATGAATCTCGACGAACCTCAACGAATCTCGATGAATCTCGCCGAATCTCGATGAATCTCGCCGAATCTCGTCGAATCTCGACGAACCTCGACGAACCTCGACGAATCTCGACGAATCTCGATGAATCTCGCCGAATTTCGACAAATCTCCACGAATCTCGACGAATCTCGACGAATCTCGTCGAATCTCGACGAATCTCAACGCAAGGGAGTCCGGAGCTTTAGTAAACGCAATGCGAGACGAATTGTACACGTTCGCTGTGCACGAGGCTCGCAGTGCGACACGCAACGCGATGAACGGCAGCATCTTTCTCGCGGTGTGACGTCGATGAGCGTCGTCGTCGATGCGACGTCGAATCGCGTCGGGTCGACGCGGGAGACGAGCTGTCGACCGACGACGAGAGCAGTTGCAACAGGTTCTCGCTATATACACACAGGTTGGGTATATATATCGCGCGCCCGAAACGCGCCTCGGCATCTATCGCGCATACCAATCGCGAATTACAGATTTCGATTCGGTATTACGAACGTGAGCGTGACGCGAACTCGGGGAGCTCGTCACACGCGCGCGCGCGCGCGGCAGGTACACACGAACAGCGAGCGATCGCCGCACGATCGAGCGACTCGAGGCGGCTGCCGCGCGAAGCTGGTTTCGGACTTGACTCCTCGAGCCCCGTCGCAGTCGTCGTCATCGCTGTCGTCCTGCTCCCCCACCACACATTACGGTTGTATCTCATCGCCGGTTGCCGGAGAGTTTCTGTCAAAAAACTAAGTCATACTTTATTTGGTTCGTTCGTCAACGAGCCGATACCGCGTGCCCGGCTCGAGACGCTCCGAGCATTGAGTGTCTCGCTTTGTCGTAGCATTGAAATATATTTGCCGTCCTCGTCGCGTTCTGCCCGCGTTCTGTGTACTTTTTGTACACCTTCGCATCCTGGCGCGTCGCCGTGTCTCTTTCTTTCATTCAGTGGCACGGATCGGTTTCTCTCGCTTCTCCGTCTTTCCCGCCTCGTTTTGTTTCCCGTTTCGTAACTCGTAGAAAGCACCGATGCAGACCTAGGACGCATAGTCACTGTTCAAGTCGAGCCATTTTTTTTCTTCTTTGTTGCGTCTCATTCACGTTGATTGATTCAAATAATCGAAAACGGCGGGCATTCTCGCGTCCGTCTCGAATTCCCGCACGTCAAATCCCGTCTTCCACGTGGACACACAGCGGTGGAGGGGGAAATATCGATACGTGGATCGACGCGCTCGTAGCAGGGCCTCGCACCGAATGTATCGTCCGACGCGTCTCACTGTTTCTCTAGCGTGTTTCTCGGCTCGGGCATCTGTGACGCTTGAAATTGGAATAAGAGAGAAAGGGAGAGAGTGAGTTGAGTCGAGGGACGACTCACTCTCGTGGCCCGAGAGGCGAAAGTGTTTAAATCTCTACGCTTTGTCAGCCTCTTATCAGTCACAGCGATGATATATCTTCACGGACGAAATGAAATCTCATCCTTCGAACGAATCCGATTAGCAATGAACATTGGCATTAAATTACATCAAATATTTTCAGTCAGAATATTTGCGGGCCTTCCATCAGGGGACTCACGATGATTTTATAATTCGCAAGAAATCAAAGCATTTTTTATTCCATTTTTTTTTTTTCAATTTTAGAAAAACCTCGAATTTTTTTGCGAATTCGTCTCGCGAACTCGCCGCAACGTCGAAACCATTTTTTATTCATAAAACCGTCTCAGTGACTCCGGGCACGAAATTTGGGGTTCATCCGCGGGCAGATTGCCGAGGATTCTTTCCGCGTCACGCGGCTCGTCCGCCGCTCATCGTCCTTCTAAGTCTCTCTCGGTCTTGTCTCCTATCTCGCTCGCGCTCGCAGCATCCGACGGCCGACGTCGCTAGGGGTTCTCGCTCCTTTTTTTTTGGCGCTTCTCCGGCGTGGGTTTTTTTTCCCCGGCGGCAGACAACCACCGGGCGACGGCGAGGCCCAAGTGGACGGCGGTGCCGGCCGCGCGATACACACGACGAGGTTCGAGGTTCGTTCACCTCGTCGTCTAGGCTCGAGGCTCGCGGCGCTCTGCGGTCCTATAGGAGAGCCACAATCGCCGTCGTCGGTTCTTCGTCTCTGTCTACGCCGTCGCCGTCGACCGGAGTATAGAGCAGCGTAACCCAGAGACTTCGGTGTACAGAGCGCACGGAAAACACTCCGCAAGCTGTTTCTGCCTCCACGTCGCGAGCGTCCCGTCCACGAGGATCGCGCACGAAAAAAAGCCTCGGCCACAATTTAATTTCACATTCCAGGGATTCCCGGTTCTCGGGCCATGTGAATATTATAACCGTGTCGCCGCACGGTGATCCTTTATCCCTCTCGTACCTCGTCCACCCAGGAGGGCTACACCAATTCTCGTCCCCTGAGGGTCCGACACACGTGGGATGCTTCCAAACCCATCTTATAGTTTTATTGTACGCACAGGAAACCCGCCAACAAATATCCAGTCCTTGGCTCCCTTTATATAAAAAGGCTGATTCAGGACTCAACGTTTGTGTATTTTCTCACCTCAGGCGCAGCAAGCAAATATTTCGTACTTCAATCTTGAAACGGCTGAACTAGTCATATTTACTAATAGCAAATTTGTTGTTTTGGCGGACGGTACAAAATTTGTTTATTCGTTTAAATGAATTAAGTCATTTTATTCAAATCCTCAGTAGGACAGAGTGCAGTTATAGAAAACAAGAACACAAATTACAGTTCTGATTAATTTGCTAAAAACTAGATAGATTTAGTTTTCAAGACTCAGTCTCTATATTTATTCCCACTTCATCCCGCAACATTTTTCTTCGTCCTTCAATCTCTTCAATAAAGTCCGCGATCTCAGCCAACGTCTTTAAAATTACAAATTGTAACGTCTTGCAAATTCGTTAATCCCGGACAGTCCGGAAAAAAAAATTCCACTTATCCGAGTAAATTAATTGAGTCGTCGGGAATAAAATCCTCGGGTCAAAGGGCAACAATAATCCCCTTGCGGATGATACACTCTGCGGCGTTGGGACGTTACGTTGCGGCAGCGAAGCATAGCAAGTACCTCATACACAAACACACACACGCACGTGAAGTACGTGCAGTGCTGTAATGATACCGAGAGGCTCGCGGACCGGAGAGTGCGGATAGTCCTGCGGCGGGGCGACGGAGGACGCGGGCGAGGGAGCTAGTTTCTAGTTTCTAGCCGGCGCATAAAGCCAGTTGCCGCGCGTCTAGCGCACATCGAACGTGTGTATGCACGTTAGATGTGCAGCAGCAGCAACAGCAACAGCAACAGCGGCAGCAGCAGCAGCAGCAGCATCGAAGGTCTCGCCGCGAGCGCAGCGCCTGGGCTATCGCGAGAGAGCGAGCGCACAGTGTATAATGCCAACCAGTGGCATTTACCAGCGTCAGCGTGGCGACCACTGGCTGCTGCTGCTGCTGCCGCCGATGCCGCTGCTCGTCCTGTGACGACCACGACGACGACGACGAGACCACCTTTGCTCGCCGCGCGGGTATCGCGAACGATACCGCGAGAGATGCAGCCGAGATTCAGCGTAAAGTCTCGCGATCACCGACGTGACGAAGCGATCGCGCGAGGAGCTACGCTGATCCTCGCGAAAGTTTCATCGCTTCGACCTTCTGCTTTGATGGCGCGCGCGCGCGCGAGCGAGCGAGCGAGTCGACGAGCAGCGCGCATCTTCGCAACGAGCGACGACCCGAGCCGCGACCCCTCGTAAAATAGCACACGGCTCCGGCAGTCACGCTTCTTTTGTATGACTTGACAAAAACATTTTCCCGATTTTTATGTTTTCTTTGTCGTGGATGGTAAAATTAATCGCTGAATCGTTTGTTGATGTTTTTTTTTCTCCCGAGGAAGCGGTGAGATCGATTCGATTGGTGCGAAGAAACAATTAATTTATTGTCGGCCGTGATTATTGTGTGTGACTTGAAAATATATTGTCGGTTTTTCTAAGATTTATTTTCGTGTATTGAGAATAAGTGATGATAAAAAAAAATGGAAAACATTTTTTACATGTCTCTTTTAATTTCCGAGACACAAAAAAAAATTCGATAAAGCCGTCGCATCGAGGATGCTTGATCGATAGAATCGCTCGTCGTCGTCGTCGCGGCTGCAAACTACCAGCAGCCGAGGAGTCGCGCGCGCTCTCGAGGTCTCGCAATCTTCGTGAGCAGTCGATTTAGCGAGGTCTCCGCGCTGCCGCCGATGCTGCAGCGGAGGGGAAATCGTGCATCGACCAACGTTGCGACGGCTCGCGGCTCCCTCGGGCTCCTCGGGGAAAATCCGTGTCATCCTTCAAGGACAACAGGTGCCTCGCGCTCGTGCCGTCTGCATCTATTCCAGTCTTCGACACTTCAATTTTGACTTTCACGGGTATCAATCACGCGCGGTATCAAAATAAACATCCTCGCTCCTTTTTCGCTGCGCCACTTTTTTTTCGCTTATCGCTAAAAATAAGACACCGTGCAGCTTCCGGCGAGTCCGGATGATTCAGCCTCTTTGTCCCTCGGTCCACAGGCAGGACGACTCATCCTCATTCAAGAAAAAAAATACAGTTCTCGGACGCTAATTTTTCGATACTAAATGAACGACCGCGATGTCAATACGACCCCGATTTTTCGTAACAAAAAAAATCGAAGCTTCTCGAGGGTTTCGAAGGGGGAGGCGCAGGCGCCGCTATCTCGGGCAGCAGCAGCAGCAGCAGCAGCCCGAGATCGCGGCAGCAGCGGCGGCTGAGTCGCCGGCGTCGGTGGTGAGCGGATCGCCTTGACGAGAAAATCACGTGGCCACCGTCAGCGCGGGAAATGACTCGTTATATAAACTAATGATTATCCAAGTGGTATATAATACCGTACGACGGTGTCGCGTATATACATGGATATATATATATATTTATGCACGTATATCTCGGCTGCATTGCTTTTGCCTCTAATCCAATGAGTCCGTCGGAGGTCAAGCCGCGCGAACGTGGAACCTCGCGCAGACAGACGGACCGACGAACGGACCGTCGCGCGCGGACAGACGGACGGACGATCCGGTCGCGCGACGGCGGTGGGTAACGTACTCCGCGATCGGAGCGCGGATCGAGAGTCGATACACTCGCACACACTCGCGATACATAAATGCTGCCGTCCACTTATTGCGCCTGCGCACGTGAGTTCACCCACACGCAAGACGGGGTCCGCCTGGATGCAAGCGAAAAATGCAAAGCGCAGACTCGGCGAGCGAGAGAGAACAAGACGCGGATAACAGCAGACGCGGCGAGACCTCCCCTCTCCGCGGGGGGGGGGGCTTCGTGATTATTTATACACACGCCTCCGCCGCCGCTACGACTATCGGTATCGGTAACGGCTCGACTCGAGCTACATCGAGGAGAATAAAAAAAAACGCATACACATAACAACGTTGAGCTGAGAAGACGAAAAAAAAAGACTTCGCGCTTTAGCGGTGTAATGACGGACATTGAAGACGAAAAAAAAAAAATGAAGATGAAAAAAAAAAACGTGACGAAGGATTCTCGCAATAGGATGCATTAAACTTTGGTTGCGACAATGATAATCGTTTCGCAACGACCGACGACGACCGCCGCGACGACAGCGACGGCGGCGCGGCGACGCGATAAATTTAATGAACTCTATGACTCGCGCGCGTCAGTCGGCACATAATACAGCAACAGTTACAACTCCTGTTATAGCCGCAACGCGTCGTCGTCTTGTCTTGTCTTGTCTTCCCGATGAATGAAAATTCAATAACGGTAGATTATTACACCGCGCGGAGAGGATGATGGAGAGCAGCTCATTGTGCGCTCCTTGGGTGCGGAAGGAAAATGTCGAGTTTATCGAACGCGATATTTATTCCGTGCGTGAGCGCCGCGAGAAAGACGCGGCGGAAAAAAAAACACAGTGATGCGCTTCAGAGCGAAAAAAAAGGAAAAAACAAAAAATAAAATCCGAGTCTTATCTGCTCCCAGGACCCGAGGGGGAAAAACCCGCGCCGAGAGCAGATGAGCGAGAGAGGCGAGAGAGAATATATCCTATATATCGGGTAGGTCGGCAGTGGAAAGTGGGTCAGGTCTGCGCGCGGGTTGCCGAGAGAAAGAAACGAGAAAAAGGAAAGAGACGACGCGAGGGAGAAAGAGAGTCCGGGTTGAGGTAGTACACACAACATGTATATACACGTGTAGAGTCGGCTGACGATGCTGACGCCGACGCCGCCGCTGCTGCTGTTGCTGCTACTGCTGTTGGGTTGTGCCGCGAGGATATACCAAGTTCAGGGGCAACGCCGAGTTACAACGGCTTATGGCGCGCTCTCGGTGTGGATGATGTGCGGCTCTCGTCCTCCTCCTCCTCTTCCTCCTCCTCCTCCTCGTCCTCCTCATTCTCCTCCTCTTGCTCCTCGTCGTCGTCCTTCTCCTCCTCGTCGTCGTTTGTTGTCGGGGCGAAAAATTAACGAGAGTCGACGACGAGTGGTGGTTACTGCTGCTTCTGCTGCTGCTGCTGTCTCGCTCGCTCGAAACTTGAGTAAGGTCTCGCACAGGACCACGAACCAACGCAATAGCAAAGCAGCAGCAGCAGCAGCAGCAGCAGCAACGCCGGCGTCAAAGGAAGAGAACATGGTCTAACGGTTCGGTCCGCCTGGTTTTATTTCACGGCCACTGCCACCGCGAGAGTGAGTCGTGTGTTAACCGGGGGCCACGGCAGTCGCGCCGGGCCCCCGCGAGAGAGACCGCAGCGGCCCCGACACATTCGTTTCGCTTCTACCGCCGCCCGCAGCTTCTCCCGTGTGTGTGTTATATATTTATACGTATAAATATATGTATATAGACGAGCGAGGACCGCGCGACTAATACTATGCACTCTCGATGCATTCGGGCTGCCTTATTTCACCTGTGCGTCGGACGGAGAGTGGAAAGAGAAAACGATAAGAAAGTAGAAGCGAAGGGGGAGACGGAGGAGTGAGAAAAAAAAATACATTTCGTGCGCGCGGTGGAAGAGGGGGGAGGGGGCGAAAGGAGCCGGAGAGCCAGTGGAAAATAAAAGGACCTCGGGGGGAGAAAGAGGGAAAGCCACTCTCGCTCGGTTGGTCTCTCCCGACCTGCTGCTCTTGTCTACATTTTTTTTTTGTACGCATCGCGTCGACGTACACACAAACACACGATGCGAGGTTTCACTGTAGCTCTTTTTTTTTCGTTGGTCTTCTCGAATCTCGGTTTCCTTTTCTATCGTCCCGGGAGCGCAGGAATTCCTCGGCGATGATTATGATGATGATGATGATGAGGAGGAGGAGGAGGAGGAGGACGAAGATGATGATGATGATGACGACGATGGTCGTGAGAGATCGAGACTCGTAATCTACAATCTCGGCGTTTATTTTTATCTCGATGGATGGCTTTACGCATGAGAGTTACGCGCGCGCTATGGTCAATGAGGAGCCGTCGCGCGGCTGCATCGTTGGGCGACGATTTTCGTGGCGGAAATTTCGGGAGAAAGTGGAAATATCTTTCGGCTTTAGTTATTTATTTATTTATTTTATGTTTGGAAAAAGATGTTTGAGAATTTTTGGCGATTGAACGGACGGGTTCGTCGAGTTGTTTTGATTTCCGGACGACGCTTTTATCTTTATCACCATCTCAATGTCACCAGAGTCGGTGACAAATACGAGGGGAAAAAAAAGCAATCCGCATCTGCAGCTCGTTGATCGACCGGCGTCGTGCGGCGGGAAGCATTGGAATTCAACGCGCAGGGCTAGACTCGGCGCTCGAGTCGACGCCACGAGAGATCGGTGCGCGCGCCGGCCGCTGCCGTTGCCGCCGCCGCCGCACGCCGCCGTCGTCGTCGCTCGACCTCTCTAAAAACCGGGAAAAAGAGAGACGAAAAATTATCATTCGACCTCGCAGGCATCGCGTTCCCGAAGGCCGTCCGGCCTATCGATAATCGCGCGAGGCTATTTATTATATATTACGTCGATCTTCGATAATTCAACGGGGAGAGAAGTTTGCTCCGTGTGTCTCTCTCGAGGCAGAGCGGGTAGTCGATGAGAAGTCGATGTGTGTGTGCCGCTTACAGCGAGGGCAAAAATATATACATATATATATTCTCGATACTCCGTCGCGACGCGATCGGACGCAGATGTATATAAAACGTATACATACATATATGTACATTGTATATCTCGCTGGCACTTCGATCGCACAAGTTGCACACCGGCGCCGATATTTTATCGCCGCGCGGGGCACATTAAACGACGATAAACATCCACCCGCGCGGCGTTTATGGATTCAAGGGTCGATCCCTGCCTCTCTGCGCCGACGCCCGACGATTTGTTTCCTTCTTTGGCGCATGCAAACGGTGCTGACCGCGGGTCTCCCCGCGCGCTCGCCCCATCCCAGGGTTAATTAATGCGCGCATTATAGATTTTATAGAGCAGCCGCGAGACACGCGCGCCGCGAAGGCGGATTAGTTAATGACCGGTTTGGAGTCGCGAACCGCACGGCGATATCCTCGCTGTGTGTGCGCAGAAACTGGGTAATCTCGGGGACACATTCGAGACCGTCGCGGAAATACGTATACGACGTCACCGTCGTGTCCTAGCGTTGGCCCCCGGCGTCCGTCCGAGCGAGCGGGTAACACTGGTGGCAAACGCGAATCTAAGCGCGAGTCGCGCGCCGCGAGTTAACGCACGGTGAAATGTGTCCCCGAGGACACGCGATCGGCGAGCAGCGCGCCGAGCGAGAGAGCCAGGGCGTGGTTTCCTAGTGGAGTTTTTGCGCGGCTAGAATGCACCAGTCGGCCTTCACCAAGATCAGGATACTTCGACCGAGCGCCTGTAACGTCCCTTGCCCCTTGCTCGCTCTTTCTCTGTCTCGCGCCCTCCCTCTCTTTCTCACTCTCTTTCTCCGTATCTCGCTGTGTCTCTCTGTCTCTATCTATCTCTCTCTGCGCGCGACACGGCGCGATCGTTTCGCACTGCCCTCGCGTTTGCTCTGCTCCGCTGGTCTCCCGACTCTCCGGCCTCTTCCTGGCGTTTGGCCAACGAGCACTTTGCCCACTTGTACTCCGGGCCAGCTATTTGTCCGGGATCTCGGCTCGGCTTGAATGGAGAACCGAGGCGGCAGAGTCAGAACCTGCGCACGTTCACCTGATTCGGCTGCCGGGGCTCTGCTGACTTCCGGAATTCTCGAGGGAATTCACGAAATTCTCGGTCCCCCGATTTTCTGCGCGCGGTTCTCTCGGGCTTTTGGTCGACGAGCCGAGTGCCGGGCTTGTGCGGGGTCTGGAATGGTCTGGACCCGCGGAATTCACCTGACTCAGCCAGGGATTCTTTGACTTCCGGATTGCACGAAATATATTCAGCTCTTCCACCGCCTTCGTGGCGCTTGCCCGACAAGCAGTTGGCCGCTTGGCTCCGGGCCACCAGTTGTCCAGGGTCTGGCCCGGACCCAGAGGCGGTGGAGCCAGACCCCTGGCATTCACCTGACTCAGCCGGGACTCCCCTGACTTCCGGATTATACTCGAGCCCATTCACGAAATTCCGATGGCTCCGAGAGACCGCGAAAGGCCTTTTCGACGATCTGTTCTTTACTTTGTTTTGTTTTTTTTTTTTTTTTTTTTCTTTTTTTTTTGTCGTTTCTCTTATTCTTATTGTCATTACGTCAAGCCGCAATTACGCGATTGTACATAATCGATTATTGCCTTAACTGTATTTACGTTCGGTTGTTATTATATCGTAAGCCACCTCTTGACTCTAACTGCCAAGGACTTGTTCGAACGTTGTTCCTTATTCATTTTGTAATTTTTTTTCTTCTTTTCCTCTCGTTACAGAAGCTGACCACCAGGAACGTCACTGCCAATACACGACGCGCGCGCGGGGGGAGCAGCGTAGACCTTCGTATTTTTTGTCGCTTTCGCTCGCCGATTGTCGTCGAGCCGAGGGAAAGACACGCGGAGATCCGGAGATGACGCATGGAACCCCCGCTGCGTCGTGGCGTCGCTGCCAACGTTTGCGAAAGGCGCCACAGTCGCTCCGTCGGAATTGCGGACGGAGACGGACGTGTTTCGTCGGACCCGAGGAAGCCGAGAGGAGAGGAGAGCTTTTTCACTGCCATTGGAAGTCAGAGGCCACCACCTAGTCGCAAATCCTCTTCGAGCCGGCGCGCGCTCCTCGTCTCCGCGTCGTCGTCGTCGACGTCGACGAATACACCGATGCGCGAGCGCGCTCAAGACTCAAGGATGCTGGGGGAATGCACGACGCCGTCCGTCTCTCGATCCTGACGAACTTCACACGAGACGTCGACTCGACGTCGCCACTGTTTTTTTTCTTCTTCCTCTATCGTAATTTTATTTTATTTCATTTTTTTTGCTATTATTATACACCATTATTTAAAACAAAAAGAATTCTCGAGGCGAGTGGGCGCGCGGCTCTCGCTCTGTTCACTGAGGCCGCGCGCGCAACTCCCAGTATTTATTAGCATTTTTACTCTCTACTTACTTAACTCTTAGACGCGTTAAAAAAAAGAAGACGAAGAAGAAGACGAAAGAAAAGCTCCTACTGTCTCTCGTTACAATAGCGATAATAATATGTACTGTTTTGCGTTTTCACTTCCTCCGTAATCCAGAATATCCACACAAATGTTTCGAGTTGCTGCTGTTCAACTGTCGCATTGTTTCTTTTTTTTGAGCGAACACGAAGACGACCGTAGATACTCGACGAGAAATCTTCACCACTGCTGCCTACGCGCGTCGATCGCCGTTTTGCTATCGTTTCTCTATTTGTTTGTTACTGTCGACGAGACGCGACGGCTGATCGACGCCGCTGATCCTATTACGAGAAAAAAAAAGTTCCGCACTATGTTCGCGTGCTTGAAAGGACAAAAATCACGAGAAAACACTATAAAAAGCTGCGCTTAAGATGCAAGACTGCCGCAAGAATCTCGCAACGAGTCAAAAAAGCGTTCGTGGTCGTTTCGTTGTTGTGCGATCTTCCTGCACGCGGCCGATGACGCGACTGCTCCGGCTGACGATGAAATAGTAAAAAAAAAAGAAAAAAAAAGTTGAAAATCTTCGTACTCAAAAATATTTCGTCTCGCGGAGTCGTCACGTCAACGCGCGTCGGGAGAAGCGTGTATGTAAGTGTACAAGTTACCAGAATTGTATGTTGTCCCCATCTGAAACCCCTTTATTAATTACTGTTCTCCTCACTTACGCCCCACCCCCCACCTCTATTCGTTTATTACTTCGATTGTTACCCGTCAAGCGCATCCGATAATCCAGCGATCTTGAATTCACGGTGATTCCCAGGTAGATTTAATTTAAGCGTGCGCGAGTGTCTGTGAGATGAGAAAATTGACTGGCCGAATGTCCGAATGGTCGTGACCCGAGTGAGAGTGAACGAGCACGAATAAATAAATTGAATATATATATATATATGAAATATATTTTTGTACTTTTTACATTTACGGGGAATCAGAATGGATTTTTGAAGTAATAATCGCGTAGAAAACGGCCTGCCGGGTCCGACTTTGAAGCTCCAAGGGAGGAAAACGAGTCGCGATCGGCACCTCCTGGTGAAACCATCCTCGACCTGAACCTTCGAGGCGCGCGACACTGGCGAATTTTTTCTCCGTCGCGCGACGTGGAACGATCGTTTGGACGCGCCGAGATCGACAGACTCACGACAAAAGAAAACAAAAACAAAAACATGGAAAAATAAAAGACGAAAGAAGGAGAGAAAAAAAGAGAAAGAAAAAAAAGAGAGAAAAGCGTTCGTTACTTGAGGTTACGTTTGGAAAATCGCGTTTGTTGTTCTTCGATATGATTCCTCTAAATTGAATGAAAAGATAACGAAAAAAAAGGGAAGATAATTATTCCTCGAACGGCGCCTCTTAACGTTACCCCGACTAAGGCCGACGGTGTAGTCTTAAATTATTATTTTTTTTTGTTTTCGTCACAAATCTTAGTTAAGTCGTAGCTGTTTGTTTTGTATAATAAACAATAAGTGCAAAAACCAACAAATGATTTTATCATTATTATTACTATTACCAGATCTTCCGTATCCTTCATATCCTTCTATCAATCCCAGGGGAAAAAATTCATTTCGGACGCAGAAATTATTAAACTGCACGTGCGAGGCGGTTGCAGTTGCTCTTTTTTTTCGCTGATTTGTCTGAGCGACTCTCATCAATACCACACGAAAATCAAATGAGATGCCATTAAAATAGCCGGTATAGGCTACAAGTTAAGTAACTAAATCAATGAAATTTGGACAGGTCTTAATTCACCACTTTTATACTATGTGGTGTCATACAAATCATATGGTAGATTTTATTTCTGCGAGGGGTTGATTACCGGTATAATAAAAAAACACCGGGTCCTCTACATCCCTCGAGTCCTCCTGTAACAATACAGAGGGAAGAAGGTTGTACTTTCGGGCGCGTTAAATGCCATGCTCCACGTGCGAGCGGATCGTGTAGTTAGATCGTGTGGATCGAGGGATCTGTGGCGCGTGGCACGCGCTTCTCTTTTGTTTTTGCAGACCCGTGAGCGACTCTCGGCAGTGGGTTACTGGGCTTCTCTCGTGTTCTCTCCTCCCTACTTCCCTTCGTCCTCGTCGTCGTCGTCGTCGTCGTCGTCGTCGTCGTCGTCGGTGTCCCCACCACAAGGGTCTGAGCTCCGGTCCTCTCACTCTTGCTCCCGTCCTCACGCTCGCATCGCTCTTCCTCGATCACGTGGCTTCTAAGGTACCACCGTCCGGATGCGAGATACAGTTTTGCCTCATCTCATTTGCCGCGCGCGCGCGCGTCTCGCGCCCCCTCGACGCGACGTATTATTTATCCCTGCGTCAATCGTCACGCGCGCGATATATGTAACCAAACGAAACTTCCTGTAATTATTATCCGCGCGCGTTATATTTATGTCGGCAATTAACACTCGAAGGATTTTCCCGCGGGGTCCTTGATGACGGAGTCCTCGCTCTTCTTAGATGCATTTCTCGCTTTATACCGGGAGCTCTCTTCACGGTCGCTATCACAGTCACAGATTTATTTCTATTTTTCTTTTTTCTTTTTTCTTTTTTCTTTTTTACCGTATTGGGACAGCCGATCGCTTTAACGCCGTAGTAAATGGTAAATTGTGATAATCGTATTTTCTTTGTTCACCCGACGCGGTTGGTGCCAGTCCCTCGCGCACTTCCTTCTTCCATTATTGCACCTTTTTGTCGCGCTCGCCGAGCGAACCCTCTTCGCTCGGACGTTACATTTTTATCTCGCTGCAGGTAACGCGACGCTTGGCCGTCGGAACGCTCGAATTTTTCGCGATCGCCGTACCGTTAGGCCGAAACAATGAACGACGAGACTAAAGAAGAGCGAGGAAAGCGGAGAAGTCAGAGGAGGAGGAGGAGGAGGAAGAGATGGAGAAGAAACAGAAAAAAGAACAGCGACGAATCTCTCGGTTTCACCGATACTGACTCAGTTTTGTGACCTCGGAAGTCGCAGCACGAATTCTCGCTGACGACGTCGAAGCGTCGTAAACGCATAAATAAACTTGCCGCGCGCATTTTGCGTGGAGGCGAGAAAAAAGGTCATTGCGAAAAATTGCCAACCCCGGAAATTAGGGTGCGCGCGACCTTGCCTCGCTTTTTGGGCCTTTTTAGAGCCGCGATCCCTCGGGGGCGGCCTTCGACACGGGGACAGGTTGCGCGACCACCCTGCGAGGGTCGTGGACAATGGCATTTTGAGTCGTGACATCTTTTTTTGTATTTTTGCCGCCGGCGAGATTTTACGAGATTATTCGCCTGCAAATTTTTAGTATCCCACTGTCAGTAGCGCGTAAATACTACTTAGAATTGGGTCCAACATTGTTTTTTTAGACCTAGTGGGATTAAGGAAAAATTAGGCGAAACTTGCTCCGCCCGTAATTCAAGGTCACAATAAATTCAAACGCTTAGTATAGAAAAGGTACACAAGGACAGCAGCGTGAACGAGCGTGAGGCAAACGAGAAGGACCGTGACAGTGGTAAAATCTGTCCGCAACATAATGACTTTATGGCCGCATACCTTTTTACCGCCCGTGCCTCGCGACCCCCTGCCAATCGAATGGGACATGGGGCCCGGCTTTTTCGCCCGGTACACGTCGCTCGAATTGCCTTGCAGTTATTTGCTGGAAGCCCTTGTCGAAATACCGGGTCATTATCATTATCAAACAAGTCATTTGAGCTCCATTGCAATTCTATTGTAATAGATTTTGATGTATCGCACTGTCGCTGATTTCCCAGGATTTTTTTTTAACAAGTAGTCACGACTAGGCGTTTGTCATGCGACAGTGGAGTCAAATAAATGATCGCAAAGCAGCTGATTTTTATTGTAATACTATAACATGAAAACTAGAACGGCTGGAAATATATGCATATATTTTTCACTTTCGTTGATTAGTTTTGTTTCAATCTTTTGCTGAGAAGAGTTCGCGGAATTAAATGCTAAATATAATCGGTTCTACAGAAATTGTCACTGGTACCATGAGTTATTTGCCGCTCACATTATTTATTGTTGTAGGTACCGTAAAAAACAATGTCGTCGCAGGAAAAAACGTCGTATATTAAAGTCAACCGTACATTTGTCTGTGTCTTAAACTTAATTTTTTTTCTACGCTCAAGTACCTCATTTAAAATAATGAGGCTAGAAAAAAGCTGTTTTCAGCGTCTCGACCGCCTCATGATATTAAGACAAGCGGCAGAGTTTTCAACGCCATGACATACTATGAATATACATACTAAGCGCATCATCGTCTCTATATCGCCGCGGAAGAAAATAATTCAAGGTACGCGATTCATGACTTAACGACACTGTATTTAATTCTCGGTTTTCTTCCGCCACTGTAATCGCCGCGAAAGTGACGAGCAAAAGTTCGCGCTGTGTCTCGCTCTTCCATCTCACCGTTTCCTTTCGATGTCCTCGGGGATCTTTTTTCTCGTGCATCTCGACTCTCCGCGGTATCATACATAAATAAAAGTATTAAATACGACGTATCTAGTCAGGCGTCGACGAGTGAGAGACGGAGAGAGAGAGAGAGAGTAAGGGAAAGAGCGAGCGCGAGAAAGTAGAAAAAAATAATACGACAAGCGAGGTAGGAAGCTGTTTCTTGGTCGCAGCACTCGCGCTCTCAGCTCTCGCGACAGATGCGACTCGCTCCTGGCTTTTTCACAGCGTCCATTATAAGAGCCACATAATATGCGGCATAATGGCAGCATAATGTGCGCTACGAGGAGCGACGAAGACGAAGATTGCGCTGGTGGTGGTTGGCGGAGGGTCGTCTTATCCTTCTCAACTTTTCATAGTCGCTCTCCCCGTTCCCGCGTCCCGTTCCCCTCGTCGTCCTTCTCGTGTCATAACACACTCAGCTCCAGAACCGCCTCAAGGACGTCGCATACGTGAATTCAAGTTCCTTCGGAAATCGACGAGGACGACGCAGCGACGTCTAAACAACGAGGCCAATATATATAATAATAATACAAAAACACGGAAGCTGCGCGAGGACGGCGCACGATTAGGAAATAAATGAATCATCCCAGGAGAAATGAAAAAGAAATTTAACAAAATAAAAAATCGTGCGAGAATGTGAGAGGGGCGAGTTGCGTGAACCTAACGGGACCACCCCAACGGCGCGTATAGATTGCGGGTAAAATGTGCGGTACAAAAAAGTAGGGGATCCAAGCGGGATAGCCAGAATTAGTATGTATAGGACCAGGCAGGTCTGTACCATCAATAAGGCCAACCTAGGTCATGGCCAAATTTTTGGCCGTGTCCGTCCGCATTCCGTAGCGCTCGTGATTGTTCCTAGTTTTAACAAAAACTATAGTTTTAGTGCAATTTTTCAATAGCCTTGTCTTTTCCTAGTTCCTATAAGAACTAGGAAAAAACAAATTTTCAATAGCCTTGTCTTTTCCGAGTTCCTATAAGAACTAGGAAAAAACAAGGCTATTGAAAAAATTGTTACGGACACAGCGACGCCATTTTTCGATTAGCCTACAGGGACACCGCGATATCCACCGGCCCTGGGACCAGGAAGAGCCTTGAGCCTGGAGTGAGGGAAGACGATGAAAAAAAAAAATGGAACCCCAAACCGGTAAGAGATTGCAGACCTAATACGCCCTTCTGCCTTCAACCCTTCCGCATACCGTCTTGTCTATAGCATTTGGAAAGTACCTTTCGCCCTCCTTCCGCGTTTTCTCTGACCGTTCCAAGCGCGCTGCGTTCAACGTTGCCGCCGCGCGTCTGTTATTCTGCCATTGGAAGCCCCTGAATTCCTTCGCCCATCAACCACTATCCCTTCCTTTCATTTTCCATTTCTCAGATCTCATCCCCCTTCGTTTCTCGGACCATCAGATTAGCCACGATTCGTTTTCACCACAATGCACGACGACCGCGTGTCGTCATCATTACACACGTCCGATCCTCCCGGTGTGTTGTGCACGGGTGTCTTGCCCCCTTTTTTTCTTCATCGTCTCGCCCGGTCTTCTCGATGTTCCTTCCTCATTCTCCCGTCGCGCCCGCAGTTTCTACATTATTTTTCCTATACCGCAGCAACCTAGAGGCCTTTCCTTTCACTCGGCGGGAATTGCGGGATGAGTCTCGAGCACGCAACTGCCCTCAAGTACTCAACCAGGTGCTCCCGAAAATTCGCCGGCTGTTAGAGCCGGCCAACGGTACGCGGTTTCCTGTGGCGCCCGCGATTCAACCTTTTGGCTTATGCAACGTGCTCGCGGGCCACTCGAGGCCCGCGAGAGAACCCTGGAATCTTCCGGAGGGTAGGAAATCTCGACGATCATCCTCATTTCCTCTATCCTCTCTTTAATTCTCATTTATTTTTAGTGACTCGATGAAACTACCGACAAAACGCTAACGTTCCAACACGTGGATATTCGAATTCTTTTCTTGTGTTGTTTTTTTTTTTGGTACACACAAAATCTATAAACGGGTGGCAGGCGACTCCAGGGCGGGCGGGAAGGGGAATCGGCAACGCGCTAAATTCATGACAGCATTGCGAAGGAATCTTCTCCTTTCGAATCCTCGTGGCACGCGAGGACGTGGATAGTCGTGGGTTCTTGGGTGCTGTACGCTCGTTGGAGTTGCTGCTGCTGCTCTGCTGCTGCCGCGTTCGTAGGCTCAAAGGTTGCTGCACGCTCGGGCGTCCCCAGCGCACGGGGCTCGCTCGCTCGCTCGCTCGCTCCTTACACTCAGCCGGTGGGCCTCGCGGTCTCGCTCGCAGCCTCGGGACAGTCGCTCGCTCGCTCGTTCGCTTCCCTCCCGGGTGATAAGAAACGATAACAGCTGCGGCGTGCACGCCGGAGGCTGAGCTGCGCACGCTCCCCGTGCGACCAGTGGCCTGGCCCTCGGGGTGCATTCCTTCCAGGACGCTCTCTCGGTGTACTCTACATACATCGGTGCGACAGATATATTTTTTTTATTCGCTTCTTTCTTCTTCTATTTATCGTCTGCCGTGCGCGGGGGCACGAAATATTTGTCGAGCTCCCGCGCGTAGGGATCCGAATACAATGCAATAGGTGTACCGCGAATCAAGATCAAACTACGATACTTGTGGCTTATTCATGACGCGGAATAAATTCCCTCTCTCGCTCTATTATTTATTCACGGTAAATAATTCTCGAGACGTCTGAGAAAAATCGTCGCGTCCTCGTGTCGATGGACTCGGATACATTTTTCAGTTGCGTTTCAGTCACCGAAGAAAATAATTAATTCGAAGGAAAATATTATTTTTACGATTACAAGATGAAATTAATTAACAACTAACATACACCACCTACCAAAAACTTGAAATAATGTCAAATGAAGAAGAACAATAAAAAAATGCGCACATAAATACACAAAAAATAAATGAAAAACTTCTTAAACTTTGGATACACCTGGGCTGAAGAACCTCGGTCGATGGCCCCTTGATAATACAGCATTACCATAAAATAATATTGGAAGAAAAAATTGTATTGTCTATATTCCCATGTAGGTTCTGCCGATAAAGCTGAAACGACCAATACTCGGGCCAACGTTGGGGTGACGATTATCGACTTTGCAACATTGGGCCAATGCTCGGCCAAGTATTGACCCGCCAATTGTTGGCTTGCCGATATTAGGCCAATGCTTGGCCAAGTATTGACTCGCCAATTGTTGGCTTGTCGATATTAGGCCAATGCTCGGCCAAGTATGGATTCGCCAATTGTTGGCTTGTCGATATTAAGCCAATGCTAGGCCAAGTATTGACTCGCCAATTGTTGGCTTGCCGATATTAGGCCAATGCTCGGCCAAGTATTGACTCGCCAATTGTTGGCTTGCCGATATTAGGCCAATGCTCGGCCTTGTATTGACTCACTAATTGTTGATTTCCGTGAAAGATTATTGAATGTGATTTATTTATACCGCATCAGACGCAGTCATATAATTCTGTAAGTGCTGTACATAGTACATCAAATTGATACTTTACATTAGTCGATCAAATAGACAAAAAGAAATGTATAATGACATGATCGCAATGGCCGAGTGAGCTAAGGCGCAGCGCAACAACCCAAAGGTCCCAGGTTCGATTCCTGACAATGTAAAAAAAATTAAACATTTTTCAGCGATTAAAATGCATCAGAGACGGAATCCCATGTAGAAATCTGTCGGGGAGTCCCTGTCTCAAACTGGATCCTGGTCGGGATTGGCTCGGGTCTCCCCAAATGGGTTACCCGACTCGGAATCCGAACAGATTCCGAATTGACTTCCGGTTGCCCACTGGATGAGTTCATCATTCATCAGGGTTTGTTAGGGTTACCCTGGTAGGGCCCATAAAGGACTTCATAATGAAAAACTCTGTCGACGAGTCCCAGTCTGAGACTGGATCCTGGTCGGGATCGGCTCGGGTCTCCCCAAATCGGTTATTCGACTCGGAATCCGAAAGGATTCCGAATAGACGTCCAGTTGTGCACTGGATGATGAACTCGAGTTTATCATTGATCAGAATTTGTTAGGGTTACCCGCGAGGGCCCACAAAAAGGGCTTCATATGAAGAAATCTGTCGGGGAGTCCCAGTGTGTCTGGATCCTGGAGACTGGATCATGGTCGGGATTGGCTCGGGTCTCCCCAAATGGGTTACCCGACTCAGAATCCGAATTGATTCCGAATGGACTTCCGGTTGCGCACTGGATGAGTTTATAAACAATCAGGATTCGATATGGATACCCTAAAACTGGGTCTTTATGGTTTTTGAGATGCGAAGTGTTACTCAAGTAGATTCGCAAATACAACTTGAGACTTAAAAAAAATCTGAACAGATTTTTTTTTCATTTAAATAAAAAGTTGTTAAACATTTTTTTCATTAATTAATTAACAATATTTTAGTATTATTATAATTAGAAATGAATTTTCGCATCTTATTTATTTTTGATTTTCTTCATATTTGTATACTATTGAGAAGAGATCGGAATTCTCTTCAACCATGCGCGTGTACATCATCAAGAGACTTACACAGATTTTTCAGACAAATTTAACGTCAATTTGACCCGTGACCAACAAAATGAAATCTCATGATTGGCCGGCACAGTCGAGTTCTACTTTTATATGTTCTTCCTTAGCCCTTAGACTTAAAGATGTACCAACAACTCAAGTATAAAATTCGAATTAAAATTTTCTAAGATCTGAATGGCCGAGTGGGTAAGGCATGTGTCTACAGTCCGAAGGGTCGACGGTTCGATCCCAGCATGCGACAAAATTTTCAGCGTTTTTTTCAGGGTGTTCGTGTTTCTGTTGATAGTCTACGTTCTGATAATAAACAAAAAGTGCAAATTACCGCGGTAAAGTACAGTCGTAATATATTTTTAAATAATTTTTATGAGCTGGATTTGGACTGGTTCCGGTCTGGATCCGGTCTGGATCCCAGTCGGGATCCAGTCGGAAATCCCGTTCGGAATCCAGTTTCGTAGCGTTACATCTCATGACTGGAATCTGATCGGTTGCCCGACTGGATCCCGACCACAAGATGGATAATCCAGATCGGATCCGGCCGGATCCCGCTCCAAATTTCTACCTGGGATGTAATTAAAAGTGCAGGATAACTTGATTAAATAAGTACAATTAATTATTTTTTGATAAAATTTATACGGCCGATAATGTCGGCCGACAAAAAGACCGATACTCGGCCGATACTCGGCCGATCCTCGGCCGATCCTCGGCCGATCCTCGGCCGATCCTCGTACGCGATACTCGGCCAACTATTGTTGCCAATATCGAGCCGGACTTATCATCCGAGACTCGGGCCGATGATCGGGCCAATATCATATGCCAATGTTGGCAATCTCGGCACCGAGATTGGGCCGATCATCGGCCAAGTCCGATCACCCTTCATGGGTTGTATTATCAATAAAATACCTTTAGTATACCACTACTACTGATTAACAACGATCGCGAGAATTAATTCGTCGAGCAGATGTCAAGGAATAAACGAGAAATCTGTTTGATCGATCGCGACGCGCTCAAAAATGCATAACTCAATAGTACGTGGAGCGTGCGTATTGCGCCGGCGCTGATCGAGGGCCGCCGATACCGTCGCCGCGTTATTGGGTGGTCCCCCCGGGGGCCGCTCAAGCCGGCGGCTCTCGCGGCCGAGAACTTCATCGGCAAACACGCGAGCCATTGATCGGCCGGTACCGAGGGCGCGTAATTCCTCGCATGCTAGTCGACTAATCGTCCGTGTCTCGGCTCGTCTAGACGTTTGCGATTAGCGAGACCGATCGATGGCTCTTGTTACGCGTAGCCGCGCGTTAACGCCGCTCCTCGCCGCATCACTCGCGAATCCGAGACGTACGTCTTATTTGTCGAGCGGCGAGAGATTAAATGAATTACTGAAAAAAAAAACAAAAAAAAATCGGCGATCGGATGAATAGGCGAGAAATGACTGTCGGTCCGACGGTTCGTCGCGGCAGGTCGCCGTCGACGCGGGTGTCGACGCGGCCGACCTGCAGCCGACACACGCAGCGCGCCGGTCGGGCCGCAAAATCGGCATCGACAGAACCGTAGATTTATGTCACCCGGTTAGCGTGAGACAAAAAAGTCGATACCGATCGGCGCAAGAACAATACGCGGGATCCTATACAGAATTTCCCTCGTGTAACAGGAGAAATGCCCCGAAGATTCCGATCGCCGGTGTCACGCGGTGACAATAGCCGCCGGAGAAATGCTGGTCTTGCCGATTCGGTAATACTCGAGCGAAAAACAAAAAGAGAAACGTACAAAAAAAAAGGAAAAAAACACGTAGGGAGAGACGAGTGAAAAAAAGTGTGGACCTTTATTTTACGACGATCCCCTCGTCGAAAACAAAGGCAACGACGAAGTCGGAGAAAAGTCCTCTCGCTCTCGTCGATAGCCGATGGTTTTCCGGAATAATAGACTCGTTAACACTGTTTCCCTGAGGTTTTCCGAGGTTGCGGTCTTACACGTTTTTTTTTGTTCGCCGTACCTTTTACCTGTGTCTCGCTCGAAAGAAAGTCGTCAGTTTTCTCGGCAATCCGAATGAGGAGACATCGGCCTTTCACGTAACCCTCTTGGGACTTTCCCTCCGGCTCCGACTGTGCGAACACTTGCGGTGTGATGGTTGTACCTCGGTTATTACGTTGGGGAAAAATCTGTGACGGTGCATCAGGCCTGATTCAGTCACTGCTGAGGCCCAGGCGGGGCTTACATGGGCCTGATTGGGGCTTGACCCGCGCTGGATATGTATTGGTACCCATTTTCCACTAGGGCAGGAACCGCGAAGTAAATTCAATTAAGATTGAGTGCAACTATGTTAAATGTTTCTTTAAAATGTGCAGAAACCTTTTGCAGTGTCATAAAAAATAAAAATCGCGCTTAAAAAATACGAAATGAAACCTTTAGTTCTATCATTATCGTCGGAGCTCCGAAATATGCTATTCATGGACTTGACTCGCCGCAATAAAAATCTCAACCCCCCAACCCGGTTACATCAGAGACATCCCCGCAAAAGAGAATTAAAAAAACAGACACGTGCTCGTGTGGCGCGCTCACATAACCGGAAGACAGGTAAGAAGAAGTAGATGCGTCCCCCGGACTCAGATGCAGAACAAAAAAAAACACATCCAGCAGGCAGCAGCTTCGATTCCAAAACCCGGAACCGCGGGCGCCCCGGTGAATCGACTTCCGGTTGCGCAACTCGCTCTCGCCAAAGCCAGCACCCCGGACGTGAACTTTTTTCCGAGCGCGTAATTCGGCGTCTTTCCCTCGGCTTCTCGTCGCTTTTCCCCCGATTTACAGCCGCATCGGGAGCAACAGAACTGCGCGAGTAGATCTCGCGAACGATGAGAGATCGACGCACAAAGGTGCTGGCCCGCGTCCACATGTACCGCGAGGATCTCGTTAATAGGGCGCTCGAGTTTTTACGACCACGAGGCGAGGGGAGGGGCCGGCACACCGAGGGTTGGGGAAAAAGTGGCGCAGCTTGCGAGCGAGTCCGATTTTAGTGGCTTAGTTTTTTCTCGGCTTTATTACGCACACACACTCGCACCTTGTTTTTCCTCCAGCAGGACCGCCGAGCGTCCAAGCTGCTCGCGCGTCGGTCCATTTCGATCCACGGATCGATAGCCGCGCGTCCGGGCAACCCTGAAATCCCGGAAGTCGGCGCATCTCTCACGTGGCGTTCGTGAACACGCATGCGGCTCATCGATGCGACGCGATACAGGTCCATACATAGTCAGCGAAATTATTATACACACGTGCATAGCGTCTACCTACGTTTATATGTGCGTATTACACATGTGTATATAATGGGGCTGGCTCTATGCAGGTGAACGAGTGGACACTATTTATGTGCACATGTATATATAGCTTGGTGTATATCGACGGATCTACACTCGAATGGTTTAATCGAGAAATTTTTCCCGGCCTTGCATCTCCATGATCGTGTGTGGAGTGCGTAGTGTGGACGTTTTTTTTTCTCTTCTTCTTTTCCCCCCTCAATCGCATCGAAGTGGCTGCTGCTGCTGCGGCTGCTGGTGCTGTTGCTGGTTGGATCGATGCGATTCCCGGCGTCGCGAGACTGGCCGCCGTGAACCTCTCTTCGATTTCCGGGTTCGACCTCTCCTGGTCTGACTCGCTCTGCTTTGAAACGAAAGGGGAGAGAAACGACGCCGGCAACTCTGCCACGCACACGTGACGAGCGAGAAGGAGGAAGAGAGATGAGAGAAAGAGAGGGAGAGCTGCAGCTCGGTCGGTAAGGATGAGAGACACGGAACCACGTTGAGGAGCCAAAAGCATTTTTTTTTTTTCGTTAAAAACCCTCGACTTGGGAAAATCGAAGGCGAAGGAAGAAAAAATAGCTAAAAATATATTTCAGATACTCGGAAAAAGATAATAAAAAATAGGGGGAAACGGGGAATCGTGCGTAGCGTACGAAGAAGAGGAGGAGGAGACGAGGGGTAAAAAGGCGCGGGCGTCTCGTGAGAGCCGTGAGAACCCGTATCTCATTATATCAGGGAAATTGGGGGATAGAAGGGTTGAGACGACCGGAGGAAACGCGCGCCTCGGAGATTCGTTCGTAACCTCCGAAGGGGTTGAAGGGTCTGAAATTGTGGGGATTGGATGACGATATTAAATTCCCACGCAGGTGAAACGGGATTTTTCGTTGAATTGATCGAGCAGCCTCGTCTTCTTCGTGATTCTCTCCCCCTCTTCCTCTCTCTCTCTCTCTGCATTTTCCTTTTTCTCAGGTTCGGTCAATGGTATACAGCGCCTCAAGGTTTCCCGGTTTCTCGGTTGCGGAAGTTAGGCGCGCACGTGACGCGTTGAGTTCACGCGTGCGCATGCGCAGAAAGAAAAATAACTCGTGAGACGCGCGATAGTTAGCCAGATAAACGAGGCTATTTTTTCGAATTCTCCGACGATGTTAATATACGCGCGTATGACTGTATAACGACGATGACCTTATATTGCGACGGCTGCTGCTGTTGCTGCTGCTGTTGCCGTTGCTGATGCTGCTGCCGACTGCGGTGTCTCACTCGCGTCTCATTCAACGAGCGGTGCGCGGGCGCGAGCGCATAGTCAGGCAATAGGTCAGCTCTCGTCATATGCCGTGGCCGTGCGTTGCGGCTGTTGCCGCGCGCGGCTGCCGTCAGCAATTTTGTATTCGATTCGTCGTTGAAACATTCGACCGATCGCATCGACGACGCGGTGCGTACAGTGTTTCATCCGCACTGTTAAATTAATCACGTTGATTAGCGTCCCACGACGTTTATTACACTTTATAATACATCGACGACGAGAGACCCGCGGCGGCAAAATGCGCGTTGACGAGCCTCGCGAACCTCGCGCGCTGATGTATGCTCGACATGCATTTACATGAATCGTCTGTATCCTCGTCGAATCACGCCAAGCATTATGTCTGTTGAGATTTACTGGCCGCGTCTATGTTGCATATGTACACGCACGGATAACGCGCGTCTACGTGTTGCTTGCGCGATATCCGATGCGTTCGTAACGCCGGTATTAATTTCCGATCTATACGCGTTAAGCGATTTCGCGTCGTACGATTTGTCATTAATATTTATGATTTTTTATGGATTTTTATGGATTTTTATGGATTTTTATGGATTTTTATGAATTTTTATGAATTATGGATTTTTATGAATTTTAACGTATTTTTATGAGTAACGATTGAAATACATATTAAGAGAGAATCGTGAGCCAAAAATGTAGACAAGACACCGACGCGAGTTTTGTGGGTGTATTTTTTTTCCGCAGGTTCCGAGTCGAACGAAAGGATTGTGATTGCCGGGTCGGTCAGTTTGCAGGGAAATCCTGTGGTCAATCAATGCGGAAAGTGCTGCCCAGCGGGGGCTAAGCGGATTACACGGTAACCATTGTCGAGCGTACTCGCGCGGTCGCGCGGCACCCGACGTGCGGAGAACAGAAAGTCGATGGCCACAGCCGGCGAGTCGATGTGGCCGAATATAATATCCTTTCGAAAAACCCTATGGTTTCGACGACGACTGCGGCGAGCCAGGACTTCGGGTGAGATTACGGGGTCCTGCGTCTGCCTTGCGCCATAAAATTTTACAACACTTCCTTTTGGTCCGTGTGGTTTTTTTCCCCAACTTGTTCGCCGGATTTCTCTCGTTCTCTTGCCGTACTTACTATCGCTCCGGCGGTCCCTGCGGAGAAGACGAGAGGGGGTGCCGGTAAGTACAGAAAGGGTTGAAGAAATTGCTCTCGTGCAATATACAGCCAGACACGCGGAAGTATCTTTCGTATTCTGCAATACAAATTGCTATTGTATTGTATGGCGATGCATTTTTTATCGAAATTTTTTAACTATCAGCTCAGTCGGTAAAAAATAATGCATTTTACGGAAATTAATCAAAGCTTCGAACCATTGTTTTTGGTGCACGGAAATGTACCTAATATGTAGATTATTTGGATTGAATTGACTGCAACGCCATCGCAGGAGAATTAGTCTGTACCTACCGATTCCTACCTTACCGATGACAAGCGTGCAGAAGTTTTTGGTACCTCCCAAGGGTTATTCACCTGGCGCGCGACGGCGCCCGGTAGAAACGAAAATCTGTCGATCGTGAGTTTTCCTGTTTTACCAACCGTTTTCAGAGTCTCCGAATCAGGCCCTTCTCGTCCGTCGGTCAAGCGTCTTTCCTCGTGACTCTCTGCCGCACGATCGCTTGCCGGTCAAGGAAGAGAGGCGAGGGGAGCGCAGTGACAACGGCAAATATTTATAAAGAATATGCTTTTATTAACAATTGCATCAGGGGAGGACAAGATAAATATCAGGGTCGCGCGAACAACAATAAATAATGAAACAATAAAGAATCGAGGCCACTGATAAGCTTATCGACGATCAGTTGCAATAAATTCCTGCCGGAGCTATTCAAGCTACATACATACAATTATCATAAATAAACCGACGTGAGAGAAAAATTGCACTGACTCGTCAGCCTCGACTCGCGATTTGGCAAACCCCCGAGGCTGCCTCAGAGCGATTGTTTGGAGATATTCGTTAGTCGAATCGACAAATTCGGCTCAATCTCGAGAACAAAGAAATCGCAGGCACGAATTTACTTAATTGGTAAAACGTAGAATAAAACCGGGGCTTTTTTTAGTGCGTCTCTTTGGGCGAGAACCCGCGACTTTCTTTCGTACTTTGGTCCAGTCATTCAGGTTGCTCTTCGTGGTACTTTTGTCGGGCTCGAACCTCAAACGGGGACTCGTTTCACGAGTGTAATTTCTCACGTGTGTGTGAAAAAAACTCCCGTTGGGCACGATCAAGCGTTATTTCGGTTCTAAGGCAATCTTCGACGAGAACTGCGTGTCTAATAGTTCGTCGAGCTGCCGGAACTGCCGGAAGACGATGACGAACCGGAGGACGACGGCGCGCTGTAAGAACTCGAGCTCGAGCTGCTGCTCGACGGCGAGTAGTAATTGTACGCCAAGTTTTGGGCCTCAACACCGTTCGTCGGGGTCCAGACGCGGGAGTAGGGACCGTTTCCGTCCCACGTGTTCACCGGCTCGTATCCGGAAGTCGTCGATGGTACACCGGGAACTCCATATGCTGCTGGTGGAGCTGGTTCCATCGACATTCCTAGTTTCGAATAAATTATAGGTGTGAAAAGAACTGTCGAACTGTCATGTTTTTCTCTCAATTGCAAACGATTACGTACCCATTGGTGGCATCATCATACCGCCCTTCTTGAAGAACTGCACCGCGATGAATCCAACGACGAGTAGGATAGCGAGTTTCGAGAGCACCAGAGCCTTGAGGGCCTTAAGACCGATGATAGCGACGAAGATGGGCATGAGGGCCTTGAGCTTCAGCTTGAGGAGAAGCAGGAAGGGCAAAAGAAGCTTCTTCTTGAGGATACCACGCGCCTGATTGGTGGCAACATCGTTGTCCTTGAACTCAACGTCCAAATCAGCCAGGCTGCGGCTGGGTCTGTACTTGAGGCTGGCGTCGACGAACGGAAGGTCGATGCCGTAGTCGAAGCTCTTTAGGTATTTCACGGTTCTGGCAACGAGGGCCTCGTCGATGGTGTCCAGGGATCTTGCCTCGGTGGTCGTTCCCAGCTTGTCGTCCAAATATCCGAGGACCTCCTGCTTGAGACAGGAGGACCAGGAGTCAGCGGCGATGCACTCGTTCAGCGACTTGGTGAGAAAGTCCTGGTTGGACGAAGCCGTAGCACTGGCAACCAAGGCCGTAAGGCCGATCACGATAAACAGACGCATAGTTGTGGCGAAATGTGCGTCTTTACTCGTTTGTCGAACTTAACGTCGTTTGTCACAACGCGAACACGAACAATAATTGGTGATTACGTTTTCCTTTTTTTCGTTGGTTTAATTTGCCTAGAATGATCGATCCGCTCGATCGGATTTTTATTGTGCTCCACGGCCCGGGGTGTCGGCACGCAATCGGCGATCGAACTGCGACTGACGGAGGAGTGGCCCGCCCCTTTTATTTAATTTCAACCGTGAATCTATGTTATTCGGTCGCACATGCCTCGAATCGATGATCGAAGGAAAATTATTTAAATTTCACTCGCATAGTATGGAGGAGCCAAGCCGGGCCAGTGCGACGTTGGACGGGGCGCGTGCGTCTCTACAAGCGATACGCGCGCGAGTCTCTCTTTTTTACTTCCCCTGCCTTCTTCTTGCAGCGCCGACGAGGACGAGGACGACGCGAGGTGGAGAGTTCGACGGGTGTGTATACACACGCTCATTGTATTTACGGTGTGGCATGCGCTCACGGGAAACGGAACTCGTTCATGTCGGTATGCCTCACTTGGTATGGCTTTATGCTAAGCGCGAAGAAGAGGAGGCGCGTGAGCTAGAGCGGGAGAGCCGCCGACGACGACGGCCGCGCACGCCGGTTTTCCTTCTACGTACATATCTATGGGGGACCGTACGTGGTACGTGCCCGTTGACTTTCGTTCCTGGCCCGATAGTCGTTTGTCGCAGCGATGCCGTATGGAATACATGCTGGAATTTTCGTCCCACTAGTTCCTTATTTGAAGCATTTCAAACTGTCCTAACTCTCAACGTTGCCAAAATGCGAACCTTCACTCGTGAGCGCTTATTAACTCTTTTAAAGGGCTTGCAATACTGAGTTACTTGAATTTGTTTGTGAGTCGACACTTTGTGTTAGTTCTTGCTATGTGTACTCCACAAGTTTATAGACATTGTTGAGACTTTTTTGTTTAGTCTATTGAATTTTGCCTTATTATATCGTTCTCAAGTCGCACATTGTTTCCCTAAAAATATTTGATTCAAACATTTTTATAAGCAGTCAAGAAAAAAAAAGTAAATTAGACTTTTTTACATCAGGACTTCTTGATTCCATTTTTGGTAAAAAACGTGGCGAAACTGACTAAACGATTTTATATAAGGTAACGATTTTTCAGTTTGGAGGCTTTGTCATCGTTTTATTTGTGCTGTAGTTGATCGTTGGGAAACTGGCAATTGGTCGTTTATCATCGGGAAATTTGGAAGTTTGTCAGAAAAGAAAATCGAGAAAAAAAAAAATTCGAGCTTTTCGCATTTCCTCCGGCAAAAAGCGGAACTTTTCGGAATCAGCGGAAAATTTGCCATTAGATAGGGTTTTCAGACTTTACGAAATCAATTTCGTATTTTTTTTGCATAAAAACGCAACGGGTATTTTTGAGGGTCTGAATTTAACTTTCTGTGGAAAATTGAAAAATCGAGATATCGCGTTCAGCCTTACGGAATTCTCTTCGTTAACGGGCCATATCCGTGTGCGAAGAGCGATTTCGCACACTGGTAGCATAACATTTTGTTCGGAACTCGTGCGAGAAACTGTCTCTCAACTCGTGTGATGGCAACATTCGCCTTCGGCTCGTGCTGCAAACTCAAACTGGTCTCGAAAAGTGCGATTTCGCGAGTGCGAAATCGGACTTCGCACACTGGTAACATAATAGTACATTCAAGGGCGGCAACGAGGGCGGCAATTAATCGTGTGATTGCGACCCTCGCTTTGCTCGGGCGGCAAACCTCACGCTCCTCGTGAATCACCTATTTTGCGCACTTGTCACACATTAGTAGTTTTCGATACGACTGCGATGAAACTTTTTCCAGACGAGTGCTGCAATTACACGAGCCGAAAAAAAGATTCTCGTACGAGTCCCGAAAAAAATGTTATGGTACCAGTGTGTGAAGTGTGATTTCGCACCCGCGACGCCAATCGGTGATACATCTCTAAAAAAAAATGTTTAAAGGGGCACAGGCTCCTTAAAAAAATTGCCGTTTCTGAGGGACGACTTTCAAATTCTGCAAAACAATTGAAAAGTCGCGGTATCGCGTGCCGCCTTGCGTCATTCTCTTCTTTGAAGGGTTTTCTTTCGAATGCAAAAAGAAAATCCAAATTCCATTAATCAAAATAAAAAATACATCGATTTCAGTGAAGCGACAAAATTCGACTGAAAAATCATTTTTGCCATTTTCCTCTACGAGTTTTCGATTTTTGGGGCAAACAACAGTGCTGTTCAGGATCTACGGGTGTTTTCCATCTGCTAGGGTTTTCAATCTTTGATGACACAAACATTGTTTATCGCAAAAAACGCAAAGTTATGGAGACATCTTTAGTACGCTTGAAAGTATCTTTCGAACAGTATAGGTTTAGGGAATGGATGTAGTCATCAAACCATGAAATTTTAATTGCAGTAATAATTTATTAAATATCACGCGTCAAGCGTTGCGAAGAAGTATTGTACAAAAGTGTATATCCTAGTCAGGGTCGAGCACAGGCGATAGTATAATCATTATGACAATGGATAATAAATTAATCTCTGGCGTAGGCGGAGTAGGCGAGGTCCTGTGCGGACTGGACGGGTGCTACGTCATCCTGGAAGGATCGGTAGTGAGCAGCCTGGTACTCCCAGGGTCCGTGAGCGGAGATCGGCGCGGCGTGGCTGTCGGCGGCGATCTTCTTGCAGAGCTGGAAGATGGCAAGACCGACGGAGACGACGAAACTGAAGAAAGAGAGCTGGAGGGCGTTCCAGGCCTTGAGTCCAAGGACACCAATGGCCAGGGGGATCAGCGTCATCGCCTTCAGCAGAACGAACACGAGGATCGGGATGATGACTTTCTTCAGCTTCGATTTACGTGCCTCCTCGACGGCGCGACCTTGACCGAACTTGACGTCGAAAGAAAGTTTGTCGTCCTCGATGTTCCTGGCGCTAACTTTGACAGCAGCGTCCAGCGGCAGTTTGAAAGTCACATCGTGAGAAACGAGGTAGCTCTGCATTGTGTCCAGGAAGGATGCGTCACTTCGTGCGGAGGTCTCGTCGATGGGCTCGGAGTTGCGAGTAACCTCAACGGTTTCAGAGATCTTGAAACATTAAATAAAATAAAAATTAATAAATAATTACAATTAAAATGCAACTGAATAAATTTATGTAAGCACCGAACGACGTACCTTGAAGTTGTCCTTGCGGAAGAGCTGGTCAAGCAGATTGAAGACCTTGAACTTCATGCAGGCTATCTCGTCGTTCTTCTGGGCGCAGTCGATTTTGGTTTGGTCGACCATTGCGTCCATGCTCGCGCTCTTCCACACTTCGAGCTTGGCTGGCTGAGCTGCGGCCAGAGCCAGGATCGAGCACAGGATAAAGAATTTCATGATGAATGCGGATTGTTCCGTGTTCTTTGAGTTCTTAATCGATCTCGTTGCTGCTGAAGGCGACGGTAATTGACGACGGTAGTACTGCGACTGATGACTCTTCGAACGACCATGTGTCTTTTTATACGGGGGACACCAGCACCGCTTTAGTTCGCCTCGGTATAGACTTGTGCTCGGTACCCTCCACGGTTTAGACCCCTACCACACGGTACACGGGACGAATTTTCTTTTCGTTCAGTATGGTATTCGATTATCGAGGCCTCGCGATGCGCGTGGCTCGAATCGTCAACGAGAGAACTCGCGACCGGACGAGCCGAACTCGAGGCTCTCTTACCCTCTCTTTCCTCGGGAACTCTTTCTTCGCTCTTGACAGTGGCCAAGGGGGCCGCGCGTCGAATTGATAAGCAATGTCCAACGTTACCAGCGCAGAACTAGGGTTTCGATAGACTCGAAGTCTATTTTATCATACATGGAACATAGGTGACCCAATACTATCTTTCTTTTAACTCTGCATTGTAAATAACTAATTCTAATGATCCAGAAAATATCTTCAATGACGTTTAGAAATAAATAGTAGGGTTCAACTAACAGTGCACGTGACTGACCCCTGAATTACCGGCGAACGAAATGTACTACACCGGTTCCGTGGACACATGTCACATTCCAACTATTCTCAAAATTCCCTGTTGTGTTAGAACATTTGTATTATTGCAAAATGTCCACAAAAATATTTTATATACTGAAAAGGAGGGATTGTGTGTCATTGTCTACATTATTAAGAACGAGAAATATAAGGTTTTTTTTCTAGCACAAATTCTCCCGAATTAACCGGTCAAGAGATTGTGAAACATTCGTGGCGATTTGTCAACATGGAGATGCAAGGGAAGATTCCTTATCCCTCAATCTGTACTTTAAATTAGCGGCACCAAACGAAAGTAGATCAACAAGTCCCGTAGAACGAGTTTTTATTCAAACGGCACGTGCGCACGTGACGTTCGAGTAGCGGAAGTCGACGGCGAGCACGTGAGCCGTCATAACTCCCGAAGTCTTGCTACCCTATTACTGTATGGGTGTCATCGGCACCCTGGCATTCGGGAGATATCGGCTCTCGTAGGTCTATCGACAATTCGGGGCACGACATCCACGCGACTTCGAACTTTCCACTCTCGAGCTCCTCGCCGAATATACGCGAAGATCCGTTAATCCTCGCTTCTGGGTTAATTTCACCCCCCGCGAACGACTCCCACATAATTATCGTTGTTTGAAGACCGGTCGGCATTGCGCTCGATCGGATTTGATTTGCCATTCCAGACGCGTTTCGAGTTTCTCGTGTGAGAATATGCGAATATCCACCGCATTGGCCCTGTCGGTCGCCCGACTTCTTCTGCTTCTCAATTCCTCCTCATCGTCTCCCGAAGATTTTCACCTACTCTCTAATACTCGCCTTACACGCACACGTGATCAACAATGGAAATTCGATTTTGGGGTCACCGCGCGTTTCGATCGTGCGTACGTAAGTATTCAGGCCAAATTGTCGGAGGAAATAATGCGACGAGATACAATCGATGCCCCAGTAAACGACATTCGCACAGTCGTCTTTCGTATTTTTTCTTAAATTTGTTTTTCGCGAATTCACCTATTCACGACAGTGTGTCTGAATAGAATCCTAACTGTGTGAACTTGGGTAACTGGCTAAATAAAAAAAAAACACGATGCATCCATAGCTCACGATGCATCCATATGCCGAGGTCATTCATAATGGCTATTGTCGTAAAAAAATCGTCTACTCAGCGCCGGCAAATTCTCTACAAGCATCAGAAAAACGGCAGCCTACATTCGGCCAATCGCTTTGCCAAAAACAGACGCAATAAAGGACGAGGAAAGTCTTGGTAATTCGAGAATTTAGAACGACTTCGCTTTCGTTGTTCCGCGAAAGCGGCTCTCAACCGTTTGCACAATTTATCCATCATCGATTATAGCATGATTCTCATATGAATGATTCAACGAAATCGTTGCAAGAATCCTCTACTACGCACGCTCGTTACTACGACAAATCTTACGTCTACGGAAGCTTGGGTTGAATGAGACACAGGTGGTTTAGAATTGATATTTTTGTTTTGTTTATTTTACATAAATAATAGGGTCATCCAGGTCGCGTTAATAAATATTAAATACACTTTAATCGGAGGTCAACGTCCATCTTCTCTCTGTCTACTTTCTATACGCCCTGTAGGGTCCGTTGGGCGCGGTGTCCCAATGAGGCGCGGACGCGTGCTCCACGGGTGGGTGACCGTAGTGAACGACTTCATAGGCGACCTTGGGCTTGGTCAGCTTGAAGATGAGCATGGCACCACTGAGGACCATCGAGAGAAGACCAAGAGTGAGCGCCTTCCAAGTCTTCAGAGCGATCAGGGCGAAAGCAAGGGGCACCAGTGCGGTGGCCTTGAACTTCAGACCCAGCAGGAAGGGGATCATCACTTTCTTGACGAATCCACGACCTGTCAATAAATTTAAACAGTAGAATTAGTATTTCAGATGAGGAAATGAAAAATTGTCAGACGCTATGTCCCAGTGAACGTTACCTTGACCGTTGGAAGAGTCGGAAAGAGGAATAGTCAGACTCTTGGGGACGGAATCGACGAACGATCGGGGAACAATGTTGGATCCGACGATCGCTTCGGGCAGTTTAGCCTCCAGACGATGGCTCGACAGGTAAGTGTCCAACTTCTCGAGCATGAGGGATCGCAGAAGCTCCTTCCTGGCGGGATCGACTCCGTTGTACTGAGCGAAGTCATCCTCGGGGATTGTCTCTTCCGGCAATTCACGCGAACGAACCACTGCGAGGTCTTGAGTTATCGGGACTCTGTCCTGCTTCACCACATCGCTCAGGTACGCCAAGACCTTCGGCTTGACGCAGGATAGCATCGACTCGCTATCCGCGCACCTGTCAAATAATTGCACTCGTGGTAATAAATGTTGTAACGTAAAAATAAATTATATTATCACTGTTGAGCCTCGACGACGAGAGACGATATTCACCTGTAGTAGATGTTTTGCAGAACTTCGGCGGTAGTACCGATGTCCTGGGCCCCGGCGAGACCGACCAAAAGGGCCAAAGATGCAACTACGAAAATCCTCATGACGGATAAATGAAATTGGATGGATCGATTTGCGAGGCTAAACACCGAATGCCTCGACGATCGACGGCAGCGCCGTTTTATAGAGCCTACTCCTCACTACGTACGACAGCTGAATTTTTATTAGTCGACGTGTCGGTCGCGCTGAAAGGAAAGAAGAAAGCACCTTTATCTAGGGTGACGATGTTCGGACGACACGTGAAGTTTCTTGACGTCGGTGTCGACGATGAGACTCTTCCATGTATGGATTTTCATTTTTTTGCCACACGGTATTACAGTTCACTTAGCAAAGCGAATACACTAAATTGTGGATTTAAATATATGGTGAATCCGTGGAATAAAATTGAAAACAATGTGTAACAGCGTCACTGCAATGTTGACCAAAATAAAAACTGCTATAATGTTTTTACTTTCACCTTCATTTATCGCCTATCTAGCAATGCAGAATCACAGGTGTGGATTTCCGGTTTCCGCCGAACGGCTCTCTTACGCTGTGTTAACTTACGCTAATTATGTATACTGCGGGTGAATCTGGAGTGAATCTAGGTCTACTAGATTTTCGCTCTCCGTTTAAAATCGTTAGGCAACGCTACGTCAGCGGAAGTTACGGAAGTAGTTGAGATACCTCTGTGTTCATGTATAGAACCGTATGATTTTTTGTACTGTATCTGCATTTAACATTTTTTTTGCTCATAGCAGAAAATATTCGAGTTGACAGAATCAACTCTGACCCGATAAAATAGACCGATGTGTAAGCTTATTTATTTTTTGAACCAATCAATTTGTTGGCGTAATTATACTGTGAATTGACGTCTGAATGAATTATGAAAATTGTCTATATTTCTTTATGTAAAATGATGTATTATCGATTTAAATCGTTATTTCTAGTGGATTGGGATATTTCAGAGAAGACGAGGTTTATTTTTAAAACCATTTTTATTACGTTCAACAATATTGACGCATGCTCTCGCAATACAGTATTGTCCAAAGTAGCGTGTTTTATTGACACGCTTAAGCTGCATGGGTTCTTATATTAATTGGGTATGGCACCCGGTTTGATAAAAATAAATAAATTATTTAAATAAAATACATTGCGTCTAACATAAGTGAGGAGCACTCGGAAAGTCTGCACACATAAGTACAAGCCTATAATATTTGTTTGCCCAAACGCAATTACATTTTTCAGTTCGTACACACGTCTTGCCTTAAGAAATTAAAAAGTATCATTTCTAATGGGCACTATATTTTGATCCGTCGATAATTTTGTTACGCCATGGCTACGATGTTAACAGTCGTTCGTTGATTCACTAATAAATTAATAAATATATAAATATGTATAAATAATGCTATGCGAGTTACAATTACATCCAACAATCGTGCATACAGTACAACTTTAACAGAGCCACGTGAGCGTAACAAAAATCATTATAGCTACGGGCAAGTCGTGCGTACGACACCGGTTATCGTTCGATCATTTTTCTATGGTTACAGAATTACAAAGAATCCCAAGTCGTTGTGCCGCGTTCAATCAGTCGATAACTTCATCGTTGAACATCCATCGCATTGAAAACTACTCCGTATTAATCTGACAAGGATATGTCCTGAGGCAGTCGCCGCCGTCCTGGCCGAGTCTCGCTGCGGCGAGATATCGGTGGAATCTGTGACTGGAATTGCTCCCTGTGTTACCACGCTTCAGTTCCTGCGGGTCCCTAAAAGAACAAAAAAAAGACACCGCAATCAGCACACTAGTATATCAATCCAATTTCACGATGGGGCAACAAAGCAGACAGGCAAATTGCAGGAAGTAGACCAATACACAATGGTAATTGACCTTCCCAGGAGTAAACACAATTAGGCAGACAGCGGAAATACGTTGGCGACATGAAAAAATATGTGTTGAAACGGAGAATGCTGAGAAGCCAATAAACGAGAAAAGGGACATGTCAGGGTGTATTTTGAAAAATATTAAAAAATTACACAGATGAGGATCGTGAGCCTAAAATAAGAACGGAAATCCACGCCGACACGATGACCCGATTGGCGCGATTCGGAGCGTCGGCGACGGTCACCTTTCTCCTTATGTTCAAGAGTGAGAGAGCGAGAGCATTGAGCGCCAACACCCATAGCGTGCGGACTATCGCGGCGATACCAAAGTAGCTGTATTAACGAAACAACGCGGTCCCTCCTCGTCAGACGTACCTCGACAGTTCGTTGGAGACGAGATTACTGTGTGGCGAGTAGAGTGCCGGGTTTTTGTACATGCTGCAGATGAGCCTTTCCCTGCAGCTCTCCTCGACGAATCTCAGTTGAGCAAAGATGTCCTCGAGCCTCTCGAGGATCGGACCGTAAAAAGCGTCATCGTAGGCCACACGGTTACTGGACTGTGTCAAGGGGGATGCGACACTGATGGGCTGGCTGACTGGCTGTTGGACCACCCTCTGAGTCTGCGCCTGTTGGATCGGTCTCGTGACCTGTTGAGTGTTACTCTGTTGGGCGGAGTTCAACTTTTGCTGAGGAAAAACGTTGTAAGACGTCTTGGGGTTTGTCTTGACAGCCGATGCAGCAACATTTGACGTCACGAGGTTGACAGAGCTCGATGGAACCTGGATGTTTATGGCGCTCGCGGGAACCTGAGCAACTTGAGGAAACGTCGCGGCTGCTGCCACGGACGACTGGACGGAATTTCGTCGATTAAACTTGTGCTCGTCGACGTAGCCGTTGTAAGCCAAATGCTGAGCATGCGTGGCAATCGGTCCAGGGTATTTGTCCTGATACGAAGGTCCAGGTGGTCTCGCTACTATGCCAGGCTGTGGAATTGGCGGTGGGATCGAATTGCCGGGATAAACCGGCGACAACGGCGCATGATTCGGCGCCGGACGGACACCTGGATCATCGAAGGGTTCGTCATTCGGCTCGATTCCCCATTCGCGCAGCTCCTCCATGTCCTTGCGCAACTGAATGTGCGGATGAGCATAGTCGTAGCCCTCGTACTCCTCCTCGTGATGATGGGGATGATGCGGCGCGAAGTACGTCGGTACGGGAACCGGCACCGGCACGTGATGATGATGATGAGCAATCTGCGTGAATGTGCATGTTCAATTAGCGCTCGTGCCTCAACGAAATTCCATTATTATTTTGAAAGTGGAGCGTCCCCGCGCGAACAAAACTGTTACCTGATGATGATGGTGGTGGTATTTCGCGGAATTGCTCGTGTAGTAACTCGAGCAAAGCTTGAACACGTGAGCGAAAGCCGGTACCAGGAAGAGCAACAATTTTAGGAAGAGTTTTTTCGCCGTGCCAATTCCGAAGAGGAACGGTATGACGAACATGAATTTGACCTTGATCAGCTTGATTATGAGCAGCAGCGCCAGAAAGCTCATCAATAGTTTGTTCTGGATAAATTTTCCTGAAATATAAAAAGAACATTATTATTATAAGAAATCGTTGAAGGTGCGGCTGATTTAATTCAGTTGGCTGCTTTTCGTTTGTTCTCACTTATTTTTTTGAAGAACAGTCTGCCCTGCTGTTCCTCGATTCCACGTTCACCAAAGTCCAACCTGATGAGTGCGCCCTTCTCGTCGATCTCGCGCGGGCTGATTTTCACGGTCGAGCCCTCGAAGAAGAATTCTGGCAGCTGAAGCTCGTAGTCACGTGTCGCGAGAAATTTAACTGTCTTCTCGCGAAGCGCACTCGTGATTTCCTCCAACGGAGTTTTGTACTCCTCGCGATGTTCCGCCTCCATTTCCTCCTCGGTTTCCGCTTCGATCCTCGATTGAGGCTGACCATCGTACTCCGCGGCCTCGACGAGATTGTCGTCCACATTATTATATCGCTCCTGCGTCTTCATCGTCAACGTCTCGTAATCCAGGGCATTTCTGCGCAGCACGAAGCCATCGAAGACCGTGATGTTGTCGCGCTCGACGAACGTGTTGTCCAGATAGGTGTAGGCATTTTTTTGGATGCACGAGAACGTCATCTTCCGGCTGCAATCCCTCATTATGCCGTTCCACAATTCGTTGCCCGAGGAGTTACTCCCGAGTGTGTCCCAGTCGAGGTACTTTGCATAGGAGCGAACTCCATCGAAGCTGAATAAATTAGCACTCGCGATGCTGAAGTAAGAGATGCACAGGTAGACGACGGTTCGTCGAAGAGTCGTCATGTTTCCCTTCATGACTCGCGGCACGTCTTTCCTCCTCGGAGGATCGCGTTCGTCTGCTGGCGTCGAAAAACGGAAAAGCGCGATTGCGTGCGCGACAATTCCAAACTTTCGTTAAACCGAAGACGATCCGGCGGGGGTCCCGTTTGCTACGAAGATCTTATCCCGGTAAGTCGCGGTGGGTATACGATTTGGTGATTCCACGTTCACGTTCTCTTTCTCAAATCCGCCGCTTCTTACTCGCTCGATCTATCCCCCGCCACTCGCGCCGGGGGCCTCTCACGCGAGGGTCCTCGACTCTCTCGCGACGTAACCCGGTAAATTTCGGTGGTACCTGCGCGGTAGAGTATCGGTCCGTCGGTTCCGGACGAGCTCGCGGGTAGAGAGCAGCCTCACAGGTAGACCACGGGTAACCAGCGCGCTCGCTCGTGCGCACTACCACACTGACTAGGAAGCCGGCGGCACGTTCGTTCTCTATCTCGTCCGGCAAAGTCTTCTTCGCCTATCCCACTTACGCAGGTCGTGCCCGAGTCTCATGTCAGACCTGACACCACCACCTGCGAGTCTCGAACCGCTTGACACGTACACGGCGACACACGCACACTTTGTCGCTTCTTCGGAATGCGCATAATACATATACACATACAAACGAACAAACGCACATACACACACGCACACTCACACGCCGGTCGCTCGTGTTCACTTGACCAGACTTCGGATTTGACGACTCGAGCGCGCTCGTGTCGACTCGCGCGTACGAGCGACGACCGGTACTTCACCCGATTCACCCAATTTGCTCTCGGCGCGCCACACGCACCGCGTCCAAGCAGTATCGATCGTTTTCTCGATCCTCCTCGTCGTATTTAACACGGCCTTCGTGAACGAGCGGCGGAGATGCGCTCGCCTCGATCTCTCGTTCAAAACTAACCGACGAGACGGCTGCTCTCCGGTCTCCGCGGTTACGATTCGATCGCGCGCCGGGCCCCGACAAGTGTGTCAGAGACTCTCCTACTCCCTGCACGCGGACCGAACCGCGGAAGGTCATTATCTCTCGAACGCGCGCGCCAACGTTTCGCTCGCGCGCGCTCACTCGCTCGCTCGTTCACTTATACTCGGGTTCCTCCTGCGTAGGCGCGCAATTGCGTTACGTTTCAGTGTCTACGATTAGCGAGCGCGTGTATCACGCCCGCGCTCGCGTGCTAGCGCTTTGGACGACGGCTTATGGCAAAACTGGAGTAGGGATGCGAGAGTGAGCAGCCCGGCAAACACGTGCCGAGAATATCGCATTCCTCGGACGATTCATTGATCTCCGGTGCTCCAGATTGCGGCGCTAAGGATGCTGAAATATGGAACACAACCATTGGGCAACTCGGGTGGAGCTCGAGTGGTCCCGTTTGACTTGAAGCAGTAATCGATGATCGAAAATTCGCGTCTTTTGGAAATTCATAAATTGTAAGAATTAGGAGTGTCTTTGGGTCAACTCAGTTTCGTACTGATAAGAGATCGTAGCGTTTGCCGGGTTACAGCTTCGTGCGAATTTCCTGCAAAATTATCAAACTCCTGCAAATATCAAACGACTCAAATAGCATTTCCGTTTAATGCTATTTGAGTCGTTTGATATTAATCGTCGATGATGGAAAATGAAGCCTTTAGGTATTTGGGAAATAAAGAGAGCTGAGAGGCTGTTTAACTCAGTTTTATTTTGTACTAATTGATAGTGCAACGCGTTTTTCGAGACGTACTGTGCAGCTTCCGATCACGCGAAACCACGGCAAAGCTCGTTTAGCGTAATGACAGAGAGGTTAATGTGCGTGAGAAACCTGATGAATGGAGCGCCTCGTTGAAGTGCGTGCGGCACGATTACACGCGGCTACATGGTTAACAAGTCGCGAGTTTGCTGTATAACCACGGACAGCACGTATATATCATTAGACGTGTTTGAAAGACTGCAAGGAGCACCGCTGAGGTATACCCGGGGCTCTCCAAGTGGTACCAAGGTCGTTGGTTCCCAACGGCCACGCTCCGCTTCCTGGACCGAGAACCACCCGATCCTGCGAAGCGTTGCGATGTGCGCGCAGCCGGCGCACCTCGCCGTGAGCTCGTCCTACTGCGGCTTACCAGCGAAATCGCTTGCACCAGGATTTTCCACTTCTATATGCGCGGTATTTTAATTACACATAAACACACGCGCGCGGCCAACGATTATTGTCGGCTTGCTCAAAACGTGCGTTTATCCGAGAAAAGAAAAACCGCTGTCTCAACCGGCGAGTTTGAATCATCATGAGAATTATAATAATTGCTGCTTGGGTCGACCAACTTGGTGAATCAACGAAAAATGTTGTACGTCGGCTGGCCTCAATACAATATTTTTTCTTTCAGATTTACATATATATAGGATATTTTCCAAGCGTTGATTAGATGCACAATCTTTCGACACCATTTCAAGTTTTTTTTGCAGTTAAAGGTAATTCGACAATTCTTATTAGTCGCTTGTAATCATTGCAATATTAAAAAAAATATTTTTATTGTGTGGAACCAACTGAAGAAAAAATATATATATAAATTTCCGTTGAAATAAGGGCGAATAAAAATTATACAATTTCTAATCCATAAGTAATGAGAGCAACCGACGGCCGTAAGCTACATTGTGTTTTGCTTTCCGGATTTACAACGAAGAGTCTAACAAGATGGGTATTAATGGTGCGATATTGCTCTCGGAATGCCTGCGGGACGGAAAATCGAAAGAGAGATTGGTGTCGGTGTAGCACACCGAATAGGGTAGAAAATAGTCGTGACGGGAAATTATCGGTCTCGCTCTTCTTCGAGTGTTTTTAAAATAGACATTTCTTTACGATTCTACGTCGGTGGCGTTCGAGCGGAACAGGTCGGCCACGCCGTGGGCCAACCGGTCGAAGGCGACGACAACGACGCGAACGACGACGACGACGACGACGACTCTGACAACTACGACAAACGCGCTTCTTGGATCGGACCGAGGAACAGCTGAATTTCATTGACCTACTATTGAAGCACGGGTTAGTAAGCTATATGACTGACCGTTTTACGTACGTCATGTCCGGCACCGAAAAAAAGAGAAACAAACAATTTTTTTCTTAAAGAATAATGACAGCTCTCATAATAATAACGATCCGTCACAGGAAGAACCGCGCATCGAGCTCGATTGCCAACTTCCTCAATCATGTTTTCGTCGTCGAATCGAAATCACGACCCGCGATTTCGACCGTTCGCTCCACTTTTCACAAGATTCTCAGATCCACTATTTTTTTGGAAATACCCACAGACGCACACCGTGTCGCTTGCTGCTCGACGACGGTTCGAACGATTAAGAATGTGAGAGGCAAAAAATCGTCAAACGGCTCACGTGTTCCACTGGCTGACCAGTGGTCATCGAACCTCCGCGCGTCCGACCGGTTCCCAAAGTTCAACGCAAAACGCTGCAAGTACACGGTCAATTAGTATCCCGGATTTTTTTATGTTTGTTTATATTTTTTCGAAGCTCGACTTTCAAGCTGAAAAAAATTCTTGCAGTAGGATGCGTTCGGTGTATCCTTGCATCGATATGCGTGGGTTCACCGTTACATGCGTCCACTTCCGTTGGGAGTGACTTGTCGAGGTGAGCGCAATCGCTCGCAGGCTGCGAGGAAAGTGAAAATCGCCGCGTCGATCAGGACAGGTACCCATTTCTGTGGCGTGTCGGAAAGTGCGCTATATAGCACTGCGCGGCTAGCGCGGTTTGCTACATCCGACGTACACGGCTCGTCCACTATTCGTGGTTTTTGCCGGTCGAAAGAGCTTTCACCGATTCGCCCAAGATCGACGCGGCGAGCGGTTGACCACCGTCGAGTCGTCGAGTATTGTCCGTCGCTCGAGCCGCTCACGGCGAAGTGGACAAACCAAATACAAGCAGCGCGCGAGCCCCGTTTCGAGACTCTCGATACGGGGTTGCTCGATCACTGGGTTGACTAACGGTGGACGCGTGAACGAAAACGCACTCGCGCGCGCGCGCGCACGCGCTTTACGCTGTGTGTGCGTGCGACGTCGCGGCCCGAGCCGACTGCCGCTCTGACGCATCGCTCACGATGTTCTCCCAAGTCGGTGCACACCTTATTGAAAAGGTGCCAGCAGCGAAGGAGCAACAGCAGAAGCAGCAGCAGCAGCCGCGATAGAACCGGAACTGGAAAAATGCGTGACCAGCTTAGCTCGAGCGTGACCTCGTTCAAAAGTGCCGACACCTTTTTGTCTCTCGATGAGTTTTTCACGAATTACACCCGTTTAACACGTCCGACTATTCTGCGCGCTGCTGCTGCTGCTGCTGCTGTTGCTGCTGCTCCTTGCCGTTCGAAGTTTGCGGTACATTATATCGTCCGCGCGTCGATAGTCATCCACGGATTTCACGGTTTCCATTTTGACACTTTGAGAATATGCAAATATTGTGAATGCATAAGTAAAATGTAGGCAAGTGTGGAATATTCCGAGGGAACCGTCAGGCGAAATCTCAGGATAAAAAAACACGGAGTTAAACGAAAAATGATGTATGCGACACGGGTGAATAAAAAATGATGTATCTGAATAACAGTTCGTCGCAGGTAGCGTGTTGGAGCATTTTTTGCTTACAACGTTTTGGCATCCTCTTCTTTCCAATGAGTAAAGTCTCCAGGCTACTCGTTGATTGGTTCGAGCGAAGCCATCGAGTCGCGTCGTGCCGTTCGCGCCCGAAAAATCGACGCGCCCCGTCTGGCCAACATAACTCGCGAACAACGTGCATATACGCAGAATATATATACACAGCGTGAATATCCATGCCAGGTTGCCAATTAAGTGGGTCGCGGGGTTTACGTTACGCTGTTTCGGCGCCTCTCGTTTGTCTCGCCGCAGACACAAGAGACACGCGGAAAGTTGAGAGAGAGACAACGCAGCGAAGAAGAAGCGACGGAGGAACGTAAGAAGTGGTGGGAGCGCCGCCGCCGCCGCGGCGCTGCACAACGATGGAGACCACGAGGTGGAAAGATCGAGCGCACGCGAGTGAAAAATAAAATGTGAAGGCGAATGAAATCGGGGACCCCGAGCGCGCTCTGCCCGTCGGGCTCCGGCGTACGAGGATTGTGGACCGTTAGCCGCTGTACTTCTGCCTTACGGCGAATTCGTTCCGTGCTCCCTGTCGCGTCGTCGCCGCGTGAACCGCATTTGCTGTATTATCTCTCCTTTTTTATTAGCCCTCTCCCCGCCCTGGCGCGCTCTGAAACGAAACTCGCTCGACCGGGCGCTCGGCTCGAACCTCACGATCTGTGGCGGGCTGCCATGATGCACGCGCCGACACATTTTGTGCGCAGACGTCGCGCGACTCGCAGATTCGTCGTGAAGCTCTTTCAGAGACGCTGAGGGGGATCGGTAAGAGTGTTACCGGACATCGGTAACCGGTTGCGGTTACCGACGAGAGAAAAAGGCCTAACCGTTGCTGGTGAATGGCCAACCGTCGGTCGGACGACGAGCTCGACGGTACTGGGGGAATCTGTTCGGGATCTGTTGAAACTCCTTACCGACCGGGAGCTCCAAGGTCTTCATGTTCTTGACCTTCGAGCGGGTGAAGACATTCGGCGCTGTCTGCGTATTCCAAAACGTCAGCACGACGCAGGATGATCAAGTAGGACAACGGACAGTAACACAGACGTAAATGATGAAAAATTGTATTTTATTAAATTTATAAATAAATTATGCATTAGCAATACATTATATGCCGTTTGTTATGCAATGGAACATCACGCAGCTCCGATGGGAATCGATTTTGGTGCTCGACCCCTCGACATTCGTCTCATAGCTACCATCGGTGTTCCGGGATTCAAGATTCGATCAGCAGCTTTGTAGTTATTCCAGTGCCTCGCGTAAATCGCGCGGACGCCTCGCGATCCATTTCCATCGGCACTCTGTTCGGTAGCCAATATCTTAGGGCGAATGGCGTCGAACTCGTCGTTCTTCGGATTGTAATTACTCGTCGCGATGGACGTGTTTTGTTTCAGATCTTCCAGGGAATTGGTCAGGTTCCAGGGCTTCCAAGAATCCCACTTTGTGTCATTCCAGTGAGCAGAAATGTTTGTTACCAATGGATCATTGGGAGGTTCACTTGGAGAAGCGGAAAGGTCATTCTGCGTGAATTGAGATGGATTTTCCGTGTATATCGGTTTAGGTTGGAACATCGTGTTTGACATTGATATTCGGTTGTCGAAGCTTCGACCCCATCCACCGCCACCCCCGGAATATCCTCCCCCTCCGGAATATCCTCCCCCTCCTCCTCCTCCTCCACCGCCGGAATAGTCGTATCCTCCCCCTCCACTCGACGGGGGACCGTAACTACTGGGTGGCGGCGCTCCGTAACTGTCCGGTATTCCACCACCTCCACCGCCTCCTCCTCCGCCCGAAGCTTTCGTCAGCAACACGATCTCTTTCAGTTGACCTTTGAAAAACAAAAAATATATTTATAGTGAAAGATAAGATCATTTTTTTAATTTTTACGCAGATATTTTTTGTAATAAAATAAAATTAACTCACCACCTCCGCCGCCGCCGCCACCGCCACACCCACCACCGCCGCCGCCGCATCCACCGCCACCGCCCCCGCCTCCCTTGAGACTCATCAGCTTCATTATCAACATGGCTTTCGATATCATCAGGGACATTCCAGCCATCATCATTCCCTTCATTCCCAACATTCCTCCCATGGCTATGCAGAAAAACGTAATGAAATCATTATTCAATACCATAATATTTGAGTACAATTTGACAATGACATATTTCGTTTTTGTAATACTAACCCATGAGCTTCATTTTTCCGAACATCATCATCATCATCATCATCTTTTTACACCCCTTTCCGCCGCCCTTTCCGCCGCCACCGCCGCCTTTTTTGCCGCGACCCTCGACTGCTCCATTATCGTCGAACATAACGTCGATCTGATTGCGTTCCTTCTTTCCATTTGTCCTGGGTAAGCTGATTCTCAGCGCAAAGGAATCGAAGAAATCGTCTATGCTCCTGTCGATTTTCCCCACTCCACCGTCCGCCGTGTCCAACATTCTCCTCTCGCCGTTGGTTCTGTGCAGCGTTCGCGTTTTCACGAGCTTTATTCCAGGTGCAAAGAGCGATATCTCGTCGAGGTTCGCGATGGTGTCGATAAATCTGGCAATTCGATCGCGAGCACAACTGATCGACAGTTCTAGAAGACAACGGCCGAGATCCTTCGCGGGAAAATCGGGAAATCGATCGTCCGCGTCATCCATCGAGTCGTTGGCCGCGGGTACCACTTTTATGTCGATTTTCACGCCATTTTTTCGGTAATTAAAAATCTCTCTTGCTGGTTTTTGAGGATCCTCGTAGGGCTCGATATCCGGCTCGTAATTGGTCAGAGATCGAGCGATAGGATTTTCTGATGTTTCCGCCAGTCCGAATTGAACCGAACACAGGCACAATAACGCGAGCACCATGAGCTTCAGCATCGTAGGACACGCCGATCTACGTACCATCAGTAGATAGATCGATCGATCGATCGATCGATCGACGATACTAACTGAATCGATGATCGGTAAAGCCACACGGTTGAAATACACTCGTTGGGAATTTCGATGCACCGAACGTCGCGAGGGTTTTGTTGACGGCTCCGGGGGCCAAGACTGTCTCGAAGTCGGTTTGAAAGACCATCGTTTATATACAAGAATATTCATGTCACTCGAACAGACCGTCGATATTTTTACCTTGTAAACTCATCACGATTGTCACCATTCTTATGGTGCATTATTGGATAAAGCAAATCCCAGACCGCGAGGGTCTAGTGCTTGCTTCTTATTTTTATTAGCAGAGCCAGGGGAGGGAGACAACTAATGAATGCTCAGGCAGATTATGTCGGATACCGGATTCTGCCGGTTGAATTGCATAGATCTTCGAGCTCAGCGAGGAAACACCGCCGCAGTCTAACTGTTTTCAAGAGGGTTATCCGCAAACGGCATCGGTTCGTAACACGCCGAGGTGCACTAATCTGCCTATTGTTTCACCGTGACAGATGCGCATGAACATGGAAAGAGGATGCGGTCACTGGTGTAAAAAATATTTCGAGGAAGCCATTTATTTACCGTGACAATTGCATGCATGAAACGTATAACGGAAAAAATGCATATTAGGATTATGCATATTATCCGGCATATTACAAAATGCCGGATATGTTCACACGTAGAAGAAGGCTCAGGTCATTGCTTAAAACAAATAAGATGCATAGAAAACATTTGTTTATTGTGAATCTTATATTCATGTGAATAAATACACAATGAGAAACAACAAGTTGAAACATGTACATATAGAGCAATGGCGCTACCGAGGCCATGCCAAGAATCTGCGATAATAAATATCATCTACTTAAGATCTATTAACAATTTTACTTAATACAAACAAGGAAGACTAACTGATTGTTTTCATCGAGGAACGACGTCTTTAACCGGAGGCTCGAGAAGAGGAAAGAAAAGACAAAAGATAGACATGACGATGCGTAGGGGAAGACGATGAAGTGATGAAATAAATTAAGAAGATAAGAATGCCAAGTAACACAAGCGACAAAGTACCAGTAGCACAGAAATAAGGAAAAATTCTCTCGCCTCCAGTGTTCTATCGCTCAACCGATCGAATTATTTGGATCACTCTGCGAAATCACCAAACCGCTCGTCGATCGCGAACGTTTCCGTATCTACTACGCACAGCTTCCTGCGTGGTATCGTGCATGACGTCGAGAGATCTGCCGTATCCCGAGTGCCCGTATCCACCGTGACCGTGATGCTCCTCCGAACTGTGAGTATGCGAACTCGAATAGACGGGTTTGCTGACGATCTCGTAGGTCGTTTTCTTCTCACCGCCGCCAGCCAACGATTTGAGACCAACAATTGCTGACAACATGAGAGCCATCAGACCAGTCATCAGGGCTTTTCCAGCCAGCAAGGCGAGCGCACCGAATCCCAGAGCCCCAAGGGTTCCCTTCATCATCATCAGTCCAGCCATGAGTCCGTTCATTCCACCTTTGTCCTTCTTACGACCTGAACAATAAATTATTATAAAAAAATAATTTGACGTAGATTAAAAATCACTTATCATTCAAGTCGCAACTGCCTTACCAGTTTCCGCAATTGAGTTTCCGAAAAATCCCAACTGTGACAGAGTCTCCTCGTTGAAGCTCCTCGCAGCCTCGAAGGTCTTAGGGTCGAAGAGCTTGATGGAGACTGCATGACTGTTGAGGTAGCTGCCGACCTTGTGAACAAGATAAGCGTCAAGTCTTTTGTCCACGTCATTGGGGAAGTCTCTGGCGAGATTGGCCACGACCTCAGAAGCTGGCACGTCGGTCGATCCGTTTTCCTTGACGACCGTAACACCAGGTAGAATCCCAAGGTCCTTCTTCTCCGACAATTTGTCCAAAAACGAGACAACGTCGAGCTTCAAGCACGTGGCACTGTACGATTTTCCACAATCCTTGTTCATGCTAGAGGACACCGTGTCCTTGGAGTCGTCGACCGATTGTCTCGAGCTATGCTGCTCGATTTCCGCTCTGCACGACGACAGCAGGATAAATCCAAAAATCACACCCTTCAATAATCCCCATTGTAGTACCGCGTTGCGACACATCGTCATCGTCGTTGATGATTTTTTTTTTCGTGCACGCGTTCGATTCTTATGTGGAATCCTCCTCGAAGACGGTACCAACGATATGAGGATCTCCGAGGACCAAACACGCGCAAGACCGGCTGAAGGCCGCGTGGCAGATGCTGGAAGGCGTGGTGTGCACTGAATATACCATCGAACTAGTTGCAGTATATATAGGGAGGCAGTCACGAGGTCCTTCTTCCTTTTTTACTTTCCACAATCATACATTCTCCGTGGCTTAGAGTACGCGAAGCATACCGAGGCCTTCCTCTTCCTCTTCTTGCGCTGGACGATGCCGACGACGCCGGCTCGGTACAGCCTTCCTGTGGGCTTAGAGAGGCGCAGAACGACGCTCTCTGGCGCAGGGTAGGGGGCGTCAAATAGAGCGGATCACACGAAACTCCGTCAAATTTAGAAAAAAACCACCTCCTGTCGACGCTTGGCCAACACTGAAGCTGGAGCAAGCGGTGGACCATCGACTCGAGGTGAAGGCAAGCGGAGATGTGCGTCAGGTGACCGCCCATTGTTTCAGACCTCCTCTCGCCTCGAGTCTTGGAAAGTACTCGCGTGCATCTGTTTCACCGCTCGGTACCGCTACTGAGATGCTAGTGATCACCTAGCAAATGCTGGTGCAAACTACATACTGATCTGTGAGGAATTTATGGGTAGAAATTTATCGGTGTTTCACACTTGAACGGATGTATTTTTTTAGGTAGGGGTGAACGGGACAAAACGGATATCTAAGCGAAAAATGGCTGTAGAACACGATATATATTTTGCAATTGTTACCAAAAGATTTCGCATTCCGTTTGGGGAAATTAAATTTTGTTTGTCTCAAATTGAAAGTGGTCATAAGTTAATATTTATTTCGCCATATGTAAGCAGAAATTTACGAGAAAATTTATTAACAACTAACAAACTCTTTTCCCAGTTTGTAACTAATTGTTAGAGTACCCGCACCGGAGACTGAGTCACTTTCCGTTTCTCACGTGAGATTGACCACGTGGTACGCTGGTCGAGATTATTGTTACGGTACTGATCCGTGTCGAAATGGGAACACAAAAAATGTAACAATCGGAGGTCCCTATAAAACACCGGGACCCACTTTTAAATTGGAACACTTCTTCGTCCATACGGCTATCTGGCACTGCGGTGATAAACCTGTAGGTACGTCGCTACGATTTTGCGTGCCGTTGTGCTTGAATAAGGCTGGATGTCGCGCGCGACAATCTGTCGACGAGAAAGTGCATCAGTTAGATGGCTTCACCCCTTTCTTCGGCTCGATGATATTTTTCCTCTTCACGCGGTGATGCATCACTGGCGAGGAGAGCACTCACTAGGCTAGACGGAAACTCGATCCCATCTCGTGAGCCACGGTTGACTGGAGCACGCGTATAATGATGAGAGAAATTTCCACTTCGATTGGGAAAGTTCGATTCGCGGAACGGTGATAATTTGCGATGAACGTGCAAGCAACCCTAACCGCTGAGTGGATAACGTTCAATGAAAGTGATAAAAAGTAGTTAACATTCGTGCTGACGAATGAAAGTTAATAAAAATCAACAGAAATAACAATACAATTTTTTAAATAATAATAATATTCCTGTGCTTCACAAAAACTAAATAAATATAGATCATTTTTAATATTAGGCGAAAATATATTTTCATCCAACAATAGTATTTATTCTTTTCTGGAGTCTCTTCAGAACAGGTTCCATTGAAAACTTTAAAAATATTCGTGTGTAATACAATCTTGACATATAAGCAATTGTAAAAAACGATTATGTTGCAAACGACATTGAACCCTTTTTAATACTTGACAATTCGACAATTGTCGAATCATCTGTCAAGAATAAATTGGATATTTCATTACCGTTACTTATTACAATTAGCAGTCAGCCCAGTGGTTAATAGTGGTTCCATAATTTTTTATTCGCGGACGGAATCCTGATGGATTGATGATTCAGTGAACAAGCGTGTCATACACGTTAATATAGTATCATAAAAACCGCGAAAGCCTGTCCACTGTATCGTACAAAAAATACCATAGCAACAAATTTAACATAACTGTAACTCTTCGGTACTCATTATTTTCTTATCCACTCGAGTTCTGCAGCTTCCTTTCGTTCATAAAGTAAAACGGCGGCAGCTCGGAGTGAATGGCCAGTGGTTCAAAGCCACCTCTTCAATTACACCGCTCTATAATTTCCATGCTACCCTGTACAATGTAGAATGCCTTGTGCCTCCGTTTGTACCCTGCCGACAGGAGATGGACCTAGTGGCATGTGGACCAGTAGGTGTTACAATTGTAGGTTATCCTGTTATTATGTCTACGGTAGGCGAGCAACTGGTCGACATAACCAAAAAAAAGTGAAGGGGGATTCCACGTCCGAATTCTCCTTGCTCGCCCCTTCATTCTGTTCTGTCTACCTTTAAATTACTTTTTGTTCTTCTGCATACCAACAATTGGACCGGTAAATTGCTATGTGGAAGCACTTCCTTCAGTATCTGCGATCACCTAAGGAATAACTTCAACAATTGTCGGTCAGCTTTGGCAAGTTGAGTTTTTAGAGTAAACCAGATATTTAAGGCAAAATGTACTACTCAGCTACGGATTTAAATATGTAGAAAATATCATTTCGGCGCGTGAATAATTTTCAATAGAATAACATCGAAGACTTTGATGATCAATCAATTGAAGAGCATCCGGGATCCTCTAAATTGGCTAGAAGAGTAAAAATATAAGATAGAACTTGTACAACCTCCTTGCACAACATATTGCATATTACAGTTTATTATTATTTGTCAAAATTATCGTGTCAGGAGAAACGCTAAACCGAGAATGCTTACATTGACTGCTATGAACTTCGCCCTGATCGACAGCCTTTGAATCAATCATTGTACTTGTAAAAAACTGTCGAAAAGTAAACAGATGCATTTAGACAGTCAATTCTTGATACAATCGCGAAAAACAAACTCCTGGAACAGAAGTTGAAAAGAAAAATCGAAAAAATTGTTTTTTGTTTACCTAGACAAATTTTGAAAGTCAAGAACTTTCGTTAGTACAATAGATTATCAAACACTGAGAACAAAAGTAGTTGAGATAGAAAGTTAAATAATCTAATCATTTTAAATAATCTAATCTCTTAAAAAAGTAGCTGGTTTCCTGAATGTTCTGGATATTATAAAATATTCGCTGTGATGCATCGTGCGTCTGTGTCGGCTGCCAGACGATAGCAGATTCCTCGGCGTCCGCTTCCATATATACGTGGAGGTAACGAGTTCCCCCTCCGTCGAGTCGAGCAAGCGCGGAGATCCGCATGGGGTCCACGACCTATGCCGGCGTTCCGTCCCCCACCTGACTCGCCGTCTGCCTCGTCGAGCCGGCAGGTGGCAGGGAGACGCGGAGAATCCGGCAGCGCTCAACAGTGGAGGCAATGACACACTGACCTTGATGGAAGAGAAAGAAGGAAGGAGAAACGAAGCGGAAGGGAGTGAAAGACCGCCGGAGGCTAAATTGGAAGGCCAATGGCAGCGAGCACAGCTCTGCCCCTCTCTCCGCCACAACTCGGCACACTGACCCAGTTAATCCGCTTCTTCCTCCTTCCTCACCGGCTCTGCAGGTTTTTCACAGCGGCCCCCCTCCACCGCCCGAGGTCTCGTTTCCCCTCCGACGCTGCCTACTCACACTCACAACAAGCGCCGTGCCGCTCTGTGAATCCATGCGCTACGAGCATCCAGGTCATCGGCCCCACCATGAGACCGTCTCGAAGTAGCATCGAGGATGGGGTGCCGAGAGTCAAGAAACTTAAATATAATTGATCATGCCCTTATACTATTGAATAGGGATCTACAGTTGATATTTTTTCTAGGTTTGACGTGGATAGACTGAAGGGTTAAAAATATTTGTCTTTTGTAAAAAAAAAAACGGATATAATTTTATTCGGCGATGCCAATAAATAAAAACATAAATAATTAAAACAATGTATGATGAATGGTCGTGGGATTTATGTGATAGGATTTTTTAAGGTAAATCGTAGGGATATTGGTCGACGTTGTACTCCGGTGCCCAGCCCCTGTAGGGCTGATTGATTTCCTCCTGAGACCTGTGCCAGTGATCGTGATGAATTTCGTGCGGTTTCACGATTCCGTAGCTCACTCGGGCTGGCAGAGCTGGCGGTGGAGTGAGCAGGGCTTTAAGGGCGACTGCGCCGGAGAGAAGAAGAGCCGCGAGACCAGCTCCCAAGCCCTTGATACCGATGAGACCGATCACAGTGATGATTATCGGCAAGACGATCAACGCCTTCAACTTCAGGGCCAGAAGAATCGGGATGATGATTCTCTTCAGCTTAGTGCGGGCTGAAAAATAACGTAGATGTCAATTGCGTTTTAACCATTTTATAAACTTTTGGCGATCATTGGTGAAAAAATATTTGTTGTGTTTTTGTGACGGGACAAATACTGTTATATAATGTATTCTTTTTATATAAATATTATTATTTGTTTACGATCAAAATGCGGTCGAAATTATTTAGTCTTTTTTATATGACAGTATTGTTGTCGAAAAATTAGAATTAAAAAAAAACGAGACTTCATCCGGTGTGAATCGACAAAACAGTCGCCACGAGCATCCTAGAACCTACTTTCTTCTTCGACCCCCGGCGACTCGACACTCTCGTTCAAGGTCCCACCACTTCCTTCACCTCCTTATTCTCGTTTCTGTAAAGGCACTACTGCCACCTCGCTCTTTCTCTTTTCTCGGAACGAACGTGCTACAAACCCAGAATTTTCTCTCTTTCCCTACCACCTCGTTCCGATTCTCGATTCTCCTCCGTTCGGTGTCTTACCCCCCCCCCCTCCCCTCCATCATTCCACGAACTAAGAGCCAGGAGAGGTGGCTCGAGAAGTGGAACAGACGCCGATTCTCCGCACGTACATTGAATCCGGAACTTGGTAAACACCGATCTCGCTCTTTCTCCCGAAGCTCTCGAGGCAATTTACATTTTTTTGCTAGACCCGTTAGTGCGATTTCAATAATATTTTTGCAAGAAACTCGATGCCAAGGACCACATTTTTTTTGTCATTTTTTTTGTATGCAGTTGCAGATTTACCAGAAGAACCAATGGAAAGTACCAGCGAAAGATCAACCTACTTATTGGCCAATCTGAAGCTCGTATCAACGACCCACTTGGGAGCCATTGGTGGGAGATTCGAGAGGTTCATTGCTATAAGACTTTGGCGAGACGACGCTTCTCTCATTCCATAGCACAGAAGATCAAGCGAACGATCCACCAAAATGAATCACACTTTTTTATCTAAGATACATTTTCGTTTCACGTTTCAGATGTTAGTCATAGTCGCAGTATTCGTGGTCGTAGCCACGCATTAAAAATGTTGCATCGTCGCGCATTAAAAATATATGAATTATATTAACACTTTTTCCAAAAGTCGGTCCTGATGACTATTTTTTTAATAAAACGACTTCAACTGGTCACAGATTGTAATGAGCAAATATTATTAATTACACCGCGAATGCAATAATTGCAACAATGACTCCATTTCGGTAGTTAACATTTTCAAATGACTGCATGTTATTTTGAAATACGCGCATTTTAAAGGGTCTTTGTATCTCACCTTCAGAAGCTCCGCTAGTGAGGCCTCGTAGTTCGAAGCCTATATTTTTCTCTCCCAAAGCGCGTCCGAAGAAATCAGCCGGAGATCCGTCACTGGGCAGGTTGATTTGGAGTTTCCGGCTCTTCAAGAATTCGTCGACCTTTGCTATCAAAGGATCCTGCTCCACGTTGGTAGCATCCTCCTTTTCAGCGTCCGCGACGTCGACTTTTTCCAGGGTGACCATATCCCCGTAAATTCCGATCGTGTCCTTTTTGTTCAATTCGTCCATCGCCTTCGTGAGCTTGGTCTCCATGCGTTCGACTCCATCCTCGGCCGGGACTTTCTTCGGGTTCGCCGCGGCCAATCCGGCCAAGCAGCAAACTGTCAACAGCACCGCAATATCGCTCCTCATTCTCGTATCAGTCAAGGTACTTTTTTCGACTGTTTAGCCCTGGGGCAATTTTTTCTTTTATATCAGCCAGACCGGGCGACTATGGTGGGGCCCCCAGGTGAACCATTTGGCAAGCCTCGTGGTCCCGATGTCGCTGCGTCGGGAATTTAAATTCTTCAATTCTCCACCTCTAACCAATCTACGAGTGTGCGCGACACCACAGTGTCATGCGTATATGTCACCTCGCGGTGCATTACAATGGATTCCGGGCGACCGCGGGCACGTGACGTTGTACTGCGTTGACTTCACGTGTCGCGGCGCTGGCGGCGAAATTGAGCGAGCGACGATTTTCCCTTTTCAGTGCGTGATCACTTTCGACCCTTCGACCGATCCAGACTCAAAATGTCCTGATTATCATACCAATTGAATACTGATGAAATTTTTTTATCCAACGGGTCGTCGAGCGTTGCACCGTACCGTCAATTAAAGTAAACGGGCTCTTTAGAAAAAACACCATCCCTCGCGTGCTCCTTGCAAATTATTCTATTTGCGTATTCCAATTTCAGGGTAAGCTAATCGCACATTCAGCGTGCGGTAAATTGCTGCATCCCATAAATATAGATGCAGCTATTTATGACCAGCCATCGGCAAAGCCGACGAGCGATTTCTAACGATAGGTATGTGCATAAGCGCTATTTCATGTTCTATCCTCGTGCAATTCGTGGCCGGTGCACATCGGTGTGCGTGCATATGCGCAGCTGGAGGCCAGGGAGGAATTCGTGACTACGAAAGTGTGTGCGTGTGTGTGCATCAGCTATAATGTATGCGCGGTCGCGGAGCTTTATACACCCATACGTGACGTGTTCATGACTTTCAAGCGCGAGAATTAGTTTTCCGTGTCTGTCGTGACACGGTATGGTATGCAAAAACCTTGTGGCCCGAATCTCGTCGCGACTGGCGGGCCCCGTTGTCGTCGCGACGCGCGGAAGCATGAAACACGCGCGAGACAGACGAACGAGACAAATGGAACACGTGCGAGAGAGAGTGCGAAAAAGACGGGACTACCGATTTGCTTCGACGATGCGAGGACAGTAGAGACGGTAAAATGGTAACAATGGCAACGCCGTTTCGAATATCATGTTAACCCAAAAATACTTGCATACCAAATGCACGATTGCACCATATCGTCGTGAGTGGTCAGGATCTGAAAGGCAGAACCTTCTTTTTCATAGCGACTGAATTAAAAGAGTAGGTGCTTCGAGTTGCAAACGAAAAAAATGAAAAAAAAAAAAAAAAAAAAGATTTCGTTCACTGAATAAAATATTGAAATAACTAATTGAACTGATCATCATTTGAACTCAAAAATAAAAATAAATTAATTATTCAACTGTAAGTTGAATGAGTTGAATGAATCCATGAGCTCTCCTAAAGTATTACATTGTTACAAACGAAAGCCGACTTAAAACTCGAAAGCAACGCAAGACGTACACATAACGCGGCGAACTCGAACGCTTTTGAAAGTAAGATGCATCCACTTGTGCCGTATGACAACACTGGGGTTGGGATGAGTTTCGCCGGAAGAAGTAGCATTACCAAACAATGGTGAAACTTCGTTTGAAATAATTTATTTTTCATATTTATCATTTCATCGGTAATAATAATTTATGAAATTATAAAAACGTAATTGTATTCGAACGATGGCGATGGTTTTACATAAATAGTGTTAGTCATAAATACTAAACTAGCAGTCGTGTTGGTGCGCCCCACAGGAGTGGCACACCCATTTTTTGTCGTTTTCGTTCTTCACTCCGCTACGACGATTTCATTTCTCTCTCTCTTTCTCTTTCGCTCTTCAACACTCGTTCAGTCTCTGAATGGAAGTACATCGCTACACGCGTAGCATTGTGCTTCCAATTGCCTCGCGTACGCGGCAATTGCTTTCATTCGGAAAATTTAAGAGGTCGAGTTGGGCACGTGGCTCGAGTAGGCGAGCGACTGAGCGTCGCTCTTGATGTCGTCGAAGCTACGCTTGTAGTATCCCTGCTGGGGCTGCTGGGCGGCAGCACCGTTGGTCCAACCCTGGGCGGCGGCGGCGTCGAACCACTGGGCGGCGGGCTGAGCGGTCTTGCTGAAGAAGTTGCTGGCCGACGAACCGACGCTGCTGCTGCCACCGAAGAGCTTCTGGAACGCCAGGACACCGGCGATCAGCAGAGCGATTTTGCCGACGAACAGAGCCTTCAGGACGAGGAGAGCGAGACCACCGAGGAAGATCGGGATCAGGGCGAAGATCTTGACTCCGGCAGCGGCGATCAGGGGAAGGATGACCTTCTTTATCTTTCCGCGTCCTGAAAAATTGAAAACAGTATTAGTAAAGCGGAGAAATCGTTGAAATTTTATTTTTTTTTAGTTTAGACAAAGTTCAAACTTGGATGACTATGAGAACTTGTGGTTTTTAGACTGTAGAAATCCGTTCATGTATTACGAAAATAGTTATAACATGTTCAGTATGATTCTGATTTTCAGACTTCGCGTCAGTCGATTTTGCAACCAGGATCTTTATGAGTGAGAGTGACGTCAATGTAGCCGGGTCTAGCGAGTTTCGTTGGTCGAAGCGAGGAATTCCGACTCATGCATTGCTCGTGCGCGGTCAACATTTCACCGGAAGAAAGGGAATCCGTTCGTGTAACCCCGGATAGAACGGGTTAGTGTGGCGGCAGAGGCAGGCTGGTGTACAGGTCAGGCACGGTAACGTCAACGCGACGACGCGGTGAAAGGCGCGGTCGCCGGAACTCGCGACTGACCATCCAAAGAAAGAGAGAAAGAGAGAGCAATCACGCAACGATTGCGTCAGTTCTTCCCTCGATCAGCGGCTATCGCGAGATCAGAAAAAGCGCGGCGAGAACTTGTAACTTGTTAAAGAGCAAATGCGATTACGCGAGAATCGCGGCAACATTCTTGAACGCGGAATCCGGCGTAAAGTGTAACGACGATCTTTAAATACCTTCAACAAGAGCGCGGGAGATGGATTCCTCGGGCACGTTGACCTTGAGACTGTGGCTCTTCAGGAAGGACACGGCACCTTCGTACAGCATCGTCACCAGCTTCAAAGTTCTGTCGGATGCTTCTCTCGGCAGCTCGTTCAGGACTTCGACTTCATTTTCGTTCTTCAGGGCTTTACCGCTGCGGTCCACTGAAACGGAAGAGGCACGTGATGTTTACCAAAATTTGTCGTTTTCTCACAGGTTCCAATGGAAATAACGAAAAATGTTTGGGTTCTCGCTGTGATGCTGACGAATCAACGACAATCGCCGCCAGGCACAGTACAAAATTCCTGTAGCAGCAACAAGACGACCAGCATCAAAAGTATTATTGTCTTAAAAGTGACAAGAGTCAGATGGACCAACATAATCAGCATCATACATTGAGATGATCAGTATCAGCAAATATAATTATTGTAGGAAAGTGTCTGTCTTACAACGGATGTAATTGAACCCGAAAAAAATATTGGAAAACGAATAAAAAATATACAAAATTGCTCCGCTACTCACTGGGAATGTCTCGGACGAAGGTGATTCCTTCGACGAGTTCAATGTTGCTGGATCGAGCTGCTCTGTGAAGAGCAGACGAAGCTTTGACCACGAGGCAGCTGAAGAGCGCCTCTTCCTCGAGACAATCCAGACTCGCAGCCTGGTTGATGTCCTGGGTCGGCAGGGCCACCGCCACCGCGACGAAAAGTCCAAAAATCACGAACTTGTACATCTTCGGTTGCTTGCTTTTTTTCTACTTTACGTGAAGTAAATTCGAAGTCGAACAGCGTCGAACAACTGCGGTGATGAGAATTTCTCTCGAAGTATCGAACACGAAAACACGAAGGCACGAAGAGAGCAACCGAGACTGGAGCTGCTGTCCGGAAAATATTTCGGAGCTGAGTGTGATCTGGCCATGGGTTCGCCTCAATCTTTATACTAGTCAGAAGTGTCCCCCTCGTAACCCCACCCCACCGCCCTACCTTGGCCGGCCTAACGCGTAAACTCGGGACACTGTATGGTACACACCATACACAGCCACTACACGTGGCCACGTGGTATGCGTATACGCATTGTGCTCGCCGGGTCCCCGGACACGGGCGGCGTCGCCGTCGCCTCCCCACAAAACTTTCCTCGATAATTTTTTAAACAAACGCTGTGTCTCGCCTCTCGTCCAACCGGTGGGCCCCGATACCGCGCAGCTGGGCGGGTTCTCTCGCTCCTCGCGTTCCCTCGTTCCTACGTCCGGACCAACCTGCGCCAGAGATTAGGACTCCGTAGATTTAGGTCAGGGGGGGAGAGGCTTAGGAACGACGCGAGGGGGACGGAGGACCGGAGAAGAATTCGGGAATGGATAATCGAGTGCATCGAGGTCGCCCCGATCAACGAACCCCGATAGTATTTTTTTATTTTTATTTTCAATGTAAATCTCGTACAATTATCTCGGTGGTTATAATACTTCTTAAGGCAAGGATTAATAAATTTTTGGTGTTTTCACTCCATTGAAAAAAGAAATTCATTTTTTCACATTCATTTTGATGCGTAATGATAAAAAAAAGATCCGAATATTTGATAATGCTTAAGAAATTAAATTTTGTATTGTTTTTTACCAGATTGAAACTAATTTTCAAGGACATGAACTTTTTTTTTTCGAATATTTTTTTATTTCAGCCATTCAGCAGCGACCGTTGGGAGTTTCGTAAAAGTGTGTCGGTATTTCTTTACACCTAAAATCGAAACTAACTCTTCGTAGATGCATGAACGTCAATTCAAATCATTTTAATGTCAGGCATTCGGCAGTGACTGCCGACAGTTTCGTAAAAGTGTGTCCGATGACTGTCTGTATCTTCGTGGTTGTATACATAAGGCTATCCCGTATTCGTGACGTGAATTCTAACGAGAAAATCTCATCGAAGAATCGGGACCACAGATTTCTCGTGCGCGTATGAATGAATCATTTCTCTCTCTTTACCGTCAAAAAGGTCACTGTGAACTTTCGGTGACGCTGTTTAAATTACACGCATCCGTAGCTACCGCGGTCGGTCAGCTTCATCGAAAAGCCAACGGTACAGACGACAATAGCGTCTAACTACGTATTTTCGCAATACGAGAATAGCCGAAAGGCAAAAACGCATCGGTCGAGGAAACTCGTTGCACGGCCAATGAACTACGATCCACTCATGTGCGAGATGAATGGATGTTCCACGGTGCACGCGAAACGTTTACGAGACTCCTTGAGACAGACTCGCGGAACATTTTCTCCGTGCGTCTCTTCGTTTCTTTATTCTACCTCGGCGATAAGTCAGAGTTTGCGTTTCGCACCTATACAAATAGCTATATTTCGTTTGCAGCGGGTTTTACGCCGAACGCAGCCTCGAATCTTCGAGCAAGATGGAATTGTTTTAACGGTCGTTCGAAAAACGATATTTCACAAAACATCGTTTTTTCTCGCAAACGCAAAGTGCCTCCCAAATTAGCTTATTTAAACGAAAAAAAAATTACATGATAACTGCTCATCTTGTGGTAGTTTTTTTTAAAACAATTGTTCACGATGCGATGTCCTTTTTTCAATGCTTGTTTTTTGATTCCGATGTCATCGTGGAGTCATTGGATACCTGCTCACCCCTCTTTTCTCTCTGAACGTCGTTAAATATTCCGGGTCCTATTTCTAGGACCCCGAAGACGACTGCGGCGGCTGCGTTGAGTCCCTTGCACCGGTCACCACGGACGCGTGTGCATTCTCGTACACCGACCGGCCGGCTCGCCTTGACCCACAGACCGGTTACTCGTAAGACGTGAACATATGGATTACACGCCCGACTGGTTCGCTTCTTATATAATACCATCCCGAGCATCCTGAGTTCATGCACCTCGTTCGCCGAGCTCGATGCTCTTTGTGCCTTCGTGTTGCACCGGAAACCCCTGCTCAATCTAAAGGATAAATTATATGTTACAAATATTAATGAAGACCAAAACGATCTTCAAAAACTGTGCGTATTATTTTATTCGCGATCACGAAGAAATATTCGTGAAGTATCAAACCAACTCGATGGTGACTCAACGAAAATCAACTATTCAAATTCGGATTTTACTTCTGAATTTTTTACGGTCCGTTTGGAAGTAATTTATTCCGCAGAAAAAGTAGCCGGAATTCGGCCAATGAGGAATATGTCATCGAGGTCGAGCCACCTTATGTTCGCGGTTGCGAATACGGAAGGTGATCCATTGTGTCGCCGTCCCCGGATCTCTTTAAATATTTAACAGCCGAGATTTCTCGTCTGGCTGACATTGTACTTGTCTTTCTCTTTTTTTTTCTTTCTTCCCTTCATATTATTCCATACATCTCTCTTTCTCTCTTTCTCTATCGCTCTTTGGGCTGGGGGTCTTCTCATTGGCGTAACGGTAAATACGCGAAACACGCCCTGTTTCACGCTGGAATTTCTGTGGAAATATTGCGCAAGCCGAATATCGACTTCCGATTAACGACCGGTCGAACGATTCATTCGGCCCGGAATGCCGCAAAAGTTCCGGCATCGCGCGGGCTGCTCGTGACGCGCGTACGTGAATCGTTAGGAAGTCTGAAAAATGGAAAGTGCGTTCTGAAAACCTCGCGTGCCATCTCGCTGTTTGCGGAGTGAAAGACACTCACGAGGCACACGAAACTGGCGCGTGTTAAGCGGAGAAATTCTTTCTGAGCGAAGCTACGTTCGGTTATTGACTAGACAAATCATCGAGTTTGTTTGATAAGCCATTATTACCGCATTTTTTAAGTTATATCCACAAAGATCGTGTGAAATTTCTCTTCGATACTTTCTCTTATTATTTAATATCAGCTGCAATTCATTACTCACACGAAAGACACATGTTTTCGATGTATCTTTATTTTTAACCAGGAGATCCAGAGTTTCCGACACACTGAGAATGATTTTTTTTATACCAAGTGAACCTGCACCGAGACGGCGCCGAAGAACCTGGAAGGGTCGACGAACCCCACGTGACTCTGATTCTTTCTACTGTTCCCCCCGAATGCACCATTGACCCCATTCTCCCGGCTGCATCGGACTCCCATTCGACTAGTAACCCGTTTTCGTAGCCCGCCGGGCGTTCGTTCCCTCTCGCTCTTTAATTGCTCCTCCCTGTTACGCTTTCTCGTCGTCGTTGAAACGGAGTTCCTCGAACCCTTCGCGTCGGGGGGCAGATAGAAAAATGCCAGGTAATGTTACAGTGGTGTGTCTTGAAATTTTCCACTCGTTCCCGCATTTTTCTTCTCGACGACTCAGCATTACTACGATCCACTCAAGTTTCATCGGCATTGTGGTTTTTAAAGCTGCTAGGCTAATCACAGACGATGGCGCGCGTGCCCGAGATACCTTTGCGCTGCTGCGCTCTTATAAAGCTTTAAAAGGGTAAATTGCAACGAAAAAGCCCTTGTTTAGTTGTTTAAAAAAAAAAATGTCGTTTTGCTTGTCAGAAACCCTAGATCTGGCCGCCGGGTCGAAAACCGCCTAAATCGGGGTCACGAAATTTATTTTTTCAAAATATCGACTTCTAACCTATACCATCGTTCTCAAGTCGCATATTCTACCCCTGAAAACACTGGTTACAACCCTTTTTTAGTTGATTTTAAAAAAAAATATTTTGGTCGAACAGTCTGTCAGAAATCGTAGATCTGGCCGCCGGGCCGAAAACCGCCTAAATCGGGGTCACGAAATTTATTTTTTCGAAATATCGACTTCTAACCTATACCATCGTTCTCAAGTCGCATATTCTACCCCTGAAAACACTGGTTACAATCCTTTTTTAGTTGATTTTGAAAAAAAATATTTTGGTCGAACAGATTGTCAGAAATCATAGATCTGGCCGCCGGGTCGAAAACCGCCTAAATCGGGGTCACGAAATTTATTTTTTCAAAATATCGACTTCTAACCTATACCATCGTTCTCAAGTCGCATATTCTACCCCTGAAAACACTGGTTACAACCCTTTTTTAGTTGATTTTGAAAAAAAATATTTTGGTCGAACAGTCTGTCAGAAATCGTAGATCTGGCCACCGGGCCGAAAACCGCATAAATCGGGGTCACGAAATTTATTTTTTCGAAAAATCGACTTCTAACCTATACCATCGTTCTCAAGTCGCATATTCTACCCCTGAAAACACTGGTTACAATCCTTTTTTAGTTGGTTTTGAAAAAAAAAAATTTAGTCAAACAGTTTGTCAGAAATCGTAGATCTTGCCGCCGGGTCAAAAGCCGCCCAAATCGGGGTCACCGTAGGTTAAACAGTGCTGCGGCGCTCATTACGACAAACTGACAAATCTCACGCTGTTAAACAACGAACGGCCGATCTTGATGGTCCCCGAACAATCAGAGGCCGAGTTATATTGACAACAATGGTTGCTCATGCACTTTTTAATAGAGGTTTTTCTTTCGGTAAATCAGTTGAAATGTTCGGGAATTCCTTATCAATAGCTTCATTTTTTTTATTTTCGATGTTAGCCTGGATATATTTTTGGGTGATAAAAAAAGTAAAATGGTACGATAAATTTGTAAAAATACTCAATACGAGGCCCCCAATATTTTGAACACATATTTAGATTATTTCAGATGAGAGTAAATCTGCAACATATATTTATCGCACGAGTGGCGTATCGACATGTAACGGTGGCTCGTCTCTCGTAACTCGGTGTCTTCGAGTGTCCCGAGACAATGACACGTCATCGATCTCGGCGAAGTCATTCAGAAGAGCTGGACGTTCAATGAAAGAGCGTACGTGATTTTTGTGATTCCGCATTCTTCGAAGAGTAACCTTCGACTTTCTCTCGTCTCTCGACGCAGCCGCCGCGCGCGGCTCGTTCACTTACGTAAGACTCTTCACTCGCTCGAGACAACACTACGAGTTTACTTGACGCTCGCGAGTTCAAGAGCACCGCTCACAATAGACGCAAGCAGTATCTCGCGCAATAATTTGTTTCGCGAAGAACGTGGGAATTGTTGAAATTACCATGAGACGTAGACAAGAATAGGACTTGGATGAAGGTTTTCAAAAATAGTAACAAAAAAGTCAAAAGTTTGTTATATATGATCATTGATGATATCGGTCTATATTTTATTAATTTTTCTATTTCCTTCGTCGTCTGTCGCGATAGAATCTGTAAGGGTCATCGTCCTCGAGGTCGTTGCGGTCATCCTGAAGCTGATCCTTTCGTCTGTACTTGCTGTATCCATCGTAGCCGTATCCACTCGATCCGTGACTCTGGGCGACTTTTTTCAAGCCCACGATCGCCGCCAGGATGAGACTCATGAGACTGAGAACGACCGCTTTGCCGCTGAGAACGGCGAGCGCTTTGAGCGCGATCGGCAGAAGGACCGATTTTATCAACAAAAAACCGATCACCACAGGCATCATGTATTTACTGTGCTTGTGCTTTTTTCGTTTGTGACCTGCAAAATAAATTTAATCAGCTTGCAGCAAATTTACATCCTACTGAACGGGACCCGGAAGACTCGTTTACAGTGATTTTTTACATACAACAACACCATAATTGCGAGGACGCGTTAAGAAAAAACGCTAATATGAATTCTGGCAAATTTCTTAGCTTCGTTAGAAAAAAAAACTGTAAAAGCCACATTTTGTCGTATTCAAATTTTCGGGGTCTACTAGGCCTGACGACGACCTTAGGCGATGGTAATTTTGTTTTAAGGTTCACATCCAATTTACATACAGATGGTTCTCCCCTCAAATGCAACGGCGTCTCCGTCGAGCGGAGAAATCGAGTCCACAACGTTCGAAATTCCATCACTAATCCAGCCCGGACCACTTTTCAGGGCTCTCGCCGCGGTGCTCACGTTTTCTCTCGGTTTTTCGGTTGTCTCCTCGGCGCGAACGATATTGTGAAGAAGAATCACTGTGCAGATAGCGAACACACGAAGAATCATGATTTTTTTAAGCTCACAACTTTTGTATTTAGAGTTTGGTAACTAAATGTCGAAGTTCGATTTCGTTCTGTTAAAAAATCGATGAATATTTCGCGACAGATAACCGAAGACTGACTCTGTTCACCGGGTCGACGATTAGTTTATATAGAGCAGATACAGCGCCGAGCAGTGGTAGGAACATCCCTCGCGTTTTCTCTCTTCGTCTCTTCATCATCTAACTCGGTACTGACGCGTGACGAAGAGCTGCTCTCCGCACTATATTTCCTCGTCGTCCTTCCGGCAACTACGCCCGCTGATTGGCGGAATCGCGCCTGGTGTGCAGGTTGCACACTCGGCCGGTGGCCAGTCGGAAATTCGTTGTTCTCGAGCGTGGCGAAAAGCTCGTCGGACGAGGCCGATAGATCGGTGCGCCGATCGCGTGGATCGCTGGTTGCCTCGTGGGAGAGTCGCAACGCCGATGATTGGTCGCGATCCCAGGAACTTCGTTTCACACTCGAATAAATTGCTGCCTCCGGCCAACTCGCTGTGCGTCTACCCAATAAACTCGAGCAAAATGTGTACAAACTCGGTCCTGGGAAAACGTAAAGTTCGGTGGTAATGTCGTCGCGAGACAACATTATTTTCTCCGAATGACATTGCGATATGACATTGTATGTGACAATGTCATATCACGTACAATGTCATATCGCGAGACATGGTAATTTTTTTATCGCCACGATACTTGTCGAGCTGCGACATTTAACTATGAGTCGAGATGTTAGTTATTATTACTATGAATTATAGATATCGATGGTAATTAATGGTGCAACACAATTGTGCTAAAACTAGGTTAAGAATAGACATTATCGTGTGCAATGATAATGATCGATCCGGTCAGTTCACGCTTGGATAGCGAACAGCGTGATAGACTTCGTGTTAAAAAATTATAGTTATTAATCGTATCGTAATGAGGTTACTGCAGATTTTATTCGATACTAATAACTACCCTGGTTCATCTCGTTAATAAAGTCCGATAAAAGAATAATTTTTTTTTTTTATCAAAACTGTGAAGTTGTGATGATTCTTGTGGCTATGGTCGGATGGTCAGGAGTGAAACAATGAAGAAACGGTAACCGCGAGAAAAACCGTAATGACAACACTGGCGAGACGGCGGCCAGTTAGACACAGACGTCAGCGCGTTCATGCCAGTGTTGTTCTTTCTTCCATCGGTTTTTGGGCCAATTTTCCGCCATCTACAGTTTTGAAATTGGCAATTGATATTTCTGGTCGCGGAAGGACGCGAGGAGGACGGAGCCGCCGACGGTACGTCACCGATCTTGACAAACGTGCTGACACATGAATAAAATTGCTACGCTATGTAGGTTACTGAGCTATACACACGAGAAAACCATTTAATCGGACCCAATTACGCACAGTCATTATTGCCAAGTCTGATATTTAATTATATGGATTTCTGGTATCCGTCCACAAAGAGGATAATATTTTATTCAATAATAAAAAAATATAACCATACAGCATGACGAAAGTTACAACAAAAACGAAAAACAAATGTAAAAGGATAAGACGTAAAAGGATAGAAGGTTAAAAATGCTGTAGGTTGAAAATGATTGAATTTCGCTACAACGTGAAGCACCTTTTTTGTTGTACGCAATCGAATACCATTCACTGAAATCGATGAATATCCAGAGTATATTCTTCATTCTCTCAGCCTGCAGCTATGTAATTTCTCCTCCTGAGATACGCTTTCATCTTGGCTTTTGTTACTGCACGTCGCGAGTCACCACCGAACAGAATCACGTACAGATGAGATATCATAGTAACCAAAGTGCTTGGCAGTCGACCCTCAATCATCGCATTCTTTCCTGTTTCTGTGTCTTGATTATATAGACGCCGCCGGGAAAACCAGAGCGATCTGCAAATGTACACGAACGACATCGATGCATCGACGAACGGCGGCCCTGATCTCCGCCGAGCGTATCCCAAATCAATAGCAGCGTGTGTTCCCCGCATCCTCCGCTATCAATGAGGAATCTTGCTGTCGGTAAAACAGTTTACACTTTTTTATCGTTTCCCCCGGAGCACAAAGTGTGCGGTTATTTTTTTTTAATACTCATAACACACATTTTGCGATGGACAAAATAAAAATCTGTAAACATTTTCGATCGATTTTTATTCTAATTAAAAAATTCATAGCTAAAAACATAAAATATTTAAAAAAATATTTTTTACAGATCAATGAGTTTTTAGAATTTTATATAAAATTTATAATTTGGCCTACTCAGAATTAACTCGATTCTTCGTACGCGCTCCTACTTAATGGAATTGAGGATCCGACATTACCCATTCCTCTTTTTCGTAATTATTATGCGCAGTCGTCAAAATATCGTAACGTATCGCGGCGTATCAACGGAACCCGCCTGAGAGACAGCACACGTTCTCCCGCGTGTGCGCCTGTCCACGATCTGACTCATGACGGTCAGACCGATCATAGTACTTACGACACGCATATTCCCCGCGTACTCATTTATCACGGAACGCCGATTTTCTCGGCAACTGAAGCGTGCAGGAAGAATACGCGGCCTGTGAATCGTCGACGTGGGCCCCGGCTGCCGAGCAGCCGTACGTCCCCTCGTGCGGCGTCTCGCACACCGCGGAATATCGAGACCACATAGCTTAGTTACCGGTCGTTCGTTCTACCGATCGTTCGTCTCGAACCGAAAACTCGCGTCTCGGCCTTAGTCGTCGTCGGTTCAATCTCTACGTTGGTGAAAAATCCTCCGGGACGTCGGCAAGTCTTGGGAAAAATTGCGCCGTGATAATTACGCCGGACAAGCGTTACCGATCTCGCCGCCGCCGCGGGCAGCGCCGACGACGGACAATAGTAGTGTGAATTAATACCGAGGAGTCGCAGAGACAGCACCGAGCTTAAGGGATGCTCGGGCCGGCGTGACGAAGTTCGCCGTGGGCCGATGATCCTGATGCGGTGACGAACGGTGGTTTGATGAGAACCGCGAAGCCGGCGATCGTTTAACGATCACGGCGACGAGACGATCGAGGCGACCAGGAGCGACGTCGGAGCATCGTCGACGTCGGAGCATCGACGGCCGAGTCCGCGTTGTGTAAGATAAGAAAAATCGTCAACGACATGCAAAGTGCGCAGACCCGTCGAAGATTCGTCAACGATTAACGCGATCGGTAACACCCGATCGGTGCGTCGGTGAGTAAGAGTGACCGTGCCTAGCGTAACGAGCGTGCGAGACTTTCGAACGAAAGTGCGAAAGGATGAGGTCCTGTGTGTATCCAGTTGTGATCCTGCTGACACTGAGTTTTTCGGCCCGTGCGCTGGACACCTCGACGCTGGATCACCCGCAACGCGAGTCCAAGTACTCGCTGACGTCACGGGTCGACGATTTCCACGACGATTCCGCCAGGAAGCTGAGACGTCCCGCGGCGAAGATTCATCGTCCCGCCACGGCCAATGCGATCTCCACGAAGAGTAAGATTTCCGTGACCAAAGGTGTCGCGAAGGGGGGTAAACCGAGCACGAAACTGGCCAAAGTTTCGACCAGCTTTGTAACGAAAACCAACAAACTGGCGTTCATCGATCTGAGTTTAAAGTCCAAGACTGAGCTGGAGACCCGAGGTGAGTTTTTCTTGATTCTTTTAATCAAAATAGAGGATTAATTCTCTTCTTTAAATTGGCATTTATTTTTCTCTGAATTATTTACGCAGAAAGACGAAGAAAGCAGAAGAAAAACATGAATCGAGCCATGATAGCTCTGCTGATGGCTTACAAGCTCAAGTTCGCCGCACTCATACCCACGATCATCGGTGGACTGATTCTCCTGCTGTCCACCACCGCCCTCGCCGGATTCTTCTTCGCCCTCTTCGCAGCTGTTCTCGGACTCAAGGCCCATTGACGAGTGCCCCCCAACTTCGCAGACTAGGCTTTCAAATAACCCTCGAGCGGCCTTTGCAACGAAAATTCGTGGCCGGCTCAAAGAGCCGACGCAAAATCCTAGGATAAAGGTCACGAAAAAAGGTTCGCGCGCAAAAAACACTCGATGTATGCGGTTTACAGTCTAAGTATTTATTGCGTTCGACGACAGCGACGTTCGTCTCGTTATACATTGAATCCGATTAAATTAAATTAAATTAAAATACATATAAATATAATAAATTAATGGACAGACGAGAGATACAAGGAGGAACGAGAGAAGAGTATTTCTGATGTACGAATTGTCAAGGAGGCAGGAAGACGAACGGTTGTGTTTACAGTATACGTTGTGTGTAGGGAAGACGAATGCAGCGCTCGAGCAAAAACCGCGCGGACGATCGCGTAATGCCCTGCCGTATTATACACTGATGCCAGCATGACACCCGTCACATCCAGCGACGCTACTCTCGTCCTTATTTCTTCCACCTTAATGGTCGTTAATGTCGGCTGGAGGTACGGAGCGGCAACATCGCGGTTGCGCGTCCGTTTAAGTGTGTCATTTGACTGAGCGATATCGCGATCGAGCGTGCACGGCCAACGGAATCGAGTTCCGGTGATGTGAGTTCGTCCGGCCGTGCGCCAAATGTTCACGCCGCTGTGCAGCATTTTTCCGCCGCGCGTCTTACGCGCTCGCGAACCGACAGAATAAACAAACGAATCCGGCGAATTTAACGCACGACGATGATTAACGAATTAACCCGTCATTGTTTCTCACCACGTGCGACAAAAATTGTAAGAGAAAAAAAAATCGCTTCTATGTTCCTTTGTCTCGTCTGCGTCCGCGCAATTACGCCTTTACGACTGCGCAGCTGCCGCCGCGGTACATCCGGCTGGCAGTGGTTCTAGCACCGCTACGGAATCGTTCTGCCAACGTTTCGTCCGTGTCTGTGTCCGTGTGAAACGTGTGTTTGTTAGTGTTTAGCTTAAGGCTCTAACAGGTTGCGCACAGGAACAACGATCAACAATCACTGCGCTGAGGATTAAAATTACTATCAACAAAACCTTTGCCCTAGTCGGTCACAGTCGAAGCTCCCGTTTTCGGTACGTCGCGTCACGTGGTAGTCGTTGTTCACCAGTCGATTGGACGTCAAATCATCGTCAGTCTTTCAGTGGTAGTCTTGGTCCGTAGTCAGTCAATGTCGCCCAACGTATGTGATACGCGTTTCCAAATCAGTTCACAGTTTGACCGGATCGTTATTCGAGTGCTCGCATTTCCTTAACGATTACCGCATGTGTGTCCCCCTCCCCCCCATTTACATAAGAATTACTGGTTCTTCTGGTGCGCGCTGTACGCCAAATTCTGCGCGTACTCCTGGGTCGAGTCCTCGCTGACGAAATCGTCACTGCCGGTCGACGAACCCTTGAGGCTCCTGTCCCATCCGCCGCCACCGCCGCTCGACTGCCAACCGCTGTGATGCGAGTCGCCGCCCTGCTTCTGACTCAGCAGCTTCTTCAGTCCGATGATGAGCGAGAGAACGAGTGCGATCTTGCTGATAATGAGGGCCTTGCCGGCGAGCAGGAACAGCACACCCATGGCGATCGGCACGAGGGCCGCCATCTTCATCGCCATTCCCATCATCATCATGCCCATCATCTTCTTCATCTTGCCGCGACCCTCCTCGATGCTACGCTTCAGCTCGCCCGACGATGTCTTCGGCAGTCGAATCTGCACGTTGAAGCCGTTCATAAGATTGGCCACACGATCGAAGAGCACATCGTTCAGCAGCTCGTCCCTCGACGCCCCGGAATTTCGCGCCATCGCGATCTCGATCTCGCGATCGACGCTTCGTCCGCCACCACTGGCGGCGTTGGTGACGTTCTCGCCGGTCACACGAACCAACTCGAGATTGTCAGCTATCGCGAGACTGTCGATTCGCCCGAGACGCTCGAAGAAGTTAATCGCCTTCTTCTTAAGACATGGCGAGATTCCGCCGTTGCGAAGCTGACACTCCTCGTAGATTCGGTAGACGGAACGATAGCCCCGGTCGAATATACCGCCGTCGTCCAGCGAGGACACTGACGTCGTCGTCGCGGCGGCAACGACGAGCACGAGTAACGCGCACTTTTTCGAAAAATCCATTTTTGCAGTCGACGGGTTTTTTGCACGACGTTTCTTAAACTTTGTTTCTCCAAAGTCGATCAGACGCGACGGATTGTACGAACGTATAATGCGGACTGGCGGCTGCGCAGTGACGCGACTCCGTCGTGGCCGCTGAGACTCAATGGAGAGGGCGAACAACGAGAACGGATCTCTCGCGGTTACGCGCACAATATTCCCTCTTGACTAATGGTGGACGAAGCACTCGTCTCGGCGGTGGTTCGAGGGGGTCTACGTGAATCGTGAATCTCGAGGCGATCGACTGGCAACGGAACGACGTAAACCGGCCTCCTATATACCTCGCAACCACGCGATGTCGGAGCCCGCCGGTAGCGCAACAGGGGAGCGATCTTCGCGATGGGCGCAGGGGTGAAGGGGATGTGTTGCTGCTGCTGTTGCTATTCCTGTGCCGACTACGAGGCTGACGGTGCTTCTGCCGTCTCGCAATCTCCGTCTTCGTTTCTCTCCGTCTCACTCTCTGTCTTCCTCGCTTTGAGCTCCGCGACGGGATCTCTACAGTGTAGCGGTGCAGCAGGACAGCCACATAGAGTACGTTTCTCTCCCACGTGGCGCTCCCCCCTGCGCATTCGTGAACCCGTGAGCCTCTCGTACGACGCGAATAATGGCGACGGGAGAAATGGCGGAGAACGAGGAAGGAGAGACGGCGAGACGGCGCAGGAGCGACGAGAGAAAGGTCGACGCGAAAGGATCGCACGGCGGCGAAGAAAGGAAAGGGCGAACGGAGAAGAGAAGGAGGAAGGGGAGACACCGCGAAGATACGGACAGAGATGGTCGCTATCAACATATCCGCATGCGGGGACCCCGCGCCGGGTTGGTTACTCTCGTGGGTTCTTCCTCGGAGCCCCCGTTGGTTTCCACGACGATTTTCCCTCGCTGTTCCACGCTCGGGCAACACACACGTCGGCACTTCTCGTCAGCGTGTGGAAGGTGCCGCAACTGCGACGAGGAGGAATTATACACGTTGGAAGGGCGAAGAGGTTTTCTCATGGAGTCGAGGAGTATGTGACCTTCGTGACACAGAGACCCACTCAAGATCCCCCCGACGACGTCGAGAGATCCGCGCGGGTCGCGCGCACAGGTTTTAATGCCTACGTGCGACTCTCATTCTCTTCGCGTAAAACTCCTTATTACCCCGCAAATCGCGGAGCTGTGGGAAGTAGGAAGAGGCTCGGGAGAAAGAGCGATACTTCCTGAAAATAAGAACCCGGAATATAGCGCAAAAGGAAAATACCCTGCGATATTATAAATGGAGTATGCGAAAGAGGAACCGGATGAATTGTTGTGGGTTGGGAATCGGTGAACCAATTCGCAGGGTTTTTCGCTTGTTTCCACGTGTTTTACTCGCTGAATACTCGGTGAGTAACCGATTGAATAGGAGATTGACGAATACGACGGGAAAGTCAGGACGCAGGTCAGGAAGATCGATTCGATGATTCGCAGTTCAAATCAATAACCGTCATCAACGTCGTCGCTAAATTATTCGAGGCGTCGTTGCGCTTGACGGGATTTGATTTGTGGACGCTGATGATGCGCAGCAATCGCGCGTTCGGGATTGAAGTGGACGACGCGTGTGTTTTATTATACCTGCGCGAACGTCGTAATTTGATAGAAAATCGAAGAAGCGATTCATCAGTCATCGGACATCGAAGAGTGACACTTGGACTGTGACGCCCGAGGTAATTAATCGTGGAACGGAATTGCAACGAGGGTAATGACATTCTAGGAAGGAAAAGCATCGTGCGGAGTAAACGGTAATTGAATAAACAGATGTTTGCTCGGGATAATTGTAAAAATTTGTGAATAACTGGGCGTGAAGTTCGGTGGAACAACCAGCAGCAGCATCAGCAACAGCAACAGAACGAGATAAGCCCCCGGCAATTGCGATTGAGATCAGGCGCATTCCTTCCCTTATTATCCGGTGAATTATGGGAAAGATAATGTTCGGAGGAATTTGCGGTATGCAAACATGCATGAGCGATTAAACCCGCCTCCCGTGATTCGGTGTGTGTCTATCGTCAGACGCGGCGACGACGATTGGTCGGCCGGTCGTTTGCAGGCGCCCCGAGCGTCCACACACGTTCAATTTACCGCGCGAATGTCGCGCCGAGGCGCGCGACAAGCGGTTGGTTGGATGCATCGCGCAGCGGCGACGGCTGCACAGGCTGCACGAGACGCGCGCAGCCGCGCAGTTGCGGTGTGTGCACGGAAAAGCAGCATCGCCGAGAGGAGGCTGGCACCGTGACCCCGGCATTGGCCTTTGGGCTACAGAGAGACGATTGGGAAACTAGTTCGCTCGTGTCTTCGTAGAATCATCGGTCGCGGACGGATTCGCCGCTGGAGATGCGCGCGCGGCCTTACTACGTGGAGGCAATAGGAAAAGTAGCGGCGGAGCCGCGGTGAGCAGCGCGTCGGGTGAACGATGCACGCCGAGCGCCGTGTGTAGCGTGGGTGAAAATGCGGATAGTACAGTTTTCCATCGGCGCGCGATTATTGTGGCCGTCCGCTGTGTCCCCCCGGCGATAGCCGAGAAACGAGATATCGGCCTCTCAGCAGCGGAATTAGCAGTACAGTTGAAGACAATTATGGCTCGTGAAAACCCTATCCGATGGCTACTTTTCCGCTGCTTCCGAAAAGCACCGTTGTTTATTTTTTTTTGAAAATTTGAGGAGAAAAACGCAAAAATCGGATTTTTTTCTGACAAACTACCAAATTTCGCGATATTAAACAACAAATTGCCGGTTTTCCAACAACCAATCAGAGGCAGAATAAATCGACAACAATGGTTGCTCACGAACTTTTTAAAAGATGCCTGTATTTGATTCCATTGATTAAAAAAATGAAATGTAATGATAATGACGCTATGTGTTACATTTTAGTAAATCTGAGGCTAAGTGGTTTACGTGGAACTACTAATATACAAGCGCCAAGATGCGTGGGTGAAAACGCGGATTGTACAGTTGGCCATTGACGTGCGATTCATGAACTCATTCACTGTGCCGTGTGATAGCTGATGAAACACGACACCAGCGTCTTACTGACGGCGAGAATTTAGCTTTACAGTTAAACAACAACTCAGGATCGAAGTTTTTTTTCTTCATTCCCATTTCTCATTGTCGGAGAATAATTTATCGAACAATTGATACTCAAAGACGTTTGTCAAAATTTCTTCGTGTCTTAAAAAAAAATCTTAGCGGCGTATTTTATTATTATTATGCGTACAATCATATGCCTCATTGATTCATGAGGCATCTTCGTGAAATGGCAATAAAATAATAGACGACACATATAGCCGGCACGCATCCTGGTAATAATAAACGATGCAAATAAACCGCGCGTAATAAATATTAACGGCACCAACGAGGAAGCGCAAACAGCTGCTGCGCACAAAAAGACCGTGTGTAAATTTCCCTGAGATGCAAATCAATTGGTCTAATTACCGGTTGGAAAACATGGCGGACGCGTCTTACAACTCGCTACAAAGGAATAATAATTAAACGAGACGCGAAATTTCCAACGTGGAAACTTTGAATAGCATCCAGCAAGGTGGCTGTGTGCGTGCATCGTCATCGATAGCTTAATGAAAATAGCGCATTATCGCAGTCCCTACGCTCAGTCAGCGAGAAACTGCCAAGTCAGCACCCCTGCATGCTTGGTGCATCTATGCAACGGGTAATCTGTACGCCTAAGTGCCTTGCGTGTGCTGGAAACCAAGAAGCCATACACATGAATCGTCCTATGTAGTAGGTCGTATGTGCAACCGATGTTAGAGACATGTCCTAACATCGATGAAATTATGAAACGTCTTCATTAAGCATCATGTCTAATGTATGACATCGCAAGATGATCATGAAAAATTCATTAATAATCTCCTTATGAAAGAACTCATCGAGAATAAACCCCTCTCATAACTGACGTTGATCATTTAATCACTTTGTAAATTCATTCCCACCTCTTTTCAAACCACAAAAAATAAATTCGTCCAGTGTGAATCACTCGTTCTTCTTCACCTATAAAACAGGAGAACAATTCCGTCTATCGATGCATATGTACAGGATACGCAACGCACACGCGCATGTGTCCTGCATGTGTATTGGACGTCATCACATACAGTCGAGTCTCGGATACCGGGCAACCAGGGTCCAATATACATGAATCGGCCTATGACAGTATTTCACATGTATACAGTACGAATGCCGGTGGCGAGTCCACCACACGAGAGACACACGCGATCGAGGTTAGCGCATGTCTAATGCGCGACAACACTGCTGGATGCGCTCTCGCAGTTCACCCCGCGCGCGTCTCTCTCACCTACTTTACGATTATCCCATGCGGCTTTGGTGCGCGCGAAGACGAACGGAGAATCGCGAGTCAGCGCCGCGAGAGACGCGCGCGTTGCTCTCGGAGCTCTCGGCGAGTCTCGCCATTAACGCCACTATCCTCGTTGCCTTTGCACCGCGTGCCACATCCGGTACACACACCGCGCGCATAGATCTTCCTCCCGGTTATTCTCAACGCGTCCCAATGCGTGAGCGCGAGAGTCGCGCTCGAAGAATCGGCTCGCGATCTTTCTCACGGATCAAATCTGCGCGCGGGCACCGAATTTTTCGTGGGTCCGTCTTTCCTGTCAGCACGCTTATTCGGCGCTGACGGGAAAGACGGAAGAATGGAGAGAAAAGATAGTAAAAAAAATTGTTGGTAACTATTACGGAGTGCGGTTATAATACAGTAGCGGCGAAAACGAAGCTCTTACGACGGGGAACACGGTAATTACAGCCGAGTCACGGCGTGAAGTGAGCGAGAGAGAGAGAGGAAGTGTCGAAAGTCTCGAGGTGTTTTCGTTTCGCGGATTTGGAATAGAAGAGGTTAGAATGATTAACGGGTTCACGACCCACTAACCGAGCTGTAGGTTAAGATAGAAAATAAAAATAAAATATATATAAAGAATGATTCCTACGATGGATAATTGATAGTGAGAAAAAGTAACTAGTTTGATCAAATTTGGACATTTCGATTGATCAGTGATTGGCTGATTCAATTGAGACCGGAAGGATTGTTAAATTTATATTTAGAAACAGCATCAAAATTGTCAATTTTATCTAAGATTTTTTATTCTTCTAAACGACCCTTTTTCAGGATTACGAAATGCCTTTATGTGCTGGATAAACATTCATTTGATAACTCGCATCAACCGGATTCACTTGAGACGCCCAATTTCTCTTTTGCATCCGGGAAATTCACAGTTTTCGACGTATTCAGAGTCGTTTCCGTAGGCGGATTTTAATAACGCGAAAGAAACGCGTCATGTAGGACATTCGAGTTATTATAAATAATGGGGTTCTAAAGCGCAGTAAATATGCTGTAAACCATAGTCGCGGCGTCAGTTAAGAGAAATTAGCAATTAACGTGCCTGCGGAATGTTACATTCTATATTGAGCATTATATTGGTATTTTCTGAGATTCCAATTACTCTCACGTGCCGCAGGCAAATGAGGTTTCGTACTGACTGATTATCTTTTTTAAAACGTAATCATTTAAAAACGGATACACATCAGCCACTCTTCAGGATGTGTTTTGCGATAATCCGACGACTACCACCTTTTTTATGCAATTCTTTCAGCTCTTATATTTGTGCTGGCTTTTTTTTTGCAACATTAATCAAAAATTCTTCCACTGATATATTTTTATCAATAAAAAAAAATAGATGTGAATCTCGATTTCTAGAAATTTGCAGAAAATATTGAAAAAAAAATCGACAGGACAGTGATATCTTGAGTTCCAGAATTTGACATTCCATCGAAAGCACCGCGAGTGCATCGCAACGACAGGCGCGTCGAATCTCGCGTCGAATTCCGCGGTCTCGAAGGACGAGAAGAACTCGTGAGAGTTCGCGGCGATAAATGAAACTCCTCGTGGCTCGTTAAACCCGCACCTGCAGCGAGTTCACGTGGACGTAGCGAAGCCGAGCTCGAAAGATGCGCACTGTGTACCCGTAAAGTTCCTCTAACGGCCTTAGGACGTTCGTCGGCATTGAGAAACCGATCGAGGATGCTCGATCGACCGCGTGGCACACAAAACGACGAGGGGAGAGAAGACATCGTGGGAGGGAATATAGGCAGAAGGCGGAGAGAGATAGTGAGATACAAAAACACACGGAGAGAGAGAATTATTCGCTACTTTTTAGTCCTCAATATCCACTTTCGTATACCACACACAGCGGATACACAATTTCATCGATGCACTCGCCACACTCTCGCGTCTCGTTCGTCGTCTTGTTTGCGAAAATAGAAACCCACGCGGAAGACAAAAAAGCAAGGAGTCCACTTTACGCGAATCGCAAATGTCACTCGCTGTCCAATATAACGTGCATCCTATCATCGTTCTTTCATCGTTCTTTGTGCTAAAATAGAAATCCACCTTGAAGAAAAAAAGAGTCCACTTTATGCGAATCGCAAATGTCACTCGTCGTTCAACAGGATGCGTCTGTTTTTGGTCCAACTCTCTAAGCGTCATCGTGTGCCATTGCCGCGTAGTCCATTATGACTACTGCGTCGTCATCACCGCGGCAGAACGAGTGTACGTAGTGTAATGCAAAACTGCATATGTATGAATCGCCAACTGTAATTATATTCGCTGATAATCATCGTCCGGCGCGTCGCGATTAATAACGTTATCGCTCTACAATGCAAACAAAATCAGAGGCTCGTCTCCTACGTCGTCGTCGCCGATGGAAAATCTGTGCCGTTACATCCGGCCCAAATCGGGCACTGATCTGGGCCTGGCTGGACTAACACGGGCCTGATGGGGGTCTGTCCAGCGCCGTATAAAACGTCGCAAATTTTCAGCCAGAATTTGTTTTATTTAAAAAAAAAAAAAAGAATTAAAAAACTTCCTATGCTTCTTTTACAGAATTTCCTGTAAAAAAGGAACAAAATCGTCGATGTGCTTTTTGAGATTCAGATTTTAGGTAATAACTAATAACTTCTAGAGTTATTAGTTAAGAAATTCTAAGAAATTTTAGAGTGTTAATTTTTTGTTGCTCTACAACATCTCAAAGGGGGGAAAAAATACGAGGGTCGCGACCCTGTCGATAACCGGTGGAATGCCTCGTATACAAATAGCGAATGTCACTCGCCGTCCAACAGGATGTCCTGCCTGCCTCGTTGGTCCATCTCTCCACACGACCACGTGTCTCGCTATCTAGACCATTCCCACAGCATCGTGAGCACCGCGTCGTCTTCGCAAAGCCAGAACGAGTCCTACGTATACCATAACGTCGAATTACATATGTATGAATTACCAAGCGTAATTACACTCACTGATTACCATCGTGCGCCGCGTCGCGATTAATAACGTTATCGCTCGGCGCTGCAGACAAAATCGGTAACGAGATGTTTATATGGCTCCGTGTTATTAGCATGGCCCGCGCGCGTATCGCATCGGAGATATATACCAACGCGCGCGCGCGCACACACGCGCGGCTTTAACACGTGCGTGTTACTCTCTCGCAGCCGCGCTCGTGTTCTCGCCGCGAAGCTCGCGGACCGGAAGAAATGCGCAGCGAAGCAATGATTACGTGTGTAATGCATCCATAGGTGCATTCACGCTCTGTATGCGGTAACTAGAGTCGTGGTTGAGCCTCGGCTACGCGATGCCCGCATACCGAGAGAGCGCGTGCCGCGTCGCTCCCGGTCTCCCTCGTGCGCGCCTCGCGCCTCAACACACGGATAATTTCTCGACTAATTGCTCGACAGGCGCACCACCGAGTTTCTTATAAAAATCGCTGATGGTGGACCCGCGGGGCTAGTCCCTGTCGAACATGCTTCGGCGACGGCTCTTTGTACTCGGTATTTACGCGCTCGTCGCCGGTGCCGCCGTCGCCCGGGCGGAGCCAGTGAATCGAAAATTCTTCGTCGCACGTCGGGCGAAAATCGACTGCACCGACGATCCCGGCGGAACGATCGGTTCGCCCTGTCGACGAGCCGCAGACGACGCCGAAGCCGTCGAGCTCGCGGCGCCGCTGCAGGCTACGACCGAAAAGCACGAGTCGACGAGCGATGCGGACGCTTCGGCGGAGAAGGACGACCCGAGCGGGGATATTATCGACGATCTGACGGCGATCGCGGACGAAGGTAGGATCGTGGCGTCGATGTGGATTTTTGTCTTCGTGGTTATCCGGTTTCCTGATTATTACTCATTGAAAAAAAATCGTCCTCGTTGCTTAACTCGTCATCGAGGCCGAGGGGTCTACGGGATCATCGTCGGACTCGATGATCCAGATCGATAATTGCGGTAGTAGCGACATGTAGCGATCCCGGTGCTTCGTCGGAAAACGTGTAACGTATCGTCGAGTGAAAGTACGCTGAATATTTGCGGTATCCTGTTGCACGGATGTTTTGAGCTTTCTCCGAGTTTGATATAGAGATCAATAAAAACGCCCCCGAGACTTTTCGTTCGTTCGTTTCGTTTAAAGATATCTTTATTATTGGATGATGACATTATACAAGCCTTTGGTACAACCGTATAAACATTTTTTTTTAATTATGGTGCAGTCTCTGTTCGCTTAGAATCCAACCAGTCCATGTTTATCTTTTTGTCGAAAGGAATGGAGTTTTCTTGATTATTATTTTTTGAGGTGATTTTTAACAAAAAATTTGAAAGAATATTCATTAGTAATCCCGAGTCTTTTCGTAGCATCGACATGTATAAATGGCAGGGTCGTGTGTTTTGGTATGTTGTGTGACGTTTTGGTATTTGCAGCTCGTGGACACAAGAAGAAGAGGGGATATCTGAAAATCTTTTTCGCGATGGCTGCGGCGGCCAAGGCCGCATTGCTCTACGCGATGATCCACGCGGTTGCGTTGGTCGCCGGAAAAGCTCTCGTCGTCGCCAAAGTAGCTCTGGCTCTCGCGGCTGCTGTGGCGCTCAAGAAGGCGTTGGGTGAGATGTCGTTTCAGTGATCGGAAAAACTTACAATTTTTTTTTCGCGCGTGCGATATATGCGGTAGTAAATTGATTTTTACATTTTTTATTTGTTCTCCTTTTTAACAGGCGAACATCACGAAAAGACGTCGTACGAGATCGTGAAACATCCGCATCACAGTTACGTGCAGACCCACAGCGCGAGCGTCGACTACGATCATCACGGTGGCACCGGCAGCGGCGGATACGAGGGTGGTCATCGCAGGCGAAGGCGCTTCGCTCGGTAGACCCCTCGCGGCAATCTCACTCTCGGCTTGAAACCACGTCCACACCCTCACCAAAACACGAAATTGTACAAAACGCGTGACATAAATGCATACATACTTATACTCATACGTGCATACAAACGCATCTACTGATTAATAAATTATTTATTTATTTGCATTTTATCTACTGGCGGTTTTTGTTTGTCTCATTTGAGAACCTTATCCGGTGGCAAATTTTCCGCTGATTCCAAAAAGCACCGTTCTTTGTTCAAAAAATAGAAAATTCGAGGCGAAGAACGCAGAAATCGATTTTTGTTTTCTGACAAACTGTCAAATTTCGATATTAAACAACGAACTGCCGGTTTCCCAACAGCCAATCCAGGGCCGAATAAATCAACAACAATGGTTGCTCACAAACTTTTAAATAGAGGACTACTAATTTAGGCAGATTCCGCTTTAATACTTTATTTAGAAAGACTAATCAAAACCGAGAGTCGACAGGCACATGATGGCGACATTATAGCTAGTTTCTTTCCAAAAAACTTAGATAATAAAAACTGGCCAGATACTGGATACAAAACAGTTATCCCCAGTCAAATTTCCACACGGACTACAACCACACCAACCTTCTAATTTATAAAATAAGAGGAATTTCGCCTACGCAGACAGCGCTGACCCGTTGAATCGTATTACTCTACGAATTAATCGCGAACTTATTTGAATTCACCTGGTGACCTAGCCCGGTGACCTCTATTACATCAGGATCTAACGCGCAGCCGTCGCAGCGCCGAGATGCGCATCTGCTTGTCGTGCGCATGCGCGTCGATGTGTCGATAAGCGTCGGAAGGATAATCCCCTCGTTAAGGAGAGAAAGACCTGTCCCTCGGTGCCGAGCGGAAAATCGAAAGAGACCGCGCATATGGCACGAGGCGCATAGCGCGCTCGATCGGCGCGAAACGATCGTGGATAAAAAAAGGTGGAGCGAACCGGCGATGCCGTGTGCAAGTAATGGTTATGGAGAGACTGCACGCTCGTTGCCTCGTCCGTGCGCATGCGATCTGTCGATCGAGCGGAATTAATGAATGAAAACTACCACGATGTCTTAACGAGTACCCCGGCTGACTCGAGGCTCGATTCTTGCCGCATACCGATACATTTGTAAACGGGAACTTGAATTAAACGCTATCCGCGTATAATCGCACTTCTCTGTAATCGACTCTTTAATGACGAAACAAATAAATAACTGAATAAATAAATAAATAAATAAATACATAATCGTTTTTAAATTATATCTGTGATGTTCCTTGGTGTTTTGCTGTTTTTCATTAATCGGGAAATAAAATCCCATTACGTTGGTGGTATCGTGTCGACCGATCTCTGCCAGCCCCCGTAGCCACCGCCGTAGCCGCCTCCGTGATGTTCGGACGCCGTTGCGTAGATCACCTCGTGTCCACCGCCGCCGCTGGACACGAGTTTCTTCAGGCCGATTATTGCGCTCAGAACGAGAGCGATCTTCGCCGTGAGCAAAGCCGTACCGGCGATAAAAGCGATCTTGCCGTACGCCAATTGCGCCATTACACCTGAGGAAAAGCAGTCACGCATATTTGCAGAGACATCTCAATTTCTGTCTACACACATTTTAATTCGTTCAACCCGATCGATCGCCGGGTATTTGGGTCACGAAGAATGTTCAATTAATCGAGAATTACCTGCAACAGCGAGGCCTCCGACGATCAGGGCACCGCCGTAACCTTTGCCCTTCTTCCTACGTCCTGAAAAGTAATAATTATTATTTTTACAATTTACTAAAAATCGTTATTACGAAAATTCGACAAAACGATACACTCAACAAAATTACGAATAAAATAAAATACCGACCTTGAATGGTGTCCCCGGGAATGGTAAGCTTGATGGTCCTCGACGCTAGGTAATCGTGGAACTTCTTGTCCAGCTGCTCGTCGAGGGTCTTGACGGCGGTGTCGTTGGATCCCTGGTACGATCTCTTCTGATCGTCGCTCGCGGAGGCCGAATCCTTGGCGATCGAGACGTAGTCATTGATAACGTAGACGGAGTCGTCCTTGATGGCGGTGTCGAGGACCTCGAGGGCCCGTCGCTTCAGGCAATCGAAGGTGTTCTTCTCGTTGGTGCATCGCTCGAAGAGTTTCCCGAATTCCCCGGCGCCGGCGACACTCACGGTGGATGTGAGAAGCACGAACAGGCAGCCGATAAGGCACGCCGAACTCGCTGTGACTCGTGTCCCCTTCATTGGCCTCCTGCTTCAATTACGATGATAATTACTTTTCGTTATCAATATTTCATTGTTTTATTCGGTCACCCCACTAATCAAGGAAAGTTAATTAAGCCATCGTCCCTCACTGTTATCAACGTGCTATGTACCTACTTCCTATAGTTACAACGAACTGCAGTCGTCACCTTCGACTAACAAAACATCCACGCGAAGTCTCGGCTTTTATACTCGACATTAGCAGAGCGCCGAGAAATATTCCTTCTCTCTTCCGTCATTTCCCTCTACGTCCTTCTTCCGCCGGTCGTCTCCTTCCACCGTGTTTGCTCGACCAAGATTATAATAACACGAGTATCACCCGGGAGGACACCTGGGTGTACGCAAGGCAGGCGCGCGCGCTCTGTTTAACGCCCGCTCGGACGATGCGGCGCACACTCACAGACAGACGAGTAACACACCCGATTCCAAAACAATGATGAACAGACACGCAAAGTCGGCATATCCATCGTGACCCTCTTGCCAAACGATCCTCGCAAACGTGGACTTCAGCGGGCAAACGTGACTGACTGCGAAAAACGCGAACGGCGCGAGGATACACTCGAATCTCGAGGTATCCGAGCGAAGCCACTGGACGCCTTAGACGCCTTGGATGCCTTGCCGACGCCTTTGACGCCGGTTGCGGTCTGCACGAATGTGTTAGTCAATGTATGTCTGTGTGTTAGAGTCGGGTGTTGGACTTGTGTGCGAGCGGTAGGTGTGTTACGGAACAGGTGCGGAACCGTGGACCTCGTTGTTACGTTTTACCTTGATTACAGTCTGTGGCTGGCTGGCTCGCTGCTATTCTATTTTCCAGCCTCTGTGGCGCAAACTCGTTTCTACTGGAGGGTGGGAAAGATGTTAATGGACGTGTGTTACGCGAAGGTTACATTCTGTATGTATATACAGTATCTGTATACTCACGATTCTTGAGTGTATTTACTCTCTTAATCGAGGGCTCTAACGTTCGCCGGACGTACGAACCTGTTTGGGATTCCGGCGTTTTGCTTAGTTATACAATCTAAACTGCTGGTGACGGTTGGGGACCACGTGGCGATGGTTAACAATGTGGATACTGCGGGGAAGTAGCAAAGTTAGAAAACCGAAAGGGAAGATGTGGGACGTCCTCATGCCTAGGGCTGAGTTGGAGTCAGGTTCCTTCATGAGAATGTGTAAAGGGGGGTCACTCTTTATACATTCGCTCCCTGCCCAACCTCCAGTCGCTTTTTCGTCGACAATCAGAAAAAATGTGCCGCCTAAGCCATGGCCCAGGTGAGCTTAGTCAGTAATGCGGAACTGAATTGTGCCCGAGAAAAAGCAAATACGAAATAGATTTCGGTGTTAGTTTGGGAATTCTTGTATTGACGTATATTGCAGTGCTTAGAGAACTCTTGGGTCAACTATAGTTGGAAAGGAAGGTGGACACCCAGGATCTGCCACGAGCGCCTGAAATCGATAGTGAAGCAGATGTATGCAAACTGTACGACGTGTAAGTGTAGTGTACTTAATATACGTGAGCAGTGTTTGTGTGTGGCACTGCCGACTACACTCGTGTCCGTGAAATGAGGACGATGCTGCAGACTCCGCGCTATCTGTTATTATTGCGGTCTCAGCGTTGCCTGTTATTAAATACGCCGTATAGTACACTACAAAGCAGGGCGTAACGAATTAATGTCAAATACATTGAGACTGGCGCACTGTTTATTCTCACGAGATTTGATTATTTCGCTCTAACAAAACCAGAGCAACTCAATACGAAGTGGAAGAACCATTAATGGTATTCGAGCGTAATATCCTTTCGATCCTCTTTGGTAAGCATCTAGCTCATCTTGGGGGTCTCGTGCCCGTGACAAATTTCAGCAACGTTGGCAATTAAGGATACAATCATTTTTAAGAGCATGTGAAAGTCACGTGACCACGCCACGAGGGCGAGAGAGATAGCGCCATTGGCATTCACGGCGGATCAAGGGACACAGTGCAAAACGTCTTCACATGCCCTTAACCACGATTCTCCGCTCCCACTCCCCGTGCCACTGGAATTTTGAGAACGTAAAAAATTTCATTCAATATTTCGGGGGTTACACGTACTTGTATCTGTTAAAAGTAAGAACTTCCGTTTAGCAGCTCAGCCGAGAAACCACGGTCAGCCGGGTTAACCGCGCAAAATGCGTGGCAAAACCAATCACAGCGTGAATAAAACCGTAAAAATACTCGCGAGCTCGACCAGAACGCGATACTTTCGATATTTACAGAGATATCGTTATACCGCACCTTTTTACAAGTGCGAGAATCCAGTTGGAAATAAAATTAAATCCATTTCTTACAGGACTGGAGGGCTAAGAGAAACAAACATGTTATCAAACTAATCAACTGTATTTACAAGATTGTATAAAAATTAAATTTTCGACACGACGTTCGTTTCAATCTCTGGTGCTCCAGACGAAATTTTTCCCATTTCTCGCGGATTCCTGACCAGTTTTCTCGTCCTCAGCGTCGTAGACATTGACGACTTCTCGCACAACGTGTTGACCGTAAGTCGGAAAATCCGGCGATTGTTGGGCAGTTCTGTAGGGTCTGTATGGATACTGATGCTCGTGATGAGGCGCGAACCCCACGCCTCCGCCGTAGCCGTCGTAGCCGTGCGAATTTTGAAGACCGAAACCGCCGAATCCCTGCGAGAAGACGTTGGCCAATGACCCGGGATATCCGCCGGGGCTGCCGTGACCGCTGGTCAGAATGGAATTCCAGCCGAGGAGGCCGCTCAGCAATAGAGCGACCTTCGTCAAGAGCAATGCCTTTTTCGTGACCAGCAGGAGGACCCCGAAGATCAAGGGTATCAAGCTGGATAGACTGAACTTGAAGCCGAGGAGAAACGGCAGCAGTAGATTCCGCATGAGCATTCTGCCTGTAACACATACAAATGCACGACGGTCAGGCGCGAGAGCTCTCGCCGCGTCGCTTGAGCGTTTCAATGAAACGGAACGGCCTTGACCGTGCTGACGACTGGTGGTAGGTGCTTCAACCCGGTAGACCTTGAAAAACGTGAAAGGCTCAGCTGAGTCTCGAGTCATCACAGCAACGCGCACCTACCTTATCGACACACGCGCGGTTCCTGCTCTGCCGTATCGACTCGAGTCCTTTCTCTAAGAGCTTGCACGATTCTCCGACCTCGAGGAAGACACCGGCGTCGCGCCGAAAATCGTTTCCATGCCTTTGTAACGAACGAATTTCACCGAAGACTCACCTGTTCCCAATTGTCTGTCGCTGTAGGTGTTCAATCTCTCGTCCACCACGAACTCGAGCACGCCATTTCCATTGAGCATCGGACCAACGCGCATCTGGAGACCGGGATAGACATTGCTGAGGTCCCACTTGAGATTTCTTCTTTCCATTAGCCTGGCAGCGGCCTGCACGACGTTGCCGAAATCCTTTGGGTCGTAATCCAAGTCTAACAAGTCCCGACTCTGTCCCTCGGCTCTTTCCAGCTTCATGCTGTCCAAATCGAGGACATCCTGGCTGTTGAGAGACTGGAGAACGCTGAGGGTGCCACGATTCACGCATTCGAACGTTCCGTGACTTCTTTTGGCGAGACATGAGGCGAGAGCACCTTGAAAATTGCCGGATTCGTCGTCGATCTCGAGTTCCGGACCCGGTTGAGGATCCATCATCACTGTAATGCCCGACGAGAAGCAAACGAATAGCAAAAGGTCACGAAGCTCGCGCTTCATTTTGCAAGGCAGGACTTGACGCTTTATTCTGGCTCGCCAGCCTTGTGCGTAGTCAAAAGTGAACTGTTAATTCTCGGCCCTACATCACCCATCTATATAGCCCGGATCTCCCGGGAGTTCACACACGAGGGAACAATCGGTTTCACTCGGGGGAATCTTTTGCCATGATCTGAAGCAGCGAAAGTATAACACACACTCTTGTTGTCGAGTATTGTTACGTACAATGTACGCGAGGCAGAGCAAAGAGTGGTTATAGTGTCGAATGCGGAGGCTACGGGGATCCGATACACCGGATGCACCCGACCCGAGAGCCTTCCAGACTTCCGCTCGGCGAGAAACAATCGGAGATTGTGCGGTCGCTGCGTAAATTGGGTCTGCGCTCCACGTCTAGTTAACCGAAAGTGATCATCACTGTTGGTCAGTAACGTGGATCCTCCTTCTTTCACTTTTTTTTTTCATAATTGAGCCAAGCAGCTAACCTGCAAGTAAAGTTAAGAGATAGTCTACTTTGATGATAAGTTTTAGTACTTTTTTCTATCTACCATTAAAATAGGATTACAAGACTTGTAAACATTTAGCAGGCAGCTCAGTGATTGATAGCGTATTTGATTACTTTTGTTTGAATATACCTGGACAGTTCTAAAATTAAAAGTTTTCTCTTTTGGCCCACTCCGACCGTCAATGATCACATCCCTCAGCTCTCATTGGTGCTCAGTTCGTATAAAAAAAAAAAAACCAAAATTCGCGATTTCAACGACTCGTGTACCGTTAAATGCTTCTAATGAATGTCACTCTTGCGGGAAAAAGAACACTTATAAAAACTTTAAGAACTTTATAAAAAGTACTGACGCATTTTTGTTTCGAATGACGTAAAAGTGGCTAATTTTACCACATAATAATTCCTTTTTCATCATATAGATTGATGTTAATTATAAATGTATTCATCGAGTTAATTCTTACGATTAACTTCAATTGCCTTCAATTAAATAATAGTCATTATGAACGGCGAAAGGATAGGGATGATTGACAACAATACGAGCACACAGTAGATTAAATACAAAATTAGATTTATTCATAAATAACAAATATATAAGTTACATGGCGATCCGACCAATCGGCCGGATTATAAATAATTAATCATTGGGCAAAACTATGGAGCGTGCGAGATGCTGACTAAGAGTCCATCGACGCCCGGGACTGCCCTACGATGGTCCTGTGTAGACGCGGTCGGGAATGCGATCGCGAGCGTCGTGAACTCCGGGGTTTATGCTGCACGAGTGATCCGGGGGTCGCGACCGTTTGATTGTATTGAGCACGGCCGCGATATGTCCCCTTTCGCACGTCGCGATGAAAGCTCGATTCACGTCTCTTTAATCACACCCGGTTTGTACGTTATTTAGCTGCATAGTTGAGTCTTCGTCCTTCGTGGCGTCTCTCGTTGGTAGTCATCGTCTTCGTCATTGTCGCGAACGTCGTCGTCACCGTCACACCTCTTCGTCGTCGTCAACAGTAGATATCAATAAAAACTTTCATAGTAATCCAATTGTCATCCGCAGTCTCGTGTCGTGTCGTCAAAGTCACTGTCAATGTCAGTCCGTTTATCAGTTGTCTCGTTGCAAGTCTGTTATTTTTTTTTTCGTTTCATTCCGTCGTGTCGTGATTAAAGGCGCGTCACGCTTCCCCGGGCGAGTTTGGTTAACCGTCGCCACGGCCATGAGTGAGGTTGAACTTTAAATAGATTTAATGTCGCGGGACGATTTGAAGTACGTTTTTCTCTCTCTCTCTTCCTCATCTTCCTCTCTTGATTCATTGATTGTTTTTTTCCCCTTTTACCCACTTCCCCTATTAACGTCTCTAATATGTTGCGCTTAATTGGCTACTGGTTTGTAGGCGTTGTAAGCCAGCTCGGAGGCGGACCTCGCCCATCCGTGGTGATCGTGGTGCTCGTCGTGTCCGTGGGACACGGGGTGGGCCACGACCTCGACGCTCTGGTGTCCCTTGGCGGCCAGGAGCTTCTGGAGTCCCAGGATGAGGGAGATGATCAGAGCGATCTTACCGACGATGAGAGCCTTGAAGGCGATGAGGGCGAGTCCACCGAGGAGGATGGGGATGAGGGCGGCGGCCTTGAGCTTCAGGAGCAGGAGGATGGGCAGGAGCGACTTGACGATCTTCTTCTTCTTGCCACGAGCTGTTAAGAAGGTCAAAGTGCAAAAATATTAGCGTTTAGCGGGTGTCGAATTGACGATAATCGACCTGCGACGGTCGGTGTTAGCATCGGTATAATTACCTTCGTCGAACGAGCGGGAAACTTCCTCGGGAAGGCTGAGCTCGACGGTGTGGGTGGACAGGAACTTGCCGGCTCTGTCGAGGAGAGCCTCGTCGACCGCAGCCTCGCGGGCGTCGACTTCAGCGGGCAAAGTCGACTCGATGTCGTTCAGCGACCTTGCGTTGTCGGCGCGGCTGCAAAAAAAAAGATTTTTGTTATTATAACTCAAATAGCTGCGGTAGTGCCTCGTAGTACGATAGTAAATGCGGCGATTTGCAGCGGGCGGCAGTCCGACGTCCCGGGAGTCGTGAATGGAGACGCCCGGTGAATGGAAATGCATTTTTGCAATGCGAATGAAATCGAGCGGTGCTAAAATACCGCGCGCAATTTCATTGAGACAATGCGGACGCGCTTCGGTTGGCATCGAACGAAAACGAATTATTGCGACGACAGCGAAAGGACAACGACTCTCGAGGAGTATTTTTCTGGCAATGCGAGATATCGTAATGATATTTTTATCAATGAAGTAGCATTATTTGACAAATCGTATGAGGCTCTCGTATGCGTTTCACTTTCGCAGTGCGAAAGTGGCAGCCGTGAATTTGAGGACGAAATGAAATTTAAAAAAATAGTGCATTGATCCGTACCTCGACTTGGCTTCCTCGGTCTGGACGATCTTAAATCCGTCGATGACGCTGATGTCGGCGGATCTTGCGGCACGATCGACGAACCGAAGGGCCTTGAGCTTCAGGCACACCGTGAGATCGGCCTCACCCTGGCACGACGAGTACACGCTGAACGCGTCCTCGAGGAGCGACCTCGATTCCGACGCGTCCTGGCCGGACGAGGAGGCGGGCGCGGCGAAAGCCGCCGACGCAACGAGCGCGAAAACTGCCACGAATTTCAGCATCTTGATAAAATCCTCGTTAACTTCACCGACAAAAAATGTCAATATTTTTTTTGTGCACCACGAAGTCGAACTTCGAACTGTGTGAAGAGTCTGCGTCGACGACGAAGAGCGAACTTGACTCAAAAAAAAAAGATTTTTTTTTTTTTGGTGTGCTGGTTGACCGACGACGTTCGTATCGACACTGACCGAAAGAATCACGATGCTGCCTTTTATCCTCGACGCGAAAGGGGCCCGCGTACGTTTTTGAAATTTTGATGGCCCCCACTTTGGGGCACCGCGCGGGTCTCTCTCGCGTTCTTACTCCCGGCTTCTGCTGCTGCTGCTGCTGCTGCCACCGCCGCTGCCGGTGCTTCGGGCCAAGACTCGCGCGGTGGTCCCCCCGGTCCCTCCCCCCACATCCCGCCCGAGCACACACATCGTTCGTCGTGCGTTCGTTCGTTCGCCTGGGCCCCGCGAGTTGACTTCCCCCCTGGGGGCCCGTGCGCGCCGCGCCTGTCTACCCCCCTTGCCCGTACCCTTCGAGCTATTGGCTCCTCTCCGACCGACCGACCGACCGACCGGGCGGCACACACCGAGCCTCATTACAACGTGTACCTACTACTACTACCGTTGCCTCTCCTCCGTCCTCCTCTTTCGTCGCCGCTCGGCGCTCTCTGTTACCTTCGTTATTTCACGAGACGCATTACAGCCGTGCGACGAGGCATTATCTGTACTACAGCCGTAACGAGACTCGCGGTTTGCGCCGCGACGAGGCATTATCCGTACTACAGCCGTAACGAGGCTCACGGTTTGCGCCGCGACGATCGTTTTTTTTTTTCCCGTACGCGCACAGAGAGACGTTGGAGACATTCGTGCGTGCATATGTGAACCACGTTTTGACGAAGGCAAATCTGAACAGTAGACGAGAGACGGTACAATGCGCAAAGAGAGAACGGAGAACGAAGAAGCAGGCTGTGCACGCACAGCTCGTCCTTACGCTCGGACAATGCCGGACTTGTGGCTAGTTGTTGGGTTTAGAACAAAAAAAAAAAAAGAAAAAAAATATCCGTGTTTCTTTCATGACCAGTATGGTGCAGTACATAGGGTACTATGTACTATGGCTGAGGCGAAGTAGGCGGTGCACGCATAAGCCGACCTTACATTTGGACAATGCCGGACTTGTGAACTTATTCCGAGCTTTACTCTTTCATGCAAAGACGCGAGGTATTCGTGCACCTGTAACCCACTGTTACGGTTGGCTCGCGACGCACCGCGCAACGAGAACGTTCGCGGGACAAGCAAATGTGCTGCGCGTCCGGTTTGCGATTATCCACGTGCCCGGGGCACACTCTTTGTATCTGCATCGGAGCAGACCGAGCGCAGCCCACGCATTGCATCTCGGTCCAGCGAGAGTCAGGAGAGCCTGGGAATACGGCAGAGTTTTTTGGGGTTACAGGGCGTGAGACTCGAGAACGGGTCAAACGTGTCGAAGGATTTTTGTTGTTTTTTTTTCACCCGCGCTGCTTTCCTGCTTTGCCCGCTTTCGGCGTTTTTTTTTTCTCGTCGCGACTGCGGTTGTCTCAATTAACGTTTGAGAATTGGTACGCGAATTTCACTTTATCTCGTTTTGTTTTCATTTTTTTATTCAGCCGGATCAACGCGGGTTGTTTGTTTCGGGTACCGTTGGCAAAAATAAAAAATTAATGCGTGGGAACAAGCCGCCTCGTGTGGTGCAAATTGGCCGTGCGAAGGCTGATTTTTCTTACAGCGAGATGGTTCGCGGTAATTGGAGGAATATCAGTAATGCGGTTGCGGTCAAAAATAAATACGGCGTCCGCTATTTTTCACCTGAGATAGAAAATTCGTAGAGTAGAAAAGTTCCAGTAAGGCCCACTTAAAAATAAATATTTTTTTATAATTTATTATTGAGATGCGAATTTTTTTTAATTTACGCCCTACACGTTTCACGAGCACGTTGTACCTTCAACTTATCCGTTTTTTTTAAATTACATTCTTCATTTTTTAGCTAAAGTAATTGCATCGCTATTAACACATTTATATACATTTTTATTCGTTCCGACTAAATTAATCCTTGATTCGGGTCACCGGTATGCGGCTAATTTTCGGTCGCTCGCTGGAATGCAAAACGGGTATTATTATGGTGATTCGTCGCATAGATTTCTCGGTGAAGGACGCGCGTGACGATATCCGCGTGGAGTATAGGCATTTAATACGTGGGCATCACGAAAAAGCCGAGAGACATTTTATTTTACAGTTAGACAAATATCGTCAACCTCCGCGCGCGCGCGCGAGAGACGCGGCGATCGGTTGACCAGAAAATCGTGTCGAATCTCACGGCGAGAGTCGCTCTCGGCGTCGCGCGCACCGAAGCTGAAGCCCTGCAGAGTCGAGACGCCGAGCAGCGACGAGGAAGAAGAAGATGAGAGCGACGAGTGTGCGCGGTGCGAGCGGCGGTTTGTACACACGCCGCGCTGGCCATACCCGATGGCTCGCTGCGCGTATGGGGGCCACGCATGCTCGAATCCTATGAATAAATTATTCATCTTAAATTCCGGCGTCGCTGGGGTCTTTGGTTTCTTCGGCGCTCGCGCCCACGGTGTCCTCAAAAAGAAAAATCAGTGGCGGACGGTTCTATCTTTGGACGGTAGGATGGAGGATTTGTAGCCGCTGCGAGAACGACGGAGTGACGAAATTTCGCCAGCACCCGGGGAAGGGAAAAAAACGGAACTGAAGTAACGACCCTACAACGCCACCGAGGACGGGAGATGCTCGGGGTCAACGGTGAATTTACAACACCGGACGATTTATCGACCCTCAATCACCCAGGCTCCAGCAGCAGCCCGATATCCTCGCGGCCGTCGCGCGCAGGTGTTCGTAACGACCGGCGTTTCGGCTCGTCGCGCGTGCGTATCCTCGTCGCCGGGGATCCTGTCATTTGGGATTGACCGAGAATCTCGCGGCATCAAAGAAATTCGCGGAAATGAAATTCGTGCCAACGACGATCCCCCTCAGTCGTCGTTAGCGAACGGTTTTGAATTGAAAAAAAAAAAAAGATTAAAAAAACGGTGGGATGGAAAATCTTCTGGTACTTTGACGATCATGGACGGGTCTATTTTTTCGATCGGCTGAATGTACGTCCGACGATCGCGATCGATCGACTTTCGGCTCGTCGCGCGTACGTATCCTCGTCACCGACGAGATCCCTCTGGGTCGTCGTTAGAGAACGGTTTTGGATTGAAAAAAAAAGATAAAAGAAATGCTGGGATGGAAAATCTCCTTGTACTTTGACGATCGTTGACTCGTCTATTTTTCGATCGGCCGAATGTGCGTCCGACAATCGCGAGTACATTCACGGATTCCCGGCGTGTATACGCCCATAAGACGGAGAAAAGGTCACTGGGTCACGTTAAAAATAAAATTGTCGTGGCTACGCGGACGGTTCCGAGATTTCTTATCCTCATGCTAATGAGAGGGCTTGATTTTCGCTTTGATTCATGGATCCTCCGGTTCACGAAATTTCTCCTCGGACCGCGGCGCCCTCGGCTACTCGACCCGAGCACCGCGAGGATTGGTATTTCATTCAAGGATCCCGCGAAGATTCACGACCGTCAGGGCGTTCAGTGACGACGAAACCGACAAAATCGATGTCTTTTTCGGTCTATTGTCCTATTGCCATTATTTTTTTTACGGTTTATCGAAATTTCGTAGAAATTAATTTATTCTCAGTGCCGGGGACACTCGAGCATCGCGCTGCTGCTGCTGGTGCTGCTGTTGCTGCTGCCTGCGAGCAGCTCGCTGCTCCGATCACAGAGGCGGAGGGGCGCTTAACGGTTTTCGTGGAATGTGCGTGCTGCCCGGTCAGAATCACCATCACACGACAACTACGTCGACGACGAAGACGTCGCACAGTTGGGACCGCGCCAGACCTCGGCCGAGAGGAAACCGCGGCCGCGCCTCCCGATGACCCCGAAGCCCCAAGTTCCTCCTGAAATGCTCGGCTGTTGACTGACTAGAGAAAAGACGGATCCGAGCGTGAAATAAGTGGAAAAAGAAATAGAATAACAAAATGCCTGTGCGTTGATTTGTTATTTAATTTAACGTTCACGCAGCTTCCCCTATGGGAATATATTCATTTTATTTCCGTACAAAAGGAAATTGATCGTTATGGAACGAACAAAATAACGCCTTGAGCATCACAGATATATTTTTTAAATTTAAAGACGTGACACTCCAATTTTTGCTCATTTTTGTCGATTTTGTCGATTTTGTCGATTCAGGAGGAACGAATGACATTGGCTGTCTTCGTTGTAGCTTTTGGCTAAATTGGAAATATTTGAGTTGCTGCCAAAGTCAGTGCCGAAAGTTGTTTACTAATTGCGTAGAAAGTAGCCGGATATAGCTTCGAACTTGCGTGCGTTAGGTTGCGAATGGAATGATTTTCGAAAAATTAGAAATCTAATGGAATCTTAGTGAGTTTTTCGATAATTGCCTAAGCTGGCAAAGCGATGAAACTGTTTGATTTGTATTTTTTATTTGAGCTCCGTAAACAAGTTTTTTTTTTGTAGAAAAAAAGTTGTGAATACAAAGCTTCCTTTATCAGGAAAAAAAGGAGCAAAAACGGAATGAGGAGAGGGACTGCGAGAGAGTCACGTCGGCGTCGGCGAGAAGGTACTCGGAGATGAGCGACAAACTTTCTCCGCTAGAAGATGACCCGATGGGAACTATTTAGAAATGGTGGAAACGTCACCTTTGACCGGGCGGCCCTTGGCTTAATATTTCGTTCCATGAATAAAAAAAAGCATCTCATTAGTCCGTCAGATTTTCTCGAAAAAAATTTAAGAAAATAGGAAAGAAAAAAGTTTAATTAATGACAGTCCATGGGAATTAAAGACATCGTTTGATTTTTGACGTTTAATGTTCAACATGTGTTCGCGATACAAGTTTTTAAAACGTTATCGTGAAATTGGGCTAACAAGTTTTTTTTTCACATCAGGATTAATCGTCTATTAACAAGCAGCGCGCACGCTAACTTTGCGCGCTAACTCATCCATCTTAATCGCGATAGAAAGAGAAAGTATATCTGACAGACCGGAGTGAAGAAAAAAATTGACGAGCGAAAGATAGAAAAAAGCGACACGTGAAACAGCGTGTAACTAACGCGCGAGGTGGTCGTTGGATCCCTTGCTCATCGCCGTCTATCGAACCCTCGCGTTTGAAGCTTAAACGCGAGTAGGTAACGTGAGAAACGAACCGGCCGCGGCGGTGCGGACTTTCTCCAGCCAGCGAACGAGCGAGTACAGCCGGAGAGTCAGACAATCCGAGTCTCATCTCGTCTCTCTCTGTCCTCTCGCATCTCGAAATGTTGGTCTTTAAATATAACCCGAAATAACCGTAAGCATCGTCTATTCCACATTTTTAACGAAGGCAACGCAAGATTCCGGGATGTCAACGCGATTTTTTCTACTTATCCGTGTCGTGTTTTGAGGTTTACGATTTTGGAATTTGGAAATTAAACATCCAGCGAAAAAATGTCTAAATTAATCCCTCGATATTTCTTCTTGACTTTTGACCTACGGAATCATTTTGGAAACCGCATATTTCGTCGTGAAAGACTGGTTGCAAATATTTTGTATCCTTCGGCAGTTCGTTTTTTAATACCGCGAAATTTGGCACTTTGTCAGAAAAAAAAATCGAGAAAAAAAACATTTTTCGCGTTTTTTCGTTGAATTTTCGCTTTTTCAGGCAAACAACGGTGCTTTTCGGAATAAGCGTAAAAATTTGCCATCTGATAGGGTTTTCGAACTTTGCGAAATCGAAAAAATATTTTTTTGCAAAATCGCGAGAGTTATGTATGGACAAGAGAGAGATTCTCTAGCGGCTGCATAAGCCACACGATGCATTGTGGTCGTCTCGACTGATTCCCGCACCGCTTACAATCCCGAGTTTCTGCAAATAGAAACGAAAGGGAAGACTTTTTCCCGTCTCATTGCCGGGAGTCGCGAGGATTTCCGGCGGAGTTTACCGATCAGATAAAACGCGCGGCACGCTAACTACCCGGGCACACACGAGAGCCCCGCGTGAATACGCATTTTTCTCGCTCGCGTGCGAGTGAATATTAAGCGTGCGATCGAGAGAGGTCTTCGATTGGTGTAACGAAAAACTTTCTCCGCAACAAGTTCAAGCGCAGCGGCCGTACCGCCGGGTGTACCATCATTCAGCGGCGAATGTTGCCGAACACGTGGAGACCCCGACGTCTTCGGGCGTCGCCGGTGGTCATCGTCGTTGGTTGACTGACAACTGGTCGTGCGATGCGATACGGCTGCGCGCGCCTCAGGATCGCGGTTCATCGAACGTGCGCGCGTCGACCGCGAAAAGAGTTTGGTGGCCACCGGATGAACATCCGGAATGAAGAAAAAGTTATTCAAGAAATCTAAAAAAAAGCAATCGACGTCGTGTTAAAATATCTCTTGATCGAAAGAAAATATGAAGACCCGCTCTATGAAAAAATCCATCTGACTACAATGCCAAATATAGCAAATTTTATTAAACAAATAGGTGACAGTTACCATAATATATTGCCGGTGACATTAATTTTCGTCGCGAGAACCATAGAATCATTGTTGCCCTCTCAGTCAAATATGTCGTATAGCAAAATTTACCATACATTTTTCTGAGTGCGAGCCTCGCGAATTCTTCGGCTGCCGGAAGCAGCTAATCAGCCACGCATCGTCCGCGAAAACCAATTGTGGCCACCGAGAAGACATCTGAGTAAATGATTTTCGCTTACTCCAGATGGAGTGCGGTAAAATGTCTGTACTGAAAAATAAAGTCATCGCGAGCCCTTATCTCTAGAATGATAAAAAGAAACATGCATGGAGCCTCCGGACTCACGAGTTATTCGGGTACCTAAAACGGCTAATCAACCGGATATACGCGGAGCCTTGGAGCGAGCCACGGGAAGAACCGAGGCGGTTAGTACACGAGCGGGTTGTAATGGAACACTTTCCTCTCCCCGACGCAGCGGTGAGAGTGAACTCGTCGGAGGATCGAGGTCGGGTCAAGGCCCCCGTCAGGCAAGCGCAGGCTCCGTACTCGGTGTCCTCCGTTCCTCTTTCTCCGCTTCTTCGCCGTTTCCCGCTTCCTCCTTAGCCCCGAGCCACTTGCCACCCCGCGTTGTCTTCTCGACCACAGTCGTCCGCTCCCGAGCGTCTTCTGGAATGACGGCAGAAGCGAGGCGAATGGCGTTTCCAACTAACCACAAGAATTTCATACATCAACTATTTCAGTGAAACATGCTCGCGGTGATCCTGAATTATTATAATACCGTAGAATTTAACGCCACAAGTCGCCCCGGTCTCGTGATTTGTGACACCGGGGACGTTTCACGATTTACGAACGAGGCGTATTCTCAAATGTAGCGAAGTGCCGGTTGAATGCTGGGCGGACTAACTATTTTCTAGCCCACAGAAAAAATGTTTAGTAATAAAAGAAATCTGATTTTTTAATACTTTTTTATTTTTTATTCTACTTATTTTTTATTTAATGCAACAAATTGCTACCAAAATTTCAGTTTTTTTTTACAGTGCCCAGAAGATTTTGAATAAAAAAGATTACATTATTTTTTCGCATCGGTGAAATTCGTCGTTGACTGTAAATAAATTCGGCCACCGGGACTCCCCCTCCCCCCGATTTAGCTCGTACACTTTCTTATTCCGCACGCGGATTCGTTTACGTCGCTCACGTCTACGAGGCAAAAATCTCCAAGAAACGTAGACGCGATTCACGCTACTCCGCAGATGTTGCCTGACGCTCGAGCCGAACTGACAAAAAAATAATAAAAAATCCGTGATGTAGGTTTACAGGTGAAAAAAACTTGATTAATCGCGTCGAAGGTGTTTCACAGTTTTTCAGGCCTTTCCTCGTGACTTTTCATTAATCTCCTCACCGTAAAAAAAAGAATCGTATCTCGTTAATAATTCCAGCAATGAAGCAAAGCAAATGTGTCTTTAATTCCCAAGAAAATAAGACCACCCATCGAAACGTTGAGTAGGTCCACGAAGGACCGCAGCACCAAGCCGAGACGTCAAGTCTCGCATCTGTTGTACTCCATGTGTGTTTGCGTCCGTCTGTATGTGTCTTCGCGTGTGCGTATATGTGTGCGCGCGCGACAGGTAGAGAGTGTTAGGCGCACCGGGCAGCGCGGATGCTGATGCCGACTGCTCGGCCTGGCCGTCCTGGTTTACTTCCTCGTACGTGAGGACCAAGGCACGCGGGGCTTCTAGATCCGTGTGAAACAAATACACCCAACCACGCGCGCGCGCGCGCGCTCGTCGTCGCGTACACGTTCATTCGCTCTTTCGCTCGTTCATTCGTTCGCCTGCTCGCGCGCTCGACGCGCCGCTGCCTTCGATATTCTCGTTCGGCGCGCCGGGAGGAGCCGAGCGCTCATGTCTCCCGCCGACGTCGAGCGCGTAAGGTGCGTCGCGACTCTCCCAACCCGTTCGCGTCGTATCCGCGCGAGTTTTATGTAGGTAAATGCCGGACATGAGGCGAGCGCGAGCTCACAGAGCCCCCCGGGAGTAACGCGATGCGCGGCCGGCAATGAAGATGGAAACGAGCAGGCCGCGAGTAGCCGACCGCTGCCAGCCTTGGCTCGCTGCTCCCATGGCCTGCATCGCGTCTCGAGGAGAGAAAGACTCGCGCACCGAATCACCGCGACCCGTTCCTGCTGTCGGGGCCAGTTGGCGACGACGCGATAGCGGCGAAACCACCGCGCTCGTCCAGCATCTGACGCGCCGGACTCGCTGCACCGTTGCTTCGGGGCGTCTTAATCAACGCAAATTTTCCGTACACGCGATATTCGCGCGATGGCTGCACGATTTCTATGTGGGACTGCGGAATTAAATTAGAAAAAGGCCAACTGAAAAAATGTTATTTTTTCTTTTTTTTTAGGTTAACATGAGAGCTGGTTTATACGATGGCTAATGCAGTTGGCATTGTGTGGCCTTTTAGCGAGCGCCTGTACGAATCCAGGAACACCGTCACGGTAGACTCGGTCAGGCTCCAATTATTTTCACCGCATGGCCCAGCGGTAACTCCGACGTCGTCGTCGTCGTCGTCGTCCTCGTCGTCGTTTCTCTCCGAGGCGAACGGATGGAGCGAGATACGCGTGTGCGGGTTCGAGAGTCGCTCGCTCGCTCGCTCGGGTACAAGTTACTTTGACTCTCCGTTATATCGCGCGGCGAACGCGAGACTCGCGCGCGCGTTGTTCGTTTTTTTTTCGCTCGTTCCTCTTTCTCCTCGCCGACTCGACACGGTGGAATTTACCCCGCGAGTCTCTCACCACGCTTCCGGTTCCGATTTCGTTTTGTTTGTTTCACGTTGCCTCGGGAATCGAACGTACGGAGGGGAAAAAATAAATAAATAAAACGTGGCGAACGCAGCTTTTGTCTTATTACAATTTATTTGGATTTCTATATAATAAATATACATTTGTAAGTTTGTCGTGACTCACGGTCGCGTGGCCGGTCAGCCGCGCTCGATTCTTCATTGACGACGAAAAAACGCACGGAGCTTTTACATTTTGTTTCCGATTAATCTTTTTTTTGTCTCGCATGACTGATTAATAAAATTAGGTTGGACAATAAATACTGTGAGGATGATCGATCGTGCCACGATGGTGGGATACACGTGAATGAATTACGATGAATTAAATAATATAAAAGTCGGTAGAATAGGAGAAAGAGAATGAAAGAGAGGAAGAATAAATACGTAGAGTGTGGAAGAGTTGTCGCGATCGAGTTTGAGATGAGCTCGAGTGTGAGAAAATAATATCGGCTGACGTCCTTGAAAGTCAAGGGTGCAAAATGAGAGAGAGAGAGAAAGAGAAAATTGAAGATCACAGAGAGTGCAACGAACGTAGCCGAAAATAATGGAAAGACGAACGAGAACGAATAAAGGACGTTAGATCATGGGGGCGGAGAACAGTTACGAACATGATTTTCTCGGGATTCGGGCGCGTTAGGAGCTGGTGCTCGAGGGTTTGTAGGCGGCGTAAGCGAGATCCGAGGCCGACCTCGCCCATCCACTGCCACCGTGGCCACCGGCGACTTGAACGACCTCGTGACCGTGGCCGTGATCGCCGCCGGACACGAGTTTCTTCAGGCCGATTATGGACGCGAGCACCAGGGCCAATTTGCTCACGATCAGAGCTTTTCCGGCGAGCAGAGCGAGGGCTCCGAGGGCGAGTGGCACGAGGGTTCCGCCGATCAACAGGGGAATCGCGAGCAGACCTCCCATGTTTTTCTTCTTCTTACGACCTTGAAATTACGAAATCATTTGTTAAATAATTTTTCGCAGATTAAAATTCGACGGAAGTCGAATTGAATGAAAAAAAGTCGAATGAAAAAAATTATCGCTTCTCTTAAATTAATTAATCAAGTTATGTGTATTAAATTGCTTGTCGTACCTTCCTCGGTCAGGCTCCTCTGCAGCTCCTCGACATTCGGAAGCTTCAGCTTCAGCGTGTGAGTCTGGAAGAATCCCACGATCTTGTCAAAGATCATGGAGTTCAACGTGTCCTCGCGATCCTCGAGAGATCGCGGTAGCGACGCCTCGATCTCCTGAATCGACCTCGGCGGCTCCTCGTGGCCGGTCTGCTGGGCGTCGTCGTCCTTCACGAGGGTGATGCCCTCAGCGACGTTAAGCTGAAGATTCCGCGAAATCCGATCCATGCCCGACAGCAGCTTGAGCTTCAGGCACGAGCTCAGCTCAGAACCCGCGCACTCCTTGTACACCTGGTAGACGTAGCGTAGCTCGCCGAAAACTCCATTGCCGGCCGATCGCGTCGTCTGCTCGTCAATCGAGTTGCTCTTTGGATTCGTCTCGGCCGATCTTGCCGATGCTGTGGCCAGCAGGAGGGCGAGGCAAACGTATCCCTGGGCGAACCGTCTCATTTTTGACAATTCTGCTTGGCCGAAAAAAAAAATATATGAGTAAATTAAATTGATGAAAAAATAGATTAAACGGCGATGAATAATAATCGAACGATAAAAATCGATAAGAGTCGCGTCGTTCATTGGCGATTCTGGCACAATCCACGAGTAACGTTAGAACGGTTGAAAGACGTCGTCGTAGGCTTCAATGGGTCACGGCGATAGATCTAAGATCCGATTGGGACGCCGAGAAAAATTTATGCGCCAACGCCTAAGACTGGAATTCGACTAGGGTAATTGATTATATCTCGGCGGGATATCTCGCCTTATCTATCCGTCTTTCTATCTCTATCTCTTTCTCCGCCAGTCGTCGTGCGCTGTGGGCGGCTGTGTGCGCGCGCGCGAGTCCGTTATTATACCGTTCCGCGATCGAGCCCGACGAGCCGGATAAAATTGACTTCTCCTCGGCCGGCCGGACTCGGCGAGTCCGAGTTCTGGGTCAAACGCGTTGCGCGGAGCCATTATAACCCGACTGTGTATGATGTTTACCAGCGTGAATCGAACGCCCCGAAAGACTCCTATGATCGACGCTTCGGTCGTCCGACGATGCCCAAGTGGGTTATTAGATTTCCCAATAGTTCGTCCCATCTCCCCCCCCCCCCTCCCGCCTCCCCTCTCGCAATTCGACTCTCCCTCCCCCCTTCACATATTATCCCAACCGCACGTCGGAGCGATCGGATATGAGCACTAATCATCTTCAAAGACGTCCGTACCGATTGCCTCGGATAGTCAGCTGCTCGTACATCGATTGCCGATGATAAACGATCGACCGATTAACACGATCCAACGACAGCGCAGACTCGACATGAACGCGGAGGGAAACGCGAGAAAAAAATCCCAGATCCGACAATGACAAATCACACCGCAAATTACGTCCCTCGCTTCATGAGCTGAACTCCCTATCACGATTGATGATCGACGCGATAACCCGACGCGTCCTCACGTCTCGCGTCCCGGACAGCACGATTTTCGCGTTGAACCCGGGAGATCAGAGTATATATCCAGCCACCGCCGAGGGTCGCGCTTTTCGCTTACGTTTTTGCTCGTCTTTCGTTTACGTCGTTGATTACAGCGCGTTCGCCGAGGAAATATCGCGAGACGATGACAGAAGTTACGTTGCTGGTCGAGGGAGTGTTTGGCGAAAAGCCGATCACGACGAAATGAACGCGTGTCTCGGACGACGAAGATTTGGTTCCCTGAGTGAGCACTCTACGTGGACTGTACGTAACGGAAGCCCTGCCCTAGCTCTATATATCTGGTCAGGTGTACTTACTCTCCGGTGGGATATCGCCTCCCACCACCGCGTGCAAGGCTCACCACCATCAACATTACCAGTACCGAGCAGCAGCAGCAGCAGCAGCCGCAGCAGCCTCAACGCCGGGCATCACCACCACCGCAGGAGCAGCGTCGACGCATCAACGCGCACCGGTACCGAGCGAGAACGCGCGCGCGCGTTCCTCTTACGCACCGAGACCATTTTCATATACCTTGCCGTTCCTTCCTTCGCGTTCCTCGCGCGCGTGTTCCCCGCGCTGCTCGCTCGCCTCTCCGGTCTTGCGCGAGTTCGTGTGTACGTTTTTGCACGGCGACGCGCATTGGTGTATCGGTGCTCGCGTGTGCACCAACACACAGGACGAACGAGCGCGGCCTGCGGTTTGCGTTTAAACGACACAACAACCACCGGAGCGAGGCGAGACGAGACCTCGCGCTAAGGCTATGAGGAACGTGTGTACGTTGCGCGAGCGCGTATACACGTTGCTTAGCCTCCCCCGGACGGGACTGACCGGGCCACCGATATCGCAGCCGGAACGCCAGTGCGTACAGTCGCACACTCGGGACGTGCGCGGGGAGCTCGGAAATCATGTGTACGACGAGCCGTAGACGCGGAGAAAATACTCCACTACTCGCGCGCAGCGGATGCAACGTCGACGACGACGTCCTCGCCCTTCCTAAACAACGACCGGCTGGACCGCATTTCGTTCCGTCGTTGTGGACTCTTTTTGCCGGGAGAGACGAGGAGTTGAGACAAGTTGGTTTCGAGGATTTGTTTGCGGTTGATGGATATGCGTGCTCAGGGGGTTCGATGGGATTATTGAATATGATATATGCAGGAAGAGAGAGGAGAGGTTACGATTTTTTTGGGTGTTTTGCACTGAGAAAAATTAATAGTTGTGATTATCAATCGTTTGTCAGAGTTACAAATATTTTAGTAACTGAAACCAATATTTTGGCAGTACGAACCAATGATTGGTAATCAGCAACTACTGATTTTTCTCAGTGTGTGCGAGGGAAAAGGAGGGAAGGATCATTGTTGTGGTAGCTTTATAAATGGTTACCATCCAGGTTTACGTCCAGGCTGCGGTATTATCGTATCTACTCGAAAATGGAAATTAATGCTAATTACGAATAATGTTTCTTCGCGCTTGGGTAATTTACGGCTTGTGCACCGTTAATTCAGTTTGATGGTGTAAATAAAATATTTTGCATTTGTTCAATACCATTTTTATCGTTTCGTACAAAATGTACGTTAAATATTTTCGAATTTGACGCAGAAGTGAGAATTTCATTTCGTTTTACATGTAATTTTTTTGTCGTCTTTTCTATTTGTTAAAATTCCTATTCTCGAGAGCAACTGCAAAAAATTAATAGTAATAATAATATTTCGTACAGAATGCGTGTTTTTCGATAGAAAAAAAGATGGAGCGCTCGTGTGTGTTCGCCATGGTCCATGTACGAGAGGCTACGGTGTAAAAGCTATTTCCACGGAGCGGGTTCGCCACGCTGAGGGCACGAACGGCACTCTGTTCTCTCCGCACCGTCACCCGCTCGCCCGCCCTGCGTCACGAATCGTACCCTATTCTCCCGACTGCGACGAGACTCCTCGTGTAGCCATTACTCCGGAACGGATTTCATTTCCCCTCGACGCTCTGAGAATTAGAAACCTGCGCACCGCCAAGTCAGTGCTCCGTGTTCACGATCTTAACGCAAACAAACATCGAGTTTTTGAGCTTCCCGTGTCACGCTTCACGGTTTATGTACATCACGCACTTTTGCGATTGTATTTGTTTTTTTTTTACCTTAGATGGTACCGAATTATTTTTTACTTTTATTTTTAGACGGTACCGATAAATAGAATTTTGGCTTATTTTTTTATTGAAACTATTCTCCTCATTCCCTACAATTAACATTTATTCTTTATATTCAATTGAATATTAAATTAATTATACCACATGCAATTAAAGTTGGGATCAAAAAGAGTCGTTTTTTTTTCGCTGTAGAAAAACAATTTTACGCTGTAAGTTCGATTGATTCACCGTCTTCGTCATCCGTCGTCATAATGACTCTCGAACTAACTATAATGAATCGTAACTGTCGTTGAAAAGTAGTCGTATGATAGCGGAAATATTGATAAGACGTTTCGTCCGTCACGTCGATATCGCCCAAAGCTATACATAGTAAGGTGGCTCGGCATCTCGGCCGGATTCGTCCGATCGCTTCTCTTTCGCGGCGTCTACGGTGATCCGCGCGCGGAGCGGCGGCGCATTTTGCCATTGCCATTACCGCCGCTCCACCTCCCCGTAAACTGGGTCACACCAAGTGAAAACCCGCGCGAGCGCGCGAGTCGCTTTACACCGCTGCGCGCCGGACGCGTGTAACACACGAGATCCGAAGGCAGAAATGCGTCCTGTGTGTGTGTGCGCGCGAAGCAGGAGCGAAGCAGTTGGCGGAGGCGGCCGGTCCCCGAGCTGCCGTGTGGAAGCGCACAGCACCCGGTGAAGGGGGTTCCGGGGGGACCCCCCGAGAGTGCCCGCGTTTGCGTTCCCCCTCGTCCGAGCCCGGTGAGACAGCGCGTCCAGTAATAGCGCTGCGAAAAAAAAAGGAAAGAAATTCTCCCGATGGAAATTCGCGCGGCTCGTATTATCACCAGTTAACAATTACGAGCTAATTTTCATATACTCGCCCGAGAGTTCTCGGGCGATTTTCTCTTCGTTATTCGTCTCGTCATCGCGCGCCACGCGCGAAGTCGTAAAATTCCAGCTTCTGGCGCTACGAGCTCGTAGCATCTGAGTTTTTTTTTTCTCGCTAGTCGTCGTGTTAATCGCTCCTTTTCCCAAGTTCATCGTGTGCCAATCGTCGAGAAACAGCGAGAGCTGAGATACCCGCGAGTCTTTGGCTATGATATGTTGTTGGCGAAGTCTCGGCGCAGCGCCATTAGCAATTTTATTATACCCGAGGCCGGATAATGACACACAATACAATAGGCATCGCGATTTCCCGCCGCGAAACACGTGTGCGCGAGTCGCGAAAATGTGATCTCGACGCGGCGGAACGACGCGACGCGCGCGGTATGCGTCCACGGCGAAAGCGCAAAGATCGCGCGCGCGCGAGAGAGGACTAAAGTAGTCCGGTTGCGGTAGGAATGGAGCAGTAGCAGCGGGCAATGCAGTAATGGCAAAGATATCATCGGTGATGGCGTAGACGCGTTCGCCAGGGTCCGGCGAGCCGGCTTCCGGTTCGAAGCTCGGTCACGCTCACGAATCGTGCGGTACCCAAATGCGAGCTGCGGTAATACCTTTGAACCACCTGCTCTTCACGATTCGTGGATTTTGCCTTTTTCTTTTTTTTTTCTCTTTCTTTTTAGTGGTGCCTTGTCGGAAATTGAAACGGAGCAGATCGAGATGAAAGAATGATAATAAATAATCGTTGTCCATTTTTCGATGGGCCAATGATTGCACCATTTGTCCCATTCCCAGTGAATATTGTTTTTTTTTTTTTTTTTTCTTTTTTTTTTTTTTTTCCTAAAGATAGATATGAACAGTAGTACATGTATAGGTAGAGCGCAGTGGCCATTCAATAATCAGACGAGTCCGAACGATGGACGACGAAAGTATGACAATAATTAGTCACTGGCCATTTGTCCAAGGGCCAAATTGTTGTACCGTTTTCTTCCCACTTAACAGGCAGAAGGCAGTAAAAAAATAGCTGTTTCACTCGTCACGGTTCCTCGAAGCACGATGGCCACTTGTGTCTCGGTGGAAGCCTCCTCGAAATATATTAGCTGCGCAGGCCTCCGGCTGTATCCGAAGATACTTACGTTCCACTGAAAAGTATATTTTTTTTCTTTCGTGAAATTAGCTCGACAACTAACCGCGTTCTGAATGAGGAATTTTACGCGGCCACCGATTCTCGTGTATAATCGAGCAGCGCGATAAAACGAGGACAGACTGACACTGAAATATATCGCGAATTGGACGCAGCCGTTCAAATGTTTATGGCCTCGTAATTTATTAATGACGTATGCGAGAATAAGACTTCTGTAATAAAATGTATTATTTACGCTATAATAATAACTTATCGTTGGTTATAACTCCCACGTTACTGTCGATCTCAATAAAAAATGTTATTCGCATTGATTAGCTCCATTATTCCGCTACAATTACAACCGAGACGAAAGCAGCAACATTTTTAACCGACAAATTCTCGACTCTCCTGAATGTATCTCCACCAACCAACTCGCTGTCCAGCGTCTGCACTTTCCTCCTCGCCGCGCCAAAAGAGAACGTGAACGGTCTCCGTCTGCTAAACAGTGATTCACGTCTGGCAATTATTTCGTCCGGTCGCGTCGACCGCGCGTACGAGCGGAGCAACGCGCGCGTGAAACGCCCGTTCCGAATACATCGAAACTCGCGAAAGACGCGGTGGAAGAAAAAGTATGACATATCCGGTGAATTTCTCCGTCGTGGTCACGCGAATGCTGATGCCACGGCGGAAGATGCGACGCGTCGATCTCGCGCGGTCCGCGCGACGCCGCTGGCGACGAGAGAGTCGAGCAACCGGATGCCCCGGACGCGAGACGACGCGAACGATGATCCGTGCGCCGCAGCAGTGTCGCCCGGGTCGCCCGAGAAATCCGACCGACGTTCGACGGTCTCGTGTAACCGCGAGATTCGTCGCAGGGTCCGAGCTCGTTTGTCCTCGGTTACATCGGCGCCTCGTGTTGGGATGCCTCGAGGCGAGAGCCGTTCGCGATTCCTCCTGACCGAGTGACGCGCGCAAAGTCGCGACCACGATAATACGCGTCGCTCAACTGCGACGCAAACCGATGCAGGACAGAAAAAAAAAATAAAAAATAAAAATCGTATTATCTCGTATTTACGCCGAGTCGGGTAAATTCGAGAAACGATCGCGAAGTGGGAATCGAGCACAATAATTGCCGCCCCCCCCCCCCCCTCGAGCGGGGGGATAATAATACCCGAATATATCTTCGCCGGGTACGTGTTTACCTGTCGGCAGTATCGAAGTAGTACGCGAAAGTTTCGACTTTCGAGTTTGCGCGCGAACGATACTGAGACGTATAAAGCGAGACGACGCCGAGTCAAACGGCCCGTGAAACTGTTCGCACTTGGACACGCGAGATTCGTACCCGCGCGACCGTCGAGAAACAGATGCGAGTGATTCGCATAGAAGGCGAATATATTTCGGCTTCCAGCGTGAAAAATCCGTCGACGCAAAGAATCGAAATTCGCCCGAGCGCAGAGGTTGATCGCTGGGATCCGCGATTACCAGTATTTTTCCCCAAAACTTATACAAAAAACCGCTACGATCTTTCAGGCTGGTCCGCGGCTGTTTCCGAACGCGCGGGTCACGTGTAACGGTAAAATACATTCGGCTTCTCAGCCACCTGATTCTCGGAGGGCAGGCGGGGCAGAACGACGAGAGTCAAAGATGAACCGCGAGGGGAAGACGAAGGAAGACGCGCAGCGAGGAAAATAACAGAGACGAGGAGGGCAGAAAAGACGGAGCGATAAAAAGATAGCGGAACTATAGCCGACCGGAGAAATTATAAAGTTGGTCGACGCTGCTTAAAATCGTCGTGTTTCTCAATTTCAGTATTTTTTTTTTTTATCGAAACGCTCGGGACGTAGCTGCATGTGAAATTTAGAACCGAGGAATTCCATCGTGATCTCCACCTCGAGACGACGCCGCCGCGCCGCTCACCGGTTTATCCTACATACCGTGCGCGGGTCTCGATTAATAGGCGCTCGGCCATGGGCGTCGTGGGCAATAAAATTCCTCACGGGAGTTCGAAGGCGCGAGCTGAGAGGAGGTCGACAAACAGGAAGCTGCCCGTGGACCAGGTGATACGGGCTACAGAATGACCGCGGTCATTCCGCGCGCACGCATGATCGAGCATCGCCGCACGCTCGTTTCTCTCCTGGTTCTCGTCGCGGTCGCGTCCGCCAAATCGCAGACAATACATGCGCTCACTCACGATTTCTTTGCAGCGACGTTCGCCCTCATTTTATTATAAAAAATAATAATAATAATAGAAAGAAAACACGAAACGGTCGGACAGACGTGTTACAAACATAAACAGAAGAGAAAATGATTTTTTTTCTGGTGCGCTAGGCAGTGAAAAAATAACCACGAAAAGTATAATAAATAATTATAATTTAAAGGGAGGAGAAAGGGGATTGGAATAAATAATCAAAGATCGTCGATCGAAGGAATCGGGGGGTCGGAGGGGCCTTGAGTATTCGAGAGGTACTGGCGAGAGGGACCCTCGGCTGAAGATTGGGGGAAAATCACGTGGCCTACTTTGGGACTGCGAGAACAATAGGCCGGAAGAAGGAGATAAAAAGGAGAAGAATAGCGACAGATATTCGAAGGTCGAATCGAGAGGGGAGAAGAAAAGTGGGAAAAAAGAAATAATGGGGGCCTTGGAAAGTGGTCCACGAAAAAATAAATAATCGGGAAGGACCTAACGAGAGGAAGAGAGGATTTTCTACACAAATTGGCGAGGATACGCGAGTTTTTCTTAAGCTTGCGCCTGTGGCCGTTGCGCGCTGTAAGCGAGCTCGTGGGCGTCCTGAGGCAGACTCCTTGCCCATCCGTGTCCACTGCCACCAGCGCTCGAGTAGCCGCCGCCGTAGTCGCCACCGCCGCCGCCGGCGCTGTAGCCGCCGCCGCCGCCGCCGCCGTGTCCGCTCTCCTCGTGGCTCACCACGTGGCTGCTGCTGTGATGGGGATGCGCGACGACCTCGTACGTCACGTGCTTCTGCTGCGATCCCAGGAGCTTCTTCAGTCCGATAATCGCCGATATAACGAGAGCGATTTTACCGACGAGAAGGGCCTTTCCGGCGATCAGGGCGATCGCGCCGAGTGCGAGCGGCAGAAGGGCTGCGGCCTTCAGGGCAATCGCCATCATCAGCGGTCCAAGGATTTTTTGCGCCTTCTCTGTAACGAAAATAGCAACGGAAAATATTAATTCTCGGTTACAAAAACTAAATAAATAGTACTGAAGAGAAAATTCGTGCAGTCGGGGCTTTTGAATCTGCGTTTCGCAAAGTTTGCATTGTCGGTTCATTAAAAAAAATCGGTCGATCAAAATCGGGTGAATCTACATCCCAAACTATATTCGTGTACCTACAACGCGGTTTCAGTTCTCAAGGAAAAAATCGATTGACCAAAATATTTTGCCGTGCAGCAATTCTTTCGCGTACCGACAACAAAGCCTGCGTGCAACCTCGCGAAACACAGATCCGATCCGTTCGACGATATCAGTTATTATCCTCCGGGAAATTCCGGAGATCAAGAGCCGCGTCGTGAGTCGCGCGCCGCGCGGAGATTCGGTCTCGGCGATAATGCAGCTGTCTGCGAGAGAAAACCTCGTGTGCCATCGGCGGAGATACGATCTCACCACGTTCGGTATTAGTAACCGAACCTCACGACCGGTCTCGCCGAGAGTCTCGGGAATACACGCGGTGTGTACACACACGTATAGCGTAGTAGATTCTAGATTCCGTGACATCGTTCTCGAATTATACGCGAGCCCGCGCGCGCGCGATACAGTACAAGTGTGAGAGAGCGACGCGCATTAAGTGGAATAGGCGAAGGTCAAGGCGAAGGTACGAGAGAAGCGGTGCCGCGACACGACGACGACGACGCAGAGGCGGCTGGGTTAAAGAAAGTATGTCAAAAATCCCGCGCGGCGGGATCCTCTCTCTTCGCTTTACTGGATCTCTTGGTGCCTTCCGCGTGCCGAGGACTCAGCAGCAGCGGCAGCGGCAGCAGCCGACGCTGCTGGCGCTGCTGCTGCTGCTGCTGCTGCTGTTGTTGCCTCTCACCACCGCAGCCGCCACCGCGCTTGACTCTCCTCTTCGTGTGCGCACGCGGTGGAGGATCAAGGGGAAGCGGAACCAGTTCCTCAGTGGGTCAACGCCTGCGAGCGACGCCATGACGCTTCTTCTTCTTCTTCTCCCTCGCGACTCGTATTCCGACTCGTATCTCGACTCATGTTGCCCCCCCCCCCCGCCCGCGACAGTCACTCCGATTAATCCCCCATTCAGCCGTTCCTCCTTAGTCACGGTAATACGGTTTACTACTTTGACTATTATTCCCCCGGCGGTTCCCACGCAATTACGCGCACACTACTTCGCCGCGCACCGTTGGCCTTTAATACTTGGCCGATTTTCTTGTTTCTTTTGTTTTGTGTTTTTTTTTTCTTTTTCTTTTTTTCGCAAACCGGAAGTTTACAGTACTTCTCTCGCTTTCAATAAACGCGAGAGTCTCTCGCAGAATGCGTCTAGATCTATAAATAAATCGGCAGGTACTCACTCTTCTTGCCGCGACCCTCGGCGACGCTGTCGCCGCCGAAGTCATCGAGGCTGCGTCCAGCGGACTCGATGGCGCCGAGGATGTCGGTACCCTTGAGGTCGACCTTGACCGAGTGGGTCCTGAGGAATCGGCCGAGACGGTCGAAGAGCAGAGCGTCGACGTCGGTCGAGTCGATGGACCTGGAATGGAGTTGATTACATTGGAAAAATATTAAAAGCTGCGTTCGAATTAATGTCATTAACTATAAAAAAAAAACACAACAAAACAAAAAACTAAGATGTTAAAGTTCCGCCGTTAAAACACAAAAGACCCACCTCGGTGCGCCTTCCTCGGCGGTCGACGTCTTTACCACGGTGATGCCCTCGGAGAGCGTGATGTCCTCTTTGTCGGCGAGCATCTTGTCGACAAAAGCGAAAAGCTTGTACTTGATACAGCTGACGGACTCCTTCTTCAGGCAGTCGGTATAGATGGTCGCCATGAGGTCGTTCTCGCCGCCAACGTTCTTGTCGCTCGCCGGAAGTGCCATTGCCGCCGACACGACCAGCAGCAGCGCCCACATCGCCGTCGCGAAGTACTTCGTAGTCATCGTGATGACCTCCAGTCCGGTTGGGATATCCTTCACAGACCAACAAAATCAGTTATATCGTCGATACCTTCCTTCAATTTTTATTTTTATTTTTATTTTTTTGAACTTGAAAAAAAAACCGAGAATTTTTTTTTTTAAACAACAACAAAAAGAGACGAAAATGCAGTCCACCGGAATACGAAAAAACGTGTCTCGAATAATACGACGATAACTCGCTGTTGCGTTGTGTGTACCGAATCGACTGTTGCGCAGGCGCCGTGTTGTGTGATTCTCCGGTGTGTCGCACGATGCGTGTCAACGTTGATGCGATGTTGACTTGTGTGTTGCATCTAAAAGAGGCTTGCTTTGCTTTTATACCGCGCGATCCTCGAGCCACGAGCGGCGGCGGCGGCGACGGCGGCGGCAGCGGCGGCGGCGGACCAGACAGAGGGGTTCCCGTTCGCGTTCCCTGTGTATGCGCTCCTCTCCTTCGCTCCACCGCCGCCGAAGACCTGGCGACGTTCGCGCTCTGCGCTACTCGGCGTGTATTCCCCTCGTTCTCTCCCTGTCCGTCCGTCCGTCCCGGCACTGCGTCTGTCTCTCGCTGCGCGGGGCCCCCCACTCGTCTCCCCCCCATGTACCCCGTGTGTTGTGTGCGCGCACGGTTCCTGTACACACGTTCCGCTTACCCCTACCCGACAACCCACCACGACGACCACCGTCATCATCCCTCTCTACCGTCGGCCGCGCCGCGTATAGCCGGCCTCTTCCTCGGCCGCTCTCTGTGTGCTGCCTCTTCGGCACCTTCGCACGGCCCCCCCGCGAGCTCTCGCAGAACACACGATGACGTCGCCCTCCGACATCCCTCCCCCCGCGCGTGGGAGAAGGAGACGGGAGAACCGGGAGAGACGGTGCGGCAGAACCCGAGGACCCTTCTGCCTCCCAATCGCGTCGACCTGGTATTTTGGCAACCGGGCGGAGAGTGGCCCGTCGACGCTGAAGACGGAGACGGAGAGAACAGAGGAGGATGAGAGATAAGGACGGAGAAAAAAGAGAACATCCAGCAGCCGGTCGAGAATTCAACAGAGGAGCCGACGGCACTCCAGGCGCAAAAGGTGCCCAAAGTGAGAGGGGACGCCCCCCCCCCCCCCCAACCGCCTCCTCACGCGCGAGACGGAGAGCGACGATCGGGCTGTCGCGGCGAGCGCGAGAGACGAGGACGGAGACAGAGAAAATGATGATGATTAAAATGAATTAAAGGAGAAGAAAAAAAAAACTGAAAAAAAATTAAATGAAATAAAAAGACGTGGCAGCCTCGTTCCTGCGGAGGCGACCCGTTCGGTCAACCTCGCTCGGTTCGAACACTCGGTTCGATGGTATCGTGTGTATATAACGCTCTTTTACACCACTTTTGTGTTACTCTCTGTGCGCCATTGGTGTATAACCCATCGGCGAAGACCTACTTCGAGGTCCATTAAGGATCGGCCAGCAGTGATCGGACCAAAGCTGCTGCTGCTGCTTCAGCTTCTGCTTCTGCTTCGCTGGTGCTGATGATGATGATGATGACGACGACGACGACGACGATTGAGATGGTGGGGAAAGCGAGAAGAGATATACACGTATACAGGATCGGAAGAGCACCCGTGGGAAGAGGAACGCAGCTGTGTGCGCCACAGGCTCGATCGTCTTCGCTTGAGCTTGTTGCTGCAGCACAGCGCGAGCTGCAATCATTCATGCAACTGCACAGCACAACATAGTATGAATAACAGTCACGATGGTTCGCGCCGCAGCCGCGTTCCGCTTCTAAACGCAGAGGTTTGCGTTTTTGCCACGGAGAAAAAACGTCAAAGAGCCTGGAGAAATATAGTAAACACGAGGATATCGCAGCTTCGAGATGGAGGAGTCGCGCTGTGTATAAGTCCGATGCAACGAGACACGATGCATGTCCCGATGCAGCCTGACCACTCGCACGTGTCTCGATCAGCCGCGAGCTAAAGATTGCCATGTCCCACTGTTTATGCTCCGACAGTTTCCACCTATTTACTTTATATCCACCCGACTGCGTCGTTTAAGTACCACCGAGGTACAATTGACGGCGCGACTATTACGGTCGAGTGTTTGCGTACGCGAAACTAACTGAGGCACTCGGCGTACCCGATCGTTATATGTCGGGTACGCGCGGTCGGTCTGCGATCCCCTCGAACAGCGAATAGCAGGGTGAATCGAGCTGGGTGAGTCTTACGCCGCGGGAATGACTGATAACTGGTTCGTCGAGTGGATCGACTTGCGGGCTTTTACCTCGAGACTCCGTCTGTATGTTGCACTTAGTGGGCGATCGTTTGACGGACGTGACCGGGTGGTACACTACGCGTGGTACACTTTGCATTACGCTGATTACGCTCGAGATCAGAATAGGGTTTGCAGTGGAGCTCAGTGAAAATGAACTGGAAAGAAAATTATTCATTTTTACGGCCAGGTCCTGCGATTTAACACATGATCGGTGTAAACGATATATGTTTGAAACACTTTGCATTACGCTGATCTGATTACGTTCGCGATCGAGATTGGGTTATTGCAGTGGGGCGCAGTGATAATGGACTGGAAAAAGAATTACAATGTTGACATCGATTTTCGAGATCGGTAAACGATATCTTTATGAAAGATTTTGGAGCGAATGCTTTTTTATTAAATTAAATTTCTTCAGTTTTTTTTTATCGGATAATGAAATGTTCAGACAATTTCGTTAAAACAAAAATGTTGCCGCGTATTAAAGAGACGAGAAGTCAAGTTCAGTGCGCGAGGTGCGAGAGGCTGCTGTCCGCTCGATCCGTCCGACCCGACGAACCGAAGAATTATTGCCTTTTAAATTCAGCCTCCTCTTCGGGTTCTTCTCCCGTTTACGAGTGACGCGAGACTCGCGCCCCGTTATCCTGGTCGATTAATCGAGAATATACACGTGACTGAGTCCGCACAATACATCGGCACTTTGCGCCCGTGACTGCATCATAAATATCCCACTATCGAGTGGGAACCGTGCGCGTACGTTTGTCATGGTACGTCGCCGCATGACGCGGCACGATATCCTCCGTCCGCCGTATTATACTCCTCGCGTCGTGATTTCTGGGTTACGGAGTCGTCGATTTCTCGGCTACAGGACGCCGACGACGACGACGACGACGACGACTACGCAGTTCCTGAAGACTCGGATTCGCTCTTGTTATAGCCGCGAGGATATCGCGAATACCGAGGAAAGCGCGCGAGGCTCCATGACCATTTTTTTAAGTTTTTTTTTTTTTTCGAGTACAGCGCGACCGATTTTACCCGATCATTAGGCACAATGGAAAGTACAGAGTGTGCGGCCCAGCGTCTGGCGCGACGCGCTCGGTCACTCGAGAAGCCGGCGTCGAGCATCGTCGCGGGACGTGAAATTGTGCGCCAGACTCATAGCTGTATCGATGCTACCGCCGCCGCCGCAGCAGCAGCGCGAGGAGCATCGGATATTAACGAGATCTCTCGCGTGAAACCCGCAATCTTCCTCGCTCGTTTTATTGCTCGGTCCCCGGCTTTCTTGTACATTGTACTTTCGTCCGGTTTTCTCGTCGCATCGCGCAGCCGACGTTGTCGCGTGCGAATCGTCGAAGCGAAACTGCCGGAAAATCGTTCGAGTTTTAAGGATTTTTTTTTTTCTGTATCGCAATGAGTAATTTACGCTATTCACTTCATCGATAATATTTTGTATTGATTTCTATACGGAGAAAAAATGATTTTTAATATGGATGCCGAAAATGAAACACAACTGATTTCCAAAAATGGTATATTTTTTTTCTTCGCGCCTGATTTATTTTGAGGAATATTTTGATATTTCTGCAAGTCCGTCAACGACCATCGCGTTCCGTCGTTTTCGCCCGCGGGAGGTTAATATCTCCGGGGGCAAACGGTGGCTCGTCGTGGAATTTCTCTTTGAACTTGACCGCGCTCGGTACGCTCCGTCTCGAAACGCGGACGACTAATTGCAAGTTCGTCGCTAATTGGCGAGTCTCGGTGCCGCTGCTGCCGCGCGCGGCGACCTCCCGGCAGTATATGTGACGCGATGACGACGTCGCGCGGGGGGCGTGCGGGCGGAGGTGGGAGGAACGATGGAGGGGAGGCAAGGGGGAGAGGACGAGACACCTCGCAGGTGGCACTCGGGATCCCTTTCGAAATTCATCGGGAACGCTCTTACTGGATGCGAAGAAGACGCGGCAGAGTCAGCAGCGGCAGCGGAAAAACCGGGCCACTCACCCATTTACAACTGGGTCGAATCTCGTCGTCGTTCGAGTGTGTTCGAACCGACCTGCCAGTATCGCTCGTCGCACCAAAGATATGTGTACCTTATACTCTTACACGAAACTTTGTCGGAAGGGTGGGCAAGGGGGAAGGGAGTGTGTGAAGGGGAGGGGAGAAAAAGTCATCAGCGTCGATTCTCGATCGAATCTTGACGAGAGCCTTAATTCATTCTCAAACTGTACTTTTAAAAATGAATCGTACGTCGATGTTTATCGAAGATTTTGTTATAGGACCACAACGCGGTGTCTTTGTGTAGAAAAAAAAAAAAATATATATATAGGTATTTATGACGAGTATATATACTGTGGACTCTGGGATAGCCCGCAGTTGGGAAAGAATTTCCTCGCTCTCCTCTTAATTATACCGTTCGCTGTTGCGACGTTCCGCGAGCACCAGCTACGCGCGCGCGCGCATGCGCGGTGAGAGTAGAGAGAGGATCCCGCGCGAGCTCCGATCGAAAGTACATTTGCCAGGATCGGCCCGAGAGTCGATCGTTTTCAGCCAACAGCGATACATTCGGAGCCAAAATTAATTCCGGCTCCGCGAGACAAAATTATCACCGTTTTTTTTAACGGTCCTCGATTTCGCGTCGCTACTTTTCAACGGCTCCGCGCCCGCGCGTTAATTGTAATCGGGCGGCTTAACGATGCTTTTTTTCGCTTCCCATCGCGAGCGCATAATAACTAATAAACCGCAATTTTGCTCGGCATGCGAAAATCGCGCGAATTACGGTTCGTAATTTTGGACGGTGCGCAGCGAAATGTATTTATCGTCGAAGAAAATTGGGCCCTCGGAAGGTTGGCCGTGCGACCGTGAAATACGGAGACGGGAGGATTTAATTATTTTTCGTATAATTATCGTCGCGTCGGGTGGTGACTCGGATGGAGAAATTAACTTATTGTCCAATTAATTATCGCGCACGACGTCGATGGCCTCGTTTTGCTTTCTTCGGATCGTCAGCCGCTGTTGCTGATAACGGTAAATGTCGCAACGATGAGAGTCAATGGGACTTGATAATGTAGCAACAAAATATGACACCTGTTTTTTTTGTAGTTTTTTTTTCTTTTATTCCTTCATTGATTTCTTTCTTATCAAAATGATATATTATTATTATTATTTGGAACAGAGAATTAAAGGCAAAAAAGCCCAAACGACGTCGTCGCAACCGTAACGAAAAAAAAAAAGACAATGCGTCGAGGTGCGAGAATCCAAATTGCTCGCCGATTACTCGACACTGTCGGTTTGCCAATTAGCGCCCGACCGAATTGCCGATGCGTGCAGGTGTACTGCAATTAGACGCCGGAGACGGCGGAGATTGCCGGCTACGTGACCCCGAGCGACCCTGTGCGGCTCGCTCGCACTCCGGAAAAAAGAATTGCGCGCGCGGGAAGGTAACGGTCGCCCTGACGATTGTTTCGAAACTCGCGGGAGGCTCAGATACGAGAAGTAGATAGATACCGAGATTGTAGATTGATGGCTGGCTTTAACAGACTGAAAAGAAGGCTAAGCACTTGGGGCATCTCTGAGATAATATAGGACAGGGTGAGGCGGGAATGTTCTTGCGCTTGATGTACAAGAAAAATAGCTGAAGATTATATTAACAAAAACTCGTTTTTAGGCTACTATAATGAGGGATTTTTTAGCTGCGAATTATTTTTGTAATAGGATTTCATACGGAGTCTAAATTACTGAAATTCATATACCAATTAACATTTTTTTAAGTTTGACTAGGCTAATCACACGAGCTGGCGCGCGTGCCCGAGATACCTTTGCGCTGCTGTGCTCTTATAAAGCTTTAAAAGTGTAAATCGCATCTAAAAAACCCTTGTTTAGTTGATTTAGAAAAAAAAAAAAAAAAGAAATTTGTCGTTTTGCTTGCCAGAAATCGTAGATCCAGCCGCCGGGCCAAAAACCGCCCAAATCGGGGTCACGAAATTTATTTTTTCAAAATATCGACTTCTAACCTATACCATCGTTCTCAAGTCGCATATTCTACCCCTGAAAACACTGGTTACAACCCATTTTTAGTTGATTTTGAAAAAAAATATTTTGGTCGAACAGTCTGTCAGAAATCGTAGATCTGGCCGCCGGGCCGAAAACCGCCTAAATCGGGGTCACAAAATTTATTTTTTCGAAATATCGACTTCTAACCTATACCATCGTTCTCAAGTCGCATATTCTACCCCTGAAAACACTGGTTACAACCCTTTTTTAGTTGATTTTGAAAAAAAAAATTTTAGTCGAACAGTTTGTCAGAAATCATAGATCTGGCCGCCGGGCTGAAAACCGCCTAAATCGGGGTCACGAAATTTATTTTTTCAAAATATCGACTTCTAACCTATACCATCGTTCTCAAGTCGCATATTCTACCCCTAAAAACACTGGTTACAACCCTTTTTTAGTTGATTTTGAAAAAAAATATTTTAGTCGAACAGTTTGTCAGAAATCATAGATCTGGCCGCCGGGCTGAAAACCGCCTAAATCGGGGTCACGAAATTTATTTTTTCAAAATATCGACTTCTAACCTATACCATCGTTCTCAAGTCGCATATTCTACCCCTGAAAACACTGGTTACAACCCTTTTTTAGTTGATTTTGAAAAAAAAAATTTTAGTCGAACAGTTTGTCAGAAATCATAGATCTGGCCGCCGGGCTGAAAACCGCCTAAATCGGGGTCACGAAATTTATTTTTTCAAAATATCGACTTCTAACCTATACCATCGTTCTCAAGTCGCATATTCTACCCCTGAAAACAATGGTTACAACCCTTTTTTAGTTGATTTTGAAAAAAAATATTTTGGTCGAACAGTCTGTCAGAAATCGTAGATCTGGCCGCCGGGCCGAAAACCGCCTAAATCGGGGTCACAAAATTTATTTTTTCGAAATATCGACTTCTAACCTATACCATCGTTCTCAAGTCGCATATTCTACCCCTGAAAACACTGGTTACAACCCTTTTTTAGTTGATTTTGAAAAAAAATATTTTAGTCGAACAGTCTGTCAGAAATCGTAGATCTGGCCGCCGGGCCGAAAACCGCCTAAATCGGGGTCACGAAATTTATTTTTTCAAAATATCGACTTCTAACCTATACCATCGTTCTCAAGTCGCATATTCTACCCCTGAAAACACTGGTTACAACCCTTTTTTAGTTGATTTTGAAAAAAAATATTTTGGTCGAACAGTCTGTCAGAAATCGTAGATCTGGCCGCCGGGCCGAAAACCGCCTAAATCGGGGTCACAAAATTTATTTTTTCGAAATATCGACTTCTAACCTATACCATCGTTCTCAAGTCGCATATTCTACCCCTGAAAACACTGGTTACAACCCTTTTTTAGTTGATTTTGAGAAAAAAAATTTTTGTCGAACAGTTTGTCAGAAATCATAGATCTGGCCGCCGGGCTGAAAACCGCCTAAATCGGGGTCACGAAATTTATTTTTTCAAAATATCGACTTCTAACCTATACCATCGTTCTCAAGTCGCATATTCTACCCCTGAAAACACTGGTTACAACCCTTTTTTAGTTGATTTTGAAAAAAAATATTTTAGTCGAACAGTTTGTCAGAAATCATAGATCTGGCCGCCGGGCTGAAAACCGCCTAAATCGGGGTCACGAAATTTATTTTTTCAAAATATCGACTTCTAACCTATACCATCGTTCTCAAGTCGCATATTCTACCCCTGAAAACACTGGTTACAACCCTTTTTTAGTTGATTTTGAAAAAAAATATTTTGGTCGAACAGTTTGTCAGAAATCGTAGATCTGGCCGCCGGGCCGAAAACCGCCCAAATCGGGGTCACAAAATTTATTTTTTCGAAATATCGACTTCTAACCTATACCATCGTTCTCAAGTCGCATATTCTACCCCTGAAAATACTGTTTACAACCCTTTTTTAGTTGGTTTTGAAAATAAAAATTTTGGTCGAACATTTTGTCAGAAATTGTAGATCTGGCCGGCCGGCTAAAAACCGCCCAAATCGGGGTCACCGTAGGTAAAGCAGTGCTGCAGCGCTCATTACGACAAACTGTCAAATCTCGCGCTGTTAAACAAAAACTGTCGGTCGTCACGGCCCTCGACCAATCAGAGGCCGAGTTATATCGACAACAATGGTTGCTCACGCACTTTTTAATAGAGGATCGAAAAGTGTCAATATCGACCTCACGATTTTTTTTGTTTATTTACAATTTTTAGTTAAACCTTTGTTTACCGACATTACTTAATTAAGGAATTACGGAAATATCTTAATGAATAAGTATCACAGAATAAATGTGGTAATCAGGAAAGTGTCACAATTTAGTTTATCTTCATGTCGACAAAGTGATATTAAAACATGTGGGAAAATCAGCGAATCGTGGGGATCTGAAAAGACTTGGAAATTTCGCGAGAACTCGGGAAAACACACGAGCACACATAAAAACGCTCATTAGTGACACGATTATCCGGAATACGGGAGAACCTGTCTGGAGATCACCGCATCCGATGCGAATTGGTTGAAACGGTCGTCGTAGGAGTGCTGGGAAAAACGCGTGAATTTCTTGGGAAATATTTCCGCCACGAGGAACATCGAGATTAACGCGTCTGCCGCGGGTACGAGTTGCCCCAGAAATTATGTGACCGCACGTATCGCCGAAGATCGTAATAACTCGAACATACACGTGTAACACGTGCGTCTCGGTGCGACTGTAATTTTATTACACTAATTAAAAAACGGGCGTGAATTTACGGAGCATGAGTTTACGACTGAATAAAATGAGAAGGCGTGTACGATCATTCGTAAAGGCACAAGCGAATCACTCACCGGATAATCATTTTTTTACAGTTTAATTGCCCATTTTTATGGTGCGACGAGCGTCAAAAAATATCGAACGGTGTCGATTAATTTCCTAGAAAATTACTCAATTCTTAAGGATAATTATAGGCTAATCTTCCAAGATTAAAAAATACAACAACAAAAAAGACAAAAAAATCGATTTCACGACGACAAATTAAATACCGCGGGGCGAAGAGAGGCGGGGAAGGGCACCAAGAACGCGATGTGTACTGCGACCACGAGCCCGGCATCTCAAAGCGTCGGCGGGGCAGTGGCAGCGCGGTCGCGGCAGTGGCAACGTTCACCGCAAACGAAAGTTCTCCTCTTCCTTTCGAAGTAACTAAGGTTTTTTTAACCCCGCGCTCGCGCTCCCGCCCGTAGGCAGAGCCGCGCGCTCGCGCAGAGCTCGTGCACGCTGCCCCGACTGAGGCAGAGCGGGCGGTGGTTCGTCCTTCCCGGCTCCTTGCTACTCTCGCTCCTGCCGCGCTTTTTACTAACCAACGCTGACCGAGAGTATAGCGCGCGCATTCCCGCTGTGGCACTGTACCTGGCCTCGCGGTGTCAGCGCCTCGCTGCGCGCCACGAGGTGAACGTAACGAGGCGTGAAAATTGCGCGAACACTCACGCTCTCGTACGAACTTGACCACTCCTACCCTCCCCCACCCCCTTCCACTCCTGTCTAGTAATCCTTCCGTCTTCTTACTTGTTCGCGCCTCCCGACATATATATCTAACAAACAATATCCACGGTATCATCGTGTCTAGGAAAAATGTCGTGTTGACGTTGCGAGTAACGCCTTTCGGTTCAACGCGGGGAATATGAAGCTGCTAAATGCGCCCTTTAAACAACGAGTGGAAAGGGAAAGTGATATAGGCAAGACCTTTGTATACACTATATAAAAATAATTTGAGACATAAGCGCCGGCGTTTTTTTGAAAAAAAAAGTTCGATTTCGCAAAGTTTAAAAACCCTATCCGATGGCACATTTTCCGCTGGCTCTGAAAAGTACCGTTGCGTGTAAAAAAAATAGAAAATTCGAGGAGAACAACGCAAAAAGCGATTTTTTTTTTTCTTATAAACTGTCAAATTTCGCGATATTAAACGACGAACTGCCGGTTTCCTGACGACCAATCAGAGACCGTAAAAATCGACGACAATGGCTGCTCACGAACTTTTTAATAGAGGAATGAACAAACTGAGAAAGACTCTTATAAAATGTGAGTTTTCTGATCGTCTCAATCCCGGCGAACCAGCTTACAAGAAATTAGATTCCACCACTGCCCCGAAGGAGCTCATCCTTTCGGAGGCATGAGGAACCCGTCCCGAAAATTGAAAACAACCCGGGCGAACTTTCCGACGAGGCGCGCGGATATTTGAGCAGTGCGGTACCAATTTCTCCGGGCTATCGGAGTCTCTCCTGTGTCCGCAAGACGGATGTTCCCGTTGGTAGATGCCCCGTAGTTGCGCGCATGTCGCAACGCGACCGCGCGTAGCCGACGAGCGCGCAGACGCGCCAGTAGGTAGGGAGCCTACTGTGTCAGACACTTGAAGTGCTCGACCCGATTCCGGCTGCCCGGGCACCGCTCGGGCCGGGACACCGTACATCGAATCGCGATATATACGCTACTCGCGAGACTCCGGATGCACTTCCTCTGGTTCGCTCGAAGTGCAGCGCCCGGTCGGGCACTTTTCCCGGCGCGCTCGTTGTTCGCCGGCTTTACAAGCCTCATTGAAACGAGCGAGGCCGATAGACCGAGAGCGGCGAATGATAATCGCGCTGGAAGCGGAATGCGCACGCGCGCGCCGCGCAGTCAAGTTCACGGACCCAACGTGTTCTGCACTGTCGCGACGACTCCTCCCGGCTGTATTGTGAAACTCGTCCTGAAACACGCGAGGACTATAAAAGTAACGTATTTTTTTCTTTCTTCCTCTTCCAGCAGTAATCCTCGGATAATACTCGCGGGTGTCCTGAAACACGCGACCAAATAAAAAGTTGGTTACTTATTGGAGCATGTAATGTGTTGCGTGATACAGTTGAACCTCGCGCACGCCGGAATCGAACTAACCTCGGCCATAAGTGTGATTATCGAATGTTGCTTTTTCGTATTTAAGAAAAACTATTCAAAAAGCTTAAGTACCGTGTAATTTATTCCTGTAATTCTTATTAACGTATTATTACATACTATGCAATTAAGAAACAATAAAGAAACTTACGTACCGTGTAATTTAGCCACAATATATGATTATACTTTAATTGGATCTTAAATAATTGCCATATAACTACTGAATAACATTTGTCACGTTTTTACCTACATTTTGTGAATTATTTTCGCGTTAGTGAAAGCGAACTTTGGTAACGATTAACCCAAGTCGCAACATATTGCGGTTGTCCTCGTTACTCGACCTTTCCCGGTTCGCAGGAAATTATTTGCAAAATTTCCAGCGTTATCGTGACGCGACCTACGAGATGCAAAAAAAAATGCGCAGAGGTCGCAGGTCCAGTCCGGAGTGACATATGTGGGCATCCGCCGCGGACGACCGTAGCCGAATGCGAAATTCGGTCGTCGCCGAGAGTCTCGCCGAGCGGTTATTGTGAATTTCAGGACGAGGAGCAAACCGAGGGCAGCGGCGATATAGCGTCGCGCGGCCTCCGTAACGTCGAGAGGTCCCGCAGGTGCTGACACATGGCGCTCGTCTTTCTTTTTCCCCTCGCGCCCGCGTGCGCTAACCCCTTTCTCTTCTTTCTCTTCCACCTGACCGCGCGCGCATCACACAGGTGGAATCAGGTTTCCCGGCTTGCGCGCGCGCGGTCGTAACACACGCGACGACTATAACGGTGCGTCGTCCAATCGAAAAATTTCGCCTGACACAGGAGCAGCGAAATACGGAGCGAGCCAGGCACGTATGGCATATAATGCGAGAAGTCCACGCGCTCTCGTCGAGACGCGCGCGGATCGTAAGCGTGCGAGCAATTCGTGGAATCGTGGAAAGTCACCTCCTAAAATACTTCGTCGACGCGGATCCGCGCGCGAGATTTCCGCTTTCGGACGCGCATCCAACGAGCTCCGCCACCGGGACCCCGCGAGGGGGGTTCCCGATGGGGGAAAAAATACGAACCCGAATCGACGCGAGATCTCGCGAGATTCCCGTGGGGAGGAGGGGGGGGGGGGGGGGGGGGGGGTAAGTGGGTCGCCCGGGTTCGCGGGTGGTCCCGACCGACGACTTTTGCTCATCTCCCCGAACAAGTTTCTCGGCGCGGGCACGAAAAGTGGCCGAGTTTTGAAGCCGCTTTCGGATATTTCATACGCGGCATTCATGAATATGCAGCGTCCTGAATAACCGAATAACGAAAGCGGAAAGAAAGATTCAGCTTTATTATTCTTATTTTTTTCATGTTCGGGAAGGGTATCAATAAAGGTCGACTGCGATTGAACCATCGCGACGTTGGTAACTCACTGGTGTTTGTTTTGTTATTTTTTTCTTTTCGTTTTAATATATAAACAATCATACATGTGTCATATCCAAACGATGTACAGACCGTACACGACTGTAGCCTCTCGATTCGATTGATCGACGAAGATTTTACCGAGCTCGCGCCGATCGCTGCGGAGGACACGCCGACGCCGTAAAACGTGCGGTTAAGCCGACACAGGTGGCTCCGGGAAAGAGGAGGAAGCGAGCTCGGATGAATAAACGCGCGTTCATGTGTGAGCACACGCGTCGTGAGCATCGTTAATATCGCGGTACAACGGAGTTTTCTGGTTCTCGTTATTCGTTTTCGTCGTTTGGTAAAAGAATTATTTATAGAAATAAAAAAACATATAATAATTGATATATAAAAATATATACATCGATGACCTTGAAGATATTGTCAAGGACAACGTCAATTCGTTGAGGGGCTGTGGGGGCGGGGGCGATAAATAGTGATAATAAAAATAATAATAAATATTTGCACCAATGGCGTGGTCAGAGTCAACGAGGGTTTGACACGCAATCGAAATCGTTCCGCAGAGGAAAAATCGATTGCGCTGCGAGTCCTGGGCGAGGACTCTCGAATGCTGGATGATTCGTCGGCCGAGGTCGCGACCCGGGGACAATATTTCGCGAGACGTCACGTGCCAAATTTAAGAATGTGTTTTCTCGTGTTTTTTTTTACGTGATCGTTTCGTTACTCGGTGTGTCCGTTATCAGTGGTGATAGCCCGAGTACGCCTGGCTCTGGGCGGAGTACGATGAGTGAGGGTCTTCCCAGCCGGAGGAACCGCCGGACGACCATCCGGCGTTCGACGCGGGCGCGGACCAGCCGCCGGAGCTGCCGGAGTTCCAGCCGCCGGCGTTGTAGGCGGTGATGTCGTGGCCGGAGCTCTGCTTCGCCCAGAGAGCCTTGAGCCCGAGGAATCCGGAGATCGCGAGGGAGATGAGCGACGCGAAGATCGCCTTCTTGGCGAGCAGACCGATCGCGAAGTACGCGAGGGTGGCGAGAGCGCCGATCTTCACTTTCGCGGCGATCAGCAGGGGCAGGATCGACTTCAGGAGCTTCTTCTTTCCACGTCCTGCGAACGAATAATTAAAGTCAGTTAATGCGGAGAAAAAAAAATGCTGTCGTGGAAAAATGTAATTCTTGCGGTATCTCAGGTTACTAAAAAAAATCGGTGATTTCGAAAATCGTGGAACGTCATTGTGAATCAAATTTAATTTATTTTTTATGCCTTTAGTGATTTTTCAGATGTGGCCACGAAGACGTCATGAGACTTTTTTTTATATCAAACAGCACCTTGAGAACAGTCTGCCTATTAGCAGCAATTGTCTATTCGTTAATTTGGTTCAGATCATAAAGTCAGTGGCACGTTTTTCAATTTCACTAAATTTCACTTTCCCGTTCTCACGATTTTTTTTTTTTTTTTTTTTTTTTTTTTTTTTTTTTTTTTTTTTTCAATATTAAAAAAAAATCTTACCTTCGACAACTTCATCGACGGCCTGTTTCACTTCCTCGGGGACAGAGTCAACCATGGCGCGAGCGGACTCGCCGATTTTCGTGATGGCCGGGGCAAAATTGATCTGTCGTACCCAAATAAAATGAAATTAACCGATGCACCAAAACTGTCAAATTAATTTTCAATTCTTTGTTTCTTTTTATTTGAAACTTACCCTCAAGCTGCGTCCGGACAAGAAGTCACCGGCCTCGTCGCCCACGAAGTTTTCGAGTACGCTCTGTCGCTCAGCAACATCGGTCGCCGCGTCGATTTCCTTGTCGTAAGCGAGGGCCTTGCCGGATCGCGAGTTGACGTCCGCGCTCTTGGCAGCCTTCACGAGGCTCACGCCGCTGACGATCTCGAAGCTGTCCTTGTCGAAGAATTCCTTGGCCTTTCGGTACAGGCTACGCTGCACGCATGATATGCTGTCCTGCTGCAGACAGTCGTCAATGCTCTGCGCATTGGCCAACACCAACACCGTCGCCAGAAACACGATTGCAAGTTGCTTATGCATTTTTTTTTATTTCTCGCGAACTACCGATTTCTCTGTTTAAGATAATCCCAATCGATTTCACGACGTTATTATTAAATATATATATATATTTTTTGTTGTGTCCAAGAGTCTTGAGCCCGAGTCTCCTGAACCCGCCTCGTACGTAGAGAAATTTTCGTGTGGTCCATCCGACAGGCTCTTTAGCTTATATTTGGCGGGTCCCCCACCCCGCGGCGTCCACCGCCCGGCAACCCCCACCCCGCCGACGGCGGCTCTGCGTACGCTTCAACGTTGTATTTTTTTCTTTTCTTTTTCCCTTTTTTTTCTCTCTTCGTTCCTCTCCCTCGTCACTCCACTATTTTGTCGTGTGTGCGCGCGCGTAGGACGGGCAGTAGGGGGGCAGGAGGGGGAGAGGGGGGGAGGGGGGCACGCACGGCGTTGGCGTGCGTCGCTCGTCGCACATGGCAGGCGCTACAACGGCCGTTTAAGCCCGAGTCCGAAAGTATTCACCCAATGGGCGAGGACCCATAGTTACAGCCGGGGGCGACCAGCGCCTATCGGGCCGCGAGCGCGCGGCGACCCCGCGACGCGACCCGACCAGCCGGGGACCGGCGAATAGAGACGGCGATAGAGCCGTAAAACGCTCGACGAAGATGGAAAGCAACGCAAAGCAAACCGACGGGGCGCGCCTTCCTCCTCGCGCCGCGCACGGCTCGCGGTCGTCTCTGTCGCTCCGCCCGGTCCGGCCGTCGGGTCCGTCTTCGTCAGCGCGCGCGCGCACTCGACGAGCCCCGGTAAGATATTCTATGGACTCGACGTACGCGCGCGTCTTCCGTCTCGCTCGGTGCGGTTAGACAACGACCGCACACGCTGATGCGGCCGACTACTCGTCGCGTCCACTTCGGGAATCTCGGGTACCACTCCGCCGCGTGTGGCTCGTCCGGCGGCTCGTCGCAGTACTCGCGTCACACTTTGTTCAATAGAATACAAAATTTTTTCGAACGCCCAGGGAGTTTTTCATTTTTTCAAAAATAACAATATCCGCTGATCATTCGAAACGCATATTTATTTTGCAAAATTACTGGAGAGAAAAATGAAAAAAAATTATAAATCATGAAATGTCTAACTTCTTTTTTTCTCTGAACCTGGGGTAACTACCCTGTGTGGCCGCTAAGGGTTATGGTTGTCCCTTAGCATTTCGCCGATTTTCGGAGTACTCGGAATATCGGAATTTCACTTGGAATTTCAAGGTACAGTTATCGCGGCTGAGCTATCGCAGTGGGCTCGAATGCTGAGGTGATACGAGATCGAGGTGCGCGCGGGCGGAGAGGGGGGGGGGGGGATGGAAGAGCGAGAGGGACAGGGAAAGAGAGAGAGAGGGAGAGATCGATTCCGGATCGGGCCCAGCAGTGAAAATGTTGGGCCGCCGCGATAACGATCGACGCTGGGTCGACGATGAATTTTTTTAATAAATTCGACCGAGAAAATTGACCGGTCCCTTTACGGCTCTCGCGGCGAGATCGAATATGAATGGACTTGAACTAATTTCTTTAGATTCCAAGAAGAGCGTCGGCGCTTTTTCTCACCGCGCACGATCATCGTCGCGGTCTCTCTCGATCTCTCGATCTCTATCTCTTTCTCTGTCTTTTGGTCTTCGTTGCGGTTCCAGCCGCCGGGGACTCAAGCTTCGCCCTGTGCGAAGCCACTGTACACACGTTCGTACTCTCGGTCACGTCTCGAGAAAACGCGCGTCATAAAAAGTGAAAGTTACTAATGGGATAAGTATTCGAGGCACGAGGTTCCAGGCAGCCCGAATGTTTCCGTGTGCTTTTCGGGTATCGCGCATTTTCGGCCCGCTCAACGCGCTCGGCTCCGGCTCGTTATTGCCTCTTTACTTTCCTCGTTTAGGCGGAAACACGAGAATTAGACGCGCACCTCGACCAACTGACACTTGATCCTGTCACATGCGTCGAACTTGTTCCTGTGAAAGTGTCACGCTGGAGTGTTGGACCATTTACTTTTTTTTTTTTTCTTTCTTTTATAGTTTAAACTGGAGCCACATTTTTAATTTGTTTATCGCAGAATTGGCGTCATACGTGTAAAATGTTGTTCAAACAAACATTAAATAATATGTTGACATTACTGTTTGAGGATACGGCCGTATCCTCAAACAGTAATGCCACAAACTTAGTTTCAGTCGCTTGAAATCAAATGAAAAAAAAAAACGGTTGCAGCTAACATACAATTCGCGAACCTATCGCGCAGTCGGAACCTTCACATCCGTCCGTTCCAAATTTCGACCCACACGGAGAAAATCTCTTTTATTATCCGCAGAACGTCGAGGTGGACACATTGTGTGCGTGCACCGACGTTTTCACCCGTGGGATGCGGTTGGAAAGCATCGGTAAACTCAAGGGGGGGGGGGGGGGGGGGGCCCGGGTACCGGTATCTGCGATAAATAAGTGGTGTGCCCACCGCGAGCTCCGGGCAGCAAATCCGTGCTAGTCAGTCAAGGAGGGAACGACGCTTAATGTGCAATGCCTTTTGCACATTGAGTGGAGGAGTTCGGGACAACACGACTCGGTGTTACAGAGCTACAAGAGACAACGACACAACGACAACGAGAACTACGGAGTCGTGCGCATTGTCCTTCTCTCCTTTTCCATCTTCGACCCTTTCACCTGCCTCCATCTCTCTTTTTCCCTGTCACATTCCTTTCAAGTGCCGATGCAACTATACAGGAGGAGAACTGCGCCACGTGTCGCGATTGTCAGTCACAGTGGCATCTCGTCTCATACACGCCCAGGCTTAGTACCTCAGCTTAGCTTGTAGCTTTGTACTCCATGTACCTGGTAGTCACTTATCGACGGGGGGAAGGGGAGGGGCGAGAGGGGACAGCGCAGCACGTGATGTCTTTACGAGAACTCAAAAGCGCGTCGTTCGTGTGTATACGACGCGGTACACACGAGTCGCTGTTATCTGAGTTCCCGAGGCTCTGTGAAATGTGCGTATACCAAACTACTCTCTCCTCTTCCAGCGCAACGAGCACACATCCGTCTTCGCGTCGATCACACGCGACGCCGAGGACTATCAGACCGCGTCGCTCTTTCTCGCTCAGCGCGTACGCGATCTTCCCCTGCGTGCTTCCTTCTTCGACTCGCCTGTACCCTTGCACATAAGTAGTTGCTATATATCGAAAATAAATGAGGGACAGAGAGAGAAAGAGCATTCGAAGTTGGGTACAGTGCGCGTTAGCGACGAGGGAGCATGAATGAAATAAAACAGGTATAGTATAATGCGAGCCTGAAACATCCCGGATCCGACCTTCGTTGTCGCGCCACTTGCGGACACCACTTTCTACTCTGACCCTCCGAGACTTCTGGGCTGCTGCTGCTGCTGCGGCTGCTGCTGCTGCTGCTGCTGCTGCTGCTGCTGCTGCTGCTGCTGCTGCTGCTGCTGCTGCTGCTGCTGCTGCTGCTGCTGCTGCTGCTGCTGCTGCTGCTGCTGCTGCTGACTCTCCCGTCGACCGGATTACGAACTCGCCGCATGCCTCTTGTCGTTTTCATTTCGGTTCTCACCTCTCTCTGGGCTCAAAGTACTCCGGGTACTCCGAGGTGATAAGCACTGATTAACGCCTGAGATTGTGGCTCACGACTGCGTGGGCTTGGTCATCGGTTTGCGCGGTTGTCCATACTGCGAATTTAGTATTGCAACACGGTATAATCTACACGTTAATCCTGAGTTGGGTTTGCGTCGATGATAAACCTGAATGCATTTTTTTTTTTTTTTTTGAGTAATCTATTCACTTTTTTATTATGTTCACTGATTTTCCGTATATTCCTTACAACATTACTTGTTTTAACAAAAAATGTGTTAAGCATCAACTACAGATCTGTACTAAAAAAGATTGTTTTTTTTTTTCTTTATTTTCTCGGAGATTACGTCACAAAATCGTACCAACTAACCCACGCGCTTGGCGCAGGAGCGCGACTCGTCCTTTCTCCTGCTGCCGTCTTTCTCCTTTGCGTGGGGCTCGATCGGCACGTGGAAAGGAGCGGTAGAAGGAGAAGAAGAGGAACAGGAACGAGAAGTCCTGACCGTGACTGCAAAAAGTGAAACTACAACCATCACGCTGTTTCCCGTGCCGAGAGCCGACGGCGATAAGAAACTTCTCGAGGCAATGAAGCATAAATCTCTCCGCCGATTATAAATCCTTCCAGGTGCAAATCGTTAGAAATATCGCGCGCACTTTATTTCACTCGTTCGGACGGCTTTCGTTGACCCGTCCTATTTTTATCATCGCACACGGACGTCCCGGCGCGACTTTCGTCAATTTTCGGTTATCGACTCGCCTCCCTCGATTCTACTCACGTATACGCTGCCTTAGTTCGAGAACCAGTGTTAGTTTAGTTTCTCGTTGTTTTTTTTTTTATTTCTAGTGCTAATTTGTGTAAAACTGTCAGGCGAAACTTTTTCGTCGTATCGACAGTCGCGGAGCACACGTGCTTCCCCGCTAAACAACTGAGTGCTTGAATCCCGGACGCGGCAAAGCTCTGCCAAGAATTCTTGATGGTGTCGATTTTTTTCGTACTGAGAGTATTCGACGACGAGACATCAACGAGACTTTTCTTTTTTCTATAATTTGAAATAGTATATTACGCTACAAGGGAGGGGAGTGTGAATTTCTGCCGTCGCTTCGCTCGGGAATCAAACTTCACACTCGGTGAAAAGTTGCACCCCTCCCATGTAGCGTACTATACTTTTCTCCCGATTTCACTGCAAAATAACTCCATTTCGCGTGTGCAACGGGGACGGAAAATTAGGTTATTTTTAACAAATGACGATCCGCTTGCGTAATGCGATTTTCATTTCTCCCGCAGGGCAGGAATGAGCCGATTTCCTCCCTAGGGAGGAAATGAAATCGTATTTCGCATGCGTGAGTCATTTGTCAAAAATGAGCTATTTTCCGCCCGCGTTGCGGACACGAAATGGGGTTATTTCAGTGGAGTCGGGAGAAAAATATCTTCATTATTCAATCGCAGAAATTATCCATCAACCAGCATAAGTTATTGATTTTTGTTTTTTGGAGCGTTGAGGAATTGTTAGTTATTAATACGTGAGTTTCGACAACAAATTTGAAAAAATATTCATTAGTATCTACGGGACTTTTCTCCACTACGCGTGAGCTAATGACATCTGACACCTTGTCGACCTGAAAAAAAAATGTGTACCAGCCGACAGGTGTATCACGAGTACCGAACTTATAACGCTCACGATCTTCGCGAACCACCAGTGGCAAATTCTTCTTGCGATTTGAAATGCAAATTTTCCCTCCAACCACGAAAGCGCGTAATGAGCGTGGAATGTAACGGAATTTTCTGTCTCTATCACGACGCTTGTAACGTGTATACTGTACGGCCGCCAGCTCCGTTTGAGACGACGCGCGTGGGTTTGCGCGCCGGTTCGGTGTGTGCCAGAAATTTGCCGTTAATTATGAGTCGATAGAAAAAAGGTGCTAATCGCGGAATCGATAAAATTTGCGGAGCGACGACGGTGGGACGGAATTGGGTTATGAGGTATACGTGATTCACACATTGGGAGAGGTTTGGCCATGTAGCTGCTCAGGTTGCTCAGTCGCATGGCTCTTTTTGAAATATTAAGAAAAGTCACAAAATTTGACGTTAAACTTTAAATTTGGATTGTGATAAATTTGATGCCGACAAAACAGTAGAAATTGACATGTTTACCATTTATCAATAAATACAAATATTATAGAATAAAAAGTCCTTATTTTCCTATTCTTATTTATTTTTGAAATTTTAATTTTTTTGATTTATTAGGATAAAAATAGATATTTTCAGCTTTTGGCAATGAAGAAAAATATCCCAGTATACAAAACCCCGTTTCATCCCTATATTTGATCAGTTTTTTTTTTGCCGCCCATTAATAAGTATCGACAACATCAGAAACTATATATCATGTCGTTCGGTTAATTATTTAATAGTCATTAAACATCAAATTTTACGATTCTCCCCAAAAAATCCTGCTCATAATATAATTACGGGATCTTTCGCAACGCCTTCGTATATCGTGCAGGTCTCTTAATTATCCATCGACGATTTCGGTTATCGCTCTCGCGGTGCGTCCTTTATTTTATCGCTCGAAATTGCAAGTGCAATATCAGCTCGACGTTTCACACGGCGATCAGCGCGCGCGCGGTTCGTCCGAGCGGCGAGGATCCCGCGCGCCGCGCGGACTTATCCGGCCGCGGGGAAGCGCCATTCTCGTCTGCGGCTCCTCGACTCGGACCCTCCTCGTTTTATGATATTCGAAACGTAAAAAAGTAAGCGGCCGGAATCCGTGTCAGTGGGTCTCGTGGTCTCTCTGTCAGTGCTGCCGGCGGTCACAGCGAGCGCGCACGCGGCGCTCGCGCCTTTTCCCCTCTCTTCCGCCGCGACCGAGCGAGAACGACGCTGCGGTGGCGAGAAGGAAGGAGGATGCAAAAACCGGAGAGAAAGATCGTCCACGGGCGTCGAGTGGTGGGACCGAGAAGCGAGAGACAACCAGAGACGAGAAAAAATAAGCCGGATCCCTTAGGACCATCTGTCTCTCTCTCTCTCTCTCTCTCTCTCGCTCTCTCCTCTCTCTGCACTTAAAAAAAAACCAACACACATCCAACTGGCGTAAACGAGTTTTTCCTAGTTTAATTAAAAAATTCAAAATTTCACCCATTATTTGGTAACTCCTTCAGCCCGTACAGGAAGCTCGTGCTATATGTCAGCACCCTTTTTTCTGTAATTCGTGCACGTGTTGCTGAAAAAAAAGTTAGCACGTGCTGCTAAAAGAGAATTCTCTTTTTTCCGGGTCACTAACCGAAACGCAAAAAAAAAATGACGAGACTTTTCGAGTCCCTCTCTCTCTCTATACTTATACACTGCATCGAGACGCACGAGCGTCAAGGCAAACCGGGCGAACGCCAGAAGTTCAATGTCATAGTATCGACATCGAGAAGCAGAGTTCGCTCGTCTCACGAATAAGGATCGGCCTCGAGCTTATAATTACACGCATTATTTTTTCAATATTTTTCAAATATAAAAAAATCATCAGGTGATGCACATTTTTTGTAGTCAGCAAGATCCGAAAAAAATGACGGACTTTTTCTCCATGTTTATAGGTGGATATCCAGGCGTCAAGGCAAACCGGGCGAGCGCCCGAAGTTCAGTGTCACGGTAACACTACATCGACGCAGGCGCAGCTCGCGCTCGTCTCACGGACAAGGATAAGCGCGGGCCTCGGGGCTACGTACGCTGCGTACATTATACAGAATATACACACGGCATCTCTGCGCAGCGCAGACACGCGTGAAACGCGCACACAGACGAGTCGGAGTTGCGTATAGCCGCAAGCGCAACAGGTCGCTGGCACACTTTCCTGATTGACCGATACAGCGTCTTTCTCAATCTGCCCGGCGTCCTGCTCCGCGTATCTCGTGAGCCTTGCGAGAGACGAGGATGACCAGTGGCGAAGTCTGGTGGACAGCAGACTCGTTTCCGATCGTTTCTGACTCGTTAATGATACGACTCGACCCACGAGTCACCGGAGAGTCACTCCCACCTCGTCATTTCGGTATATTCATTCATCGTCGACAATCGAATTCGTAACAATTAACTTTATTTCTCTCGTCGCGGTACAAATAAATAAATAATAATAGTAGTGGTATCAACAATGGGGACGAAATAAATAAGAGGGTCACTGTGCGACTGGGAGAGGAAACAGGAGAGAATCGGCGGTGGAGAGAGTGGAGAAAAATGAAAATTGTTGATTGCACGACGTGCGCGCGTCTCGAGGAAGGAGCCGAAACCCAACCACTTTCTCTCACTTGTTTTGGTCTCGTCACTGTCTCGGCCACTGCATGTGTTTTTTTTATACTGTGTATCCGTGTTTACGTCGTCAGTCGTTAGTCGTGTCGGCTATTGTGCCGTATTATTCGTCATTGTCACGGTCACTGTCACTGCTGTTCGTGTCAGCACGCGAACGATTTGTAAACACGGACGTTCGTGTCATATGTTGCTTTTCTTTTTCTTTTCCTTTCCGTGCTTTGCCTGCAAGATATCGAACCGTCCGGACGTCCGTTGATCGCGACAGCCGGGTAGGACAGCCAGAAGGCCCGCCGGAATCACGAGGATTTCGGTTTCCCGTAAATGCTGGCGTATCCGATGTAGGGCGAACGACGATCGGCGTCATCCGCATCGACACTTCGCTTGCTGTGATGATGACCGCCCGTTTCCTGGGCGTAGACCACGTGATGACCGCCGCCGGAGTCGTGACTGCTGGCGAATTTTTTCGCCGCCACGATAAGCGACAGCATGAGGGCCAACGACGATACCATCAGCGCCTTCATCGCCAACATCCCGAGGCTTCCGAATCCAATGGCAGCCATCATTTTTCCTAAGCAGACAAATCAATAACGTTGAAGCCAAGGCTGAAAATTCTCGTCATCGAGTTTCGGGAAGCGAGTTTATTCACCCATCATGACGGCCATGATCATGAGACTGTTGTCGCCCTTCTTTCCACCGCCCCCGAATCCTCCGCCTCCGTGGCCACGTCCTGAAAATGATTGACAAATGTGTTATTAACGGCGATCCGACGGATTCTTGGAATGCGATTAATAGTCGCTCGCGACCCTTTGCAGACCTTTCGGCAGGCTGTCCACGATGGCGTTTTCGAAATTGGCCGGCATCAGACTGGGCAGTTTGACTCGAAGCTCTTTGCCCTCCAGGAACCCTAGTATCGGTCCCATGCTGCTGAGTCCCTTGAGATTTCGGGCTCTCCGGACGGCCGCCCCGGCGTCGTCGCTGTTGACGAGGCTCACACCCTCGGCGAGCTCGATGTTCGACGTCGCGCCGTTCAGCAACTGCTGTATGACCTTCTTGACGATTCTCACGCCGTGACACGAGATCGACGAGTTTTTCGGGTCTTCGGAGCTGCAGGCCATAGTTAATCCTCGCCAGGGGTCCTTGGAATTGAAGTGAAGATTCTCGCAGACACCCAAGTGGCTCTTCAGTAAAACAGCCACTATCGCGAAGGGCCAAATCCAACCCATTCTCATCATAGTGACCTTTGTTTTTCCGCTACCAATTCGCACTCGTCACCGTCGAAACTGTTGTCCGCTGTTGTTCGCGTGAAAAACACCCGAACGAATAGTCTGAATTTCGATAATACGGGAAAACTCAACCGACCCAACGCGTAACCCAAGTCACAGACCCCGAATGACTGGCCGACACGAGAACAACAGCGGTTTATATAGATTGAAACAGTTGGCGAACGGTGATTGTGCTCGTGGTCCAAAAAGACCGTAAACAAAAAGACAAGATGCTCCTTCTGTGTTGCTCTCCGCTTCGGGAAACCGTCGGCGGCCGAAGCAGCGGTGCGTTTTTTTCCCCGTTTCCACAACGGCCAGCGCCTAAGCTCATCGGACTTTTCGATTGTTCGTTTCGCTCGTTCGGCTCGAACGATGCGCGCAGTCTCTTTGGACCGCGTTTTAGAGCGTTACGGAAGCGTTAACATCGGACGCCGTAGCCGCGCCGTCGAGTGAACGAAGCGAACGAAGTGAACGCGCCCGACGGTCGGAAAGCGAACGGCTACAGACAGACGGGAACGTTTTACCGAGGGACTTGGGAATATCGAGTGCAGTCAACGTTGTTTCTTGTCCTCGGCGCGGTGCTACCGCGGGCACTTTTATCCTGGCACTTCGCTTCGTTCGCGGTCTAAACTAGAATTACGAAGAGGATTTTACGATCGCAGACGCATACGGGTTAACGCTAACGAGCTGATCGGCGTCAGGATTATTTTAACATATTTCTGAAGCGGGGAACGAATTCATCGAGGAATTTCGACGAATGTCCGAGAACTGTTATTGCAATTGTGGAGAGACGAGTAGACGATAATTGGTTGATTGCGGTTCAGTCGATACGACGAATGAAATATGAATTATGATTTATGGGCTGTGTGATCAATTTCGTAAAACAGACATCAAGTGTGGATCACTATTGAGCAATTAACAGTTGACTGATTTTTTTTACAGTTGTCAGCAACTAATTAGTTGCGAAGGAAAATGAAACAATCTAACATAAAAATAAAATGTAAAGCAATTCTGCCGCGATTTCTCCGATTGCAGAAATGACTGATTTTATGCTCCATCGATATATTAAAATTCAATAATTTTAGAAACCCGAGTTTATTACGGATTCTGTTTGTACGGGATTCCGAGAAATAATTGAAATACCAGAGCACATTGCAATAATTGAAATTGCGGTGGATTTTGTGTGTGCGAGGAATCGATTAATTCATCGCGAGAATTCTAAGCAATCGAGTCATGCGTTACCCGGGGAAAATGAGGGAGAGGGGGAAGAGCGAGAAGGAGGTGGAAAGTCGAGAAGAAACTGGAGAGCGCGAGAGAGCGAGGAAATATAAGGCAAGGAGAAAGAGGAGCGGAGAAAGAGAGGAAGATGAGACGACGACGACGTCGACGAAGAATCTAGTTCATCTCCGCGTAAGCCTTTCTCTTCTGTTCCACTTCTATCTCATGCACGCCCAGCACGAAGGCGTGCGAGCTATATACGCGCTATGCCAGCGGCCGACCAGGTATAACTAGAGCCGGTTCGAAACTCTTCGGCTCGTTCGTCTCGACGTGTCGATAGACCGCAGACGGAGCGGAGGCGATGATGCTACCGGGTTCACCACCGGTCCATGCGGCTGCCACCCGATTTGGCTCGAATCGATCTTGCGATATTATGACTCGATTTACCGGCCCCGCCGTGAGGTTATATCCACTTTGGCACGGGGTCGTTTCTATTTTACGAATATCATCCGAAACGTCGTCACTATTAACTATTGCGTTGCTGAAATTCTTGTCTTCATCAGTAGCATCAATTTCTTGCGGGGTTTTCTTAATTGAAAAAATAAATTCTGTAAAAAAACTTATTATAGAATGCACCAAGATTACATATTTTTAATTATACTAGTAATTATATATTTTTTTGAGTAATAATCCTAGCTCAAATTTATGTTATTATTTTATTTCATCCTATTTTACGATCACGGAGTCGATGCATACTTAAGTACAGAAATTAAGTGGCAAACCAAATTCAACGATGTTTTCGCCCAATACTTTTTAAGGTGCCAGACGTAAGTGAATAGAGGCTCTGGTGGGTAAAACAGACAAATAGCTCTTCACGTATAATTTTTATTCCTTTCACGAAATGTATATATTCTTTTAATAACGAAAAATAGAGTTAATTCGTGAATCCAAAATTAGGTGAAATATTTTCAGCGGTAAAGCAATCGATCTTCATCCGACACGACGAAGAACGATCAAAGATCGGTGACCCACTTTTCGTTCGATCGACGCGGATTCGACGTATCACCGATGATACCGCAACGAAAAATCGATCGTTTCAGGCACCGTTTTTCAGGTCGATTTTTCGTCACGTTCGAACCGCGCGAAACAGTGCGTGAACGCGGTGCGTACCGAAACCGGATAACAACGACAGTTAAAAAAGGGTGGGCAAAAAAAATTACGGACGAAATGGGACCGCGAGTGAGAAACCGAAAGTCGATACGGAGCGCGACTGCAGCAGCAGCAGTGCTCGGCGTTTTATTCTTCCGCGAACTATCAATCGTGTGTATGTATCTCGAAGCCGGCATCTGCGCGGTACAGGGGAAACGGCCGCGGCGGCGATCGGCCGATCGCTCGAGTGGAGAAAGCTGACCGGTCTCGGAAACGAGGACATCTCGTTCGTGTGAGATTTTATACAGCCGCCGCCGCCGCGCTCCTCTTCTCCTCTCCGGGTCACGGTAGTTTCCCTTCTCGCCGCGGCGCGCGAGCTCAGGTCCGATCGGTCCTCCCGCGTGTCGAGGTCAGAATATATCTCTCCCTATCTCTCTCTCACTCCCACCGCGGCTCGAGCGCTCCGCACGGGTCTCTAGGTCGATCGTCGCCGTCGATCGGCATCCGAGGATTTTCGCCAGGTGTACACCTATAACGGTAATTCACGTGGTGATTCACGACGACAGATATACAACGAGCTCGACGAACAGTATCGGTAATCACGCGGGTCGATTTGATTGACCTTCGTGCGAGTGTCGAGTCGACGAATATGTATTGTCGCTCAATCTCCGCGCCTCTTCAATTCACTCGTATAAAATAAAAATGTCCGTAACGCCGAGCTGTAACATGCGTGAGTCTCGACACAATCGTCGACGATACAAAACGAGAAACCTATAGCATCGAATTAGAATTCCTAATCTCGTTGCCACCGGCCAAGAAGCCTATTTCTAATTTAATTAACGCGATCGGCAACACTGATAGCCGCAAGTAATTATCGTCGTGTCCCACATAATTACCGGCTTCGCGGTATTAATTTCTCTTATGCTCCAGAAATCGAGCTATCGCGGAAGGAGCCGACGTGTGTACATGATCAACGCGAATGACACTTGTTTTTTGCCAGTAAAAAAAACACAATAAATATATTTATTTGCCGCAACGAGCAATAACAATGATATCATACAGTCGACACCCGTTCGTGTGTCAACGGGGTAAAATAAGTTAATAACAATTACAAAACAATGATATAGTACGATAATAAGGTACGTTCTGTGTGTGTATGTCTATGTTTGTGGTCGAGGAGGCGGGGAGGATAAATTGCAGTCGCGCGCGACTTCGACGCGAACGCGAAATAACATAGAATTGTCCCCTGCGTCTCGATTGTCGTATAAATGTCCGGCGGTTACCGGTCAAATTGTTATAGTCACGCGAGCTCGTCTCGTCTTGTTGATTCCAGCGGAAAAACACAGGCATTATCAACGCCCGATGGTTTCGCCCGCTAAACGTCCGTCAGTCTCTTGTTGCAGTCTCGTGTCGCGTCGACGCCTCCAAATCAGGAGTCGCCGAACGTAGTTTATTTTTTTATTTTCATTTTTTTCTTATTTCTTCAGTTTGCGTTTCTTCTAATAACTTTGTAGATTAATTCGACATTGGATGAACATCTGTCTCGGTCTCGTCTCGTCTGTCGCGGATATTCGAGTCGGCCGCCGCACAACTACGGCTGGGTTTGCGAAAAGGCAAAATGCGTGAAGCGCTGAACGTTTGTGCTGTTCGCGCGAGAATCCGACCGACGCGCCGTCCGCTCGTCCGTCCGTCCACCCAAGTTTTACGCATCCGTAATCCGTAATATCACTTCGTACGTTACCCGCCGCAGTCCGTCGGCCCGGCGGTAATTGCAGCGGTGTCAGTTTTGCGTGTCAGTCGAATCGGTATACTTTATCAGTCGAAACAGTCCAGCAGTCGGTATCAGTGGAACTAGGCCAGTCGAGTCGTCGTCGTCTTGCGTAGTCCGTTCAAGTCAGTCGAGAAAAAGCGTCTTCGGTCAGTGCTGTCGGTTCTCGCGGCTGATTCCGTCTTCGGTCGTTGAATAAATAAATAAATACGCGAGTTTTGGGGGCGCGGTACGAAGTGTTAGGTTTGAATTAAGTGTGAGAATAAAAAAATAAAAACAGTAACGAATAAAAAGGAAATGACTGGTAGGCGGATCGGGCTGATGAGATTGATCGGATGACTAAATGGAAGTGGAAAGTGCTAGGAAATAGGACGAAGAAGGCAAGGAGAGGGGCCAATGGTAACGACCGCGCGGGGAAAACTGTGATTGTCTTCGGTGACGGGTGAAGCTGACAAACGTCGCCGGATGATCGATGTCTCTCCGAACTTGGATTTTTTTTTCTTCTTCGCTTCTCTTCGTGGTTCGCGCGATTTCGAGAGGGAAAACTCGTCATCGCTGAATCTGCCGTTTTCTCGTTCACTTCTCTTGCGGATCCTCCTGCTGCTGCTCGTCGCTCGCCCTCGATACCGAAGATCACGATTCCCCGACGTCCAGGCTGCTGCCCGCGTTTCTCTCTCAGTTCTCCTTCTTGACGTGAGCGGAGTAAGCGAGCTCCTGGGCGCTCGGCGAGCCGGCCGGAGCCGGCTGACCGTGGAAGTTCCTCGCCCATCCGCTCGAGTAACTATCGCCACCGTGGCCGTGGCCCTCGCTGTAGGTGTGGCTCGAGGTGTGGTGAGGATGCGCCACCACCTCGTACGTCACGTGCTTCTGATGGGAGAAGAGCTTCTTCAGGCCGATTATACTGGCGAGAAGAAGCGCGATCTTCGACAGCAAAAGTGCCTTTCCCACCAGGAGAGCGAGACCCTTGAATGCGAGACCACCGATCAGACCGATCTTGAGGACTGCAGCCGCCAGGAGGGGTCCCATGTTGTTGTTCTTCTTGCCGCGACCTTGAACATTTATTCATACGTCGATGTTTTAGCTAGACCTGCAATTTGTGACGTACCGATTTGCAGTCGCAAATGGTTCGAAACGTTTCTGTCATTTGAAAGAATATTTCAGATTTTGATCAGTTTAACATAAATAAATAAATAAAATCCTTTGGTCTTTTTCGAAAGAAAATCAAAACATGTTTATCAACGTTTGACAAGATAACTTCCTGGTAAATACGGATGGGGGTCGAAATACTGAATGACCAAAATAGCGAATCGCAACAATAGCGAATTAAAAAATAATGAACGTTTGAGTGGAAAATAGCCATCATTATGAAATTCACTATTTTGCAATAGCGTGCGTAAAACTCGACTTTTCGGGACGGTTTCGCGTGCGTAAAGTGCTCGTTTTCCGCACTCGTGCCGGAAAACGAGTACTTTACGCACGCGAAATTGCCCCGCAGAAATCTCGTTTACGCACCGCTATTGCAAAAAATAGGATGTGTAACTCGTGCGAAAATAACCTACTTTACGCACTTGTTGCACAATATACTATTTTAGCCATTCGCTATTTTGATCCCCACCCGTAAATATGATTTTGTTTGTTGGATCCTGCAATTCTGCAAGCTACTTACCATCCTGAACAGCGTTGTCAGCGCGTTCGATGGACAGTCCGAGGTTGAAAGAGCCGTTCTCGTCCTCGGCGGCCGACACGACGACATCGTCCTCGGGAAGTACCCGCCACTTGATGCTCCTGGACTTGACGAAGGAATATACTTTGCTCGTAACGAGATCGAGAACCTCGGATTCGTCATCCTTGCTCCTGGCTGCCTCGAACGTCACAACCTCCTCCGTCGCCTGGCTGGTCTTGCGGATCTCGATGTCGTCGGTAAGCTCGATCGACGCCTTCTTCAGCAACTTGTTCATGTAGGTCACGAGCTTGAGCATCACGCAACTGCTGAGGTCATTCTGCGAGCACTTTGCGTTCAGTTTGCGCATCAATTCCTCCTCGTACTTGGCGCGATCGGACAGCGTCACCGTCTGTTGCTCCAGGACACCGATCTTCTCGACCTTCTCGAGGGGACTGGCCAGACTCAACCCCACAGCGCACAGCGCGATCAATCCAATGACAGCCTTCATCTTTTATTCTGCAAACATGCAACAATGATCATGATTCAAAAAAATTATATCAATCCACTGACCCGTGAACCTTAATAAATAACCTTATTATAAGCGAATTAACTACAGTTAAATAATAAAAACTACGCAAACAGATGTACGTTAAAAGGTGTGCTGGTTGGTTCAATTCACTAGACATCGATCATAAGTCTCTAATTCACTTGAGACAAGTTTGACAGAAAACAAAACTGACATTCCAGGATGCTGAAACCAAACCACACTGAGAAAAATCAATAGTTCTGATTACCAATTGTTGGTCAGAGCTACCAATATTTTGGTAGATCGAACCAATGATCGGTAATCGCAACTACTGATTTTTCTTAGTGCAACACAACAGCTTTGACTTCCCGAGAAAACAGTGTTGCTCGATTCTCAATCCCTGATTCGCCGTCCTCATTGTCCCACAACGACTGACATTGACAATCGCTCACCTTTCTGCTTATCTGCTTAAGCCTCGAACCACGTCGCACGTTTATCTCTCGAACGTCCTTGAACTATTGGGGTTCCTCACGCGCACTCACTCTCTTCCGTCCAAGGTGTCCCTGGTTTACTCGTCGCCTCGTCGAACTCGGGCCCCGCCAAGCCAGGGTCGTTCGCCGAACAATAAGTGTATCGAGCCTAGGTGTATACGGTGAAACCCTGCGTGTTGTATTCGACGCGTGAACGAGCGTAGCGAGGCTTCTGAACCGCGTCTCGCCCCGGCCACTTTATATACGTAGATCTCGGTGCGACTAGTGGGCTACGCGCCGAGGGAGCAGCAGTGCCGCAGCCACCACCTCCTGGTGGAGGATACACGGGTGCCGGCGGGTGGTGGTGGTGGTGGTGACGGCTACGTGCAAGCGAGAGATACCACCTTCCTCTTCTTCTTCTTCTTCTTCGTCTTCTTCTTCTTCCTGACGCAGACTCGCAGCCAACATCCATTGCGCTCTCGCAGTAGGTGAACTTCACGGTGCGCACGTTCCGGGCTTGGTCGAGGAATCCAATCCTACAATAACGCAACCAATGGGTGGTAGTGGTGACGACGACGACGACGACGACGACGACGACGACGGAGACGACGAGGACGGTGGTGGTGGCGGCTGGTGGGAAAACGTGGCTCGCGCTATTCCACACGTGCGATCTCGTGGCAGGAGAGACGAGGAGGAGAAGAGATGCGCGCAAGTGATCTCGAGGAGCCGGGGCAGCGAGGGACGAGGAGGAGAAGAGGACGTGCGCAAGTGATCTCGAGGAGCCACTAGCAGGAGAGACGAGTGAGAGAGACAGCCAAGAGAGACAGACACCGTGATCCCGTCCCGGGTGTTCTTCCTCGCGTCTCTCTGCGCGCCTCCGCGTTTAAACTGGTTGGTCTCGCGCTCTCACGCACATCCGACCGCGACGCGAGATTCTGCGCGATTCGCGCGCGAGGCTATGTGCAATCGTGCACCGACACACACACAAACGGTCGCATACACGCAGCAGCGCCCGATGCATGTGTTGCGCAGGCTATGGATACACACGCGAGGTTGATGCATATGCATTAAAACCGCGCACCCCCGCGTGTGTGTGCACAGTCGCGTGTCCGTGCACACGCGGCTGCTAAGTCTGACATTGTATGAGTGCAGGTGGGGGGGGGGGGGGGGGGGGGCAACTTTGCCACGCACCAGAAGAGAAGATACGCCACGCACATGCGAGGGAACCCGCGAATGGAGAGACAGCGCGGCTAATGCTCTCCCACACTCGTGGTGATGGTCGTGATAGTCGTGGTCGTGGTCATGGTCGTGCTCGTCGTTACTTGGGGTCTTCATGATGGTGTTGGTAGACTTGGTGGTGGAGGCGGAGGTGATAGAGGTGGTGGCGGCGGTGGTGGTGGTGGTGGTGGTGGTGGTGGTGGTGGTGGTGGTGGTGTTTGTGTTGACATTGGTGTTGGTGTTGGTGGCCTGCATTATACGTTTATCCAGCAGCGCTAGCCGAGACCGGAGGAAGCAGATCTCGCGAGCCGGACCAGCCCCACAGGTAGCGCGTTGCATCTAGCAAAAGCAACCAACAACGCGCGAGAACCGTGTCACGGATGTGGAGCACGCACGCCATCCATCCCGTGCGGTGTCGGCGCGCGCGCGAGATATGTTATATCCCGCGCCTTATATGCCGCAAGTTCGCTCGCCGCGCATTAACGTCGGTATGCACGCGCTGTACTCTCGCGGAAATGCGTCTTGGAGACAACGCGCCCGGGACACTGAGATTGAGGATCGATATACACTCGGCGTGGACCTGCGTGAAGGTGGCTCGGATTTGGGAGGTTTTGGCGGCAGTTAGGTTAGGCCACATAGGGCAGACAGAAGCTTAGGTGGTCCGGTAGAAAGGTTCGGACTCTGCTGTTGGGAATGAGGATGTCCGAACGATGATCGGGCGAAGGGGGTTGAGAAATTTGGTTCTTGAGGTGTTCCGGTGGCTTTGCTTCCCGACTAGAAATCTGGTAAGGCAGCCCTGCCGTCACACATGGGCCTGATGATCCGGTTGACCTTATCAGGTCCCCAGGTCTGGCATATGTAAGGTACACCGGATAAGGTATTCCTGATTCAGGGCCAGATCTTGCAAATTTAAGGCATACCTGATCAGACTTTTCTCATTCAGGGCCAGATCGGCACATCCGGAAATTCAAGTGGTCCGGTAGGAAGATCCGTTTTCCGGTTAGGAACGAGGATGGTCCGAACAATGGCGAGGCCGAGCCGGGTCGGGATCTTTGGTTTTCTCGCCATTGTCTGAGGATCGACGAGGCTGAAGTGAGCTGGAATTTTCTCGGGAAATGGGAACGTGATGGGAAATTAAACGGCCAGAAAAACTAAACCCGCTATGGCCTGATGGTTCATTGTTCGATGATGGTGCGTGATTACCCAACGACAAGAGAGGCCCACCGAGTTCCATCAGTCGTTTGACGGCCCAACTGGTCCAGCGACACGTCAATGGTTCGGATCACACGTGAGAGTCGGGCGAAGCAAAGAGGACGAGACGGACAGGAAGCGCTTGAAGCGAAAACGACTTCTAGTTCATTCATCGAGAATCCGTCGTACGGTACAAATTCTACAACGCGGAATCTTCGTACACGCAGAATTCGCACATGTGCGACTCTAGGACACGCGCAAGAATAAATCCAGACCACCACTTTCTTCAGGAGTCGACGCGGCGGCAGAGGTCACGGTTGCCGGCAAAAAATTGACGAAGAGAAATTATAGATCCCCGCGCCGAGGCTGACGCTCGCACGACACGAGTATGAAACTTAATTGCCCGGTTGGCTCGGTCGTATGGTCTCTGCTCCTGCGGGTTCTATACGCGGTTGCCAAGCGGCACCTAACTCGGCGATGAAAATAAAAAAAAAAGGAGAAACGACGTGGAAGCGAGTGGCTCGAGCTGTAATGCGATTGGCCCTTCGGAGACCAGCGAAACTCTAAGACCGCGGTGGCCTGAATTCCGATTCGCTAGATTTTCCAACAAAAAGGTTCCATCAACGAGGAAAAAAATTAACATATTTTCAATTGTCCCTAATAATTATCCTTAATTCGGGTTTGTTTCTGATACAATTTTCCAAAATACAGACTTTCGTTTCGTAATTTTTTTTTCCTCTGCCAGATCAATTCGAGCTGCATGCATCTCGAATTGCTGCAGCATTTCGTTGGATTAAAATCAGATCGCCCGCGTTGAATGTATATTGACATCAATATCGTCACTTTCTATCCTGTCTTTCACTCGTAGGGCCGCCGCAACGACTACCCGACGTCTCCGTGTATCACGAAATCTAATTTCCACGTCTCCTTCTCCTCTGTGTATTCTCTCTCTGTATATTTCATTGCGGCAAACTCCAATCACTCTTCGTCCCCGTCCACAGCGCAGGCTCTAATCGACGCATCGACCTCGACCCTGCCCCAGTTCCGCGGGACGACCGGACTGCCTTACCACCTGGACCAGTCGCAAGACCACGCACGCCGCCGCCGCCGTGTTTTGGTCCCTCGTGGGCTCGGCATTCACCGTTAAATCGAATTCCAGCACCGGCAGGGCCCCTCCGCCATTTCGTCATTCTGGAATTCTCGTTCCGCGCGCGGAGCCGTTTAAACGACGCGTTAATGCCGCCGCTTATTATTACTCACACTTGCGCGCAGTCCACGCGGGTCGCGAGCACCCGCCGGGTGTAAACGACGTCGCCCGCGTCCATAGCCAATCGCGTCGATCCGCGCGTCCCACATTTCTAAATTTTCGGATCAAACGCGCCCGGTGGGCTTTTTGCTTCCGTGACCCTTATTCACGAAATAGCTATATACAATTCGTACAATTGAATGTTTTTCGGCGTCGACTTCGGTGACCCGAATGACCAACGAATTATCACTGGTCGCGAACGAAAAAATTATGTGTACCACAAATCTCTCAGATAATCTCTCGAATCCGGGACTCCGCGGCGCGTGGATGGCTGGATGAAAATGTATGAAAAAAGATTTATTTTTCAGCATCGCAGCATTAAAATTCAGCAATTAAACGCTCTCGGATTATTGCCGGCTCGTCGGCGCGAGGAGGAGGGCGGGGGGGGGGGGGGGGGGGGAGGCGGGGTATGTTTTAATTAATTGCTGGCCTCACGAGCAATTACGAGATAAAACACATTGTACGTATTTACGGCGTTAGATATTGCGTGGCATCACGGCGTTTCGCCTCTACTCGTGAAAGCAACACGCGCGGAAATGGCTTTTTCACTCCCCTCGTCGTCGTCGTGCGAGCGAGCGCAGACGGGGTACGCGCGAGTCGAAGCCGGACTCGGAGCCGGAGAACCAAGATGGCGAGGAAATCGCGCTCCCGACGACGACCGACGGCGCTTCCGGTATATTCTCGGCAAGGAACGAGGCCACTTGGTCAACGGGTCCGTCGCGTCCGTTCCGTCCGATTCTCAGGATCGCGAGTGAGAACGTATTCGACCGGTTCGCGTATATTCTCGTATTTCCTCCGGTTGAGACCGCTCCGTCGCTTTTCATCCTCCCGCGGGAATCGCTACGAGGCGGATCTCCTTTCACACCGAGGGGGCAGAGAAAAGACACGCGCGCCCCTCGCCGCCGTGAAATTTCGAGTCACGCGAAATATTGGACGGGTTCGCATCGTATTTCCATCGATTTTGCCTAATTTTTTTTTTCTTTAGAAAATTCAAGCGAAATTCCAAAAATAATTTTTTATTATTTATCAATTTATTTCTCCGGGAGAAAATATTTCTAATGCGCGACGGTGTGATTTAAACGCTGGCATCCTCGACAAATGCATAATTTCACATGGTACTAATTGCCATATTGTCGTGTGCCTGCTCTTTATCGCCTAGAAATCACTCGTCCCTTTACCAAAGACGTGAAAAATCATTCAATATATTTGTCAAAGAAAAAAATTCTAATCCACGCGTCGTTGTGACGAACGCGAGAGCATCGACGGCGAGTAATTATACCCGGTGTACCGATACCGTGTTTTCGTCCACCCTCTTCGTTGACCACAAATCTCTCGCCTGTTTACCGCGTGTCGCGACTCGACCTCGGGAGAAAATAACCGCAGTGCGAAGACGCGGAAAAACAACTTTCGACATGTGCTGAAATAAATATGTCTATATAGTTATGCACACGCAGCGAGCACGCACGGGGTTGCTCGTCCAGTTCTCGACGCGCGCGGTAAACACGCGACTCTCGTGCAGCCACGGCGCGAGTAAAACATCGAACGAGGCCCGAGCGAGCACGAAGTACGAGGCGAAGACCGTAATCTCGCCGGCCGTGACCTTGTTTTTCGCGCATACCTTCCGGTTCGGCGTATATATCGTGTGTACAGCCGCGTGTATATACGCAAGTAAGCAGGTAAGCAACTAACTAACGTGGCGCACCTCCCAAGCTGCAGCAAACTCGATGCACTCGATCGTAATCACGAGTGAAAATGGCTCACGGAATCGGCGAGCACCGTTCATCGAGCGAGCGAACGAGAAGAAAAAGCCGCGCGGGACTTGAGCCGCTCGGTGTGGCGCTGGACTTGGAGCGCAACGGGGGGAAGCAAAAATCGCGAGCGTTGCAACATCCGGTGTGGCGTCCGGCTAAAGTCGCGCACACGTTGACGCCCGAATTGGCACGATTCGCGGGGAGGGGGGTTGGGGGAGTGGGACGAACGGGAGGGTAACCGGACTGCGGAGTTATGCTGAATCGACCGGAGAAACAATAGTGAAAGTTTCGGGCGCCTCTCGTCTCGTCCCTCTCGCGGAGCAGTAAATTTCCATACACTTTCGTTGTACATCCGTGTTGTGTATAGTTATATATTTACAGGCGCGGACGTATCCGGTTCTTAAGGCTAAATATAAATAAACGTAAAAAAAGTACAAAAATACAAACAATGTACAGTTATCTCGTGTGTACATGACTGCGGCGAAATTCACTGAGAAACAAGTTTGTGGACTGTTGACGAATTTTTTGTTGAGCGCCTGCGAAATAAATATTTACTTATTTTTGCCAAATTTGAGTTGAGCTGAATAAAATGTTGTAGATCTAAGTGAAGTATTAATTTATGAGGCAATAAATTAATATTTGTTTCGCAACGCGTTAAAAAAATTGTTGTCAAGTGACAAACTGTTTTCTCAGTGTGTGCAATGTTGACTCAGTGTGTGACTGTTGAGTAATTTGATGAGTTCGATGATGATCCTAGTATAAATACAGATTTTTGCAGATTCGAGGTTGCACTGGCTTGTGATGCTTTTGCAATAATGTTTTTTTTTGTTGCGTTCTCGTTAAAACCGCGCGTAAATTAACTTTCTTAGCAAAGTTAAGTGCGATTTACGAGTTCTGATACGTTCTATATCCCTGATAGGCGAGATCCTGGCCGTACGACGCGCCATCGCCGTGATAAGTGTTCTGATATCCTCCGGGACTCTCGTGGTAAGACGAATGATGATCGACCGGAAATCCGTGATTGACCGCGCTCTCCTTGTAGTGCGGAAAACCTACGCCACTTTGCGTGTAAACCGGTGGCTGGTAATTCTGAAGCATCGGCTTGCAGAGCTTGAAGAAACCAATCACGCCGGGTATCACGATCGCCATGAATCCCAGGAATTTCTTGAATGACGCCAGACCGAGAATCAACGGCAGGAAGAGCAGAAGCTTCAGCTTGAAGAGCTTCAAGATTATCAGCATCGGGATGAGCAAACGCTTTAGTCGGTTGCGTGCTGGAAAATTAATTCAATCTCGTCACACATTCTGGCCAATTATTTTTTCGTTGTACTAAGATCTTTTGAAATGAAAGTTGAGGCTATTTTTTTCATTATACCGCCTTCCAGTCTATGCTCATGATATACAAGAAAGCTCAACTTTCAAATTTTGTTCGTGAGTTCGTAAAAGAGACTAAAATCGATCTCACATTTTTTGCACGCCCTTCTTTTAAAAAGTTCGTGAGCAACCATTGTTGTCGATTTATTCTGAAGTGTCTGCTTTAGGTAATGTAATAAAAACTTACAAAAGAGGGTATCCTTTTTATTTTCCAGAACGTCAATCTCGTCGGCAATTTCGTCTATAAATCTCGGGGCATACTCCTCATTCTCGCCAGCGGCCCACGATGGAACATCGACCTCGATGGCCACGGTTTTTATGAATTTCTCGGCTTTTCTCATTGCGAATTTTACCAGATGGTCCCACTCGGACTCCTCCGCTCTGGGTATCCAAAAAAATGACGTAATTAACAAACTACAAATCGCTGCTGGGTAAAAATTGCATCAATTGTTAATGTAGACCAACCTGGCTGTGCCCACGTATTCGTACGGCTGACGATTCACCTGTTGCACAACGTCTCGCGACATTCTCACAACCTTGATATTGTCATTCAGGTGGTACTCCCGTTGGTCGAAGAATTCCGCGAATGAATTTAGTGCACGAGACTTGAAGCACTCGGCCAGGTCACCGTTTAAGCATGCCTGATTCGTTCTCGCCATGTAGGGATCGACGTGCTGCCCAGTACCCAGACCGATCCAGTCGAAAAGGTCTTTGCCCTGACGAGTTCGATTTCGCACTCGAGCATCCTCGTTCTGTTGTTCCGCATCACGAAAAATTGGAGCTCCGTCTGCAGCGATATATATGAATTAATTATTGTGCATTTTGTTGTCTCTTTTGCATGTTATCTATCAACTCTGCAGATAAATCGAAATAAAATTTTTGTCGGCACAGAAACTCGCTTTCTGCATTCCTCTTATTTTTTCATTCAATTTTTAATGATTGAAATTCGCATAATCATTGAAAATTGTGAAAATAGAAATTAAAAAAATATATATTGTTTTATTGAAATAATAGAATACGCTCTCTCACGTTCTGCATAAACTGGAAATTGTTTTTTAATCACAACATATTCTTCATACTGCTCAATAAAAAAACTAATATATATTTTTACGGGTCCTGTTCGGTCGATAACGCTGGGATCGGTTTTCCAGACAATCGACCGGTGAAAGGAACTTGCCGACCGGTATTCTGACGTTGCCGGCGCTCGGTAACGAAATGGAGATCGACTAACGATCAGAGGAAAATATGGAGAAAGAATCGTGAGCGCCTTACCTGGCTCACCGTGGTCTTCGGGCGGAGAATCCTCGAAGGTAACTCTGTCGTTCGCTTGGCCTAGAACCGGTATTGTTACCGACAGCGCGAGAGCACAGATCAACAGTCCTATCACGTTCTTCATGATCTTCCTTGGATGCAGCACCTGTCTGGGTACCTGAACAATCGAGAAAAGAAAATTCCTTAAATATAGATTTATCCTCAGTATATGGGAAACTCAACTATATCTTTAGTGTTACGAATGTATTAACATAAGATCGCCGAGCATTGAATTTTCACTCACCAACATCGTAAATAAATATGACGATTTTAACATCTTTAAAACATCTTTATTCTGCTACCACGGAGAAAGTGCTCCATTTCCCATTCGTCTCGTCATGTATTATAGCACAGCGCTCAGTTATAATATCTCCACGTGCTTCACCCAATTCAAAAGTGTCACGTAGACATTTTCACATCGAATTATCCGAAAACGGTAAAAATTTCAACGCCAAATACAATTTCCATCTCATTACACGTCAAACGGTACCCAAGAAACGCGTCAAAAAATTGTTACTGAATAGACAACGATTTCTATTTTTTTTACATTGATTTTAGGCTTCTTGTGGATAAAATTAAGATGTGTGATCGTCGCACCGAATACGATTACCAAGTGTGTTGCGTCTGATGTACGTGAATTCACAGTTCACACAATACAATTGTCTACGACTGTTGTTACTTAATTTGGGCTGAATAATTTGTAGATTAATAAGTTAATCATGAACTGATCCTCACCGCAAATGGTCAAAAACTCATAACTCGCGCACCGATATCACGTGACTCAGTTAACTTTTGAAGTTTCTCGAAATCTTAGGTTGCACCCGCTGACAATAAAGCTACCAAGATAAACCTGCGGCACTCACGCGTTGCCCAGACACACTAGCTGATGGCGACGCCGACACGCGATGGCCACGAACTGCCGTTAGGTTCCTCGAGCCAATGGGGGAGCTCAGCCGGCTCCGCGGCCGCATACAACCGCCCGGTTTTATATATCGAATTCAAGAGACACCTGCAGCGCCGTGCATTCTTCATACCGATACACTACGCAAAGGCGCGTTCTTCATTCGAATTTAAATTTTTCATCATTATTCCGGAAGGGAGCTCAATGCAGTTATCGTACGCTGACACATTTCGCCGATTCCATTCCGATCATTCGCAGTAGCTGCCGATTGTATCCTCTTCCTTGACTCTCGGTTTCTCGATCGAACGATTCAATGTCAAAAGGACGGGTTTCAAATTAATTTTTGATAATAGAACTTTTGTTTCAGAGCAACAAAGACTAATTTTATATATCGCCTGGTTTTACATATTGATACTCTAGATTAAAAAAAAAAACGTTACATACCGATCGTTAGTTTTAATTGCCGATTTAATTCTCCCTCGACTTACCTTTGCCGACTGGCCGCTAATTATCGCACTTTCTCGCCCAAACGATCAAATACCAAAAGAAACTTATTTTTTATTCCAACTTTTGTATCAGCAAAACCGCACCCAGGTCCATCGGCGCCGAAGGACCGTATGACCGGCGAATTTTGCCGGCAGAGTTTATATCAGCACGCTCTCCCTGTTACGAGAGAGAAAGAGATGTTAGCCACCGAGAGAAAGATCTGCGTGGGTTCGTTGTTACGAAACTGCGAGTCCGACGTTGGACTCGAGGCGAGTGCGAGGAAGAGGGGAAATTTGTAATACCTAAAAATCGAGAGTGAAAGTGATCTTCACACAGCATCAGGATACGGGGCCGGAACTGGGGGCTCTTTACAACCCAGGTATAACCAGTGGCGAGAGGGACACAGGCACGGGGTCAGCAGTGATGTTTTCTTCGAGAGTCCGGGCGAGTCACCGGCCTTTCCGTGCGTCATCGTTCCGCTAATTCAATTTTCTCTTTGCGACACACACCGGGAGACCAGGCCGAACCCTTTCTTCGTCTTCAGAACTCTTCGTCTTCGTTTTCAGAACTCTTCGTCTTCGTTTTCTCTCTCAGAACTCTCGGAGGCACCGCGTGGATATCGGTATATCACTCGCGTACCGGTATAAACCATGTTCCCAAGGTAAATGGGATCGCGAGGAGTTTGCGGTGAAGAGTTAAGAGGAAGAGTTTAACCGATGGTCAAGTCAGTTAACCTGAAACGCTGCGGCTCGGCAGATCCGGTTCAGACTCACTTGAAAGCCACGCCGGACGCTCCTTAGGCTTTCGCTCTCGTTTGTGCATTCACAACGGAATATCGCTAGACAAAAAAAAACTCGATCGGGGTTTCTGACAGTGCATTTTCCAATTGGTCGTCAGTATTTTCTTACAAAAGTGTATAGCCAAAATTATAAAATTACGATACAAGACGCGATGCTTTATTGTCCTGTCGTGGTGTAAATGTCCTCACGACTCATACAACGATCGATTTATCGCGAAAGACAGATGGACGATGATACGTTCCACTTACGTACTACAGATTTGTGCGATCATCCTCCATTCGCGCGTTACTCGGATAAATTAATAAATAAATAAATTATCGACAGGGCGTACTGCCCGAAGTTCCTCGAGATAGGTAAAGGAAGAAGAGATATTGATAACAGGGCCGATTGAATCCACAGATCGATAAATAACGTCGTTTCACAACCCGTTGGAAATCTTCTTCGGATACCTGAAGTCTCGTACCTGCAAACTCGTGCGGCAATCGATTGTCCACATTTGTGCACCGCACGCGAATGTGTCCCTCACATCCGGTACCGTCGCGTTCGACGATCCGATCTCCCGCAACTTGATCGACGAGTCCGAGGAGGGGACCGGAACGAAGTCGAAGTCGCCGATTGAATAACATTCACGGCTTGTCAAATTGGTTCCGAGTCCAAATTGTGGGAGTTGATTGATAAATTAATTCTCGCGCTATCTCGCCGGACGAGATCATAGCTTCCGCGCGTGCACCAGTTTGTCGATATCCTGATAGGTCGCGAGCATCGCCTGATTTTGCCGCTGATTCGGATCGTCGCGCGCCACGCTGCACGACGAGTAAATCTCCTCGCACTTGACGCCGTCCTGACCATCTTTGGCAGCCTTCATGTACCTGAAGAAACGTAAGACGTCGGGATTGTCGTTGCTGGGCCTTCGCAGCTCGTTCAGCTCCCTCGACAATTGAGCCGACACGAGATTCGAGTAGGGCGCGTATCGCGCTGGACTCTTGTACATCGCGCACACGGCGAATTCACGGCATCCCTCGGTGCTGTGACCGAGTCTGGAGAACACCGCGTCCAATCGAGACAGCAGGGGCGAGTAGAAGGGATCGTAGTTCGTCAGGAGCAGAGAACTCGTTGGAATGTCGTGGAAAACCTGTTGTAAAAAATAGATTAGTGTCAAGGTAGAAGGCAATCTGGTCGGAAACGTGTAGCGTTGAATCCGGCCCAGTAAGTCAGCCCCAGGCACGGCATGACTCTGACCAGGGCCTGATCGGTGCATGACTAGTGCCAAATAAAACGCCACATATTTGCTACCAGTGATAAGAAGCCACCGAATTCGAATGGTTGAATGATAAAAAATCTGACCTTGAAGTCCTGCTTCTTCGTTAGGCCATTGTTAGCCACGTGTCTCGTGTAATAACGATCCGAGTACGAGTTGGCATTGGTGATCCTGGGATCGACGAACGAATATCTTGACGCGATTTCCTGCTTCTGAGCCTGAGCCTGAGCCAACATTCCCTCGTCGTACATGGCCGAGGCTGGCAGCGTTCCCAGTGGCTGACGCGTCATGTAGTCTTCGCTGTACAGATCCGAATTGTCCTTGAATTCGAAGTTCTCTTCGGGTTGAGCTGTCGCGCCTTGCGACGATTGAGCGAAAGACGAGACACCTGTAAAATATCGAGAAAGGACTCGAATACCGAATTGCGGAAAAAGATTGTGAGTTACGATTGGTCCGCCGTGGACTTACCTTTTCCGACGATTTTACCGATACTGCCGATAATGCTTGGCAAAAACAAGGCGATCAGCACACTCTTCACGAGTTGCGCGCCGAGAAACAACGGGAACAACAGCTTCTTCAATCCGAACGCTAGAAAACCAAGCCCGAATCCTGTTAAAAATGGGTTCTTTCCCTCATAAACAGCTGAAAGCAAAAGTACCAGCCGATTAAAGCCAAGTTGCGGTTAGTCCAAGCCATGCGCGATGCAGCCATTGCGTTCGATATTTCGCACTCTCCACTCTCGTTTCAGCATCGACGGCGTTTTTTGTCTGCGAAATAACCCTAAATAAATGTGTCAAATATTCAACCCTCCTTGTCCCAGGCTTGATTAATTTTTCCTAAGGCCTCGGAAAAAGTCATTCGAGTTTTCAGCAAAAAAGCGTATCAGCCTGCGTTATACTAGCGTATCAATCAGCGTTATACTAGTCCCATAGCAGCGAAAAGATTTCCCAATTTGCGTGATTTAAAAAAAGACATTTCGATCTGCAGCGCGATGCAATGAGAAGCAGCCCGGCAAAGGAAATTCAAACTCACCACCGAAGAACGTTCTCGACTGCCTGGATGTTGCCAGCTCCTCGGGTACCTTGATCCTCAGCACGTGACTCTTGGCGAACCTGTGAACCTTTTCAAGAATATCAATGTTCTTCACCCCAGTGTCCTCGACATCCCCGCTGGTGGAGTTCTTGGTTCTGACTATCTGAACGGACTCGGTGACGTTGATGGAATCGACGCTCGCCATGTCGTCCAAAAGTTCGCCCAGAGTCTCTTTCAAACACGCCATGGAAATTCCACCCGCGCACTCTTCGGATTCGTCCATTCGATCCATGACGTCGGACTGCGTCATGTTTCCCAGCCTCTCGGCTTCGGCTTGGTGAAGATTTTTTTTGTCCGTGTGCATCATCCCACTGACGTCCAGGTCGAATTTCGACGGTTTGTCGGGTGACGAGTGGGGATGTTCCTGGACCGTCGCGTCATCATCCCCCTGACCCACGTGGTCCCCGTGATCGCCCCTCTCCCCCTGATCCATGGGCATCTGCTCTTCATACTCGTCGAGCCTCTCGGGCACCTCGAGCTGCAGAACCTCGTTGATGTCGTCACGTTCCGCCTGGTACCTCGTCTCGTTCAGCGATCTCTCGACCTCGGCGACCTTGAGTGCGTGCGACACGCTCGGCAAACACGCGACGATCAGGACCACGAGAGCGAGTGTCACCCGGCAGCAGCTGGTCCGTCTCCTTGCGACCCGGTCGGCCATTCTCCTCAGCGTCATCTCGTTCTCCACTTCAGGATTCGGCACTCGAACCCCTTCGAACCCCCTTCGCACCGTCTCCAGGTGTTAGCAACGACGCGACACCTGCATCGTTTCACGTCGCTTCGATTCTTCCGCTGTCTGAAATACATCAAGTATAATTGCAAATAAATTATCAGAATGTTAATCATGCTTCAAGACGCGTCGCGTGTGTCATCAATATGGAAAATCAATCGGAATAAGTGGGTATAGTTCATTTACTGTTATCGCGATACTCGAGAATCCCCGTTATTTTCTGGGTACAGAGAAATATGGATATGTTGATCTGTCCGCGGGGGGAATTTTAACGCATGTGGAATGTATAACCGCGTTGCTGCGCCCGAAGAGGCGACCGGGTGATATTGAGGTGACGAGACCGCAAAGTATTCGTCGGCGCTGATGCCCCGAGGCGAGAGGCAGCCTGAAAAATTCGGTCCGAGACCGAAATGTGGGCTGCGCCTGTACCCCCCTGGTTTTCGGGTGGGCCAACGGCGATCCGACGTTCTTTTATGGGCCAGTCTCGCGTGTATGTGAGTATAAGTATGCGAGTGCGAGTGAGTGAGCTACCAACCGGCTCTGAAAAACCCGCTACGATCCACCTGAGCCGCGAAAAACGGTACGTGCCACCAATGGACAGTACTTTACACGTCACTTCGCCCTATCCGCACGCGCGTGATATCCACGCTGCACGAGAGAGGAAGAACGGAAGAAGGAAAACACCCAGCAACGATGGTTGGGTGAAAACGCAATGTGTTGTTCAAGGAACGTGGTCAGAGGCATCCGTGGAACGTTCACCGGCGGGTGAATGCACCTCAACGACCGACAGACGTCTAATTCTGAGAGCAGCTAATTCTGCGGGCATCATTAAAAAAAATTACAAAGATTTTTCTTCTCGTAATTACCATGATAATCAACCGCATTACAATACCGATCTCGAGGTTCAAGCAGACCGACTCCGTTTACAATTAGGCGTGTGCTCACTCGTCCGCGAAGCAGGTACGAAAACAATGATCCTAAGCACTCTGCACTATTTCTTTTTTTTTTTTTGGGTATCGAGTAAAAAATCGGTATGACATTCCAGTGACACTCCGCCGATCGCCGATCTCGCGCGTGCGGCGCGTTTGACGATTAACGCTCCGCGAGTCCTTTCACGTTGATGAAAAAAACCACCGATCTCGAACCACCGATTTCTCGCTATAGCCAATGTCAACTTACTGTTCAAGCGAGGCATCCAAGTCAAGGCCGCGATCTCCGGTTGCGGTCGGCGTTGCGACAAACGGCACCGGTGCGAATTGCGATCGGCGGAGATCGATCGGTAAATCGATCGAAATCGAGTCTAGGTATTGTAATCCAAGCTGCACGGGTCTGCGCGGGACAACAGTGTGTTTAACCTAGGCCTCGTTGTGTCGGAGAGTCGTGTTCGACGGACGACACGGTACTGGCGAGCACAGCCGGGGAATCGGCTGGACTAACCAATCTGGGTTACCCGGCCATTCGTCCGTCCGTCCGTCCGTCGCTTCTGCTGGAGCTGCTGCCGCTGCCGCCGCCGCTGCCGACGCCGTCGCCGCCTGCTGCCCGCGTCCATTCGTTTATCGTATATACACCGCGGTGTATATAGAATTTACCGACGACGCTTCATCCTCTCCACGTTCCTTCTCTCACGCTGGAAGCGGCGGCCGCGTCCTTTCCCGCCACCTCCGACGACTTCCTCCACCTCAGCCTCGGGCTGCTTCGTTCCTGGATCTCCGTCCGTCGGTCCCGCGGCGCTCTTGACACTTCCACGCGCTTTTCGAAACTGAATTTTTTCTCCGCGTCGTCATCGGGCCCGGGAAAAGGTTCACGCATGCGACACGCGTATTCAAATCTTGACCGAGTATCCGGACCAAAGTTTGCCGCGACACCGCGAGACGTGTGGTACACGTTGGACGATCTCGCACGCGTCTCGTGTCCGGACTGAAAAAGCAAACTCATCTCTCGGGCTCGAGGAGGGGTTTTTTTCCGTGACCGAACTGTACAAAATCGTTCGTCCGCGAGAGACTTTTATTTCGGTTTCCGGGACACGAGGGTCACACGCACGTCACACACAAACACACATGCACGAGGAAGAGGCGCTCGATCGTTAAATGACTGAATCGTCGCCACGTTTTATTTTTATTGTCTAATTAAGGACTGCTCAGGCGTAGAGGAAGCTTTTTTCAGGAATTTTTTGTCGTCTTCTCTATGCCAGGATACTCAAAATGGGCTGTGACGTCCGGTAAGGTAGTTTGGGAAAAAACATCTTGAATAAAAAAAAGTTACAGTGTACCGAGATCATCTTGGCAGAAGCAGTCGAGCTGAACTTTGATACATCAAGAAAGTTGTGAACCCTTTTTGGACTCTTGCAATTTTCCCTGAAAACAATAACATACAAGTTTCCCCGGTGCCGTTTTATTTTTTTATTTGTTTATTTTTATTTTTTTTATTTTTCTTTTATATAGCTGTTTGATACAAAATAGGAAGAATGAAAAAAGTGACCGGATGACGGGAATTCTAACGATCCGCCTGCTTGATTATTGTTTTTCACGCAGAAAGGAACAAGAGGAGTGTTTCTTTGATACATACTGAGAGTTCTGAACCCTTTTTGGACTCTTGAGATTTTTCTGAACACTATACAATAAAAGTATCCCCGATAACGTTTTTTTTTCTTTTTTATGGCTATTTGATACAAAATAGGAAGAATTTTTAAAAGTGACCAGATGACGAGAATTCTAACGATCTGCCTGCTTGATTATTCTTTTTCACGCAGAAAGGAACGAGAGGACTGTGTCATTATGGTGCATTGTCTTCCGTCTATCCGTCGAATTTTTTATCCCTGCCGCGCGGACGGCACGAAACTTCTCGACACGAGTTACACGATCGGCGGTGCATCGGAGGACACCCAACGTTTTCACGCACACTCGTGCATATTCGCCGATATACAGACCGAGTGCCGTTACGTTAATGTGACTTTTTTCGTTCCCGCCGCGTAACGCACGTATGTAACGGTCGAGTTGTGGCGATCGCCTCCGATGCCGGGGCAAACGTGGCGTGTCGCGTTTTGCCTTTCGATTATACGAACGTCCGATTCGTCGTTTGATTATCGTCATTAACGAAAGACCGGAACGAGTTCGCTCGGTTCGCGGAGTTGCCGAAGGAGGGTGATTCGGTGAACGAGAACGAGACAAAGAGACCGAGAAGCGCGGGGGCCCGACGGCTGGCGATACAGCCCGGAAGAATACGACGAGCGGGAATACCGCACAGTTAAAAAAATATCACTGAATTACATTGTCAACTGTGAATCCCAGGAAAACGACTACAAAGTATGGAGTGCGAAGGACTCTTGAGCGGCTGATTACGGCTGAGTTTTACAAGAAGCAAAGAAAACATGATTATATTGTTACGGAAACAACGTCCACGCTGTTCACTGAGAAAAGAAATTGGTTGGTGCAAAGTACGTAAAATTCTCAGCTTTTCGTAATATCCAAATCGTGAATGTGAAAGTTAGGCTCATTTGGTTATAAATGTGCGATAAAATCAACGCTTTTTTATTGTGTGTTGAGGATGAACACTGGTACTACAGATAAAATGTACAACAAATATATTATTCAATAAATAATAACAAAACGTTGCAAGTATCGACTGACAAGGTTCGCTTACTTTCGTAATTCGAATTACCGAAAACCGCGATCCGGAGGAATTTTATCGCTGGGCTTTCCGTGGATCCACCCACGCGCTATAGCTGTCCTCCTGGTCTCGTTCGAAACGCCGGGAACCGCAACGCTGCGCGGTGACTCGATCCAACGAGCGCGTCAACCAGGCCCACAAGTCTTCGACAGGGGAACGACGCACGAACACACGATATCGCACAAAGACGGACGCACACACAATGCGACACGTTGCCCCGAGTGGACGACTCGTGATAGTCGACACAACGTGCGTACGTTCACGCACCCGGGAAGCGATCGGGCGGCTGGCGCCCATCCAAATCTGTCAGTGGGTCACTCGTGCCACGGGGCCAATGGACTTGCGTGTTATACGTTCTCCGGCGCACCTGGTCGACCTTGAGCAGGGAACACCTATTCGATCCCTGTGCTCGGAGAAGGAGGTCATTTCCTCGTGGTGTCCTGAAGCGAGTTCTCTCGTCTTCGCACCCATATATGAATCAATTAGCGTTACTCTCGACTCGGTCAACGAAAACTCAACTGGCGAGGGAGAGTGCAAGCAATATGGTTAAGACGCAATCTTCATGGTTGAGACACCATTCGTGCGCGGAGCGTAAAAGTCACTATGAACAGTTTCTATTTTTATGCGATCAACATCTCGATAAATCCTATCAGTAGTACAATAATTTAGTGTCAATGTAAAACTGGTCTTTAATCACGTATTTCTTAGCAGATAAATAACTAAGGGATACAAAGTACAAGGAGTGCTACAAGCGACTTATAATTGTAAAAAATACGAAGAATAAGTTATGCTATACATTTTTTTAGGTCATGTTTCGTTGTACACGTGATTTGTAAATAGATAGATCTATTTTGCTTAACAAGATTTAACGGCATCATTTTAAATTAAATCGATGAAGTTTTTAATTAAGCCTGGAAGTTGTTTCAACGATAGTTCAATGAAATCTTCTAGCTTTGATGTCACTTCGAAGTTGGCGTACGCCAAGTAGTAAGACAAGGCTCAGACAGAATTCATTGAAGTACGAGTGTCAGGAGGAAATTCGAATTCTACTGGTCCATCAACTTCATATTTTCTTCACGAGATGCTTATGAAATTGATGGACAAGAGAATCGGACTATAAATAAAATGCGAAAATCTCTATGAATCTTGAATAAATAAATAAATAAGAGCTTCAAAGTTGGCATAAGCCAAGTAGTACATAGAGTCTCAGTCAGAATTCGTTAACGTACAAGCGCCAAAAGAAAATTCGAATTCTCCTGTTCCATCAGTTCCATATTTCGATCACCTAATAATTGACGAAACTGATGGACAAGAGAATAGGACTATAAGTAAAACGCATACATCCCTATGAACCTTCAATAAATAAATAAGAACCTTTCGGCTGTATTTAAAAAATCGCGCTGGTTGTCTAATAACCCGGGAAAAACTTAAAACAAGGGGCATTTGGGTACTGGTCACAGAAATATGGTTTCTCGGAATCGTCATTAATGCGTCGAGCAGTTCAGATCCTACGAGTAAACCCGTCACCGTTTTTGCCGATGACCGTAGTAGCCCGAGTAGGGGCCATAACCGTGATAGGATCCGCCGTAGCCGAGACCAGCTTGAAGGTCATTCCTGTGCGCCCAGCCTGGATCTTCCTGTCCGTATCCTGCAAAACAATAACCTTTTTAGTGTACCGCTCAATGTGTCATCTCCACGTTGATCTCAAAAGGCATGAAGATAAATTCCTGTCATCACAGACACTCGGTGATCATAACCATTGACATTATCAGTTTTAATTGATCGCTCGGTTGATTTATTGATCATACCTGTTGGATAGTCGGCCGGCGCTTCGGCAGCTGTTCCCCATGCGTGAAATGGGTGAGTCGGCATGTGGTGCGGCACCTTGCAGATCTTGAAGTGTTTGAGAATGGTCGGCACGAAGAGACCACCGATGACAATTAGTTTCTTGATGAAGTGAACGCCGACGAGTATCGGAAGGAGAAGCAGCTTGAGCTTCACGAGATTCAACAGGATGAGTATTGGCAATATTATGTTCTTCTTTTTCTTGAAAAGGCGCCAATCGTCTGCAACCAAAGAGAGGACACGTTAACGTTCTATTGTAATGTGTGATGTAGATGGTATGCAGTGTAATACTATGTATTGAAAGAGGAGTAAGATGCTCGTGACGCGACTTACTAACCGGGAATCTGGAGCATTCGCTAACCTACTAGTTGTTTATTGCTACAGGATTCGCTAGATTCCTAAGACACCTCGCGAATGTGCTGTGGCGTCAGGCGTCGTTATCGATGTCCGCGCTCGAGCACGAGAGAAAGGAATGCACTTATGTCGGGTGTGTAAAAAGTGAAGCGCGTATCATTTGAGAATATTGAGAATGATCTCTCGTGAACGATGTTCCGAGCGTGAAGGCTTCGCGAGGTTACGGGTAAAAACAACGCCGATCGTCGGCGTACCTACAAAATACCAGGGGTACTAGCTCGACTTAATAAGTGGCTTGTTCAGTCCATGGAACTACAATGTACTGTCTTGTTTTCTCGTAAAATAAGCTTTTCTTACATGATCGTTTTTCAAGGTCTCGTTGGAGACCCGATTTTTTCATAATTTGCATGCAGCTGTGTGCAATAATAAAATGTTACCTTGCTTCAAATGTTACTTCTCAAATGATTTAATTGAGAAAAACTTTGAACAGACGATGCACCCGTTTTCCTCAGAAACAAACTATTACAGTTCCTGATGTTTAATTTCGTTAATACAGAAAATACAGTTTGGGTAACAAAGAGAAATTGCCTTGTGGAGGCTTTAAAACAAGCTATTTGAAATCTTTTCTATTTTAGACAAATTTCGAGGTATAATACTTGAAACACTCGGATATTTGTCGAAGGTAGAAAATAATAAGGAAGCGATGTGCAAAACACCACTTTGAATTCTTACGGTTAGTTATTAGGTACTTGTTAGATAATTATCGAGTTTCCCTAGTTGCCGGGTATTAAACAGACCTGGCCGGCCTCTCTGCATCTCCAGCATCTCGTCCTCGTCCAGTATCATCGGGCCCGATGTGAGCGCTCGGGCGCCTGCGGGTTGATCGTAAGTATACACGAGAGCTCGCCGGGTCACTATGTCCTCAGCGACGTCTCTCACGAACCTCAGTGTCTCACCCACGCCGAACTTCAGGTCACGCGGCTTCGGTAGTTCCGGGATCACTGATTCCGAGGTCATCGATGGTATCCTAATGACCTTGAAAGGTCCGTAGCTGATTTCCTGCGTTTATGCACCGATAATTAATAAATAAAACAAAATGTAACTTTTTGGTTTCTTTGACATTTAACAAAAATGTTTCTCTCACAAACTGAACCATCATTTTTGTCAATTCTGTTAAAAAGATTGTTTTTGTTACAACAATTTTTTCATATAAAATGGAGCGTAGCAAAATTAAAGTAAATAGTTGGTGCCAGTTATATTCTACTTTTTTTTTTTAGATTCACATCCTACGACGAAAATTAAATTGGCGAATTTTAATTGAGATCATATTACGCGCCTTCAAATATTGATTAGACACAAAGAATCTTTTTTATTATAATCAAAGCGATCCAAGAATACGTTTGATTGCAGGTTCACTGCAGCCTAAAGAATGAAACTAAAACCCGGCAACGCTGCTCTTACCTTTTGTCTCACAACTTCGTTGAGCCACCGCACGACCCTGTATTTCCCGCAGACGACGACGTCGCGCTTGACGACGCAGTCCCTTCGGCATCGCTCCACGAAATCGTTGGGCGAAAATTCGTCGGTCGTCAGCGAGGATGACAGTTCCGAGCACAATAACACGAGAATAACGCACTTAACAATCCTGGCAGTCGACGATACGCGCACGCCACTCGCACCTCGGTATCCTCGATACCGCGACCTCTCGCGCACTCCACCGAACACCGGGCACTGCATCTTCCCACGGTCTATTCGAAACACGAGCCGCGTTCAGCCGCCAAAATCTGGTCCATTCAAAACCGCGTCGAATCTCGTCAACAATCGAAACGATCGTTCGTTGTCATTTTCTCTCGTGCGCCAGCGACAAAAATTATGAAAGCTCCAGTATCGACGCGACGATGTGTGTTCAATGTGACAAACTGTCCTGAACTAGTCACCGAAAACATGAAGTGGAAACCCCGAAAGGACGATCGCGTCGAGCACGTGCGATACGTGCCGAACGGCGCGAGTCGCGTGACTAATATTATCACAAGACCGAAAGCTCACTGGTGATGGTTAGAGCAACTCTTGTCCATATATACGAGGTACATATAGGTCGGTGGGGGTAACGGTCCACGCGGCTTAGATTCATCCTGGCAATAGTGCGGTGATTGCACGCTGCTGCGCTTCTCCCGGCTACACAGCCTAAGCGTTTGTATGTACCCCAACCGCACGGACGTTCCAACACACTTCGAGCGAACGAGAAGCGACGACAGAGTCCGTAGCGTCGTCCTAGTCGCGGTCTTCGAGTTCGCAGACTCCTTCGCCTGTACCAGTGCTAATATATGTTCGTACGTATATAAACGAACGTCATCAGGTTGCGGTAGCGTCTCGCGTCGCCCCTGACAACGTATCGAGAACGCGGATTAACGACAGACGTGTAAATTTGATGAGAAAAAATTTGATCTGATTATTGGTCGACGAGTCGTCTCAGCGATATTTTCCTGGAAACAGGACGGGTGACGTTGGACGTCGTTCGTTTTGCGACGATACCCCGCGCGGACACTCGCGGAGCAAATAGCAGCAGCGTGGTCTACCGGGCTTGTGCAGCCGAGTCACGTTCGGGAAATTCATGATTTTGCAATTCCTCGCGGTTATAAAATGTGCACGTTCGAGTTCTCCGAGTTGTCGCACCGGTTGCCGGGTGTGTATGTGCTTTTTTTTTTTTTGCAGTTGTCTGCGAGATAATTGCTCGGGAATTGCTCGAGAATACAGGTCATCGGCACGTATTTAGATTTTTCCGTTCGGTGGTAGGAATTTTTTTTTTTATTCTCGTAGCCCATTTTGCTATGTGACATTGTCATGTGATCAGGTGGGGTATTCATGATGGATTCAACATTAGACTACAATTTGTTATATATTTGCAAAAAATCATTGTAAAATTGGCAATTTGGTAGACATTTGTTCATTTGACCTAAAAATTTACTGAAAAACTGTGGAAAGTGTGCCATAACATTTATAGATGCTGGAGAAGTTAATGACGCTCACTGCGTGGTGGGAGAGAAATACAAAAAATAACGTATCACATACTCCAAAGGGCAGTGGGAAGTCACGGGACCTATGGACTCCATGATTACGCGAGTCCAAAAAGGACGGAGCTGAACATTTGGAGCACGATTTCCTTGGACCGAATCTTAGTTAATGTCAAAATGATAGGGCTCACTTCGGGCCACATTCACGGATGGAGTCCCACAATTCTAACGTTTCTTCACGAAATGTAGGTTCCAGAAAAAAATTGTCGTAGTTTTACAGTGAAGGTACTTCCGGTAGAAGCGAAATAAAATAGGGTAAAACTTGACGTACGGAATAAAAGAAAAGATTGTTCCAATTTTTTAAAATAAGGTATTTCCTGTCGAAGACTGTAAGAAAATGGGTCGAATCCGACTCGTTCAGAATAAACTAACGAGTTAAAAATTGTCAATGCAGCATGAAGCACAATCTTATATACGTCGCACTGTGCGTCAATGTAATGTAATTGTAATGCTGGATGAACTGCATCAATTTATCAAGCTTCGACGAGCTGCCGTCAATGCAGGACAAAAAAAAATCTTCAAAGTAGAAGAGCGCGGAATCAGGACAAATGTATCGAAATAAAATAACGAGGTAAGAAGTGTCGAAGACGCGAGAAAAAAAGTATTAAAAAAAAGCAACATTGTACGTTGATCCGACGAATGTCGCTGCCGGTCGATCGCCGAGCAAAAGACACCGTTTATCAAGCTCCGAGGCGCGCAATCATCTGCCGAGAGGCTGAAAGCCGTTTCGCCGGTTCAGCACGAGACCGGCATGTGCGATCGCCGGCTCGTATGTGCACGCGATGCGCCAGGACGCTTCGCGCAATCGCGCGCGCGCGGAGTGCGCAAGCGCGAAGTGCATAGTGCGCGCGCTCTTCGCGAACGCGAAACGAGTGTAGGTACGCGAAGCGCTGAATGGAGACACTGCAGCCTCTTTACCGCGACCGGTTTATTCGTACCCACTTCGGTCCCCGCATCAACGCAACTCGCGCGCGCGGTCGCCTTACTTGCCCGATCGGTCTTCCGGTTTCGCGCGCGTCTCGCCTTCTGCGAACGTGTCCAAACACCGACGTCAAATTACCGCGCGGCGTCGAGGCTAATGAAAATTGTTGCATGCGAGAAAAAAAAACAGACGCAAACAAAAGACGAAACAAAATGAACGATATAGCGGTAAAATGTAAAACCGCCACGAGTGTGCGACCCTCGTCGCACCTTCAGCCTGATTGTAATGTGATTGATGAAGCCTTCGAACGCGCGCGTCTCACCCGGTTTTCCTCGGGCCTGTCGGGTCAGCGAGAAACGTACGGATTCGCCGTGTTCGCGACTCATCAACGAGTCTCATTCCGGGACGCGGTAAGTAGCAACGCAAAACTATCAGGAATGATATGTATTTTTTCCCACGACGGTAAACGAGGCGTGAAATAATAGCCAGACGAAAGAGTCCGTTTGTCGCTACTTTTCCGTGCGTCTCCTTCGTTCTCCGCATTTCGCGTCGCCCAGCGAGCACCTCGCGCGAGTTATACGGAAATTAATTCACCGAGCACAGTTCCGACGATTTTTTTGTTTACTCTGTCCCACGCGGGAAGTGGCGCTTCGGCCCTCGACCGTGTTTGTCCGGTCGCACGGTGACAAACCGCAGAAGCTGATTTTATATTCGCGCAATTATACGACACGAGGGAAATTATACGGGACGAAAAAAAGATGAGCGGAGAGATAATGGAAAGACGGTAAAATCCTCTCGGCGGATGAAAAAAGGACGGCTGTCGAGTTGCGCGCGAGCGAGACAAGAATGAGTAAGCGCGAGCGGAGAGACAGCGTTATCCCGCGGATTCCCGGGTCGGAAAATCGCCGCAAGAAAAGGTCGACTCTCCGGACGCCCCGAGGTGGTTCAACAGATTCGCAGACGACATGCGATGCGACAAACGTCACATCGTCGCGCGTAACCCGTTGACGTGTTCGCCGTTTTTCCTTTTTTTTTTTCTTTTTTCACAATCGACCCACTTGGCGGAGGCTCGTCGCTGACACGGCCGATATTAGTAATCGATAATCCTATTACAACTGAGCCTAGCTGCTCCCGATCGGCCACGGTGTCTCATCCACAGCGCAGGTGCATAACCAGTAGTAGAAGTTGCAAGTTATTCAGGCCGTAGGTATTTAATTGTTTATTTTTATTCATGCGGTTTTCTATATAACACTCATCGTCCGCGGTGGTAATCACGGATGTGTGATACCGGCCGGTATATTGCGGGACTGTAATCCGAAAAAATAGACCACGTGTCTTCGCGGCAAGCAATATGGGGTGTGATTAGAGAAAATATATATGGAGCTATCGCGGAGTCGATTAATTATTGATATTCGGAGGAACGTGCTTTGCAACGTAGAGCAAAACATTGCGAACTGTAATTCAGGGTGCCTGCTGGGACGGAAAAAAGTCTCCTGTATTTTTGACATTTGGAGACTTGAATGTTACGTAGTTGGAACAGTGAAGACAACCATTAATTTAGAGTAACTAAACAAAAAGGATATGAATCCTGTAATTTCGTTGGAGTCATTGGAGTCAAAATTATTTTCCGCACATTGGAAAAAAAATTGGAAAACTACTGCCGGATCGAAATGGTGCCAATCGATAGGTGCGGTGGGTCAATGGAAGGAGCTCAAGGGTCCTGTGATGTATGTATGTTTCTTCCTCTCCGATGCCTCGCGTCAGGATCCATCACGTGTGTCGTCGAATCATTAATAATTCCGATATTATTTCACCCGGCTGGACGGCTATCGCGGGATGGTCAATGGGCTGCGATGGACGTGCGGTATCCAGGTTGGCAGGCGGCGCCAGCAAATCGTCGCGGAAATTGATCGACGTTGACTTTATTTACCTGCCGCGCGAGTTCCAGAACCCGCGAGCGTCGAAATGACGACGAAAAGTAATCGTGTCACGCGGGCGTGGCCGACATATTTATAGATCTATTATTAGCAGCGAGGAGATGCGCAAACACAAAAATTAATCGACACAAGCACAACAATTCCGAGTCGCGACACAGGGTCCGAGAGAAGTCGCGGAATAATTGTATAACTCCGCGACTGTGGGCAATAATAAATTATCGGAAATTGCTCTGAGCCGATTTATGAGATTCCGAGTGTGGTCAGTGCGGCTGTAAGCTCGATTGAATCGTGTGATTTTTTTTTCTTTTCTCGTAACTTTTCGCCCGGTCTACTGCTCAGGTCGTTAAACATAATCGCTGAGTGGATATCGATACGATACCCGCGTTAAACATAATCGCCGAGTGGATATCGATACGAATAATTAAGTAACATCACGAACGATATAAAGAACTCAGTACGTAATCGTAACACAAGCGATAGACGATCAATATATATATTTTTTATCGATTGAAGATAATGTGAATATCAAGCACGTCTATGACGTTGACGTATATACGTGAAGGATCTTTTTCGTTGCGCCTTTCGTTTTCGGTCCCATTAATATATTATCGGCAACCAGCTCGATGCTGTCGAGAGCCACGTAAGTGGGCCGCGCATACGTATGCCTGATTATCCGTTGCGTTCAACGAAGATCGTCTTGAACGCGGCATTCGTTTAAATAGTCGTCATTTTTTGCACACATCAGGGCGTCTGATTTACCGACCCTCGAGATGGTTTTTCGCCGGATGCTGGGAATATTTAACGAGGCCTCATTACCTAAAACTGTTATCGCAGATGGAGACAGCGAACCGCAGAGCGAAATATGAAAGTGTCAAACGGGGCCTGAACGCGTAAATTGTGCGCGTGACAACTGCAATGTGGGAATGAAGAGGCGACGAATTGAATGACCATGCGGAAGTGAATGTACTATAGCGAACAGGTTCGAGGATTGTTTGTGTTATCATTTTTTAAATCTCCGTGTAGAAACTTATGTTATGCGTGTGTATCTGAATATGAGACAGAGGGTCAGTTCACTTAGCTGACCGAGCAACTACAACAAACCGTGTTTAACCCGCTTATTCTTGTTTCGTCGAGAAAGCCTAGTGGAAACGCTATAGTCGATCCATCGAAAAAATGTTCGGGATATCTTTTAGTTCGATAAACTGTAAATAATTAATTTGTGAAACAGAACCTAATTGTTTTCAATTGCACAAGTGACATACGAATATGTTTATTATTACCCATTCTCAAGGATCGCGGTGCACGTATTTGATATTTAAAAATGATTTGATTGCTTGTGAAATAGCATCAAGTTACACGAGACGTTCGATTCCTTATCAAGAAACACGGATTCATTCCGCCGCCGAGAACAAAAAGTAAGTAGAAATTATCTTTTCAACGCGTGTCTCGACCGCTACTTCTCCACTTCCGTGTCGCAGCTACTTTCAAATCGCCGCTTGGATTTTCAAATAAAAATACAATTTATCTGTACTAATTTAATTTTTATTCGTAGACACATTATTTTTTTCTTCGCTAACGCTGAACTTTGTAAGATACCAATGGGTGACGTTACACATTGCGAGACGGGAAATTATAAATGATAATTATATAGTCGACACGTTAAGCACAATGTAAGATGCGGCAGAACGTAATAGAAGTTTATTGAAACCGCGCGGAGATCGAACGCGGCAGACGCGTCGGATTTATGGGAGCTTATACGATATTACGGTCATAATTACACGTCGCATTAACCTCGTTGCGTGCGGAATGTTTGTTTTCTGGTTAGCCCGAGTGGCGCCTGCGTCGCTGAACTGCTGGGCAAGTTCCATTTTACGCAACACAATTTGTATACTCTCCCATTATTTCTCTCATTCGCGAGCCGACGATTCCCAAGTGTAGAAAACAAAGGTGTCGACCCCGATGACATCGCACTACAACTTGAAGTGGAATTTTAGTGAAAAATAATAATAAGAAGACAAGTCATAAATATCGCAAAATGTGCTGCAGAGAGACGTGAATCAATGTAACAGGACGGACTGACGGACAGAAATATGCGTCAGTGCAAATGTCAACGGCACACTTAATGAACCCATATAGAAAGCGTTACAAAGTATCGCCTTATCTACAGGACTACGTGTAACACACATTTTATCTTTATTTGCCCAGCTGTGGTCACCAATTACACCAATTCCGTGTCTTCTTTCGCGACGCCGAACCAGGTCGGCGCATCGACGAGAACGAGGAATAAAAAAAATACCCGATAGTCGCTAGATTGATAATTACAGTCTTCGATAAGCGATAACTGCACTGCGACGACGCATCTCCGTCGTCGATCCAAAGTTCCCGGGCGATCGACGCGCGCGTTCATTATCGGAGAATGCAACATCATGACACGTAAATGTAGTTTCATATTGTTTTTATAATTTTTTTTTATTCTTGACTTGCGCATTTACGAAAAACATTTTTTTCGATTTTGTAAAGTCTGAAAGCCCTATCCGATGGCAAATTTTCCGCTGCTTCTGAAAAGCGGCGTTGTTTGCCCGAAAGATAGGAAATTCGATTATCGATTTTTTTCTGCCAAATTGCCAAATTTCGCGATATTAAACAACGAACTGCCGATTTCCCAACGACCAATCAGAGGCCGAATAAATCGACAATGGTTGCTCACGAACTTTTTAACCCTAGACTAGAACTCATAACTGGGGTCCGGAGGGACCCCACGCGACCCGTAAAGTATAGTTTGGCCCGCGAATAGTTTGGCAACAATAGAAATCTCGAACTTTTCGAACTTATCGAAGAAAATCTCGACGGATAGCAAAACTCGGACATCGATAAATCTCGCCACCAAATTTTAACTAGTTGATTATTTATTCATTTCTCTCTAAGAGAACCGCGCGGTACACAAGGAGGACGCTCGGTCTGCGCACTGAAACGCCACATTCGTTTCCTCCTCTTTTTCCTCGATGTAAGCAACAACCACGTCGCGAGTGTAGCTTCAATTTGTGTTCGAAGAGCCCGCGGCGGATCCTGTTTATCGACCCTGCGCGCGCGTTTCCGCGCGTCGAGAAAACGTGGGACACGTTTTATACGCGTTTAATCGTCGCGCACCTCTGCCGCCGATTCGCGCGCTGCTCTGCCTCTTATTCAAGGTGCTACACCATCTCGTGGTATATCTGGAAAGCGCCTGTTTCGCCCGTGGGCGTCTGTTGCGCGCGCACCCGAGTTATCGATGCGGCCAGAAGTTTGTGGTAGTCGTGAACGTGTACGCGCCGCGCGAGACGGGCAGACCGATGGTGGGGAGAGAGACGACTAGCGAGAGAGAGAGAGAGAGAGACGAATAACTGGTTCGCTTCGTGGGGACTGAGAGCGACAGAGAGAGGGGGATACGCGGAAGAAACGCGGCGTTCAGTGTGTAGAGCCGCGAAGGCTTCCACGATTTGAGAGATGACTGGTGGGGGAGGGAAGGGCGCGGTGTTTTGCTGGCGCGCGCAACACGCATGCACCGCGAGCCAGGGGCAAAACGCGAATGAGCGAAAGAGCACTGGACTCTGGAGACTGGTCGGCTGCTGCGTCGCTGCTGTTACTACTGCTGCTGCTGGTCGGCGGTCAGTGTGGTGTGTGTTGTGAGTGAGTGAGTGTTGAATCTCTCTCGCCGAGCGGGTAAGTGGCTCTCCGTATGCCGTATACATTGTAGTATTTTAAGTATTCGAAGCACTTGATGCTTTGGCCTTTCGCTTGACTTGGCTCGCGACCCGCGAATGACTGCCTCACCACGAATACTCGGGTTTGCAGGTAAACGCGGAAGAGACAGTGTTGCGGGTCGCGACGTTCTGGTGGGGCAGACGACGAGCAGACGACGTGGACGAGGACGACTAAGTGGGGTAAGGAATTCCGCGCGAAAGACGCGAATCGAGGGGAACGACGGACGGCGAAACGGTGGAACGAGGCAAAGACGAGTAGCGAAGTGAAAGGTGCGGCGTTGGTAATAACAGGTGGAACGTGGCGTTTATTTCTAGTTAACCGGGAAATTCGAAAAGCAGACACGGCCATGTCGAAATCCGTCGGCGTCAAGGACGGCGGAGCCACGAGAATAGACATTGACAAGCCCAGATGGGACCAGAGCACGTACGTCGGGAGAGCCCGGCATTTCCTTTATCTCACGAATCCTCTCAACGTCTTCGCGTCCGAGGCGCAACTCGAGCGGGCTCGGGATGTCGTCTCGAAATACAGGTGAGTCGGGCTTTGTCTCGGATTGTGACGAAATCAACAGGCGCGTTTTAATCGAGTTGCGTCAGATATTTGAATTCCTTTTTTTTTGCGGGTGTCATTACGACGGAATTGTTTGAAGATGCATTTTGACCTTCGCTGAATTTTTGTTTTAATACATATTAGGCATTGGGCTTTTATTGCCTCGTAAATAATTCAGCGGTTCATTATCGAGTTCAAGCGGGTTATTCGAATTCGGGTCAAATGTGTCGGAGACGGCACAATTCGACGCGTTTGAAATACGATTGGAAAGTCCCGCGTGTTTGTTTCACATGCTATAAAGTAGAAGACTCGTACGGATTCACGGAGAGGTCAACGCACGTTACTATGTATAACAACTGGCGGGTTGACACTGAAACTCGTGTCGCCGGAGTCGGAGTCGTCGAGCGGCGAATTTCCAATGCGTAAAGGTCGCGGACCTTTTGGGTTCAACGGACAAGGAGCGACCGGAGATTTGCTTCGCGCTCTGTCCTACGATGCGTGCGTAAGCGGATCGATCGCTCGCGTCTCGATGTATATGTATATACATATCACGTATTCCATCAGGATTACGAAATGTATAATGTACCATGTTCAAGATCGCGTGTCGTTGCACGTGATTGCCGACTGCGTCGAGAATTACTTTTTGTTTATCACTATATGTCATAATCGTTATCGCTTATCAGCCGTGTTGTAACATCTTGTTTTTCTTCATTCGCAGGAAAGGAGAAACCCTGGAGAGGCTTAAAATATCCGAGGACGAATTGTGGTCTAGCAAGTATCTGTATGACAGCGCCTATCATCCGGACACGGGCGAAAAAATGGTGCGCGTCGGACGGATGAGCGCCCAGGTCCCGATGAACATGATCATCACTGGATGCATGATGACCTTTTATAAGTACGAAGAACGATGTCTCTCACTCTTTCTCTCTATAGCTTGGCTTCATTTTTCGTTTTGCTCACTGTATCCCTGCTTAGAAATTCCGATTAAAACATATAGAAACCGATGAAATGGACAAAATTCGGATTGAAAAATAATCGGTTCTAAAGGGATGCAATTGGATTTTTGTCCGTTTTATTGGTTCTAATCGGATCGTTTAACCAGGGTAACGTGAGACCACCAGCGAATTTATTTATAGAGTCATTATGTTTTTTTTATTCCGTGCGCGTACAGTGCGCTCCGTTTATTCATATTCCAAAGGCGCTCGCGTTTATGAGGCGGCCAAATAAGCGTTGTGAAAATTGAATGCACGTCAGAAGATAAGAAGCGCTCGGCCGTGATCCGTAACCCCGCGAGCCTCCTAAGTTCGGTTTTATGTTGCTCCGCTACTCCGCTTTCAAACTTATGATATTACAGCTCAGCGCGTCGTGGCCCAACAGAAGCTACGCGCGTGTAAACGACACTCCACGCTTTAAAGAGCAACACAATCTCACTCTCTATCTGTCTCTTTGCCTCGCTCGGCGTGTATACCCGGGCTGACGCGCTCCCACGCATGACGCATGAAACCCACGTACACAGAGTCGTATTTCGCGTGCACGCCTTTCGGGTTTTCTATATATACATGGAGAATCAAAAAGCGGAAAAAACAAAGAGCAACTGATCTCGTTGAACTGGCCTTTGGCAGTGGGAAGAATTTACACACGAATTAAAAGTTTAAATAATGAATTAAATTTGGATAATTTAATTATCCAATTGTTAAATTAGCAGACAACTGTCGTTGTTTTTATCGAATATTTTTTGCATATTGAAACAATGAATTTGAACATTGCATATTATATTTTTCATTTGACGTCGTTATTTTAATGTTCGCTGTGTGATCGTTTGCAGGTCGACGCCAGCTGTTATATTCTGGCAGTGGTGTAACCAGTCGTTCAACGCGGTCGTGAATTACACGAATCGCAGCGGCGCCAGTCCGATCCCGGTGGAGACCCTGGTGCAGAGTTACGTCGGCGCTGTGGGCGGCGCGGTGGCCACTGCGCTGACCTTGAATCGGCTAGCGGCGCGCGGACCACCTCTCGCCGGTCGTCTTGTTCCACTGGCCGCGGTGGCAGCTGCCAATTGCGTCAATATTCCTCTCATGAGGATCACGGAGCTCCGCGACGGCATCGATCTGCACGACGAGGAGGGCAAGAAGCTCGGGAACAGCAGAAAGGCCGCACGCGAAGCGATATCCTCGGTCACCCTCTCACGGGTCCTCATGTCTTCGCCCAGCATGGGTCAGTCGTGGCGAGAACTACGCCTTTTAACACTGGTTAACAGTTTAAAGCGAGAAACGCTCGTCGGCGCTTTCGCGCCGCATTTTCCCTTGACCGCGAATTAAAGTATACAGCCAGATGCTAATCATTTGTAATTAGCGCGGATGAAGCCGCAACATCATTTTCGCGTGAGAAGAAAATATTCTGACGAATTCTCATCCTCGTGTTGATCCTTAACAGACGAGCTAGACCTATATGTTGTTATTATTATAATTACCATTTTTATTGTAATAGTTATTACCCTACAAACATATTTACAGTTGGGGAAAGTATGATAACTCGATTTTTTTAGACGGCTAATTTTTTCTCGCAGCCATTTCGAAAAGTAGGGGTCTGTCTAAACGTCGTGATCTTTTTTATTTTTCAGTTCTCGCTCCGGTGTTGATGAACATCCTGGAAAAACGCAACACGCTAGCCCGTGCGAAATGGGCTGCAATGCCGATTCAATTGGGCGTCTGCGGTATCTGTCTGACCTTCGCCACGCCACTGTGCTGCGCGCTGTTCGCGCAGCGAGTGCCGATATCGGTGGATCGTCTCGAGCCCGAGGTGCGCGAACAGATACTCGCGCAAAATCCCAACATCAAGACGGTTATCTACAACAAAGGTCTCTGAACAAACAGCCCTATCTCTCGAGCGTGCGTCAGGCGCTTCGGTAATTCAAAGGGCATTGATTACCGATGCATCACGCCGGCCGCGCAATGAGAAGAACGACGCAGACGTTCCCTGTAAGAGGGAGAAGCACATTATCGGTGACTCCGTCGACTTCGCAAAGTCGAAAGAGCCTCGTCGCCGAATGACTTAGACGTCCAACGATAAAGAGTATGAATACGTATTTCCGAGTCCGACCGACGTTTCAAAGCATAATTATGTTACTGCGTTATTGGAGAACAGACTCGCGGGAGAGTCGATGTAACTATACGCAAAAGCAGTCGACGAGTGCGGTTGATCCGGACTAGCGCGAGCCTGAGTAAAACGTGCTTAAATACGAAATGACAATGACAATAATAAATACTCCATCGAACGAAGGAAAGAAAAAAGACATTTTCCGTAACGTTAATTTTATTGTAACATTGTTTCGATGTTTTCACATTAAAACACTAGGGTCATGCGCAACACATCGGGATTCGTTGATTCGTAAGGGTCGTATTTTTGGATTTTTGGAGGTGGTTTGATCTTTCGCCCGTGACGTCCGGTCTTGCGTTGCCACAGACCGCTCCGCGGACGATTTCCGAGCAAGCGGTTGGCTTGAGCGCTGCCGATCGGCGTGGTGCCGTGAGCAACGTTCGAGAGACGTCCGACTGTCGCCATGCAGCGTTGATCCAGGCTGAAGGGCTTCTTGCTCGGCATCTGGACAATCACGCGATCCGGCTCTTGTTTTCTTAGTATCGTACCTACTGTTCCGGCGCCGTGAATAAGAAATCCACCGAGACCAGGAAACTTCTCGACACAATTGACCTTCGTGCCAATCGGAAGTGCTCCCAGCGGGTAAGCGTCGCCCTCCTTAGGTCGCACTGGATTTCTTGGTATCGCCCTGGAAGTTCTGATTATCTGGCCGGGTTTCATGTTCTCCGTGGCCAGAATATATTTCAGCTCATCCTTGTAGCCAACGAGAGCGACCCACGCAGTTCTGCAACCATCCTCGAAGATTTCGAGCACCTTCTCCTCCCTAGGGGGCTCATCGACGCTCTCCGGTCCATCCCTTATCCAATTGATCCAGTGGTATTTGTGCTTTATGCCTCCGCCGATTCCCTTGGCTACTACGCGACCTGTGCATTGAAAAAATATATACTACCTACGAGCCTTGTTAGTAGTCATTTAAATTTACTTGCAAATGTTTACAAATGCACGAGATACGATAATGTTACATTCAAAGGTTATTCAATGTATTTGAAACGCATTTGTTTGAATGAGAAATTAGAATGCGGCATGCTAATTACATGGCTGACAACCTGGTGATACGAGAGGTTGCTGTAATGTTAATTTGTGATACTTTGGTTGTGGATATCATAGCACAAACAAATGCGGAGGTTCCAGCAAAAAAGTTCTTTCGACATATAACTCGAGTGAACATAAATGAGATTGATTTAAAATTTTTTTTACGAATACAAACTCACAATTTGTTATTATTTTTTAATTATAAAAATCCAGGGTTGCACACTGTTGTTCCCGTGCTCACTGTTTATATTACTGTATTGTCAGAATTCGTAGGACGATAGTGGCGCACGTGGCCAAAATTAGAACTATTATATCTCGGTGTATCACAAGCATTTTTCCGCTAGTCTCAGCATGAATAGAGATCTGGTTTTAGCAAAACGTGGAAAATGACATGATCGTATTATTCACCCCGACACATTTTCAAAAGATCAAAAATTTGTGAAAGTGAAAATTTGATGCCATATTCGAGTGTGTTGTTTAAAATCTACTTACCATGTACCGGATCGCGGCCGGCAAGATTCGTAACTTCGAGAGGTTCGACCGTGTACTTGTCCTTAAAGTGGACGATGCGACGATAAGATTTGCCCTTGACACCGGGTCGGATTTCCGGTTGGGGCTTCCACATGGCCGCATTGCGAATCTGTTGAATCTGACACGATGCCGGCGCGTTGAAAGCGATTAATTCACAGAGTTGTTTCCCGAGCACGGAGCGAAACATCGCGACGGCCGACATTTTTGTTTCCCTCTCTAGGCCCGAGACGTTACTGCCATCTAGCGCAAAAACCTTCGGCATATCTTTTCGTTTGTCTTACCCGCGGAAGGCAGGTCGATAAGTTATCCTCTGAAATCTTCTTGACCGACAACCGACAAATAGAAGAAATCTTCGTTATCTGACTGTGAACTGGACTGCACATTTCGCTACGGCTCATTGTCAGTCGATTTATATCGCGATTCCTCATCAGAATTACTAAATAACGTCTTTATTGATTAGCGAGTGACGTTATCATCAATTCTAATAGTCCGAAATAACTTCATTTAGTTACGATTCAAAAACGAAAGAAATGAGTATATTCGCAACGATTACAAATACTGAATAACAAATTCAGTCGCTGCAACTAACAATGCTCTACAAACGTGTTACTTCCACAATCATCTCGGAACTATTTCAAACACCTTTTTTTTTACAAATTCCTCCTCACAAGTAGTACATATTTGTATTTACTTTTTTAACCCGCATTATATCAACGACGAACAAAAGTCACATTTGGCCACGGAATACGCGATAATGAATGACTGATAAGCCTCTCCAAAATCGATTCAACGCGCGACCAACTGACGCGCCGCTCGCAAAGTGTTGCAGTAATTTCGAGTCCCATTGAAAAACACGAGGCCGGCCTATGCTGAACAGAATCGTTAGGTGTATGCGTGCTGTGCAAACCTGATAAAAGCCGAAATTACCGATGAACGCTGAGAGCCATTACCGTCCTCCAAATCTCCGACCCACGGGCAATCAGTTCTCGCGTTCAAAGCTGGCAGCCAGTGTGAGAGAGAAAACGCGATAGCTAGTGTGCGAGACAGAGAGAAAGTCGCGTTATGTCCGATCTTATACACAGTGTATATAGTGCTGCCATTCGCGACGGCGCGTACATCCAGCGTGGCCGCAAACTACCGCGCCACCCGGCGCGTGGGGGAAGCGGCGAGGAGGATGAGGAGGGGGGAGATTCGCGAAGCCAAGGGGGTTGGCCCAGGCTTAATTGACTCGGGGTAATTATTTTATTAAGTGAGAAGATGGCGGACGGAATGCCAAGAGAGAAAGCCGAGGCAGAGCGAGAGGCAGCGCGCCCGCGGAGCTTCAACAATGCGATTCCAACCTACCTCAGAGCCGTGTCTGGCGCGTTCGTTAAGCGGCAAGGGAGTGGAGTGAGCGCGCGAATCGCGCAGGAGTCGAAGACGTTTGCGGTGGAGGGCGCAAGGCGCGCCGGTAGCTCTCGGAGTGTTGGTCGGCCCGACGCTTAAATACCTGGAGAGTTCGAGGGGCTGAGAGCACCGAGTCGAGTTCGATTTGCGGGGTAGCTCAACACGTTCAAGTGAAATACGTAAAACACAGTCAAACAGTCATATTAGATACGAATGCGCGAAGCCGAAAGATACGACCTTTCGACAGGAAAAAATGGTGACTGCGATAACGCGAGTCAAAACATTGGGAAGTGCATTTTTTAATAATACAATAATTGTTGAAGCCTGAGCTTCCATCTAATGTCAAATGATACTCAGTTCGTGCGTCAATAGACTATTGTAGTCACTTAATTGTTCCGTTCCACCGCTAACTCAAATTAATAGGGTAGGCGTACCGTTTTTGGCCACCTTAGGGCCGATTGTGGCCATCACATTCAAAGGAATAAATCAACACATCTAATAGCATTAAAAAAGCATCCAGTAGAGCAATCGGTGAATTTATATGAGTTTGTTCGAAAAGTCAACAAGCAGTTATGGGGAAAAAATAATTTAATGAATAAAATAATAATAATGGACACAATAGGTACAGTGGCTACTAACGGTACATTTACCCTACCTATACGAATCACCCTGTTAACACCGGATGGAAGGTCATACGTTGTTACCATATAGGACTCTAAAAGTACCCTTTTCAATGATCAGTCTAACTTTAACAGGCGTAATGCTAAGATTAGCATTCAACAACGATTGCTTTTTTGGACATCATAAGCGTGAAAATAGAAACGCCCTGTAGGGGACCTTAGTGCACTAAATGGTAAAAAATTGACCCTTTGGTGTTGTCAGGGTCACCCGACGCAAAGAATCAGCGCCTTGAACTGATTAAAAATTACCAAACGTCGACAAACCTATCCAAAACTTTTCCTCCCACGGCATCGTTATTTTTACTCGCAGTCTACGGTTAATACGCCACTAAATTAGCAGCCCCGCGCGCGATCGCGCGTTATACCTAAATTTACGTTGAGATCGCGCGCGCGCGCGCACCTCGAGAGCTGAGATAACGAGTCGGTGTGAGTTTACATCCTACCTGTAATCCTATATGCGCGCCGTGCGCCGTGCGGTCTTATTAGGGAGCGGCGCTTCGCTCTCCGGCTCTCGCACGCTGTGTGAGAATGTGAACGTGCATGGAAACACGCTGTCGCACATTGACGCGACGTGTCTAGATACATACGACACGCGGAAACCCGCAAGTGTTGGTGAAACGCTCCGAGTCGAGCACCGACTTCGCTGCTCCGTATTAATGCACATACAATACGGAGCTGTTTGAGCTGGCGAGAGAGAGAGAGGGATAGGATAGGTATAAACGGAGAGAGAAGAGACGACGCGCTCTCGCTTCTCGCCCAACCGAAGATCGTAATGGCGAGGACGCGCGTGTGGCGTGTGCGCTGCTCGCAGCGAGCGTCACATGGACTACTCGACGCGCGACGCGCTCTGGTGGTGTTGGTGGGAAACGCGAGAGCACGCGCGCGCGCGAACCGCGCTCCTCTCTGTTGCGAAGGAGGAACATCTATTACCCGGTACATAGGCCAGCGGTGGAGGAATCGTCGAGGGTGGGTGCGGGCAAGAGTAGTCGAGCGGCAAATTGTCCGCCATCTTACCCACCTTATACCTTACCTCACACCCTCGTCGTAACTACCTCCCTCTATCGCCCGCCCGGCCGCCCGCCCGGCAGCTCGCTCTACCCCCCTCCCTCAGCCGTTCTCTCCGCATGCCACCGCTTGAGCGCTCGCTTTCCCGGCGCTACTTCTCGCTTCGTCTTGCGACGAAGCTGCGCGACGTTGTTCCCTCTCTTTCGCGCGCTTTTCTACGACTACGGCACGGGTTTCTGTCCTCTTCCTTCCAATCTCCTTCTCTCTCTGTGTGTCTCTCTGTCGCTCGCTCCATCTCTCTCACAATTGCGCTCTTCCCTCTTCCTCTCCCCCCCCCCATCCTTCTCCACAGTGCTCTACCTTGCACCGCTTACTTCCTCTTTCACGAGCCACCCCCCACCCGCTGCGAAGCTTCACCCGCACGACGCAGCCGCCGCTGTTGCCGTTGCCGCCACCGCCACCAACGCCGCCGCCAACGCCGTCGCCGCCGCCGACGCCGCCGCCTCGAAAGCTTTAGATTACCTACCCCTTATAAGCGCTCGTGTTGCCCATTTATTACCGCGACTGCGACAACCACGCGCGAGACCACCTTTACTGCCGGGAGAGCCAGAGCGAGAGAGAGAGGTTGGATCGCCTGGTGAAGGTGCGGGGGGAGTCGGTTGACTCGCTCCACTCTCGAATTCCGAACGAGCCGAGCGAGCTCCCGGCGCGCCCCGTGGATACAGCTAAATACATGTATACATATGTGGCAGACACTCGCGCGGGAAAACGAACCTCCGAGATTAGCTTGTCGGTGTACGGATTAGAGAAACATGATGAGGGGAATTGGCGAAATCTCCGACGATTTATATTACTCACTCCTTCGGGGTCCTCGCGGTTTTGTTTCTCGGGTCTCGCGCGTATCACGATGATATTCGCAACTTCGTCGCTGGCTGGCAATGAGTGCAAGATTTTTACTTATCATGTTTCTCATTTTGATGGATGTTGGTCGCATTAGTGGCAAGCATTTATATTTTTTCACAAGGTTCAGTCGTACTCCAGCTGCGAGGCCAAAGCAGTGCGAGGCCAAATTACTTATTGCACAAGGATAACAATCGCCACTTTTAATGCGCTTTCGTCGAATAAGCAGAGGTGATAGGTGCGCCCGGGATCTAATAATGGTCACCACACTCTGTACATTGTTGAGAATTTCGGCGAATTTACATTTCCGGAAATTGTATTCATCAGGATAATGCATGGAATTTAACAAACAAGTGTAGTAAAATTACAAATTCTGATTTTATACTTTATCATTTTCCCAGAATTTTGTAGAAATCATATTAACGGTAGAGCTCGCTTGTATGTTAAATAAAACGCACCAATTTGTGTTAAAAAGCTTCCATTGCCAGCATTGGAAGCTAGTAACGAACATTTCCAATACCGTATACAGTAAACTTGGTTTGATCTTCCATTCTCGGGATTTTCATAATATTTCTACGTCATTACTCATTAGTCTACACTGAGAAAAATCCGTGGGACAACAATGCTGAACATAGCGAATTTTACTATACTAGGCTAATCACACTCGCTGACCCGAGGTACCTTTCAGCTGCTGCGCTATTATAAAGCTTTAAAAGGGTAAATCGCGACTATAAAACCCTTTTTTAGTTGATTTTGAAAAAAAATATTTTAGTCGAACAGCTTGTCAGAAATCATAGATCTGGCCGCCGGGCTGAAAACCGCCTAAATCGGGGTCACGAAATTTATTTTTTCAAAATATCGACTTCTAACCTATACCATCGTTCTCAAGTCGCATATTCTACCCCTAAAAACACTGGTTACAACCCTTTTTTAGTTGATTTTGAAAAAAAATATTTTAGTCGAACATTCTGTCAGAAATCGTAGATCTGGCCGCCGGCCCGAAAACCGCCTAAATCGGGGTCACGAAATTTATTTTTTCAAAATATCGACTTCTAACCTAAACCATCGTTCTCAAGTCGCATATTCTACCCCTGAAAACACTGGTTACAACCCTTTTTTAGTTGATTTTGAAAAAAAGTATTTTGGTCGAACAGTCTGTCAGAAATCGTAGATCTGGCCGCCGGGCCGAAAACAGCCTAAATCGGGGTCACGAAATTTATTTTTTCAAAATATCGACTTCTAACCTATACCATCGTTCTCAAGTCGCATATTCTACCCCTGAAAACACTGGTTACAACCCTTTTTTAGTTGATTTTGAAAAAAAATATTTTAGTCGAACTGTTTGTCAGAAATCATAGATCTGGCCGCCGGGCTGAAAACCGCCTAAATCGGGGTCACGAAATTTATTTTTTCAAAATATCGACTTCTAACCTATACCATCGTTCTTAAGTCGCATATTCTACTCCTGAAAACACTGGTTACAACCCTTTTTTAGTTGATTTTGAAAAAAAATATTTTAGTCGAACAGTCTGTCAGAAATCATAGATCTGGCCGCCGGGCTGAAAACCGCCTAAATCGGGGTCACGAAATTTATTTTTTCAAAATATCGACTTCTAACCTATACCATCGTTCTCAAGTCACATATTCTACCCCTGAAAACACTGGTTACAACCCTTTTTTAGTTGATTTTGAAAAAAAATATTTTGGTCGAACAGTCTGTCAGAAATCGTAGATCTGGCCGCCGGGCCGAAAACCGCCTAAATCGGGGTCACGAAATTTATTTTTTCGAAATATCGACTTCTAACCTATACCATCGTTCTCAAGTCACATATTCTACCCCTGAAAACACTGGTTACAACCCTTTTTTAGTTGATTTTGAAAAAAAATATTTTGGTCGAACAGTCTGTCAGAAATCGTAGATCTGGCCGCCGGGCCGAAAACCGCCTAAATCGGGGTCACGAAATTTATTTTTTCAAAATATCGACTTCTAACCTATACCATCGTTCTCAAGTCGCATATTCTACCCCTGAAAACACTGGTTACAATCCTTTTTTAGTTGATTTTGAAAAAAAGTATTTTGGTCGAACAGTCTGTCAGAAATCGTAGATCTGGCCGCCGGGCCGAAAACAGCCTAAATCGGGGTCACGAAATTTATTTTTTCAAAATATCGACTTCTAACCTATACCATCGTTCTCAAGTCGCATATTCTACCCCTGAAAACACTGGTTACAACCCTTTTTTAGTTGATTTTGAAAAAAAATATTTTAGTCGAACTGTTTGTCAGAAATCATAGATCTGGCCGCCGGGCTGAAAACCGCCTAAATCGGGGTCACGAAATTTATTTTTTCAAAATATCGACTTCTAACCTATACCATCGTTCTTAAGTCGCATATTCTACTCCTGAAAACACTGGTTACAACCCTTTTTTAGTTGATTTTGAAAAAAAATATTTTAGTCGAACAGTCTGTCAGAAATCATAGATCTGGCCGCCGGGCTGAAAACCGCCTAAATCGGGGTCACGAAATTTATTTTTTCAAAATATCGACTTCTAACCTATACCATCGTTCTCAAGTCACATATTCTACCCCTGAAAACACTGGTTACAACCCTTTTTCAGTTGATTTTGAAAAAAAATATTTTGGTCGAACAGTCTGTCAGAAATCGTAGATCTGGCCGCCGGGCCGAAAACCGCCTAAATCGGGGTCACGAAATTTATTTTTTCGAAATATCGACTTCTAACCTATACCATCGTTCTCAAGTCACATATTCTACCCCTGAAAACACTGGTTACAACCCTTTTTTAGTTGATTTTGAAAAAAAATATTTTGGTCGAACAGTCTGTCAGAAATCGTAGATCTGGCCGCCGGGCCGAAAACCGCCTAAATCGGGGTCACGAAATTTATTTTTTCAAAATATCGACTTCTAACCTATACCATCGTTCTCAAGTCGCATATTCTACCCCTGAAAACACTGGTTACAACCCTTTTTTAGTTGATTTTGAAAAAAAATATTTTAGTCGAACAGCTTGTCAGAAATCATAGATCTGGCCGCCGGGCTGAAAACCGCCTAAATCGGGGTCACGAAATTTATTTTTTCAAAATATCGACTTCTAACCTATACCATCATTCTTAAGTCGCATATTCTACCCCTGAAAACACTGGTTACAACCCTTTTTTAGTTGATTTTGAAAAAAAATATTTTAGTCGAACATTCTGTCAGAAATCATAGATCTGGCCGCCGGGCTGAAAACCGCCTAAATCGGGGTCACGAAATTTATTTTTTCAAAATATCGACTTCTAACCTATACCACCGTTCTTAAGTCGCATATTCTACCCCTGAAAACACTGGTTACAACCCTTTTTTAGTTGACTTTGAAAAAAAATATTTTAGTCGAACAGTTTGTCAGAAATCATAGATCTGGCCGCCGGGCTGAAAACCGCCTAAATCGGGGTCACGAAATTTATTTTTTCAAAATATCGACTTCTAACCTATACCATCGTTCTTAAGTCGCATATTCTACCCCTGAAAACACTGGTTACAACCCTTTTTTAGTTGATTTTGAAAAAAAATATTTTAGTCGAACAGTCTGTCAGAAATCGTAGATCTGGCCGCCGGGCCGAAAACCGCCTAAATCGGGGTCACGAAATTTATTTTTTCAAAATATCGACTTCTAACCTATACCATCGTTCTCAAGTCGCATATTCTACCCCTGAAAACACTGGTTACAACCCTTTTTTAGTTGATTTTGAAAAAAAAAAAATGTTGGTCGAACAGTTTTTAATAGAGGACAAATAGGTGACAGTTACTATAAAATATGTTGCCGGTGACATTAATTATGGTCGCGAGAACCATAAAAAGCATTGTTACAGAAGCCAAAGTAGTTTAGAAATAGTTAAGAAATCGCCCGAAAGCTCATCGCTATCTCCTTCTCTTCACGTACTAGTTGATCGTACAACAATTTCTACAAAATCCCTTTATCCACGAAGCCCTCGACCCACAAACTTGACTCTCGCTCCGAACAAGCCGTCTATCTCATTCGCCCTGGTAACGCGTGTAAAAAAAGCGAAGCCTCGTGTCCCGAGATGATGAAGCGTAAAACACGAAACTTTGTATATTGCGCGGCCGCGTTATACGCGAGAAGAGCTTGAACCACTTTGGGTAAAACCTCTCTATACCCTGGTATACCACTCGGGAACGATCCCGAAAAATAAAACTCCGCCGCTCGCTCGCCCTTCTAGCCTAGGGTGACGCTCCGAGATGTTCTTCATCCGCGCCGACGTCGTCGTAGCGCGTGACGATAAAGCGCGAGACACGTGGGGTGGGGGGAGGAAAAGATCTCGGATCTCGCATCTCGCGTCTTTCGCGGAGCGAAAGCGAGATGGAAAACGAAGCTCAGGGAGAAAAAGTATGCGGCGCACGGTCGATGAAACGTTTCCTCGGGGACCGTTGGTCGGTTGGTGCGACTCGAGCGGGCGGCGCGGATGATCCTTCGGCGTCCGGAGAAGAAAAGTCCGCGAAGATGGCATTCGGCGTTGTAAAGTTTTTCGTATGGACGAGTGGTCGGATCGAAGGGTGGGTCGCGGGGAGGAGGAAAAAGGAGACTCGGGGTGGAGGGGGTGGAAGGAGGAGGATGGTCGGAGGGGTAAAGAGAGATCACGAGCCGGAAAGAAGACACAAAAAAAACCTCTGGGGCTGCTCGCATACCTCAAACCCTCGCTGCTCCGCTGCTCATCGCGGCGCGAGGTTATCCTCGCCATCGGCGTGGCAAGGGACTCGGAGCGAACGGGGAGACCAAGAAAGGTTGCGCTTCGTAAGGCGGCCAAGGAGAGACTGAGATAGAGGTAGAAAGAGAGCGCGTAGTACGTAGACTGAGATAGAAGTAGAAAGAGAGCGCGTAGTACGAGACGCGAGTAGTACGTAGAGGCAGAAGTCGACGATGTGACGGAGATCTTGGAAACAGAGACAGAGGGGGAGAGAGAGAGAGAAAGATAAAAAGAAAGAGAGAGAGGAAAATACAGGAGACTCCGCTGGTTGACGGGTGGTTGCTTCATCCCTGTTCTCGGTCGTTTCCTCCCAATTCGTCGACGCGCCCGGTGGGTTGCAGTGGGAGAAACGAGCGAAAAAAAAGAGGGAGCAGAAAGGAGGAGGAGGAGGAGGAGGAGGAGGTGGCAAGACGAGGGGGGAGGGGTGAGGAGTACAACTGCGAGGAGTTGAGTTCGACGAACAGGGGTTTGGAGGGTGGGGGAGGGAGGAGATGAGAACGAGAGCGAAACAACAGCGAGCGAGAATCGCGCGAGACCACCATCGCCACACAGGAGATCGAGCGAGGCGCGCGGGGTGGAGAACGAGGAGGGGTTGTGGGGCATGGGGAGTCGGGGGTTGGGTAGGTGAAGAGTCAGGAGGATACAGCGCGAAGGAGGGTGCAAATAATAACAATAATCATATTTCCCGGCAACATGGCCGCTGTAAAAGGGTGGTTGGGTTGGTTGAGCAGCAGAGAGTTGATCGTGGTGGTGGTGGTGGTGATGCTGGTACTGGTGGTAGAGGTGGTGGTGGTGATGGTGGTGGTGGTGGGTGGTGTGGCAGGATGAAGAGGAGAGTGGAACGAGGTGGACCACGGCCGACGGGGCGAGAGGAACGGAACCAGGGGAGGTGCGTCGCGTTCCCCTCTCCCCCAACGCCTCCTCCACCCCATCGCACGGCGAGGGAAGAACGCTACCGCCGAGTATAACCATCGCGCGCGGTGTGCGGCAGCGGCAGCAGCAGCAGCGACGTCGGCAGCAACCCCGGCGGTGGTGGTGCGGAGGGAGGGAGAGTGGGGGGCCGGTGGGTTATCATAATATTACAAACCACCGCCGCAGGGCCGTATCTATATAACACGCGATATACACGTACTAAGTCTCGACGCGCAATTCGCGCGAATCACCGCATCCGGCAATTGTCGCGTCGGCTGCTCGTTTCGGTTATACGACCACTGCGGAAATACAGAGTAGACGACGGGCGAGCAGCGCGAGAACTGCGGCTCGTTCTCTCGCACGCTCGCTCGCTCGCTCGCTGTGTGTGTATGCCCGGAGCTAAAGGCGAGCCGTGCGAAAGAGACGGAGTAACGAGTAGCGGATGTGTATTGGCTCGGCGCGCGCGACTTGTACAGAACGTTTCAGAATTCGGGGGTTGTTACTCGCGGCTTCGTTGACACAGAATATGCGAGACTTTGAATTCAGGGTTCGCATAAGAAATTCAGGCGTGGGTCATGTTTACGAACATAAGCGTAAGCCCATGTCCTAATCTCTCCAATCAATCAATCCCTTCAAAGTCGCTTCAAACATCCCAGTTTTCCCACTATATTTATTTACATCCGCTAAATATCAAAATTTCAAATTTATATCGATAAACATTTTTTTCGATGAGTTGCTTTTTTGCTTATAAATAAGTGATTTGATTCACGATGCAATTAATTTTTTCGATATAACTGAATCAATTGTTTCGTCGATCAAATTTTGTACGTTTTTACATGATAACGCAATTTTCCAAATTGTTAATCTCTTGTTCGTCAGTGGTGTTTACCAGATTACAAAAAACCTCGTGATGTTCGGAAAAATAAATAAATGTCAAATGTTCATGTTGCTACATTTGCATTGTACATTCGCGCTCGCGAATGGTCGAATTTGAAACAAACGGTAGGCGGTTACCGCGTACGCGCGGCGGTACAACTGGGTACGGGCAAGTTGTAGATGTATACAATATGTTCTGCCGCTGATGCTGGTAACTGTGGCCCCCGGCGTGGCACAGCTACCTGGCTTTTGCACCACGCCCTCTCGTTTGTAGACTGCGTTATAGCTCGCGCGCCGCGTTCCTCTTCTCTCGGCTGTACCGACTCACTGCCCCTCCTCCACCTCTTCCTCCGCAACCGCCTCCTCCGCCTCCTCACCTGGGCACTGCCGTTATTTCCGCACAACTCAAAATAAACCTGTCCCCCGTATTTTTTTTCCCAAAGTTTTATACAATCAGCGCCGGGTGTGCGGGATATACGCGAATCTACAGCAGTCGTATACACGTATTCGCCGCGACCCGGCAGGAGAAAATAATTAGCAATAAATTTTTCCGCGGATTGACGATGCCCCGTCGTACACGCGGGCGGGCGACGTTTCCTCGCGCGGTGCCTGCGAATACAATTCGCTTGCGAGGCGAGCGAAATTTTTCTCGCCGCCGGGTAATTATTATAATATAATAATTGCATCGTATCAGTGGTCAACGAACACACCCGAGTCTGGCGTATTAATACTTTTTCAAAAAATCAGTGGGTCAAATGTCTCGAATGTTCGATATAAGTATTGTTGTCGTTCGTATTGTCTTTGATTGGCTGCTGGGTTGACCGCAACTCGTTGTTTAACAACGAGCAGTTTTAGTCGTGTTATTGTATTTTGACAGTTCTCAGGCGCCCGAGGTTTGAAGGTTGATTAAGGTTATCCCGGAAAGAGAAGCGGCACAAGAAAGTTGCATAAACCTGACACATTGAAGTGGTAAATCGCGATGCCCAAGAAAAGAGTGTCGTAGTTCAGAAAAAAGAATTAAATGAAAAGCACTTGATGTCGCGTTAATACCAGACAAACTAGAAAACGGAGCAAAAGCAGAGACCTAGATAGAGACGGTGACACCGTAATAGAAATTTGTAAGTCATTGTTCGTGCCTAGAAGTTTTTATACATAAGATCAATATGAAATGAGATAATGTAATATCAAGTGGAAAAGCGCGCGAAGCCCGCGTATTGCCTAGTAAAAATTTAAAAAAGGATTAAAAAAAGAGATTATAGGAGTCAACGCGTCACTCAGGAATCTCAGTCAAAGAGACTGTGTCTCCGCATCCCGCAGCCACTAATATTCTCCAGATGTTCGCGCCGAGCTCCGTAACTGCGTTACAATCCGGGTGACACTTCTTCCTACGCGCGCGTCTCCCCTTACAAATTCGACTCCTCGCGCGCGCCCGAACAAAAAAAAATAAGCAAACCCGAGAAACAGGCAGGACACTCGTGGTGCAGCAGCGCGAAACAACAAATACGCCAAAGAGCGACGGTTGTAAATCTTGCCCTAAATCCACTCGCGGCGGACTCCCCGTGAGTTAACGGCGGCGCGTTTACGGAACGACTGATAAATGCGTGTGAAAATATCTCACCGACGAATGGAGAATCGGTTCTTCGCGACCCTGGAAACGTCGGGAGGTGCGAGAAAAATTATTATCTTCCGCTTGGAATTACCCGGGAACTATTAATAGCCCGAAAATAAAATTCGACACCAATTGTACATCATTCTCTTCGCTGATCCGAGCTGAAAAAACTAGAGTCTCCATCTTCCGGACTCCACGCGCCGCGTTTTGCCGCGGTAGGACCGACGAACGCGTGTGAAAATATCTTCGCGATGACTGTAAAATTTGTTCTTACCCACGAACTACTGTAAAGTGTCGGAACAAAATTATTATTCTTTTCCAAAATTATCCAGACCCATTGACGGACCTGAAATAAAATTGGCCACCAAATCCACCTAATTTGCTTGACTGTCTAAATTAAAACCAAGAAAACTCAGCGATCATCGCGGTTGACGACATAATTCGTCCCCACCCAACTCGCTGGAAAACGCGAGAAAAATTGCGTCACTCCCCGTCGCGATATTTACCCGCAAACACCCTTCGACACATCTGAAACAAAATGTTCCCACACGAATCACCGCATGAATTTTCGACCCCGGGCCTGAAAAATCTGATGGCGAAACGAACGCGCGGATTCCCGCTGCATCATTGATACGGGGCGCGACACACCGGCAGCCGGTTAAAAGCTGATGCGCGCCGGGGCGGCGGTGCGCGACCCAAATCCTCGCGAAGCGTCGGATATCCCGGAGAGGCAAAAGTGCGCAGGAAATCGAGTGCGAGTAGGAGCAGACCGAGGGAAGAGAAAAGAGCATCGAGGCATCGCTCTGCTGGATGCGGAATCAGTCTACGTGTTTGTGTGTGTGTCGGGGTGGGACGCCCGCGGAGGATGGCGGGGCAGAGGAGGGGGAGGGGGGGGGGGGGATAGGTTGCGCGGTGTGCGAAAAGGCAAAGGCGAGAAAAGGCGAAAAACACGACGGCGGAAGCAGGAGACCGACGGTTGTGGAAGACGCGACGGGGAGGAAGGAGAAGGGGAAGGAGGAGGAGGAGGAGGAGGAAGCAAGGAAAAAATATATATAGCGAGTGCCCGGAGTGACACCGCGAGCACATCGGTCGGTTCAGGGGGTCGTGGGGTCGCCGCGCATCGTCGTCGTCGGCGTCGAGCGAGCAAGCAAAGTGTACGGGAGAGCGAGAGCGAGAGCGAGAGATCGCCGAGGATCGTCACCCGCGAAAGGGACGCTGCCGAAGGAAGCACTTAAAGAATTATCCGAACTCGCGAGCGCGCGCCTCTTTCTCGCTCTCTCGCTCTCTGTCTCCCTCTCTCGCCGCCTCTTTCTCTGCGCGAAGGACGGCGATGTGGAGAGCAGCCGTGGAGTGAGCAACCTAGGACGCGGAAGGGGGTGTGGGTCAGGAATGGCTCTGCCACCGCTCTCTCTGCCTCGCCAGGAGGCACGTGCATTCATTCCCAGGCCAACACCTAATACCTACTAATACCGTGCCCGTGTATCTATTTACCCTTTTACCGCTCAACGCGAGTCCTACTAGCCGGGACCACGGAAAGAGTAAGTAGGGTCGGGTTATAGCACACTACGTGTGTATACGTACGCACACACCGTGTATTTGTACATATATACATATATACGGGTGCCTTCGCGCTCCTCGCGCTCTGCCGACCCTGCTTTGTGACACCCCCGCTCTGTCGTTGCTGGTATAAGTGGGCTGTGTGTGGGACGCAAATTCCGGAAAAATAGAAAAATCGAAGAGAAATCGGCGATGAGGGGGAGCCGGGGTTGGGAGCGGTGATGCACCGAGGGACTAAAAGGTGAAACGGATATGTGGGCGAGTCGAGAGAGATCGTAAGATCGAAGAAATCTGGTCTGCGGTAGAGGGGCAGAAAACCGGGCTTGGAAAGTGAGGGTTGATATTTTTTGTATGATGAAGAGAATTGATCGGTGAATTCATCGACTTTCAAACGGGTTTGCGTTTTGTGTATTGGCGAAAATAATTAGGGAGCGATTAGCATATCGATTGGAATCCTCACTGAGAAAAAGGTTTGTTTAGGTTTACCAAAAAATTGGTTAAAAGTATTACTAAGAAAAATTGATAGGAACAAGTAAGTTATTGGTTAACATAACCAAGGATTTGATAAAACAACCAAGTATTTAGTACGCCTAACCAATAACTTGACTACGCCTAACAAGCTTTTTTTGTAGCATTTTCAACCAAGATCTTTGTACGCCCAACCAAGCCTTTTTCGCAGTGCTTTTACAAATTCTTCGTTCCCACAGAAAAATGTGTGTCGACGCACCCACATTTTTTTTTCTCAGCACAAACAGCCGAAGGGCTGTCTTCAAACGCCCGACAGACACGTCAGGGACATACGCAAGGTCGTCGAGAAAATCAAAGACTGACGAAGTTCATCGTCGCCGAGTCAGCGACGAGGCCTCGAAGCGCCTCGACCGGCGTAAAACGCGGGTAAATATTTTGTTTTGCCAGGGAGAATTTGCCGGCGCGGTGCCTATTAGCGAATTCTAAACGGATCGCTAATGCACCCTAAACTTCCTAATTTATTCCAAACCGCTAAACTATTAACTATCCCCAGCCAGGCGCGGCTGGTGTGTCGCGTGTTACGCGCACGCGGCCGCGCGCGGGTTCCGCCCGCCATGGAGAAAGCAATTCGCGCGACTCTGACAAACTAATTACCCGGCAACTCGGGGTGCACGTACAACGCGCGGGGAGATGCGGAGACACGAGACACAGAGGAAAATCAACTGCGGATACGGAGACGCGCGCGCGAATTAATTAACGAAAATTCCGTGAGTCGCAGTCTTCGCGCGCTTAATTCGATGCGGTTATGTGCGTCTTTCGGTGTCTTTCAGTGTCTTTCGGTGTCTTTCAGTGTCTTTCGGTGTCTTTCGGTGTTCTTCGGGAAATCCACGTGGCAAAAGGCAACGGGACCTCCGACGATGGATGAGGGTGTCGTGCGACTCTCGACCCTCGAGCATAACCAGGAAGTGGGCATCGTTGCGCCTCGTCGTCGGCCGAGACTATCCGTCTCCGCGGGATCCTCGTGTCCTCTCGTCAGCCTAAATTCACCCGGTTCCTAGACAGCGTGGAACCCCCCTCCCCCCTAAAGTCCTGGCAGACTGCGAGTCGGCACCGAGACCGCCCGCGCTCATTTGTGTATTCTCGTGTCCTTAATTTTTTCCTGGAAACGTGAGACTCCAACACTTTTTTGTGTTTTCGTTTGCGCCTCGATCTGCGGCTGAGTTGATGGAGAATTGCCGGAGCGCAACGAAACCGGATATTTTTATTTTTGAAGAATAAAGCAAGTGATGATTAAAGTAACTGTGATATTTTTTTCTTCAATTCTTGGTTTTACCATGAAATAATTTAGCAACAGTACAGGTTAATTAGAATGAACATATATTTATTTTTGAATCAAGCATTATATTCCCATTTGAATTTGTTTATTTACAATAAAATATATAGATGTATCTTAAAAACATTAATTAAAATCGCAATCTTATGGCTTATTGAAACATATTTATCCTTGGGCCCATTTTACAAATAAAATTGAAATCAAAACCACGTCGAAACCCTTCGCACTAAGAACTTTTTTCTGAACACTAAACCAGAAAGTAGGCACATCGTTTCGCCGTAAGATCCACAAAAACAGCTTCAGCTCCGAGTTCCTTAATAAGTCCTCGCGTCCTCCCATAATCAGCGTCCAATTTCCCAGACTGCACGGGACCCCAAAAGTCGTCCGCCAGACAGCGAGTCGGCGGTAAAGATGCCGAGACCTCCCTCGCTCAAATCGCATCCGTATTCCCGGCCTCTCGAATTTTTTTCTCCGAAACACGAAACCCCACCAGCACTGTTTTTCGAGTCTCTCGCTTCTTTCTCGTCGTTTCGATCTCCGGGCCAAACTGCCGGAGAATCCCCAATATCGTTCCGCACCGGCTCGTCCTGACTCTCCGGGCCTCTTAGTTAGTCAACCGCGGCGAGTCGACCTATACGAATATACATATACGTTGCGCGTATCGTAGGTGCCCATAAGTACGTAAAACCGATGGCGAGTGCGTCGCACGTGTTTTCGACGCAAAACGCATTCCCCGACAAATTGACTTCAGGCCTCGACGCGCGCGCATCAAGCGCGCAGTCTTTATGCTCGTTTTCGTCGTGTCTATATTGCCCACCACTTGGTCTCGTCATCGTCGTCGTAGTCGTTCTCGACGAATCTCTATTCGTTTTCGACGCCCCTTTGCCCTCTGGAAGCGATACTCGTCCAATTGCTCTTTCTCGCTTTCTCTTGCTCGTCGCTCTCGCTCCCTCCGCGCGTATACTTTGTCGTCGCTCTCTTCACGCTGCTCAGCGTCAAATTTTATATCCCCCTCGCCCTCTTGCTCTGACGCGCGACCTTTGCTGTGCGCGGTGCCGCTGCCGCCTCCTCGACTTCCCTCGTCTCGAGGCTTCGCTCATCCCACCGACGTCGTCGACGACGACGACGACGACTACGACGACGCCGACGACGACGACGCCGACGACGCCTTTATTATTAGCCGAGCGCACCGCAAGCTAGTTAACCGAGTTTGTTAAATGAGAATTATTATTTAGCTCGCCGGAAGCGTCCCGCGTGTCTCCTCGTCGGTCCTCTCGGCTCTGCTCCTCCTCCCTCCTTCACCCCCCCCCCACTCATTCTCTCTGACCGCTCCTGGCTGCCTTCTCGGTTCCTCCCGTCACCCTTGCGAATGGACCGTAAAAGAGGAAGAGAGAGAGAAAGACACGAGGCTGAGACTGAAGGCTGAGGCTGAGGCTGACACGCTTCCCGGCAACATTGAATCTTCTATGTCCGTGAAACACCCGCACATCGCCGGGACGTTGTTGCGACTGTCGCGGCCGGTTCCCGCTCGACTTCTTATTTGTCCAGGACCGTCGAGGTGTCGAGCACTTTACGATTTCCGTCGCTCTCGCTCTTGCCTCACGTCCTCGTATACTCGCGCGCCGCTCTCCGCGCTACCACACACCCTGTCGGCTCCGATGCTGCGCGCGTGCTCTCGCGCCTGTTCCAGAATTTCGAACGCTCTTTAGCCGTTGATACACACGCGAGAGCGCGGAATAATGACGCAAGGTTAGAATTTGAAAGAGATATAATGAAAATATCGTCGACAAGCGAGCGAAGTGCTGCCGAGCGCTTTTGACGTCTTCGTTGTTGACGATCGTCTCACAGCTGTTTTTTCGGGCAAACGGACAGGGTTTTCAAACTTTATGAAATCGAAAAAAAAAAAAATAATAATAAAAACAAAATTAAAAAATGCAAGAGTTGCGTTTTTGTCCGTCTATTATTGTCGAGCAAAGTGTGAAAGTCCCGAAGCTCATGAAATCACGATTACCGCGGCTACTCGAATCAGCTGACGAGACGATTATTTTTTTAACAACTGTTACGATCATTTATCATCGCCCGCGCGTTACACCGTGTCCCGTGCCAACGAGGGTCCCGCGCGAAATCTTTGCTACATATAAATATAGATTGCCCGACGTCCACGCGGTAGCGTTATATACACAGTCATCATTCCGCACAACTGAGCTTAATTATAGCTAATGGTTGGCTCGACGTGCTATGATTAATGATTAATGAAGCAGCGCGTATACCGTATTATCGTTCCGCCACTGTTTAATCGGGAGTGCCGGCTGCGCCCTCGCAGCGCATTCCGAGAGCGGCGTGCGCGCGCGCTCGACGTCCCTGGGACACGATTCGAGGACGAGCAATCCGAGCGTGAAAATCCAAGTATAGAATCCGTCGCAGCGTTCCCAGTTGGTGGAAGGATTCTCTCGTTTTTTTCCATCTATAAGATGGAAAAAATAGGATGGATAATATTTAGGATGAAAAAGACGTCGCGATGCGTTTTTTATATCTGTTTTTTTTCCCAGGCACGTCGTAACGATTACTTCGACTTCGAGTCGTATCTGATATAATTCCGAGCGGGAGCCCCCCTCCCCCCCCCCCCCCCGTAGCCAGTTTGAAATCTTCCATTTCGTCCGTTTCCTCGGTCGCTCTCATCGCTTTTACGCGTCCTGAACGGCTTTGAATCTCGAGAGCAGCTTAATCGTCGCGATTATTCGTGTCTCACTGGCGGGTCTCTTAACAGCTCATCGGAAAACGAGTCGTCCGTGAAACGAGCGAATTTATTCTCTCTCAGCGCGAAAAAGTAAACATTAAGGAGAGGGGGGGGGGGGGGGGGGGGAGGGAAGAAAAATAAAACGCGTGCTAAGAGGCACTCGGAGCGTCGACGCTATTACGTTGCTGTGCGAGCTGTTCGTTTTTCACGGTTATTTGAAAAAATAGGAATAATAGAATTAAACAAAATTTAATTTTTTACAACTCTCAATACATTCAAAGAATATAGTTTCGAATATACGCAGTCCGCACGAAATTAAAATCCGACCAAAATACAAAAATACGTTTTTTCCTGATTACAATATTTCACCAACAAAAACGAATTTTTTGTAACTCATGCACGTAATGTCGCACATTTCGTGCCCGCAAAGCGTGCGTGAGATCGCGTATTATGCTCATGTCAACGTAGATAATTTCACGTACGCCATCTGGTGCGTGAAGTTATCTACATTACTTCACGCACACATTGGCGTGCGTGAAACTATCTACAAGATGATCTCACGCACGCTTTGCGGGTACGAAATGTGCGACATTACGTGCATGAGTTACAAAAAGTACTATTCCTCATCTCTAATCTAACATTAAAAAAAAAACGCACACACATTCGACAAGTCTAATTCTCTATTCCACAAACTTCGAAAGCTTAAAAAAACCCATCGCACCAACGTTCATACAAAATCGTATCTTTCTTCGCAATCGTAAAATTACCTCTCAAAAAATAAAGAAAAAAAGGCAATTTCGTCGGCTCATTATATCGTCGACGTAGTTTCGGCCCGTCGACACGTCATCGTCGGGCGCGCGCGCGGCCGTCCGCACAGCATCCGCGAGGCGCACGACGTTCCGGAGCAAATGTTCTCGCTTTCTCGTGCGGTCCGCAGGGATGCTGGGGGGTCGGCGGCTGCGGTGCGGGGGCGGGAGGAGGGGGATTGTACCCAGGACGCCGAGAGTGGGTGGCGAAAGCTCGCGTCTCGTCGTCGGGGTGGTCGGGGCTGCGACGGGGGAAGGGGGTGGCGGAGGTAGGAGCGGGGGTGGCATCAGGGAGACGACCAGAGAGCCTGCGAAACCGGGAAGCGAATAGGGATTCCATTATTTAACCGAGGTAGTTTAGGCGAGTATTAGGGGTTTGAGTTTATGACACCCCTCGGTTGCCCGGATTGCCTATTAATACGATATGAGCTTCGCTCTCGACGGTGCCGCTCGCCGTGGTGCTGCTGCGGAAAACGCGGGGGCTGCATATATATATCGCACACGGCCCCGCGGTACACACGGAGCGCGCGCGCGCGGGGCTCCACCCCCTGGCAGCCTCCCCCTCGATGCCAGCACCTCACTCGCCTCCCTTTCTCTCTCTCTCTCTCTCCACAACGATAGGAATTTTTTTTTTCGGTGTTTTTTTTTTTTTTTTTTCAAACACCCACAGTACAGCGAACCACCAGCCAACCCCACGGTTGACGGTGTTGGCAGCGGTGGTAGTGGTGGCGGCTTCGGCAGCGAGCGAACCCCTTCGAGCCGGTATCGTTCTCCAGCCCTCCGCGTGCCCTTCTTCCTACTCCCTCTCCTCCTCCCCTCCTCCTCATCCTCTTCCCTGCCATCTCGTTATAAATACAGTTACAGTCGAATATGTGGGGTATATTCACGAATGTGTGCGGCGAGCATAACGATACGAGCAGCGCGAATATTCTCCATACGGTGCTACACAGCGCACTCAATAGCGACCCCCGTATACGCGTAACACAATAATACATGAACGTGGATACGGGGGCGGGGGACACTAAGCGAAAAGCGCGCAGTTCGAGGGCGAGACCGCACACTCGTTTTCATAGAAACTGGACCGTCGAGAGTCGCGCGCGTCAGGTATCCGAGCCTCGAATTAAACCGTCCGCTGCATCGTTACCGTTACGCGAGAAGAGCCTCGCGAGAAGATGAGAACCGTCTTGTGGTGGTTGCCACAGTCGGTAGAGTGAAATGGGTTGCGGTCGCGGGTCTGGCGATTTTTTCAATACTTCGGTCGAGTGAGGAGGATATATATTTTTTTATACGCAAGTAGAATATTACTGCACGGAGAGAAGGGTCTGATAAATTTTACCATATATCTAGTAAAAAGTACCATTATTTTCTGGCACAGGGGAGTCACGACGCCATCTATCAAGAAGTACGAGAACTATGAGAATTTTTACCACGAAATATGGTAAAAATGTTCATATATATGGCGGCCTATTACCAGGCGCATTGGTAATTTTTACTAGATCCATTGGTAAATTTTATCAAATCCTTCCCTTCGTGTGGTAGAAAATGTATGGTCTAATCAGGCCCTGTCAGGGCCACTGTGGCCATCAGGGCCTGACCAGTAACCTAACTCGCGCTGAACCAAACGCTGCAAAATTTCTATGAGGCTAAAGAAAATAACATTTTCTTCGTGCTTAATGTTCCAGACATTCAGGCGTAGATACAAACATCTTGTAACCTTACTGTGTACAAAATTCCATACACCTGATTAATTAAATTCTGAGATCGCCGGAGTTCGGAGTTGTAATAAAACGAGTCGACCGAGCCGAGTGTTGCGATCATCGCCACATCCCGTCGCCCGCATATCCTCGAGTTTCCCGTCGCTATCTCGCTCACCGCGCGCCTCGCTTCGTTCTTCGTCCTCGGCGAGATTTCCGCTCTCGACGTAATCAGCATCAACTCGACGTAGTTTCGCGCTCCGTATAGTCTCGCCCGCGCCGACTCGACGCTCTTTTGCCTTCGCTCTATAGCAATTCTGTCCCTGGTCTAGCAGACATCGCACAGGGAAAGAGCGTGAGAGAGCGAGAGGCAGAGAGCGCAGCGAGCCGCACAGCGAAACACAGGAACTCCGGAGCTTTCTCGATGAGAATCAGCCTTTACGGAACGAGCCCCGAGTCGGGGGCCGCGAGCGAGCGAGTCGCCCGGTGCGTTTTCGAACGCACCGCAAAGCGCCACAGGGGGAAAAGGGCCGCGGAGAGGAAACGCGATTCCCTTTGGCGCTGAGCGGTGCGGCGTGCGCGGCCCCGGCGTAGTCGCTCGTCGATCGTTTTCTAATTTGGCGTGCAAACACTCGACGAGCTTCGGTCGCCGCAGTTTCTCTCGTCTCTGTCTCACTCGGTCGATCGGCTCCGCGTCCGTCAGCCGCACGTCCGTTCATCCATATTCTCACTTGGTGGGTACCGCAGACTTTGTACGAATATACACACATTACCGTTCCCGCGGCAGTCGCAGTGTGTTTCGCGACAGAGTGGATTTGTATATTGGGGCACCCCAAACTAGATATATAGATATATATAGATGTGTACGGCTGGTTCGATGGGCCCCGGTAAATTACCGTCCAATGGGTATAAACGGTCCGAGCTATATGTGGCATAATGTCTGTCACGTCTGCATTGACGAACCGACGTCTGTTTGACTGCGTGGGCCACGAGAGGAATCCCGAGGGCCCCTTCCCCCTCCGTTTCAACCTGTCGGTAATACAAAAGCGTGGTACAAGCGCGCGAGCGGCTTTGTCGCGGCTATATTGTTGGGATGGATCCGGGTAAGTCGCAAATATTGGCGACAAACAACGTCAGGATGTGCGTCAAGAGCTGTCCTTTATTGTTGTACGATACACGTAGAAGTTGTTCTTTGGGTTTTTTTTTAGATGCGAGAAGATCGAACCTCGTGGTTTTTTATGTGAGACAACTTTGCAGCGTAAACATTTTTTTCGTCATCTTTTGTTTGCAGTTATAGAGTGAAAATATATATACATATAAATTCTTATTCTCGGAAGCCCTGCAACATTTTGGCGGCCAGTGTTTTTCCTGGTGAAATATGTAAGATTTCGCGGAAGAACGGCCAAATGTTTATTCGCCGACAGTTCAGGAGTCACGCGAATCTCCGATATAGATAGAACGAACAATTGGCATAACTTCAGTCACTATAACCGAAAAATATTTTTTTTTACAATTTTGTTATAAACATAAAAATGCCATCAATTATTCAATAAAATTGGCCTCGATCATATATCCACCAAATAAACGAATAATTTCGCGCTCGTCCTCCACAAACGTTGCGATTTATACGTATATCATCACGCGGTCGGGCTGCGCGCGAATTTTTCGTTTCCCCCCATGCGAAGCCGCACGCGAACGCGAAGGCCCCACGGGTATTTTACTATTACCAGCGACATTAGTGCCGCCGCGCACCATTGATGATGGTAATGGTTCTAGTGTTGACGCTCGTCGACACAGCGGGCCAAGTTTCCGCCGTAACTATTTCGCCGCACGCGCGTGTTTGCGTGTGTGTGTGTGTGTGTGTGTGTGTGTGTATACGTGCCGGGCCGAGCCGAAAGTTCGCCTCTATACTTGTGTATCGCCCTACTGCACGCGGCCAACAGAAGGCAGATCTCTCCCGGGAGACTCGACGCTTGTTTGCGCTGCTTATCATCAGTTCCCATTAATATTAAACCGCATTCAACGAACGAACGAACGAACGAACGAACGAACGAGCGAGCCACCCAACCGGCGTTACCCCCCGGTGGAGCGAACGACCCCTCTGCCCCCTCTGCGCCCTTCATCCCCTAACCGCGCCAATGCTATTATATCGCGTACACCCAGACTGTACTCATCTCCGATGTGTACACAGGTATAAGTATGTATGTAAAAATATATATACACGTATATGTTTACTATATTTACGTGTGTATGTTCGTAACGCGAGTGTACAAAGGTACTTTATTCATACATGTGGCGCCATATAGAATCTCACACATAAAACGTCTCTATCTGTCTCTCTTTCTCTCAATCAAGTTCGAGTAGCTTCATTACGCGTAAATACGGCGCCTGCGGATACCTATATTGCATATCTAATTTATCAGCAGGTGCGAACGTGATTGTAAATGCGATTGGTTGTTCAGGGTCTCCAGTCTCTCTCTCTCTTTTTCTCTCCCTCTCTCTCGCTCTCGCTCGCTCGCTCTCGCTCGCTCGCTCTCTGTGTATATAACTAAGCACACACCGAGAGCTTTGGCATTACACGTATTACGCCTGCCCTATGCCTCGCCTAATATAACTACTAACAGTCGACCCCCTGTCCACGCCCCCTGTCGTCCAGCCTGTGAAATCCTCGAGTGCATGAATCGATGCACCGTCCTCGATTGCCTTGTTACCTGTAATCGCGAGGCAACTGCGCGTGTATACGCCGCATTATGTCGCGTTAGCTTTGTGCATACTGCTCGTACCGTGCGTGCCATAGGCCGCGCGCCACAGATTCCCGACGACGGCTCGGCCGATTATGCACGAGCTGCCGCTGCTGCTGACCCCTGGACTGGGTCGAGGCGATTGTATAGTTGTGCGTCGCGCACTGAGAAAATAAAAAGTAGTTGGAGCGACCAATAAATGGGTTCCGACAACTACTCGAAAGAGTTGATACAACGTCAGCTATTCGGTGGGTTATGTCAAGTACTCGTTGATTATAGAAACTACTCGTTGGTTGTAGGAATTACTGTCGAAGGAACTGTGTAATGCCGTTGGTAACAGTAGTAGCAGTAACCAACGAAAATTACAATGTCAGCTAAACGGTTAGTTGGTGTAACCAATCTGTTCTGAAATATTTGAAGTAAAACTAAATTCTTCAGCTGTATAATCAAATTAAATAATAAGTGCACATTTTTGCAGTCTGGACTCATCGACAAGAGCGAAATGGAAAAAAAAAGGTGCACTTGTCAATGAGTTCTCACGCACGAATCCGCGGATACGTGTGCCGGTGCAACGCCGAAATCTACACTCGACGCTCATGGTGCGCGGATTTTTCAGGTGTGCAAAGGAGGCGACGTATACGGACGCGTGGCCGGTGCAGCCAAGTGCGAGCGATCTGGGGCCCGCGAATACGGCCCCGCGCACAGGCTGCTCGAGGGCGCGCCGAGAGGGGTTTATGTAGTTATGCGAACCTGGCTCTCGCTTCTCTGCGATTCCCTCGTGCCCGACGGTCGCTCGCGGCTTTTCGAGAGCAGCGGCAGCAAAAGCGACGACGGCGGCGGCGGCGGCGACGGCAGCAGCAGCAGCCAGCCGCGTAGTGGGAGGACAGGGGCAGTAGCAGCCGCAGTGGCAGCAACAGCAGCGCAGTGGGAGGACAGGGGCTGCGAACGGAGCGAGCGGCGAGGGTCCTCAATTTTCACCCTTTGTTTAATCGCCGCTCGGAGTCGACTACATTAATTTAATATACCCACGCGTGCGCCCACGCGAGCCACTTCGTCGTTTCTGCGGTAAATGGGGAACCGCCAGAAGCAGCTTAGCCGCTTCGCTCTCCCTCTTCCTCTCTCTCCCTTTCGCTCCCCCGGACGCGTCTTAGTTTTCGTCCCGCTCGCTCTGTGTCCATAGCCGAGTGAAACGCTGGTAGAACCGCTAATATCTGAAATTTGAAATTTCAGGTTTCGCTCGAGCGTATTTTGAAATGTATTTTTGATAGTAGTAGTAGTTCTTTATTTGCGGCATATCCGTCAGTGTTTTTACACGTTAGCCCCCCATACTTTTTTACCCTTCTTACTCTTGTCTTATATGTCTACGCCGCGCTCATCCGCTTCCTCTGCATACTCTCTTAGTTTAGCCATCCGCTCAAATACTCACACAACTCGCTCACCGGTGGCTTCTTTAATTGTTCATACATTTTCTCTTTGGTTCCCTCTCCTCTCTTGTCGCCCATACACTTTTCCAAACCATCCACTACTTCTTTCCTCATTTCCGCTTTGATCTCCACGCATTCACAAATATATCCCAGACTTTCTATTTCTATCTTACAATACTGACATTTCTTATCGATATACCCCTTGTTCCCATACCTCCCTACATTTCCACATCTCATCCTTGCCCATAAATGTATTTTTTATATTTTTTATATTAATATTTTGTTTATTTTATTTGATTACTGCATTTTTTTTTTCCAAACTTTAGTGTACATATGCACCAATTATGGCTTACAGCATGTATTATGCATCTGCGTTGCCGGTGAATTTTAGAAACTAAATGATGATTGGAACCCCCCTCACGAAATATCGTATATAACTCGAAACACAGTGCGGTACCGTTGATATCGGCTGTATTGACATTAATATGGAAGTTAATACCCGTCGGGGGTATATTGTCACGGTAATTATACGGTAATTACTCGTGCGCAGTGACTGAGTAATTACAGTAATCGAGAGGGACGGCGGAGAGCGCGAGAGAGGCAGAGACGGAGAGAGAAACCGAGAGAGAGAGAGCGAGAGAGAATGGCCGGTGGTGGGCGGCGAGGTGCGGGAAACGCGAGAACGTCATATTCGCGTGCCCGGTGATTACCTATCGGTTTCCAGTTTTCGCTCGTTCGCGTAAAATATCTCGCCTCGTAATTTTGATTATTCGATCGAATTTAATAAATATTCGTATCATCATTAACCAAGTCATTTAAAATTCTCGTCGTTATTGTTGTTGTTATTATTAAATTTTTTAATTGCGAATAATTGATCGCGACGGTCGCTTAATTAAAACTCGCCGGCGACAATCGCGGGAGAAAAATAAACAAATAAATTCACGAAAAGTACACAGAGGCGGGACAAACGACTCGTCTGGCAAAGACTCGACTACGGGATACGATGAGGCCTTCCAGGAGGATCCGGGGAGACGCGAGAAACGTCCCGCCGCCCGGCTTGAATACAGTTGTGTCCTTTTCGTCGATCCCAGAGACTCTCGGACCGCCGGGAGCGGTGGGCGGTTCGTGCGGCGATCGCTTAGAGGCCAACGGACGATTCAATTAGGATCGAACGGAGTAATCCGCTGCGCTACTTCGACCGCCCTCGATGCTCCCAATGCCGACGCCGCCGCCGCCGCCGTCGCTTCTCTCGCCGCGCGCCGAGCAGAATCCTTTCCGAGGCGCCGAACTCGACCCCGGGCTACACGTCCGCGCCGTACACGAAGGTCTTTCATCGACGTATACAGCGCGCACTTAACTCTAAATCAATGTCTATCTATCGTCATCTCCCGAAATCCCGATAGCCCGAGAGTCCTTTGATCAATAGACACACGGACAAATCTATTTATTGATATGTAACGAATTCGGCTGAGCCGAATAAAAATAGAAAGAAAAAATAAATACGTGCACGTCGTTTGCGGAATTAATTCGCTCTTTTTTTCGTGAGCGACGGAAAAAAATTAACAGTTGTATTTGAAAGATATTTCTATGCGGTTCTTATTTTCCGCTTCAATTTATTAATTACAAAAATTACCATTTATTCGCTATTATAGTTGTCACTGCCAAATACTGTCAAATAAAATTCATATTTTTCGCGAAAACGAACAGCGACTATTATATTTAATATTTTTATTCCGCAAAGACGCGACTCCGATCGCGCGACGCGAATCAACGAAAAAATATATGCGCGACCGAACTGATCGATCGCTCGACGCGCGTCCGACCGCGAAACTCGCGCGCGGAAATATAATCCATCACGGCAATTAGGGCCGCAACAGTTTCGCCCGAGCAGGCACATAAAACCCGAGCCAAATATCTATCAAGTCAACGACGACTGGCGGGAATTGGCCCGGGGAAGGAAAAAGCCGAGGCGAACGAGGCGAAGAAGCTAAATGGGGAATAAGGGAACTCGCGTCGTGGGCACAAAAAGAAAGGTACACTATAATAGTAGTTAGAGTGATTCTCGAGAAGTATCGGGCGGGAAGGAGGAGCCGGGTGCTCATTCGAGCTCTCGTGGTGCGTCGCCCGTTGCGCCGATCGGTCTTTTTCCAACCCCTGGACCCGCGCGCGGTCCCCACGTCTTATGGAACGAGGCTGCTGGACGCCGTCGTTGCCCCGCCGTCGACGAGCCCAGGGTGACATCTCATTAGTGAGACAAATTGCTTCACCTCTCCGCTTCTGCGCCTCGCGCCCCCTCCTCCCTCCCCACTCGTTCTTTTTCGCCGTGCGTGCCGCACGCCGAGCGACGATGCCGACACGCATAAGCGACACCGTCATACATAAATGCACACATATATCTTTTCATACTTTCGATACCTAGTCGACCGACATAAATTTTCCGCGCTACGTCTAGGTATACAGGGTGTGTCAGAATATCTTGGTAGATGTAGACAGATAATTCGCAGTCGCAGGAATTTTCCATGTACTAATAAGTCGAACACTGATGTTGATAACGTTTCCTAATGGGAAACGCGATTGTGAATGATCAATTTCGAGCTTGCTCGAAAATGGATGTGTAGTCACACTTTTGGTCTCATTCTGATAACAGCCGATGGAAAAGTACCCTTCTTTTCAATGATCAGTCTAACTTTTACAGGCGTAATGCTAAGATTAGCATTCAACAACGATTGCTTTTTTGGACATCATAAGCGTGAAAATGGAAACTCAAGTAGGGGACTTTAGTGCACTAAATGGTCACAAATGAACCCTTTGGTGTTGTCAGGGATCCTTGACTCAACATCGTGAGTTGAATAAAGTGCTTTTGCTTTGATCCCAACTTGATCTGTTTCTTTTTGTGACTTGACACGAATTTGATCAACTCGCAACTCGGATGCAAGTTGAAGCAAAGTTGAGAGTAAGTTGAGAACAAGTTTAGAGCGAGTTGAAACCAAAAGTTGAAAGCAACACGAGAGCAAGTTGACACCCCCGACCGTCCCGAAATTCGTAAATCACATGCGAATCCGACACTCAAACTTTGCACACGCGCTTTCGCCAGGGCCATCAACCGCCTGGCCACAACCCTTTGGTGCTCGGATTCTGATACACCCTGTACACTTATACGCGAGTGTCACGACACGAGCTGCAGAGCGAGAGGGAAAATGAGTTCTATAGATAGACACGGCACCCGGGTGCGTTACGGGGGTGCGAGGGCGAAAGTGAGTGTGTGTTTGTGTGTGTGTGTGGAAGGAAACCGGAGAGTTGCCGTGCGACGTGTGTGCAAAGGTCGTTACGCGGCTTGTCGGGCTCGACGGTCTGCGCCGACGATACCGACGATCGCTCGCAGTCGTCGGACTCTCGTCTCTATGCTCCTCTCTCTCGCTCTCTCTCCCTTTCTATGCACGCAAACTGCCTCTCATCCGAGCACCACAACGAGAAGACGACGACTACAACGACGATTGCGACGACCACAACGACCGAACCTCCGCGTATACAACTATATTAGAGACCAAAAGTCTATCTCCGCGTTACTCGCATTGAATATGCGGGGAAATGTGCACGAGCTGCCCTCGACATGTGTGGCAACGACGACACCGGTGTGTACGTAGCCCCAGCCTAATATCGTTCTCGTTGCACATCGTTGAGCGCGCAGCACCGGCATCAGCGGCAGCAGCAGCAGCAGCAGCGCGGTGATACCGTCGACACGGCGGCGGCGCGCGGTGGCGGCAGCGCGGGGGGGAAATGTATTAGGAGCTCGCATAGCTAAACTAATTGGTTAAATCTGTTGGGCCGCATAACTGGGAGGCTAATTGGGTGATTTCCTGACAAATTATATCCACCCCGACGACTACGCCCACTCGGTAGCGGGACCGTTTGTCACTTGACACTTTGAAGAGGCTCGACCGGGGCTTTCTCTATATCTCCATCCTCCGCTCGCTCCCTCTCGTCGTATATTCATATGTATATATGTATTTTCTGTCTCTCTCCCTTTCTTTCTCTTTCTCTCTTTCTGCGCATATATAAATATAGAGAGACACGTATAGCGCAGGGGGATCAGGAAAAAAGAGAGACGACGCTCGGAAGGCGAGCGAGCGAGAGGGCGCGATTTTCGCGCATGCGCGAATCTCGCGACCGCGAATGCGCGCGACGAGACTTCAGACTTTCCAAAGAATCGGTGCACGACTCTATATTCCACGCGAAACTCGGAGTTCTCTCTTATTTGTGTCTCTCCCTCTCTCGCTGTCTCTCTCCCCGCGCGTCGCGCACACGTTTTCTCGGGCGTCGCCCGCGCGCGGTCCGCGCGCCCGCTGACAAACGACCGCCAAGACCACGACGATCGCGCGCCGAGTTATAGACTCGTTCGTTTAAGTTTCGCGCGCGGCTGCTTTGCGCGAACGTGTGTAAAATCTCCGCGCGGCGCGGCTGCACGATTATACGCCAGCGGCGCAAAGACCCGCGCGCAGAGGGTATTTACGCGCGGCACTGATATACGTGTCCTCGCGGCCGGCAGCCGCTTACCAACGTCTGTCTCGTTCGTCTCGACGCGCCGCGGGACGCGTCGCGCGCTCGTGCGCGCCGGGTCTTCACTCCCGTTGCGCTCCCCGGCGTCGCTCGGCTTTGTGACGGGGGCCCGAGACACCTATACGATGAGTACAAAGTACCAGCGGGCTTTACACATATCTTTGGTTAATTTTGTTTTTCCTTTTTTTTTTCTTTTCTTTTTGTACGATTACTATTTGATCTCTGTGAGAAAGACCGGACGGGAGAATTTTCGCGGCCTCGTAAAATCTATACTTGGCCTTGAATAAATATCGCGGCACGCGATATTTAATCCCGTGAATTAGGGTGGCGAACGCGTGTTCGCCTTGATGATGGCGAATTTATTGGGAGCCTCAAATTAGCTGTCTTCGGTGGCGCTCGAGATTCCGCGTAAATATCGCTGCCGTCGAGTGGGCGAGTGGGTGGGTTGGGAGGGTGCGGGGGGGGGGGGGGGGGATTACTTTCGATTGAGGAAAAGTGGAGGGAAGGCTCGTGGTGATATAGTGAATTTTGAAATATCGAGGATTTAATCGTTTACATTTTCTACATTGTAACCGAGGCTGATTAATTCTACCGCGTCCTGTAGGCGTAACTGCCAAATAATTCCGTAATTTTTTTTAAGTAAAATCAAATGATTTTCTCGTGGTAAATAATTCTATTTCAGGTTCCGGCTACAGATATTCCACATTTCCGTAAACCCGATGTATTTTCCTGCAACGTCACAAATAGCGTCGCGCACGTTTGCGTTACGTCGCCTTGTCGACAAATCTGTCGCTGAAACCTTTGCCGAATTTTGCGGGGCGCGAAACGCACACCGCGCGCGTGAAATTTATCGCCGAGAAATTGCGCGCAAGATAAGCAGTCATTAGGCGTGAATTAGGAGCGAACCGCGGGGGCGTCGAGAACACGACCCGAGCGAGTTGTCTCGGTCCCGACGTTGCGGACGGCGAGGGCCGAGATATCGAGAAACACGAGATCGGGGAAGCCGCTCTGCGCGCGACGATCCAACCGCACGTTCACGTGTTCTCCATCTGCTGCCGCGTTTGCCGTCGCGCTGTACCCAAATCGCATTTCGAGCGAAACGAGACACATCGCGAGCAGCAGCGACACAAGCGGAGAGGGAGCAGCATTATTGCTGCGTATATTTTATTTCGTCGGTTGTTCGCGACGCGTATTCCGGCCGCCGACGCTCGGGCTCGCTCGCTCGAATTATTTTGTAAATATGGCGAGCGAGAGAGCGATTTGAATATCCGGCAGCGGACACCGACCGAAAATCCGACGGAATTCGTTTAGCGCGCGCGGATTAGTGTTGCACGCGCTCGACTACGTAACGCGACGGCTCAATTTATGTCTATATATATGTATATACATGCATATGTGTACGTATAGACGCATGCACATGGATATAAGGGATATGGGGGGCAATACGAGATACCCGTTTTTTTTCGGACTCCCGTAAAAATTCGGGGTAAAATGAGGCACCTCCCTAATATTTTTTTCTTTATTTGTATACTCGATATACAACGGAATGTAATCCGTTGTATATAAAGGACGTAAATAAGCAGAGTACGTAGTGTTTTGTAGCGTCTAAAACAAAGTGACCGGCGTAACACCGAATCCCATTGCCAAAATTTCAGGTAAAATTATTCCGGAATTTTTTTGCTCGCCCTCAAAATGGAGTAAAAATAAAAATTCGATATACAACGGGATGAAATCCGTCGTATATCGTCAAAGAACGTAAATAAGCAGAGTTCGTAGTATTTTGTAACGTGTAAAACAAAGTGACCAGCGTAACACCGAATCCCATTGCCGAAATTTCAGGTAAAATTTCTCCGGAATTTCTGTACTCGCCCTCAAAATGGAGTAAAAATAAAAATTTCGGATGCAAATTAAAAATTATACACTCTGCTCTGGGTATCGCGATAAAGCGGTTTTTCGCCCAGGTAGTATCCCGTTTTGCCCCGGCGTTCGCCGTACATACAAATAGCCGGGAAACGAGTTGTGCGTGCGGGAAAACCGTCGTGTTCGCAACCGAGAGAATACGAGCGACAGAGAGAAATATTCCGGTGCCGCGTGGATGACGGAGCGACGAGGCGGATACACGCGGCAAAAGTACCCAGGGTGCGCGGGCCACCCCCAAAAATTCTCATTTCGTGTAACTGAAAAATTCATTTCACCATGGCGCTGCTCGCTGTGCTGCTGTACAACGGCCGAGGCTATACACACGCGGGGGGCGGGGTGTGTGGCGCAAAAATCTCCCCGGAAAATTTTCGCATGTGCGGCGTTATATACAGAACACTCGCGACGTATAGCGCGGGCGTTGTTGTATGATACATTGATTGGACGGGAATTTGTGTCGCTCGCGCGAGCCCTGATTTTTTGGGAAAAATTAATTGAGCCCCAGCAGTCGCACCGTAATGAGGGGTGAATGCCGGATACAGCGGGTCGCGCGATCGTCTCGCTCGCTCTCATCGTCGCACACGGGCGGCCCGGTACTCATCTCTCGATTTCACTCTGTCGATTTGTTCGTCGGGAAAACCATTCGGTAGGTATTCGAACGGGGGAGAGAGTTATTCGAGGCCGTCGCTGTATGCCGGCGAATCCGGACGCGCGGCACGGAAATTCGTGCGGTCAAACGGGAATTCGGGCGCGCGAGCGCGATGCGCGCGAGCGAGACGGTAAAACGGTCGGCTCGTTAATCCGCGGACAATCGTGAATTTACGGCTGACCTGCTGCTCTCGCCGTAGTCTCCGCGCGCGCGCGCAGGTGTACGCGACGTGTGCGTGTATGCGTGTGCGCGGGCGGCGCGCACACACATACATGTAGCGTGCCCGGTGATGACTCGAGTTAGACGTGTCATTGAGCTGCAATCACGGAAATGGTCAATCCCCCCGCGTGCGTCGATTGCGATCGCGCGCGCGAGGCGCGGCAAATCGCTCGATATAAAGCGCGGGTAACATCGCGGTGGTCTCGTTCTGTAATCATCTTAAATTCTCGATATTGCGATAATAAAACTGATAAAAGTACATTGAAAGATTTGCGTAAAAAATATATTTTTTGCATTAAAATTTGAGTTAAAAACATACGGGAGGATTTTTTACATCGACTTTCGAGCCTGCAGATATTTTTGGCGCTCTGGGGATTAATTAGCAGAGAGTGTTTCTCTTAATTGCAGCCGACGACTAATTAGTAGCCAATTAATTGATCGATCGGTTTAAATATCATTAATTGCCAGGATCTGTCGAATCATTTTCTTTTTAGCTACCGTCGGAGTTCATACCTTGCGTTTTTTTTGCGAAAAAAAATCTCCGTCCGACCAATCAGGACACGAATACATTTGCAACAATACAAATCTTGAACTTCGATAGCAAATTACGGAAATCAATAAATGTCGTCACCAACTTTCTGGGGGAAGATATGATATTTTTCAAGCTCTCGCCTTAATTGCAGCCACCAAATAGTTATAGCTTTGCCAACTAATCGAACCGTTTCTTCAACTGCCGAGAATCGCACCAACAATTAATGTATACCCAGCAACTATCGAACTGCCTCATCAGCTTCCTCCGTACATCACAGCACCGAACATCTGGCGTCGAATAATTTAATAGCATCTTGATATATATTACACCCTCGCGAAATCGCTTCGGAAAAATCTCGGATACATCAAACCTCATAATCTCCAAATCCCCGGTTCGTTAATTCACGAACATGCTCGTTGCGCGCGCTCTACCCGAGACTCCCGCCACTCGATATCCAGTCCCGCACCCGAGCGCGTTACGACCGTAGAAGCGGAGACGAGCGGCGATCGTCGCGCGTGCAATTAGACGCGTCATTAGATCCAAACCTCGGTTGCGCGCTGCCCTCGCGCGCAGTCTCGCTCGCTGCATTACACCCGGTCACCCGAAGTCGCAGTCGGCTGCGCAGAGACGTTGCCTATACTCGTGCTCGACGTTGAACCCAGCGACGAGAGCGCACAAACGTCGAGTGGCGTCTCCCGTGTCATCTCGAGTCGTTCTCTGGCAAAGAGAGACAGAAAAAAAGAGAGAGTGAAAGATCCCGCAACAAGATACGAGATATATTACCGATCAGCGCGGTGTAAGGATACGGGTTATGTCGCAAGCGCGCGCGCGACACCCCCGTATTAGGGGTCTCGCCCCGCGCGCCGCGCGATATCCCGACGCACCACCACCCTCGTCGCGCGTCCCTGGGCGCCCGCTACGCCGTTCGCCTCCACTTCTCGGCCACCCCTTGCCCCATCCCCGAGGCGATCAGTGTGAGCGGCGCGGATCGGATCGCCGTTAGGGAAGGCGCAAGGAGGGAATCTTTTAATTTGACGCGCCATAAAGCACGCCCAGCCGGTTCACGATATTCTCTCCTAGTCGCGTGTGTACACTGTCTTTGTCGGACTCTAACCCCCCCCCCCCCAATCCTCGGCCGCCAACCGGCCGTGACAGTTGGTAGCTACATTTTAGTGTAGCGTGTAGTGTGTGCGTCTACATATATATTAAAGTGTGTGTGTATATATATATAGACACGCGCGATATCGATACGAGGGGGTAGGGGGCGCCCCCCATGGGAGCAGGTCACGGCTGACACCACGGCGTGTCGTATCGCTGCAATAATAACGCGTAAGCGATACCCGGCCGCCGTCGCCGGCGCCGCTACCGCCACCGTCACCACCACCACCAGCGTCGCCACCAGCAGCAGCTCCGCGTGTGCCCTATAATGCGTCTCGTTACATTATATCATATCCCGCAGCATCCCGGGGCCGTTGCGAGCGCAACGTACCCTTGACTCGGTGTGCGCCGAGAGCACGCGTACGACACCATCCGTTACGCTCATGCATCGGTTCAGAGTATACGCTATAGCTATGTACATACAAACGATGCGAGCGTATTTGTGTGTTAGATGCGCCAACGTGTAAGGCGCGATCGCCGGTTCGCGTGCGGCGAGAACTCGTGGACTGCTCAGTGCGCAGCCTGGACACCCGTATAATCACCTCCTTGGGGTCCCATTCGCTCTTTCGCAGGGCAGAAATATACGGGGGGTGTATTACAGCCCCCCCCCCCCCCCCCCCCCCCGATTGCTACATGACACCGAGTCGTAACGAAAAATACAGGGGGAAAAAATCATCCGTATGGCGGAGGACTGTTTAGTCGTGTATATTGTGTAACGAGATCGTATTGTGTTATTTTGACGTTTATGCGAATTATCGTATAACGCCAGAATCGTTTTGTATTATAATGATGTCCGAGGCGGAGCGAGTTTTACCCACTTCACGGATATTTGGGCCGATTATTAACTGCTCGGAGACAAATGACGACGACGACGACGACGACGACGACGACGACGACGACGACGACGACGACGACGACGACGACGCCGACGACGACGACGACGACGACGACGACGATGGTTTCGCTGTGCCAGGAAGTCTCCGTCGTTCCTCCTCGTTTAGTCGAACTCAAACTGGGTGAAATGTAGCGGAACATTGAGTTCAAATCGTTTTCGCTATTTATATACCCACCACCGGGCGGTTGCGTCCGCGTTATATAGCGATGGGATCGACTGCGCGTTATTCGGGAACTGTTGGCGGGGCGGAGCGTTCGCCCGAGTCCTAAACATATTTTTGCTTTATTGAGCGTCGAGGGAGAGGGAGAGAAGCGAGAGGGTAATCCACGAGATCCATGTATGCATGTATGACGTTTTTATATACAGTGTATTTTCGCTCGATTTGGGTATCACGCTCGATACGGTTCACCGAACCGGCGCGCTTTGCGTCGCGTTTTATCACAGACGCGAAAAAAAGTGTACGAAAATTCTTTTCGCTGCGCGACGACCAAAATTCCGCGATACATAAAACATCGGGTATACAATTATTATTATTATTAACGTGCAATCATTGGAAATGAATGACGCGAACTTGACGCGAATAATAATTACGGTGTAATTCGTAATTTAGCGACAAAATACCAAAAAACATTGCGCTGCAGCGGATTAAATTGTAATTAGCGTTCAATTGCAGTGGCGCTGAATGAATGTGATTAATGTTAATGATGATTATAATATTAACAAAATTATCGTTTAATATAATTTCAGGGAGAACGACAATTTTTTTTTCTTTCTTACACTGAACGACGAGGACGTTTTGTTTCGAAAACCAATTTGTATTTATAGCCCTGACAGTGACGGTTTGCCTATTACTATAGTCGTCGGAATATTTTTGCGTTGCCGCGGCTCGACTCGACCAAATTGGATATTAGTCGAGGGCTGAACGATGCTCGTCCCGCGCTACGAGACGCTCGTCAAGTATCACCGCGAGAGTGATGGGAGTTTACGAGCCGAGATTAACGCATTCACGTTAGCGTGCTGCGCGCACGCACACGTTCGGCGTTCGTTCCCTGCGTTGACGAACCCAATTTCCTCCAGTCACGCGTAATTAATACTAATTTTTTAGAAAAAACCCTGCGACGAACGGTCTCTTCTCACTCTTTCCGCCAGGCTTCTCGAATTCTTCGCGGAGCCGTCAACCCAGGCGTCTCGGCCCGATATTCGCGCGTCACTTCTTAATTTTCTCCAGTGACGCCCACGACCCAAACCCGATCCCACCTATTTGTTTCCATTTCTCCCGAAGGTTTCTACTTTTGAGAAAAACGTCACGGACCCCGCACCAATAATAATCATCACACCGAGCGCTCGCGCCGCACACGACTGTGAGTAAAAAATAATTCCGCCCAGAAAAATGTACGATCCACCGAACAATACAACGTATTTCGTCGGGGAAACAAAAATGCTTTCACGGTCGCTATCGGAAATAAATAATGTAACCACTTGCTATAAATTATGGCACCATTTGCACAACGTATAAAAAAAAATCAACGTATAATAAATAATGTAACCACTTGCTATAAATTATGGCACCATTTGCACAACGTATAAAAAAAAAATCTCGCTGCATTCACATCATTCCCACGAATTTTTCTCAGCATGCGATTCTCAAACTGCGAGCAACAATTCGCATTTTCACCTATCCGCGTACCTGGTCGATCCGCGTATATATATCTCGTTGTACAGAATCGCGATCGCGTAATCGGAATAGTCGATTCGAGGACCACGGTCTGCCGTGGGTGCGGGTGGAGGTGCTGGAGGGGCAGGGGACTCACAGAGGGTTGAGGCAGTGGGAGTAGCAGCGGGTGAGGCAGAGGGGAGTGAGCCAGCATCGTATCGAGGTAGCATCGGCCACTTTTGCACCTCTCATACCACGAAGGGAGAGACTGCGAGCGAGCGAGGGAGAGAGCGACGGAGTGAGCGCGTCGCTTCGAATGCAAACCCGGTTGGCGCGCGGCCACCGCCTCCGCCGCCACCCGGTCGCTCCGCCGCCGCCGCCGCCGCCGCGGCGAACCAACCCCCGCGCGAGGGTTATATGTATAGAGCGAAGGACGCGAAGGGTACAGCGAGAATGAAGTGGAACAGAGGGAGAACAAGCTTGCAGCGGCGGCTCCGCGCTACCGTCTCACTTTCCGTCCTCATTGCTTTCTCGTTCCGTCGCGTTTCCGCTCTCGTTCGCCGGGTTGTTCGCTCCCGTTCGCTCTCGTCCGCTCTCGTTCTGTCGCGTGGATACGTGGGCGAACCGCGCGCCGCCGGCGATACCGTATAATTATCGGATGGCAGGTAACTCGAGCGAGTCCGGGCACTCTTCCATCTCTCTCTCTCTCTCCCTCTCTCTCTCCGCCTCTTTCTCACTCTCTCCTTCACCCTCCCTCTCGCATTCTTTCTCGCTCGCGCTCATCCCCCGCGGCGGCGAGCGCAAGCGTTTTAATTGGCCAATTATCGTGGGCACCGAATAGGTGTGCCGGTCCAGATAGGCGTGAAACTTCGGGGGATATTCCGCCGGCTCGCTGGCTCGCTGGCTGACTGGCCACTGGCTGCCGCCGCCGCCGCTTCCCGATCCTCGACGCGTATACACCGCGAGAACCGACCGACTCACCGAGCGCGCACCACGACCCTCAACTTCTGTATTCGTACATACATCGTAACGGCGGCAAATATCTTTTGGTCCGCGAAAGCCGACCGGCGACATATACGACAGGAAACAGACACGCACACACGTAAACTCGGTCTAAGAGCTAAGCGAATACTATTGGAAGCGAAAGATTTCTTCGTTCACCAGCGGCACGTCCGGGTCGGACTGCTTAATTACTTCGTTTAAATGGAATGAAAAAAAAAGAGAAGAAATGCGCATACATGTTTGTCGCGCATCGCTAAGCGTTTTGTGTATTTGTTTATTGGTAATTGACTCTTGTCGTTCCGGTATACTTGTACGTTAACAAGATTCATTCGCGTCTTTGAAATGGGTGTGTGTACACATTAGGATGTGTCAAAAAACTTTTTCTTTTGTTTACTGCAAAAGTATGCATTATGACCTCAATACACACCTCCTATGCGAAAAACGCGCTTACATTTTTTTTTAATGTTATATAATAAAAAGACCCCGATTGAGGAGCCTCTAAACATTAGTTGCCAGCGAATTTCTTAGATACAGTTGAGTGTTAGGTCAACCCCTCGAGTTTAAGCCATGAAGATCGAAAAGTGCGATGATTAGTAGTAATAATCAGAAAAAGAAAAGATCTGTATTTCTCGGGTTATCGAGGAAAAGTTTAAAAAATCCGACGATTATCGCACTTTTATTTGGTCTTCATGGTTTAAACTCGAGGGGTTGACCTAACATTCGACTGTGCCAAAGGAATTCACAGGCAAATAATGTTTAGACGTACCTCAATCGAGGTCTTTTTATTACATGAAATTTCAAATAAAAAAAAATCTCGTGTTTTGGTCGCAGTTTTTTAAAATTCGTTATGACTTTGTACCCTGAAATGTTTTTATACCAACGCTAATATTGCGCTTAGAAAACTTATTTCACACATTGTCTTCTTACATTTGACGTCGACCCCCTCTTCTCGCTCTCCTGCACCCTTTCTCACACTGCCCCGATATACCGTGAAGCATATAGCAGCGGGCGTGGGGCAACGTATCAGTTGAGCGTGCAGAATAGGAAAGCTCCGAGTGAGCGCACGAACGGGCGCAAATTGGTCACGGCTGGTCCGTCGCCGTCGTCGACGTCGCCGTCCTCGTCCTCGGTGTCCTCGGCCGATTCTCCCGTACGCCGTTGCTCACCCGATCTCTCTCTCTCTCTCCCACCCTCGTTCTCGTCGCTGCAACGGCCGCGAACTATTAGGGCCAACCCCTTGGCGGCGCATGCAGAGCTCTCAACAAACCCCCGGCCGGTTCGCTCACTATGCGTTCCATGGAGCGTGTGCGGATGCAGCATCAGCCTGCTGGCAGGTAGATAATCCACTCGAGCAAGGCTCAGCACCTGCGCGCACGTGGAGGTCGAGTCGATCGGCACACTTGCTCCCTTCGAGGGGTCGATAATTGTTTACACTTTCAGTTGTCACGAATGATCCCGTTAAATTGCCATGAAAACAGCTTTGAATGCTGTTCTTGAAAAGAACACTATTTGTCACAACATTTGCACAACGAAAGAGACTACTACCCTGTTTCCTCATGGAGAAAACTTTGCGTTCTTGTCACTACGAACGACATGTAAATCCGTAGTTTACATTGATAAGGGTAATACGGGTTATTGTTGCCACCTTTTTGTCCAGTTGTGGCCGCCGAAAGGGCAGAATTATTTTTATCGTTAAAACGGAATAAAATTGTATAGATATTGTTATTACCTTGTATGGATACTTTCTAAATTTCAACATGAAAATACAGGAAAACAATAATTTGAAATAAATTATAGTGAAAATGGTCACAACCGGTGTATCTACCCTATCTTATTTTTTCATTCAGCCTTTTTATTTTATTCGTTAAAAAATTGTAACCAATGGGAATTCGTCGCAACAAATCCATCATCTATTCCCATGTGGGGTTCTCTTGGCTGGAGGTTACACTCCAGTCTTGGCGCGACGCTGGCCAGTACCCGAGCATTGGGCGAGCATTGGGCAACCTCGGCCCAGTACAGACCCCACTTGGGTTATCAAGTGACTGCACAACAAGCGGGTAGAATCTCAACGGTAAAGGATGAAATTACAAAAGTGATGTTACCGGCAGTGTAATGATGCGCGAAAGAGGCAGCGACGCTCGGAAAACCGAAGGTGCAACGCGATAGCAAAGCAGCGAAAGGTTAGTGCGCGAGTAAAGGGTGCTGGAGAGAGCCGGTGATTTTCCAAGCGGCTCACTCCAACCCACCGCCGTCGTCGGTTATTACATAATTACCTCATTAGGAATCAGCTCGAGCGTGGCATAATACCTCGCACTTCATCCATGGAGTATATACTCGCACATACACATACAAACACATACACACACTTACACCCACATAACTATATATATTCTACGTACGCTACTGTTCCGGTTAATGCATACACTCCATTATTCCTCCACTCACCCTCACCCATTCCCTGCTCCCATACGCTGCGAACTTCATTGCACCGCTTCATTTTCCGCAGACCATTTCTGCAGACCTACGTTGCACTCGCGCTTTTCAAAAACTCGCGGAATTACATTTATCCCCGGCGAAGTAATTCGTACGTGCGTCGTTGGTTTGCCCTCAACAATTGCAAACTTTGCACTCCGATTCTACGACTAACAAGACATTCTCGTTCCTAGACTAATTAGTGGTATGTACATTACTTTATATCACAGTAACATGCGTTTATTCGCAAAAAAAATTGCATCCCTTCTTAGATCCGTCATAATAGCCACTAGAGGCTTCATCATCGACATTTCACAAAATATTGCCTGCGTCTTAATTTGGATTTCACCGTGGATAAAGCCACGGCCGCGACAAGTTCTACTCCCCTCGAGGATCAGTGTTCCCGGCTGATCGGGTAGTTACGTTCGATTGGCAAGTGAGCGATTGACAAAGTCATAGACAAGGAACGTTGGTGCGAGGGGCACGGAGCAAGCGGCGACGGAGGAGGATCGAGAGAGGGAGAGATAGAAAGAGGGTAGGAGAGGGAGAGGAGAGTGAGAGAGACAGCGAGGGTGGCCCGTGAGCCGGAGCGGTTGCCCAGCAATTACCTAAATGGTCGGGTAAACAATATCCCGTGCGCCGGAGTTAAGAGCACACCCGCCGCCACCGTCGGGTATATAGAGTCGGGTGCACGTTACGTCCGCCGCTTCGGGCGCGCGCGCGCGCTTCGCTGTCCGGGCATTGGACGCCGCTCGACGTTATAACCGAACCCACCCACCCTCCCCCGCGAGCGCACTTTCCACCCTTCAGCGCTGCGCCAAGAGAGACCAAGTTGAGTACATATAGAGTGGACGGTAATGCGGGGGGTTGTGCGAAACGCGCTGGTTATACGTATCTACCTACCTACCTGACCGCTTTTCTACACCGTGTGACGCGCCACTATGACGAGATTAAACATTTAATGTGCAACTCTGATCTTCCGTCCTCGCGGGACGACCTGAATGCATAATAATGCTTCCATTGTATTTAGAATTTCGGGGCACATGGTGTTTAGGCAAATTTCTGATTGTTTAGGCAACGCAACCGATTGATTACAGGCAGCCGGATCAGCAGTTTGTATCGATCGACTGGATAGAAAAATTAGTTTGGACGATTCAACGAAATTCATAGAATATCGAATAAATTTTGAAACAGAGCAACAGAGTCTTTGTTTTTGAAACAGGAACATAGTTCTCGAGTAGAGCTTGATGAAAAGTGTCGATTTGACGTAACGTTTTCATCGTAAAGCCAGATTTAGCAGAGGCAACCAATTGCTTTTTTTTGTTTCTGATTTTTTTTGTCCTGCGCAAGACGACTTTAATTAAATAGAGACCAATCATATAAGTAAGTATATTCAGAGATGAACAAAGTACCAAAAGAATACTTCAAATACAACGAACAAAGAACCCAAAGTACATAAGGCACCGCCACTCGGAATCCCGATAATACATCAGCTCGTGGGCCAGAACATTAATGGTCGCGAGAAGACAGAGAACACAATATCCATAACCAAAGGGGTGCCGGGGGAAACTGGAGGTGGAAATGCCGATAGGTGGTGGCGGCGGCGGTGGTGGTGGCAGACCGGCGGTTGCTAAATCAAAGACAAACCACTTTAGCCAGTCCGATCGCGGTGCTGGGTGGCTCCTAGCTGTGTGTACATACCCGAGTATCTGTCGAAAGCGCTCGTCGCGGGCTTCCCGCCGCACTGGTAAGAGCGAGCGAGGAGAAAGAGCGAGACGACCGGCGGCAGTTCGCACGAAGCGAGAAACACTGCGAACCGAACCGAACCAGTCCGAGCGAGACGGAAGCGCGGTGTCTCCGTGTGAGAGTGGCCTTCGTTTACATCCCCTACTACCCAACCGTTAGCGGCATCTCCGTCTTCCCTGCATCTCGCGTTTACCCGGCGTCCCTGTGCTACATCCTATGACTCCCATGGCACCTAGGACTTCCTATCTCCCTCCCGGTAACCCACTCTATCCTTCTACGTGCGCCGTACGTGTGTGTTTCCGCGTATAAACGTAGGTGGAGCTGTGCAGCGCGCGAAAGCTCGTCTACGTGCACGTTTTACCTATACGAACGTCAGAGTCGGTGGAAGTCGACGCGCACATTGCGAGACGCCCGGCGTCGCTCGAGCTCGGAGAGCAGTCAGTAGCCGTACGAACGGTAGAAGCGCGGGTAGCAAAGCACAGCGCACGGACCGCACAGCAAGGAAGAGCAGCAGTAGCAGCAGCAGCAGCAGCAGCAGCAGCAGCAGCAGCGGCAGCAGCAGCAGCAGCATCATCCGCCAGCCGCGTAGACGAGAGAAGAGAGAATCGTGCGGCGCGTGGGCGCGCGGGGGACGACGCAAGCAACCCTCGCGGCTCTCTCACAGGGCGCGGACGACTTCTCCCACTTCTGATTGGCCGATACTCGTGCTTTCTGGTAACCGGGGGTCGCGTTGCTCCGCCTATCCGAGGCGGAACAACCCCCGCTCGAGCGCCACCCGCGCGCCACTTGCGCTCCCCTCGGCGCTCGTCCCTGTATCCCTCTCTCACTTTCGCCCGCGTATCTCGGGCCTAATAATACCCCGATATACCACCTATTCCGCCACCATGACTCTATAGAGAGACGCCGACTGCGACGACGAAGAGAACGCGCCGAACGAGGTGCCGCCTGCGGAAGCCACCACCACCACCACCACGACGACGACGACGACGACGACGACGGCGATGACGACGTAGACGACGAGAAAGAGAAACGTCGAGACGCGAGCTCTACTACTCTATCCGAGACGCACGATAACCACGCGCCGACCATACCACGCGAATAAAACTCGTCGAGAAAGAAGAGATCGGAGTCCCGAGCTTCGAGGAAAAAAATAATTTGTTCGCGAGGAGACGACGTTGCGTTGACGCTTGTGCTACGAGAGAAAGAGAGTGATTACATTTTTTTCCACGAGTGACAGTGACACTGGTGACACTGATTGACAAAATTGAATTTCCGTGGTGCCGGCTGAAAAGTTACGACAACGTCGCTCAAGTTGTGCGTCGAGATTTCGGGATCAGTGTGACACGCGGGGCTGAAGTGAGACACGTCAACAGGGTTACGGGTGAAGAAGATTTTTCGCGCAGTGATTGAACTAGATTTTTTTTATGGATTCTGGGTGAGAAAAATAGTGACAGGTCCGCCCACGGCTTTGAGAATAGTATTCAGTGTCCACGGAAATTAATTTGACGTGTTGCGAGCAAGGATGCGGGAATTAACGAAGTGACAATTCGCGCCATCGATCAGCGGACGTTCAAGTGCCGTCGCTAGGATTTGCCTAGCTACAACACCACGTTGATTGCTTGCCGCCGATTTTCCGACAAGTCTCGTAACTTTCGTATATGGACGAAATAATTTGCAAAAAGTGTTACGTCTAGTCAGTCACAGTGGCCTACCCTGCTTAGCAATTCCGATTAAAACCTATAGAAACTGAACAAATGGACAAAATTCCGATTGAAAAATAATTGGTTCTGATAGGATTTAATTGGATTTTTGTTTTTTTTTCATTGGTTATAACCGGATCGTTTGACCAGGGTATGCTGATAACGCACCATTTCGAGGAGCTCCCAACGTCAAAAAACGTCTCGACAATCGCTTGAACGTCGTCAGGACGATGTCCCGAAGATTCCCTGTGAATGCCCGACGATCGTGATCGTTATCGTCGGCAAGTGGTTGTCCCGGTGCGGCGGAGATTGCGATGTGGAGGATGCAGGAGGGTAGGACGTTGTCGCCGCTCGCGGAAATCGGTCCGGTGTCCTGTATCGCGAGCAGCGGCGTCGGCGATGAGGCGAATCTACGCGCCCTGGTGCCGCATCAGGAGCGACGACGGGTCCTGCTGCACGTACGAACGGGCGATCCTTTCGTTGGCTTTCACGAACATCATCACGCGCGGCAGCAGACGACAGCGACGACGACGCCGTCGCACTCGCCGATTTCCGATGGTGCCAATAATGCCGCGGAGTCCGAAAAACCTGCCGAGGAACCGATGCAAGTTTGCAGCAACGGCAGAAGTCAAGAGCCGAAGGAGGGACACGAGGAGAACGCGGTGCTGGTGGATCGAGCAATGTCGGGCGACAACGAGGATGCCGACGAGGAGGTGGACGATGAGGACGATCGGGAAGTCAGGTCGAACGGACACCGGGAAAACGGCATCGCCAGGAGATCCGGGCTGAGGAGTCGAGGCGGCGGCGGCGGTGACGACGAGGAGGACGACGACGACGAACTCGAGGACGATGAAAATATCAACATCAATATCGGTAGTCACGAGTCGAGAAACGGTAATTACCCGGACGACGAGGAGGACGTCGAGGTGGACGTCTGCAGGGACGACGCCGACGAGAGTAATCCCAGCAGTCCAGTTGATCTCACCGCCGCGTCGCGTTGCTCCGGTGGCGAACAGTTTCTTCATCCCTTATTCGTGGGCAATCGGGGACTCCATCCGCTGAGCTGCCTTCAGGGCAGCGCGGTCGGTGTCGGTGGTGCCGGTGGTGTCGTTAATTGTGTCAATTCGTCGCCCGTCAACGCCACGAACAATACATATCTCAGCAGTGTAGGAATCGGATATCTTCATGCCGGCGCGGCGTCCAACGCTGCCGTCGTTGCATCCGTATGCGCGAACAATCCTGGAAACAATTTGCAAGGTCGATCGAACAATTCCAGCAACAACATGACGACCACGACGGCCGGTTCGGTGCAAAGCAACAAGCGCGGACTGGCCTTTTCGGTGGAGAATATTCTCGATCCGAACAAATTCACCGGCGGACGGATTATTCACGACAGAATATCGCACAGACGGCGCCGACGGACCGGAAGCGTTCACGAAGGTAAATCTTGTTCATTCGTCACAATCTCCGTCAATGAAATCATCGCTGATTTTACCGAACGATCGTCTCTCGTCAATTTGTTCTTTCGTTTCCCGAGCGTTAATTCTTTTAATTATCGTTCGCCCGGCGTGAGTCAAATTTCTCGTCGTCGCGTCGGAGAAGTATTCATTAATTCCTCGCCGTCGGGATTTTGTCGCGTGTCACAAGTGTCAAGCTACCACTCGCTAATTATTTCGCGCTCATCTGTCGGGGTCTCGTTTTGTTTGTCTTGTCTTGTTGTTGTTTTTTTTTTCTTGCCTCGCGTCAGGCATGCGCGACTTGTGCGCAAGGGATTCACACACGGAGTCACGAGCGTTCTTCTCTCGTTCGTCGCGCTAAGTTTAGACACTGCCGCATGAAAGGGAAGCGTTTCTTTCGGCTTTTTTCCCCCCACACCGTCCGAGGGCGACGGGGAGCACAGCACGGATGAGCCAACGCGTGCTGCAGGCGAGTGCGATGGCTCTAAGCAGCGTGTAACTATTCGCGTTAACCTCGGGCCGTGAAAGTGGTGGGGTGAGCGCGGGGATTTGGCGTGCGTGAGATCCCGTGCACAGGGGTGTCGCGCTCTTCATTAAAATGCGATAAATCGATCGGAGGGGGCCGCAGTGAGAATCGAGCAGCCCTTCTCGACGACGGCAAATCGTTTTATCCGATCCTCGACATATTTAATGGAATTTCGCCACGCGCGCGCTCTGCCCCCGAAGACGCACGCGATAAACAGAAAGTTATATGCGCTTTGAATTGCGGTAATTGGAGAAATATCGAGCATAAATTCGTCCTACCTCGCATAATCGATTTGAGTCAATCGACTTTGCGACAAATTTTCCTCCGCCCCCTCAACCGAACTCGCAGCTTTCTACGAAAATATCCTCTTAATTTTCTTGTATACCTCAGCCAGAAGAAGTACCAGATTCGCGAAGGGAGTGAAATACAGAAGGCGTTTGGTTACCGCGACGTAATAAACAGAAAATTATATCCACTTTGAATTGCGGTAATTGGAGAAATATCGAGCATAAATTCGTCCTCCCTCGCATAATCGATTAGAGTCAATCGACTTTGCGACAAATTCTCCTCCGCCCCCTCAACCGAACTCGCAGCTTTTCACGAAAATATCCCCTTAATTTTCTTGTATACCTCCGCCGGAAGAAGTACCAGATTCGCGAAGGGAGTGAAATACAGAAGGCGTTTAGTTGCCCGGGCAAAGGAGACCGGGAATGCCGAGAGCTATCGCCAGTCGGCGCGGGGCAGACGATGGGGGTAAACTGTCGGAGCGTGACAAATTGCTCCGCTAATCTGCGTTAACCAGTCTTTGAGCCTCGTCATCATTGGCGATCACCCTCGCCGTTCGGCGTGTTCTCAGTTATTCCGGTACGGGACGTCAAGAGTCCTCGAAATATATCGGAGTAACAGCGAATTACACTCGCGCCTCTGTCCCTCAAGCTTACTTCTCCCTAACAAAAAAAATCAAAAACAATTATTATTTCACGAATACAAATAAAAAGAGCAATATTCTCCGCGTAAAATAATAAATACAGCGAAACGCAATAAAACAAGCCTAATAAAGTAAACCAAGAAAAAAAAATGATACCGAGGAACAAATAAAGTAAGATCGATGATCCGCGTGTAGCCGAGAGAATAAAAAATTCCGCAGTTCGATCGTCCATCAATCTTATCACGTGGTCGCAGCCTCCTCATTAAAAGTACATCAAGCACATCGTTCCTCGTACACCGCACGTCCGAGCGGAATCCGTTTCGACTGCTGCGGCTGCCGCTGCCTCTGCTGCTCCTGCCACATAAAATATATATAAGCAACGCGATCGTCGTCGATTCCACTCGCCCTCCGCTTTCTCTCTCTATCTCGCCTCTTTTTTTTTCTCCATCTCTCCACACTCCCGGTCTCCACCTCGACGGAATAATATCGTCGGTTGTTATGATAATCGCACGGCATCGCGTCGTATCGCGTCGCATCGCGCCAAGCCGCCCAGAAAATTGGCTCTTCTGCATCACAATGACTCTTCTCTCTCGTCCCCGAGCTCGCCGGCTCGCTCGCTCGCTCGCTCGCGCGTCGGGGACTCGGCGAAAGCCGAGGCAAAGCGCGGCTCGGGGCTCGTTTTCGCTTTCGTCCTCGTTTCATCCCCCTCCCCGTTCGCACTCAGCCAGAGCAACGGCGCAACCAACCAAAGCGCCCTTACGGTTAGGACAGATTTGCCGAACGCGCGAAACCACCCCCTGTGTGTGTGTGTGCGTGTCACCCGCGCGCGCGTTTCCACCACCGAGGCTCCGACTCTTGCACGTATATATACGCGAAGAGCGTGCACCACCACTGCGATAAATGCACCTGTGCATACGACCTTCCACCGCGCGCCACGGTTCACCCGTTTCACGAATCCGCCGCCGCCGCGCGACAGCCTGCTCGCCATAAAAATCTCTAATTACCGTCGAGATCCTCGAGCACACCGAGGGAAAGCGAGAGAGAAAAGAGCAGAGGCGGAAAGGAAATAAAGGAGGAAGAAGAAGAGAGAAGAGAAAAAAAAAGGAAACGAGAATTCTCATGTTGCCCGCTATGCGGAGAGCGCGAGTAGAAAGTTGAAGTCGCGCGCGGAGAACCAATTATTCCGCACTTTTATACTACTTACACAAAAGTCAAAGCGTATATTACTTAATCGACTTTATAAATGTAATACACTGGAGAGAACGAAGGCAAAAAGAGAGAAACGAAACGAGAAGTGTGTGCGAGTGTTTTTCTTTTTTTTTCCTTCTTTCTTTTTTTTGCAAAGAGTCGTAGCCTCGTTACGTCGAATCACGTTTCGGCCGATCAGAGCGGAAAGGGAGATCGAGCGGAGACACCTGTCCCCCGGGCTCGAGACAAATCGTTTCCACGATTCGACCGAGCGATCAGCGGCCGAGCGTGCAAAGGGAAACCGTCTCCTCTTCTCCTCCTCCTCTTTTCTATCTCTCTCTCTCTCTCTCTCTCTCTCTCTCTCTGTTTTTTTCAACCTGCTCTCCTTTTCTCTCGCTATTTCCTTAAATTTTGCCGTGCGTCGCCAACCCCGACTTGACACGCGCTTTTGCCGGATTCTCCGTCTCCTTCGACGTTTCCACCTTTTTCGCCATCTCGTTCCGGGCCTTCCCAGCTCTAAATCGAGCCCAGCACACACGATTCGTCCCTCGTCCGGCTCGTCCACTCGTCTCCGGGTTCTCTCCCAGGACGACCGCGCGCACGGACGGACGGTCGATCCGTTTGAGCGACGAGTCGGCTCTCTCGATTCTCCAGGGATAATTTTGAGCGACGCTGATAAAAAGGTCCTCGTCTACTCTTCCACCCTGCCGTCTCTGGGTTCCCTGTGACAAACAAATCCGACGTTAAGAGAAATTCTCCTGGGAGAGGTGCTGGAAAAAACGTACGAATTACGCAATTCAATTAGCACGACGATAAAGGTGGAGAGAGAGAGAGAGAGAGATAGAGAGAAAGAGAGAGAGAGAGAGTGATTTCCACTTCTCCTCCTCGTCGGCGTCGTCTGATGATGAAATCAAAGCACGATTGTGCAATAATTTGTCGCTCGTTAGCGAGTCGCAAATCCAAGCGGCGCGGCGGGATCCAATGAGACCCCGCGAGGTGAGAGACGAGGAATTCTAATGAGGGTGGCGACGCGCGCTCACGTGCGGCTCCTACTATAATCAAACTTCTGTCACTTCGGAACAATTAATAACAACAATAACCAAAAAGAAACATCCAAATATCTTACCCAATCCAATTAAGAGCATCAAATAAAAACAACGTACAAATTTCATTCCCCGAGAAAAATAAAGGAAATTCCTCGCACACTCGACGTCCCCGGCCGCAATACAAGGCGATTAGCGACCCCCCCCCCCTCCCCCCCAAAAAAAAACGAAAAGAAAAACGATATGAATTACGGTATCGAATTACGTGCAATCTATCGCAACCGTCGCGCAGCGCGACCCACACGTGTATAATGGACTACACTGAATCAGTAACAGAGCGCAGAGGCGATTCGCACCCAACACACGTGGGCTACATTATACATGTCGCCGTGTGTACAGCTGGAATTGGGAATAGAGAAACGAGAACGGAAACACACAGAGAGACAGTCGAAAGAAGTGAACGAAACGAAGAAAGATAGGAAGAGCGAGAGGGACAGAGCAGGGAGAGAGCTCTTGCTCTCCGCCTCGTTCACAGAGAGAGAGAAGGACATGGAGAGAGAGAGAGAGAGAGAGAGAGAGATAGAGCGAGACAGGAGCCGCTTGGCGGCCTGTACGACGGGGCCTGCAAGAACGATCGCGCGTTAACGAGATACAAATCCCATTACGGCGTAAACCTTCTCGATCCGTCGCCCCCTACGGACTTCCAACCCCCGGGGCTCTGTGCTCTGCGACTCTGGCCTGCTCCGCAGCAGCCTCCGCGCGCAGTTCCAGCTACGGGCTATGGGCCACACGAGCCACGCCAATTCGGATAAAGTCTCCTTCTCTCCCTCGCACCCCGCGACCGGCGCTCCGCTGCTCGACTCGCGCTCTCGCTTTCTCGCGTGTTGTATGCGTGCGCGGATATATACGTGCGAGTTTGTGTCCGTCTCCCTCGTTCTTTCTCTCTCTCTCTCGAAGTGCAGAGAGAGAGAGAGAGAGAGAGAGAGAGAGAGAGAGAGAGAGAGAGAGAGAGAGTGAGAGAGAGCGAAAACGAGAGAGAGAGTGCCGGGTAGGAGAGCCACAGGGTCCCGGGCGCGCGCGACTCTCCCGCCAACCGAGCCACCCCACACCCGGAGAGCCAGGGAATATCTGTACCCGGGACATCTGCGCGCTGATTGAATCTCCAATCTCCTCTCCTCTCATTGAGCGAACGATTGGCCGGACGGTCAGAGCCAGAGCTGCGAGCTCTCTCTCTTTCTCGCTCTCGATCGGCCGGACTCGTCACGACCGACAGAGGCGACCCGCAAAACGTACAACCCGAGCGCAACCAAACTCGTTCCGGCTTCCGCAGAAGTCTTTCATGAAAAATGCGAAAAAATATATCAACCGCCGCGAAAATCGCTCGGCAATACTCTCGCGGCGTCCAGCACACCGCGAGAACCGGCGTCCGCGATTCTTTTTTTTTTGCACTGGCAATGGGACGCAATTTCGTTTCTAACCCTCCGCTCGATACGATTGGCAGAAGGATATTTCGCGATTCGCCGAGAAAAATAAATAGTAATATTTGTATACGGGATTTTTTCGATAGGTTGTGAATTTTTGCAAATTTAAAGCGTTCGGTACAATTGATGAGCTACCGAGTACAAATAATTCTAGTCACGCGTAACGCAACGCTGTTGCTGCCCTTGTGCAAAGTATCCAAATACTATTTAGTGATCTTTCGCGATTCGCCGAGAAAAACAAATAGTTATATTTGTATCGTTACGGGATTTTCCGATAGTTTGTGCATTTTTGCGAATGTATAAATTGTGAATGTGAATGTATAAATAAAAGAAGGCGAATGTATCGCCTTCAGTATACAATTGATGAGCTACCGAGTACAAATAATTCTATTCACGCGCAACGCAACGTTGCTGCTACCAGTGTGCGAAGTATCCAAATATTATTTAGCGAAAAAAAAAAATCTATTTCCCGATCTGAAATAATTTTGAAAATTATCTAACAAATTTGAAAATTATCTAATCTACTTTTGTTATAGTCATAATAACAAAATCTTTCAGATGCTGTATTACAACATTTCTCTGTATTTACAGACGGAGATTCCCGAGGCGAGTTCGCCGGCAGCAGCGGTCAGGAGGACGAGTGCACGGCGGACCAGGTCGAGGACATGGACGAGGACGCGGACGAGGAGGACGACGACGAGGACATAGACATGCAGAGCGCGGAGCGGGACCGCGAGACACCGACGGCGCCGCGCGACACAGCGTCGACGGGCTCGTCGAGCTCGACGAAGAAGCGCCAGTCGTCCTCGTCGTCGTCGTCGTCGAACGGCCCCACGGGTCACGGCCAGTCGGGTCAGAGCCAGGGTCAGGGCGGTCAGAACGGCGGCTCCTCGGGCGGTAATTCCGGCGGCGGAAGTGGTGGCAGCGGCGGCGGTAGTGGCGGCGGTGGCGCCGGTGGAAAACCCCGGAGAGCGCGAACGGCCTTCACGTACGAGCAGCTCGTGGCGCTGGAGAACAAATTCAAGACGACGAGATATCTCTCGGTGTGCGAGAGACTGAATCTCGCGCTTTCGCTGTCGCTCACGGAGACCCAGGTGAAAATATGGTTTCAGAATCGTCGAACGAAATGGAAGAAGCAAAATCCGGGCCTGGACGTCAACAGTCCGACGGTACCGACGACGCCGCCTCATCCGTCGCCGTACGCGCCGGCTTTTCTCTTCGCCGCGCATCCGCACTCCCATCCGCATCCGCATTCCCACCCGCATCAGCATCCTCACAGTCACGTGCATCATCCACCGCCGCCGCCGCCACCGCCGCCCGGAGGCTACTATCATCATCATCCGGCGCCGCCTTATCCGCCAACGGGGCCCAGTTTCTTCGGTCATCACCTGGCGGCGACGCCCGTGAGCGCGCCAACGCCCGTTTCCTCGTCGACGCCGACGTCCACGGGACTCTCGCTCTCCTCGCATCCTCATCACTCGCACACGCATCCGCACGCGTAGCGATCTCCGAAGGAATCCACGATTTTCGGTTCCGCGACGATGGCTTCATCGACGGAGACAGCGTCGTCGTCGTCGTCGTCGAGCAACGTCGCTGCTGGTGCTAACGCGGACAACGCGTACGCCTTCGTCGGCGCTGGAAGACTCTCCTGATGATGACTGCAACGATGGGACTGCTGATCGAGAGCGGTGCAGTCGCGGAAGCGCTGAAAAAAAAAACGAAGGAAGACGCGTTTTAGATTTTCCAGTAGAAAATTGCGTTCTCTCCGGAGGAATTGAAAGGTAAAAGAGGCGGAGAGAGAACGCGCATCTGGTACCTGGCTGCATGCCCAACCAATTTCGTCTCAACCGAAGAGTGGTCCGACCCAAGCGGGAAATCGAGATCGAGGAGTCAAGTCACCCACCCCGGGTTCTTCGCCTATTGTGTGTGTTTTCGTTTTCCGGAGTCGCCGTCCAATTCTATCTGTAATATATGTAACTTGCGCGAGGCTTCTCGGGTTACGTTGTTTTGCCGCGCGAAGGGCGAAGCGACGGGAGGGGGCGGGACACGTCGAACGTGAGTGTCGCGTGTGTTCGTTACTAAGTCGTAAGTTCGAGCGCTCCATCAGGCGAGAGGAAAGGGACGTGTAGTCTATAAGACACGCGCGAGCGCACGAGATGACTGAGAGAAAGCAAGTCTGCTGTGTAGATTTATGTGTGGGTGGGATACGTGAGAATGTAAATGAGATGGGACGATAGAGAACGAGAGATAGAGAGAGAAAGGAACCGTGGAAAGTCGAAGTTGAATTATGCTGACGAAGCCGCGGAAGAAGTGTGATAAAAGTAGTCGATTATATTATAATGTGAGCGTGGAAAATATTCGAGAGGTGTGTGATTCACGGTTAAACCTCATCTGTAAAATAAATGCAATACGTTACGCTTGTAAAAATGAAGAAACAACATGAAAAAGAAAACAGTTAAAACATTCAACGGCATCGATTAGCAATCAATTTACCACTACGTTCATTTTGGTGCTTGCGTTGTTATGAGTTTTTTTTTCATCGCGGTTACGAATCAAGCGTTAAGCACAGGCCGATCCCCTTCCTACTTTGAGACAGGCATCATTCGTTCGTCCGTCCCTATTTACTTCACACTTGATTATTTTGTAAATCGTTAATTTATTCGATGCTCGTTGCTAGCCAATTTTATTTCATAAGTACTGTATTATAATGTTTAGCAGAAAAGAAACTAGTTTTTATCATTTTTAAATCCGTTGAAAAATAAATAAACAAAGAATGCTCATTTTAAAGTAGCACAAGCGATGCTCGTTTATGATTAATGCGTTCACTGCCACGAATACACGTTGAATATAGAACGAGAGTTCCGATGAATCCCGAGAACCAGCCGAGATCCACGAAGAATGGATGAGCGCCGCTCGCAGCCACTCGAGAAATTGTTATTTTTACGTAGCCGGTGAATGTGTTAATAATTGCCCATCGCCCGAAGACTAAATCGGTGGTGTACAACATTGTTCCCGGAATTCGCTCTTGCCTCATTAGTGAAAGCACAGTTACGACTAGGACAGCCTCGACAAAGCGAGTAACAAGACGCGGCAGCTGATGAAGACCGGTACTGTGGACAACCATTAGACGGCCCGATGGTAATGAATATTTTTCGCTTTGAGTTTGCTGACGCTTGCACGAGCTTGGTCGCTACCGCTCGTCGCGCGTTGACGGCCTCTTCACGCTCCGATCGCGGCGAACAGAGATGCCACTGTGACCGGCACCCAAAGCGGCAGCCACAAATTGAGGGAAAATCGCCTCGCTCGCTCTCTCGCTCTCGCTTTGATGACTGAATTAGAAGCCGTGTGTTCCAACACACGCGCTACTCTGAGTCTTGGTGAATTGCCGAAACCTCGCGTTTTCTCCGACACCCTGAGGGAGACAAAAAAAAACAGGATGTTTTGAATGTCCATGGAAACAACCCGCGAAAAGAAAAAGTATGAAACCAGTATTGCCGAAGACTTAAATTGTATTTAAATTGTAAGTATGTTAAAGCTGTCGTATTGGAAAACTACAGACATCATTATACTTCAAAAATTCAATTCCGTAAATGTAGGGGTACGTTTTTAGGGGAAATTTGCCACTAGGAATGTAAATCTGAGGTCGATAATTCGATAATTAAAAAAGTCTATGATTTATAAATTGTAAATTCTGTTTTCGAAAAAACTGAATTTTTAATCGCAGTTTTACATTCCTAGCGGTCAATTTACCCAAAAAAATTAAGGAATAGAACCCCTACAATACCCCTACAGTACCCCTACAATTAAGAAATACAATTTTTGAAGTATAATGAAGTCTGTATATTTCCAATACGACAGCTTTCACATATTTACAATTTAAATACAATTTAACACTTCGAAAATACTGTTTTCATACTTCATTTTTCGCGCAGGAAACCGAAACGACAATATCCACGTTACAAAGTAAATAATCCTGGGAAAAATCTCCACTCCTCAACCCTCGCTCGTCGAAATATCGAAATATCGAAATCCGAAACCTGTCTATATTCGCAAGACAAATCGAATCTTCGGCTATCAATTTCGCGTCACCCGCGGCCCGAAGCGGTAAACAAATTAAAGGAGAGAGAGAAGAAAGGATATTCCCGGTGGTTGAATCGGGTCACGGATGTATCGTTTCTGTAGCCGCGGGGCTTGAATACAACGTCGTCACCCTCCAGCGTCAGAGTGGCCTCGGGATCAGCAACCGAAAGGTCCTCGTTCCCGGTGAGCTTATTCGTACACCAAAAGACAGAAAGAACCCCGAAGAAGAGCTACTTTTTCTTTTTTTTTTCTCGCTTCCTTCGACACAGAGACACCGGAGGAAAAAACGAACCCCAAGTCACGGAGATTAGCCCTCTTCTCGTCTCTTTTCTCTTTATCTACAGCCTCGAGGGCGCGCCAGCCTCGGCGTCTTGCGTCGCTTCTCTGCTGCTTCTTCTTCCTCGTCTCCTGCTTGAAAATGGTCGCGACCCGAGCCGTCCCGAAATCGCCAAACCAACCGCGTTATCGCGCGGCAAGAGTCATGGAGAAGTTGGCTTGACACGGCTGAGCAGTTTGGTCGGTGTATATATAGCGCGGGTGGAGGAAGAAGAGGAACAGCGGTGACCCGGGCCACAGTTGGATACAGCGGAATAAAAGTGACGAGGAAAGGAAGGACAGTGAGCGGCGGGCGAAAAGAGGAGAGGAAGCAAAAAAATACATGGCAAATGCGAGAACGATAGAGAAGGAAATAAAAAGCGGGGGAGGGGAACAAAATAAAGCGAAGAACGGATAGGTGCTGGCTGCCGGACGATTCTCTCGAATTAATTCTTAGGGGGCAGGGAGGGGTGGATTTGGAAAGGGGCTGCTGCTGCTGCTGCTGCTGCTGCCTCCGCTGCGGCGGGATCCGACGCCGACGTCGCCTGACAAGGGGGTGTGAGTGGAGCGAGTGGACCGTGAAATAACCAACCCCCGCGGCACTCGTACCCAGTCACCCCCTACCCTCCCAACCCCCTGCACCGTCCTTACGCCCGTTCTCCTCGCCGCGCTCTTCTTCATCCTACCCTGCCACCGCGATAGCTCGCATTCGAATCTCGACAGTGGCGTAGCCTTCGGGTCGAAGGTGATAGACACGCGGGACCGCAACTCTCGCCCCAGGGCCTCCAAGATTTTTTTTCTTTTCTTACGATCACATTTCTTGACCCATCGCTATGAGATCGAGTGACGACGATCGCTCGATCTCATAGCAATGTTTGTAGCATTTATGGTTGTCGATTAATGTTACACCTGACCTGTCTCAAGTAATTTTAACCGTCTCGAATTTATCTCTATTAGTTACAACTCGAAGTTATCTCTATTAATAAAAATATATATCTTCGCTTGAAATTATGCAATGTAAAAAAATTGCATTTAAAGGCAGAACAATTTTCTATTCGCCAATTTGTGCGAGGAACCCGCGTCAACAGCCGAAAAGAAAGTCACTGAATCAATAGTTACATTACGTATAGTACGTAAAGTGTTAATCGAGCGACCCAGTCATTCGTATGTAAGCCAACCATTACTTTTTCACAACCGTTTTTCCCAATTTTCGTTCCCTACCCGAAAAGCCTCTCTCGCGTCGCGCGTTAAAAAGCGCTTATACCGAAGCGGGGCACCGTTTCCCATTCGCAATTTTCTTTATCTCGAAGGCGACTCCTATTCTCGACTCAATTTGCCACCGTGGATCCCGGTCACAGTTTAGACGCCCGGGCGTTACGCTCGCGCTGCAGGGGTAACCGCGCGCTCCGAGATACAGCGGCGGCGGCGGCGGCAGATCGAGAGTGCTCGAGCAGCGCTGCTCGCGCGTCGCAACCGGGAGTTTAAGCGACCGTGGGGGGGAGGGGGTGTGGGTGAGCGCGCGGGTCGTCGGGCGATTCGCGAGGGCGACGGAGCAGCCCCGTAGCCGCCGCGCTGCTGCAGTCAGGCCTCTCTCTAGCTCGGGCGCCACTTAAGCGTGTAATAGCTCAATAGCTGTCGTGCTCTTGTCCATCCCGCGTGGGAAGAGCTCGCGCGAAGGGTTTCTCGCTTATCCGATAGCGCGTCGTATATTACTCGACGACTCGCATAACAATAATTCGCCACAGCCCCAAACCCTCGCCCTCTCGCGTGTCCTGTGTATATTACTTAATTCCTCCACGGACCTTCGCGTTTAGGGGGGGAACCTTCGTTAGGAGTTTAAAAGAATCGGATTTTTTTATTGCATACATCGTTAGCTTAACTAGCTAAGAATACGCTGTCAAAATTTCAAAGCAAAATTTGAATTTTTCTAGATTTTGTGTCGATAGAAGCGAGCGCTCATCGTGTACAAGCTACAGGCTCGAAGCGTTCTAACGCGTTTTACTCAGAATGACTTTTTTCGCATCTGCGGGCATTCTGTCGCAAAAAGTAATGGACCGATCATTATGAAAATTGGCAGTTATATTCTTTATGCAATTACGAAGTAGATGAACCAACATTGGGGATGATATCCTATTTCTGAGGGTATTTTTTGTGCATAATTCGTGAAAAAATGGTGAAAAATGAGAAAAAAAATCCCAATGCCGAATTTTTAATTTTTTGTCATTTTCACCTGTATTGAGGTTCATATTCTCAGGAAATTAGTTATTAATGTAAAAAAAAAACCCTAATGATTTCGGATGAAAATTGGAATGGCTGCCCTGCCCGCAGTGGGAGAATTCTACTTACGACCTTCAGCGGACATATCAGTGCGTATTTTTCGGTGGAATTATTTTTTAAAAATGCACAAAAGTTGTTCGAAATATGAATAACATGATGGCCAAATTTGATTAAATTCTAATAAATACTCCCCACCCAAAAAATCCTAAGTAACCAGTGAAAATGGGCCTCCTATATAATGTGGGTTCCCTCCTTAATTCCTCCACGGACCCTCGTATTTAATCTAATTCCTTCACATTTCGAATTCTCGGCCCTTTCGCGTGCTCTCTGTATCACGACTATATTTACTTTTCTATACATATTGCATCCGTTGATGCACTTTGGCTTATGCCAAAACAGAGCCACTTCTTAAGTCGAGATTTCTCGCGATCCGCGAGGGGTTCTCACCCTCTCTGGCTTTGCACTTGTGTCTTAAGCGTGGGGGGCTCTTAATGCACCGACCATGAGACGAGCCGGCAGAGAGAAAGATAAAAGAGAGAACGAAAGAGTAAAAAAAAGAAGAAAGAGATGGAGAGGCGGAGCTAGGGAACGCGGAGAGCGTCCCGAGCGAACTAGCGAAGCCATAACCACCGCCGGCGCTGCTGCCACTGCACACAGCGATCCAAAGGGCCTGTAGTTAAATCCGATAGCGAGGAGCTCGCGCTTCGTGGAGATACAGGACAGAGTGTGAGAGAGACGGAGGAGGCAAGCGAAAGAGGGATAGAAGAGCGAGGGAGGGAGAGAAACGCGAACAAAAGGCGGCGAACCCCGGCGAATCGATCGATCGGGCCCGCGAGGCGTTATCTTTCACGTCCGTACTTCTCGCGCGTCGCGTCCGCGTCGCGCGCTCTCTTTCCCGATATAGGACGCGCGGCGCGCGAGCCAAGAGCGAGAGAGCGAGGAAACGCGATGTCGCGGAGGGGGGGGGGGGCTCGGTCTCTCTGTTTTGTTCGGAGTCGCGACGCGGCCGCCCCGAAAAGAGCTCCCCGACTCCTCTCCAACCCATTATTATCAAACGCAGAAGTTCCCTAATCCGTGGTACGATAATTAATCCGAACGCTACGGGGGAGGTTGAGAAGGGCGAGGGGGGGGGGGGGGGCTTGAAAGAACTTCGCACCCCAATTTAACACCGATATCGCTCGTTGTAACAATAAAACGGAGTTTTGTATGCCACGCCGGTTGTATAATAACACGACGAGTGCGGAAATAACGGTAATTTTATCGTGAATGATTTTCCGTTTCGGAACGCGGAACGAGTTATCACAATATCACAATCACTCTTCACGCCTCCGCGATTTACGCGCGGCGGCGATTCGCTTTTTCGCTCCGGGCGCGTTGTCGATAATAGAGGTGCGATAAAGAGACTTTACGATTAGTCATTATAACGTTCGGTGCCGCGGGCGGATTGTTTTCGCGTACGCGCTATATATTGCGATTGCCGTGTACAGAGAGCGCGACGCGAGGTTCGATTGCTTTTAGCTCTGACATTTTTCAGCTGGCTGAAATTGAAAAATCGCGAAGGTTCTATTTGGTCGAGCCATTGTTTATACATCCGCAGACCCTTCGCGCGATTGTGTCTGTCCAGTAGCTGAATAAATATTTCCCAATCGCAATCTCAAATACTTCGCGAATTGCGTATATCACGTATCCTCTATTTAAAAGTTCGTGAGCATTCATTTTTGTCGATTTATTCGGCCTCTAATTGATTGTTGGGTAATCGGTGGTTCGCTGTTTAATATCGCGAAATTTGGCAGTCTCCAGGAACAAAAAAATGTATTCTTGCGTTTTTCTCATCGAATTTTCTATTTTTCGGGCTAACAACGGTGCTTTTCGGTATCAGCGGGAAATCAGCCATGGAAAAGGGCTTTCAAACTTTACAATATCGAGACTTTTTTCGCAAAAAACGTAAGGGGTAACCTCCTACACTGGCTAAGCCCGTCCGCGTCAATGTTGCTAGTATTACAACAAAAAAAAACTTCGCTGATCTCCACAATTCTTGCCCTGTAAAACCGCGCGTCGATAGCGTAAAAAAAAATCACCGCATCAATTATAATTGTATTACGGCACAATGTGTTAATCGAGTCTCCCGGCGTGTCCGTAACAACGGGGGAGTCGGCGAAAAATAGAGGGTGAGCGCGCGCGCGGCGGTTCTCCGGGTGCGGCGGGCAGCGGTAGCGGAGAGAGCTCGCTACCCTTAGGTATCATTCCCCGGAGGCAAACACGTACACACGCACACGCGCGGGCGCGGATGCGCGCGTAGGAGAGTCACGTGCGAGGTTTGGCCGTTCCGGCGTTCACCGATACCACGCCAGTAGGCATCGGGGGGAGAGTGAGAGAGAGCCGGAGAGTTCCCCAGGCAGGAACCGGAATTCGGTTCAACCTCAACAGTGCAAACAGAGGCATTGATTTCACCGCTTTCAAACACACACCCCTCTCGCGACTTGTGGCTCTCTCTCCCGCTCCCGCTCCGGCTGCACTTGCCGACCCTCTCGTCCACTCGCTCTGCTCTCGCGGCTGCTGGCTTGCAAAGCGCGTCAGTCGCTCACCGGCTGCACACCTATAGCTACTATGCATACCGTATAACCCGACTGCGGCGTTTACATACACAAACGCAGTCGCGGAGATAAACGGACGTACGATCTGCGGCTGTGTGTCCGTGGGCATCCTGTCGACCCTCTAAAATGTATATCATAGTATATAGTGCATGGATATTCGCTCCGTGCGTCAAATCAAGTGGCGCCACAAGTGACGAAATTTGGCGTTTTGGGACGGACCGTGTACATTGAACTACATAGGATTCCATGCTTTCAGAATTATTATAATAAAAAAGAGAGATTGGGGGTATTTAATTATTTTGTCTGACTTCTATCATCACTACACTGATCTCTTTTTATCTTCCCTCTACAAAACAGTTCTAATGCACTGCTTTAATTCATTCTTTAATCTATTTTTAGGTTAGCTGAACATTGACATGAATTACTGATAATAAAAACAGGGTTTGGGCCTGTAACACACGAGCGGTAAACATTTTTGCATAACCGCATGCAACAACTCGTACTTCCTTTTCGCTTTTTATTCATGTTCTGTAACAGCATCACAGAGTCAAGTACTCATTACCGTCCACCCAAAAATGCGACGCTTTGTCACCATGGGCGCTGCTGTTCCGTCAGCCACGCTATAGCACACTGCCGCACGGAGCGAGTAGTGCATGGATATTCAGAGAGAGATATAGATATACAGGTATATATACAAATACGCACCAGCCGTAAAGGTGCAAATCGCGTGGAGGAGTATTGGAGTATATCGGTGCTGGCGCATAACGCGCTGCGAGTTATACGAGCGACCTGCGCGTTCGTGTTCCCGTCGTCGAGACCTGCGTCGAGAACCGCAACGACGCCGACGTGAATGACGCGCGCGGGGATGACGAGGTGGCTCGTGCTGGAGCCATGTACAGCGCGCGCTGCTCGACGTCCTCCCCCCAGCGACGCGGATAGAGCGGTCTTCTCTAATAATAATGCTAATCGGTGCGAGCGGCGGGGGGCACCGAAGCGCGCGCGCGCGCGCGCTCTCTGACGAATGACGACGGTGGCGACTCG